>OZ022507.1:8903697-10103697 GCA_963989385.1 Ctena decussata | reverse complement strand
CATTTTATAGCGTAATGCAAATTATCTGCCCTTGAATTACCCCATCCCCACACATTTGATTTTTAAAGGGTACGTTGGAATTAGACATCGTTTCGTTGAAAGGATCAAAACAACTTACAAAATAAGTTATGAACATAAAGGTAAGATACATATTTCTAAGTTTAGGTGAATGAATTAACGTTACTACATACATTTCATAGGTAAACAACGTTCAGAAATTGTTATTAGAAACGATAAAAATGCAACGTAACGTTAGCTGGGCCGGGTCACGTTACCGGTCGTTACGTTGGTGGCGCGTGCATGAAACTGGTTAGACATAAGTCAATTGTTTTGTATGATTTGAATCACAATTACATCAAAGTCGGATAGTGTGAATTTTCATTGAAGAAGGTAAAACAGTAAAGAGAATACAGACCTTTTCCGGGAACTTTTTGATCATCCCTCGTACTTACCTTATTTTAGCACAAAAACAGATTAAAAATTTAATGGGCGTTTATTTGTGGCTGCATGTCATCAGAAACGTGTCACTTCCGCAACGACTATTGAATCGACATTATAATGATACACTGTTAACATAGTCCCCGTGGCCGGCCCGCGCGGATAGTCACCAGGCAGGTTACTCCCGCTTTAGAATCGCTGTCCACCCTCCAAATTTGATGATAAATGTATTACAAATAACGATGCGATTGAACTTTGATACAAATAGACACATTGAAACTAATATACAATATTGCAAGATCTCAACGTTATAAGCCCCTTCCACGTACTGGCAGACCCTCTTCATCAGTCTTTCTTATCATCATTTTCTTCTTCTTCTTCTTCTTCCTCTTCTACCTTTTTCATGCCTTCCATAGCATAATTTTGTACACATCTACTCAATATATGTGTTTAGCTAATGATGTGTAACTGACATATGATGTAATATAAAGTACATATTTTGCAAATTCTCACTACTCTTATAAGTATTTATATATGTATCGTATATGTACAGTGCCGTCTAGGAGAGGCCTAGCCTACATCCAATCCTTAGACATTTATATATATGTTTGTTTTCAAAAATATATGTATTTTGTCAGAAATTTGTAATAAATAAATTAAAGTGCAGTCTGATCAGAGTCTTCACTTGTAACACCAGCTATCTATGGAACTGGCCCAACTATACAACCAACAGTGAGGCCTAACTAATGATCTGAAATGGTACATGTATTTGTACTGTTAGAATTCGCATACAAGTTTGCAGCATAGCTATGAAGAAAAATAATATTTTAATATACTGCTATTCAGTCTGACTAAAACTTCTTATTTCAAGGAAAGTTCAGAAGTAGGAAGGATGGATCATCCTTCCTACTTCTGAAACATTCTTGAAATAAGAAGTTTCATCCTTCCTACTTCTATGATTTCCTTGAAATAAGAAGTTTTAGTCAGTATTAAAATATACTCAGAAGCAAAAGAAAGTATACAGGTAACGCAGTCTCGATGTTTCTACAAATGTCTGCATATCTGCATAATACCTTGGCACTGTAGATAAAAAAATTATTTTCGCACAATTTGCGACAATTTTCATTCCAGTCGGTCAAAGGATAAGGCAATGACATGGTTTTAAACAAGTCAGAGGTCTGAGTCAATATTGTCGCTGGAGTAGCTCCCCTTTAAACATTCACTTTGGACTATAGAGATTGATTTCATGCATTTTTATGCATTACATTAAAAAAAAGAAGGTTTGTAAGGACGTGTCGCATACTCATATAAAAAATCGGGGTTAAGTATCAAATTTTTGTACCAAGAAATGAATGTTTTTGGCACCTTCTGGTAACATGCATTGAATAAGCATTGAGTTCTTATGGGAAGATTATTTGCAGTTTTCTTTCAAATAAACAAGTCTATGAAGTTCTTTTCAAGTGTGCACAAAGGCAAGAAGCCAAACAACAATTTTCCGAAAATTTCAAGTGAAAACTTCTAACTCCAGGTAAGATAGAGAAACATTTAATTCCCTACAATTTTAATTCAAAGGGAGATAATTTGATACATGTAGCATTTCTTTCTATGGTTGAAGACTTTTGGTGGGAATTTCAGATTAAAAGAGGATGTTGTTTTACTTATAGGCATTAGTGCTAGATGTTCACAAAGTGCAAAAAGCCATCTGCCATGTGCAAAGCGAGATTTGATTGGAACTAATGGCCATAAGTCCATTATAAAGGACTGCAAAACAGTTTGTGTTTGTGTTTTGCAGAGCTAGACGTTTGCCAAAATGGCATTATTAATATGTCTAAGCAACCATTTACACGAGGCCCAGTATTCAAAAACAAAAAACTGTATACTTTTTATTGCCTCTGGGTATATTATTTGGATCTTATTCCAAAACGGAACTGAGTAGACATATAAGTGGTCCTGAAGTGCAGGTCAAAAACATTATTCTCTATTGAAACTGTGCTACGTTATTATTATTATTTGGTAGAAAAATACTTTTTTACCCACAGAAAGTGCCAAATTTCATACCTTCCCTTTGTTTTCAGTTTAATTAATTATCGAGACACTCTAAATAAGTAAAGGTGATAGTACATGAAAGAAACTTCGCAAACTTCTCAAGTTATGTTTTAATGCTTTTTATGTTAGAAGTTATATCGAATTCACCCAACATACTTACCAAAATAATATTCCGTCATAATTTGAAGCAATAGGTTATAGTCATTTCGGAATATTGCGTTAATTAGCAAACTTATTTAAATAGCTTCAAAAGGGCTCATTTTCAAGGTAATTAATTTACAACAAAGTAAGGTCAGAATTTCATTCCAAAAATTGAAATATGTAATAAATCACCAGAACAAATTAGTGTTAATATAATATCGATATATATTAGAATAGGAAGGAATAACCAATTTAAAATAAATTATGAAAATGGGATATTTTTTTCGGCACGTGGTCAATTTATTTAATGTTAAATGTAGCCATTCTGTATCTAGTAGATTACATTTACTTGGTGGTGTACCCATACATCCTGAGAAATAATGCTGCTCAAATCAACAAATATACTTAGAAATATACCAGCAAAATTGAAGTCAGGAAATACAGTAAAAGAAGTCTCTTTTACTTCATTTCCTGACTTCAATTTTGGTGGTAAATTTCTGAGTACAGTTTCTGTCTGGTGGTTTATATGAAAAAATAACTTACTTTATTAAGCCTATATCTACCGTTTTTGTATCTTAATCTGTCATTTTCCCGTCATTATTTTGATAGATGGTCGACCTAATACCCCATCTACAACCTTGTTAGCGGTATGATGAAAGGTGAGAGACGGCGTGACGCTCCGATGACTGCACGAGATGACGTTGCCTTACAATGTTTTTGGAAAAGTAATCAACTGATGGGGGTGATAATGCTCTGAAAAAACAGACAGCTCCGAATAATTGCTTCACTGGGTTCTGTAATGAGCTTCCATTTTGTTTTCATTTGGAAAACCTCGTTGCTCTATCTATCTGATCAGCCATTGGCTAGAGTCCGGTTACCAGTTAATCACTATATTCAAGCCATATAGCGCAAAAATGGATCTCACGCCGAGTGAAACAGCTACTCCAGCCTACGTTGCCAAGCTAGTCGGTCAAGCACTTCACTCTTTTGCATATGATTAGTTGCAGCATGTACGCATCGAATAGCAAATACCCTTATCAGATAACGCAGGTTTACAATCTGGGCTGGTTCCTCAGGCCCCGTATATGGTATACCGAATTTTCACCCGCGATGCCATTCAGTTAATCACTTTCTGAATCAAACAGTCTAAAAAGGAGTCTTATCAAACGAGCAAACAGCGAAGACTTAGATCAGAATATGGTCCCCACAGACTAATCAGAATCTTTGCTTTCGCTGCATCGATTCGTCGGTATCTATATACTGTCACTGCGAACAGGGAAGACTCTGGCCACCCTGCACGGACGTGCAGGCTGATCTGAGTCTTCACTGTTTACTCACATGCCAGATGGGACATTTTCCCTTTCTATCTCATTTATTCCTCATATTATTCCAGATAAGGATACGGGGTCTATACAGACTGCCACTATGGAGGCTATCATGGAAAGTGATGGATGGCTTACTCTGTAGACATTTGCATAACGGGGCATGGATTGACTGGCATATAAACGACATTATCTGAAAGTGAACTGTTCCTCTATAAATCAACACCGCTGTAAACAGAGCTATTTTAGAGCAAAAATAGACTGTCAAAAATACAATTCCAAACGTCTTATGAATTCCAAACGACTATTTCAGAGTAGCTCTGAAACTACGGTTCTACTCAGCTCGATACTGTAGCACTCAGCCGCGTTGCAAACTGTTTAGACTTTAGACTTTCGAAAACTGGCAGATGTCAAAAGTTCACAAAAGTAACAATGAAATTTTCTAAAGCTGGGCGATGCACAAACGTCAAAACTACCATGAAATATCCAACAGCAGGGCGAATCCCAAATGGTTATAACGGTGACAAAACATTTGAGGAAACTGAGGAAGAAAATCTACAAAAACAATGACGAAAACTGGAAAAGCCTAAAATTTATGAAAGTCATCATTAAAGATTCGATAACTTGAAGATCCCCATTTTAAATATCTGGAATTGCCCTAGGTTTATACAAAACTTCCTTAATTGCTTATATAACAGAAAGAAACCAGTTCAACATTTTAAAAAGCAAAGAACTGAAAGACGTCCAAAGCTGAATCTATCAATATATTTTAGAACTGGAAAATATCCTGAACTTATTAAAGTTACCATGATTTTTTATAATTGGAAGATGCCCATAATTTATCAAGCCTCCCAAGGTATTTCTGACAACTGGAGGATGGCAAAACTTTACTGAAGCTGACACTATGATTTCGATAGCTGGAACATGTCCGAGGTTTATAAAACCTTCAATGGCATATTTGATAACAGGAACATGCCCATGACTTAGCTGCATCCGGTAACTAAAAATGCCTTTTGAATATAAAAGATGCTACGCTAGTTTCAATATCAGGACTACATGTATGCCTATATAAAAGCGCTGACAATTTGGATGGAAGATGAAACGAGTCATGAAAATTCTTGATAACTGGTAGATTAACAAAGTAGCAGAAGAAACACCCCTATGCACTTTTCGGAAAGTGGAAGATGCCTAAAGTTTAGAAAACATAATATCATATTATTGGAGATGTGGCGCATGCTCAGAGATTTTAAGACGTGTAGATGCCCATAATTATAAAAGTGCCATCATACCACCAAAGAGAACTAAAATACTAAATAAACCGAATGTTCGACGTCAATAAAGATAAACTACAACGAAATCACTCTCAGTAATAAATAACTGGAAGCGGGCGGGATTTAAATCAGTTTTACGGAACTCCAGTCCTTGAGAATTTATGCTAGGTCCCATCGTTTGGAATGCATAAGTTTATTATCGGACCTTGGTCGGGTCCACATTGATCCAACAACAGAAGTGCTGCCTTGGGACGGCCAGCTTTGAAAGTTTCTGTAATTTGAAGCTGTCAAAAGTGAAAAAGCTACCATGAAAGCTTCGATAGCTCATCGATGTCCAACGTTTATAAAATTGCATTGAAATTTTCGAAGTTGTCATAATCATTTGCTGGACTAGGCCAATAATTTAGGAAAAAATGCTATGACATTACCGATAGCTAAACAATAATTTAGAAAGTTACCATGGCATATTTGATAACTGGAAGATGCCAGATTATCAAAGCTGTCATGAAATTATCAAGGACTTTAACATTCAAAAAGTTAATAAAGGCTAACATGAAAATTGAAGAAGATATTCATACACCTGTGTATTCATAGTTTTACACGCTAGCTTAGAATTTTCATAATGGAAAAGTCCTAATACCCTTTGTTTATGATAACTGTCATGAAATACCATGCAATTTTGGAGATTAGAATATGGCTAGAGTTTATAAAAGCTACCATAAAAAATTAAAATCGAAAACTGAAAGATTCCCGTTATTTCAAGAACTGTCATGGAGCTTTCCATAAATACGCTCATAAGTTATAAAGTAAAACGATAGACAATAATCAGGAACTAATACAATCAGATCCCAGATCCCGCCCTCAAAGCCAAAAGGGAAAGAAGTATATACCTAGACTGAAGACAGTTAACGAAAGAAATGCACGGTAAACCGAACGAACAGCTACTGGTCGTCACTCAGCTACCCCAAATGAAAACACCACTTACACAACAGGGGCCGAGTTTATAAAATGACTTATAAGTGGTTGCTATGCTGTTGCTAAGGATGACTTTCTATGAAGGAGATTTCCTGCAACTATGAAATTTGCTCTGGAGGAACAGTCTAATAAAACTGTTCCTCCAGAGCAAATTTCATAGTTGTAGGGAATCTCCTTCATAGAAATTTACCCTTAGCAACAGCATAGCAACGACTTAAGTCGTTTTATAAATACGACCATGGTCACGAAAACAACTACATAGACAACTAGAACAACAAGTAACGGTCACATATTTTTACCTCTTTTTCTATTATAAATTACAACACGAAACGAAAAGCAAAGTGGATAGCTACACAGGTGACCATACTGCAAGAACATCACAGACAAGCGGACATATAAAGAAAACCACCAGTTGAACCCTGAATGGCCCAGCAACAAAACGGGAGAAAAACTTCAGTGATATTTCCAATATATAAGCCGAAATGAAGGTTTTGTGCACTGCATGATATGAAAGTGTATAAAAGCTACCATGTTGTTTTCATGCACTAAAATATGCCAAAGACTTATAAAGTAACTATGAAATTTTCTAGAGTTTTTACAAAGTTTATATAGCTGTCATTAAATGTGCGGTAGAAGGAAAAGTCTTCCATGAAATTTTCGAGCCAGATACTGAAGATGTTCACCGTTTATAAGTTTCGATCACTGGACAATGCCAAAAGGTTATAAAAATATACCATAGTAAAGGATTACACGAAGATAAAAACTTATCCTAATTGTGATGAAATGTGCGATAAATAGAAAATGTCGAAAACTTATAAAACTTAGTAATTGGGAATGCTCTACGTTTATAAAAGATACATTATGAAATTTTCGAGAACTGAAAGCTTTCAAAGCATTTTATAAGCTGTCATAAAGTTTTCAACATCATGAAAATATTCAAAGTTCACAAAAGCTACTATCATATTTCCGAGAGAGATGCCAAATGTGTACAAAAGCTACCATGACATTTTCACCAACTGATGGATGCCCAAAATTTACAAAAACAGACATGAGGTTTCAACAAATGGAAAGTGTCTTAAGTTTATGATATTTATCATTAACTTTCCGACGGATGAAAGATGCTTAATGTTTACGAAAGCTTTTAAGATTTTTTTTATTGGAGTATGTTCATACTTTAAAAAAAGCTACAACGAAACGCTCTATAACTAGAAGATGACAAAGATAGGTATAATCTCGCAGAAAGGGTTCAATAACTAGAAGATACAAGTACCTAAAGTTTATAGAAGCTGCATGAAATTTTCAAAAGTTTGATATTGTCCAAGGTTTATAAAAGCTGTCGTGAAGATTAGGAATCTAAAACCCGCCCAAATTGTATAAACACCCAGACGAAGTGCTTGATAACTGGAAGATTTCCAAGGTTTTACAGAAGCTGTCATTAAATTTTCGAGGGCTAGAAGATGCCAGAAGCATACTCGTATATAAAAGCCCCCATGACTTTTCGATAACTGTTAGGTTCCCAAAGTTTCTAAAGTCTACCATAAGAATTTTAAGAACTGAAAATGCTTATATAGAAAGATGTCCTGAACATTTCGAGAATTGCAGAATTGTCAAAGTTTATAAAAGCTGCTTTAACTGTGTTTCGGGAAGAGTAGAATACCTATAGTATATGAAAGTTTACCAAAAGTAAAAACGGTGAGCAATGAGCAGCAAACTGCCATGACAGTTTCGATAACAGAAGAACGTCCGAAATATTCAGTAAACACTAAACTACATGTAGAACCACACTCAATCACATACTGAAAAAATGGATCAAGTTGTGGTTTTGTAACTAGGTTTATATTTCCATGTCATAAATTGAAGCTCAAAAAAGAAGATTCATGCAAAAGAAAATAATACCCTTCAACCTTCATCTGCTCGACCTAAACAAAGATAGTTTTGAGGAAACTCCCTTCCTTCGAGACAACAAGACAGTTCATTCAGTAGATTTCAATATCTGTCACGTCTTGGAAATCAAACCTGTCGTTGCACATTTCCGAAGTGTGCAATTCTAAGACCAAGGCCCGGGCATGTGCCTTTTATGTTTTGAATGCTACATGATTAATTAATTGTCAGGGGCAAACAGCGCATGATGTGACTCACCTGCGCGCATGCGCGCAGGTGGGTATGAACATGGGCAGTTTGCAAATGCTTTAAAAACAGGTTTTCCCATGAAATTGACCCATAAGCAATATACTATACTAAACCACACAAAAGCATTGTGAAAATGAATATCACTTCTTTATCTACAATTCTTTATGCATGATTTAAGCGAGCAATTAAATAAAATATGACTTTGTCAGATCGGACAATTGATCTATTAGAAACCTAGTTGTATGTTAAAACATTGAAGATAAATCAAGATCTACGTCGAAATAAAGGTTCTTACTTTCCAATAAGCTTTTTGTTCTCTACCTATCTCTTTTTGACACTTCACACCTTAACTGATTCAAATTCGGATGTCATAAGACTAGAACTACTTGGTATTGACCTTATTTTGCCTATTATTGATCCGATCCTAAATACGCGGAGATTAAAATGTTTAGTGACAAAATTGTAGATAACGTTAAAGACGAGAAAGATATGTCAGCTGAACAAAAAGGCGAGACATATAATGATATAGATAACAAAATTGTTACTTTTAGGCAATTGTATGGCAGTTTTGGGCTGAAATAATGTGTCATATCACTAGATTTAAGGGTCCATGATGGTAAATTGTTCTTGATTTCATTCAAAAACGATGTTTTAACGATATTGCATGAAGAAACACCTTTAGAGAAGAAGTATACACATGAAGAATGGTTGGGTGGCATGTATACATCCAAAGTGATATCTCACCAGTGAAAATATAAGCAAACTGATATTTTCACAAGTGAAATATGAAAGTGTTCGACGAGAAACATGCATGTCCTTGCGTGTATACGACGAAACTCTTTGTTAATAAACTTAATTATACCTCGTGTATCGCAAACAGTTTCTCGTAAAGTGAAATATATTTGCATTTAGTTCACAGTCTCGTGGTTCCTCATAAAGTGAAATATTATGAAATAATAATGCCTAATGTTTCAATGGAGGCTGTGCCGCGAATAAAATATTTATTATATATATCACTCTATCAAGTCAAGAGATAAAATAATTTGTGTATTCATTCCTGAAAATATTTGAATATTTTCCATATACTGCACATAATGAGGAAGGAGAAAAATTGTAAACAATACTAAGGCTATAAGTATTATGTTTCACGAAATGGGCAATGGTTGTAAAAGCGGAGGTCTAAATATTACTATTTATATTATAATTCAAAAAGATCAAAGGAATAAGGCAAACAAGTCGTGAAAGAGAATAGCCAAGGATTCATCAAGAAGTAATTAACGTTTGTATGTCGATCATCGTTGCTTAGTGCAAGGTATGTTCATGAAGGTAGACATTTTCTTCACACATTGCTTAATTTTAGTTAAGTGTTTAAAGTTAAGGTTTTGTATAAAATTTTAGACAAGGGAAACAAATCAGATTATTTGTGTTTTAAGGGTTGGACAACATGATACAAGTGGAGGATTTTCGATGCTGTCAATAAACATACAAAAGAGAACAAATGAGCCGCGACACGAGAAAACCAACAATGTGGTTATGCGCCTAGCGCAGACTCAGATCAGCCTGGGCATCCGCCTAGTCTGACCAGAGTCTTCACTAATCGCTTAAAGGGTAGCTAAGGGTCTAAGCTACCATCATTCGAACAGGGAAGACTCTGATCAGACTGGGCGAATGCCCAGGCTGATCTGAGTCTGCGCTGGGCGCAGAACCACATTGTTGGTTTTCTCGTGTCGCGGCTCAAATGTGATGAGACGGCAATCAGCAAGTACAAGCATAATCTTTCTCCGCATCCAGTCCTAGGCCCCAAATGGGTAAGGAAAACAATAAAATCTGCATACAAAGCAAAACAAGACAAGCGATAAAAGCCATGAAGCCAGTTCTTTCCCAGCAGAGGGCCACGAAGCTATCCTAGATAATGTACAATAGTCAAAGGCTGACAGAAAGCCGACGAAAATGAATATAATAGTAAACAACAACAAGAGCCCCGCCTTCGGGCGGTCAGTGATACATTATGTGGTAGGGGAGAGAAGGCTTAAACCGGTTTAACACAGGCGTAACTCTCGCCCTGCTAAAATAATTAGGAATGTCTCATGGGTAACAGTTTATCATACATGTATTTAGATCATGAAAATTTGATTTCACTTACGGACTGGGACATCAATATTGTCACACCAAGAGACAGTGAGGAAATGCACGAAGCTCGGAATCAAAAGATATTTTCAATGACAGACCGAATTAGGAGAAATTTTGAATATACTTTTTTATCCAAATGCGAAAACATGCATGACGAGCCATGACATGAAACAATATATTGCACCATGTACAAACAGCGATGACTTAGATCAGTCTTTGTATGGACAATGTTTGACTCCCTTAGGAATTTTGTCGCGAAAAGCAAATGCCCCCGATCAGACTGCGCAGATGCGCAGGCTGATCAGCGTCTTGGCTGTTCGCACATTCTATAGAACCTGCCTTTCAGAATAAATGTTAATCTGAAATGAGTGGGAATGTTTGCGTGACATTCAAAGTAAATAATCACCAGAAATATAAATCACGACCAAATAATTTATGCCTGCCTAGGTGTCGATTTTAAAAAGGTAAAATTAACTCATTATGAGGCATAAATCAAATCATATGTCGTGCAACTGATTGGTTTGCCGGGTGAGTCATGTGACTCACCCGGCAATACGCATTCTCCCTGCACAATTATTATTAATTTTTAAATAATTACTGTAGATTCAGAAAGAGAAATTGGTATATTATGGTGGCAAAAGGTGATCTTCTTAAGTTGCGGTGTCAATCAAGTGATGAGGCATTCAACCCAGACAGTAAGACACCACAAATTTTGAAATAAGTAATCATGAAAATTGCCCAGTGTGCCATATATGAGTCATGCGCTATATAAATTTCAGTGTGATAAGCAAGCGCGTTAATAAATTTTAGTGTGATAAGCAAACGATGGCATCCTTTAAACTTTCATTATAAACATGTATGTGATTTTGTATTTTGATGGTTTTATTTACTATATTACCGAAACGCTTATGTAAATTCAAGATCTATTATCTGCAAAAAAGTTCTTCATGTTATAATTCTTCTTTTGCACTTTGTTTTCTTTAATGTGCAAGTTAGCTGAGACATTTTGATATGTATATGCATGCTGGGGTGAGTGGGGGTGGAGGGGGTCATCTTGGAAGGTAAATGCGTAAAATTAATTTATTCTAACATATAAAAGAATGTTACTTTACTGAAAGCTCGGCAAAAAAACATGCTGCATACTTTTCTTGCGTTGAGTATTATAGATCTTTAACGACACATAAAAGCGCATGATCGAGTTAGCAAAAGTTCTGTCTGGTACAGTATGGTTTGCGCATGCACACTTCCCAAAATTCTCTCTCTCTCTCTCTCTCTCTCTCTCTCTCTCTCTCTCTCTACGCGGTAAATAATACCACAGTTAATTTATATTAAAATTTGGGTTATTTACTCTTACTTCGCAATTTAACGTTTAAACAAAACGCGCTTTTGCGGCATGGAGAGAAAACATGCGAAAAGTAAAGACTGTTCAGTCAGTATATTTGCAAAGTCTGTACTTAAAACTCTATAGATTCTTGATGCCTTTTTACGTGACGCAGCTCATCTATGGGATTGAATGTCTTTCTCGTCTCTGAGACATGGTATAGTTTACTCAAAAGCTTCTTTATGGCATAACTTTACCAAACAGGCATTCAAATGATCGCAAAGGAAGGTAACGAAGCGCATGTGAGGTTGCGAGAAGGCTAATTACGGGTAAACTAAGACAAAGCCTTGCCGAAATGGGTCATTAATCAACATGTTCCTATCGATCAAACTAGCTTATCTTTTTTCACAATCAAAGTATTTGTTTGTTTGTCTTATGCGTTGCAAATCTTATATTTCAAACGCTCTAAGTGTCTTGTTGTTGGGTTGTAACGCAAGAATTCCATTCCCGCAGCGGCAGGTGGCGCGAAATACCGTAATAGGTCTTCATATACATTTTGGGCAGCTTACCATGCGAATTTCTATTCAAGGTAAATATATAAATTTGTTAAGCATATATTTGGGATTTTTAAAACCTATTGTATCACCTATTCTATAAAAAAAAATCGCACATATACAACATAACAAAATGACGTACCAGTGTTCCTCAGGTGATTACATAGAGGATCTTACATGAGTGCTCATGTATTATTGAATTTATTAAACGAGTTGGGGAAAAAAGATGAGATGCGAGGCTTGCCGAGCATCTTATCGGATTTCCCCAACGAATTTAATAAATTCAATAATACAGGAGCACGAGTGCAAGATTCTATTTATCATATGACACTAAAATTGCATTTTATTAGCAAATTTTGCATTAAAACGTCACGATTTCGCCATTTAGTGGAGCTGCTTATGTCACAAAAATATGCTCCCGTGTCCACTTTTTGTTAATCAGGGTTTATATACATCAAAATGTTTGTCAATCTAAGTAGAGTCAGAAAATTGTTCCTGCGAATTTTTTCATGACCTTTATAAGGTCAAGGTCAAATGCACGGCACTATGATTTTTCACCTTTATTTCATTTCTCTCCATTTTCAGACATTTATGTCGTGTTTCAAAGGCGTAAATGATTTTAGTTTTATGAAAATTGTCATTTGATGGATGAAATTAGGAAAACGATAAGAAAAAATTGATTTTGGAGAGCTTTAGCGAGCATTTTACGGGTATTTGCAGTACTTTTTCCACATAAATACAATGAAAATAGGCCTTTATATAGACTGAGTTGTCAAAACATTCAGTCACAGACTTCTTATGGTATTATATAGCAATCCCTTAAATTATGAAAAAATAGGGTTGGGCCCTAACGAACACAGATGTTGCCATGGCAACCAGTACTTTCGGCCAGCAAACCTTATATCGAATCGGATTTCTATATCCGCCATGCGCTAGCTGATTCATTTTATGGCCAACCGTTCGTTCGAGATAGAGAAATAATATGCAGAAGGCCCATAGGTTGGTAACACTAAACACCTTATTTTTGTAGGTAAGTGGAAATACCGAAGTCGTATGGTCACACTAAACACCGTATAAACTGACATCGTAGGTGTGAGATTTCGGAGAAAGTCTAGGGTACATGAAAGCTTGCTGTACATTTCTGTTTTCTGTTTTTAAAGCAATACTAGTGTAGTGTAAGAGATTTACAAGCAGGTATATAAGAAACGAGGACTGAGCTTGTACAGAAATCATCTTGCCAACTAGGAAACAGCTTTTATAGCCCAAGTCGAGAATACCAAGTAATCGAATATGACTAAGATATCTCGCCATGCTATTATATTAAGTAGCCTAAAATGTTAAAGGAAATAATATCAAAAGTACAAAAAGGATCGGGTCTCTGTATAGTGCCATGCGCACTACTGCAGGGAATGCTGGTTTGTGTTCATCATAAATATGAGTCAAGAAGCAAATGAGAGACATAATTTTACATGAAAATTTTGTTTTTGCTCGTAAAACCTGTCATTACTATACCAGTGTTCTAGAGGACCTGTGCCGCATTGCCGAATATTTCCGTACCTAACCAAAAGTTTCTGTGTTGTAACAAACGAACGCGAACATTTTTCTGACTGAATAAAATAATTTATACATTATATACCTAATCCTCTATTCTACCAGCAGACTGGTTCAGTTTTAGGGTTTATTTCTTCAATCTGTAATAGCTGTATTGTCAATGTTCAGATCCCCGACATGTTGGTATAAAAAGATAACAGATAAAGACCTATTCTACTTCCAGTAATTGTTTCCAAATTATTAGCAAGGTGCACTAATTTCATTACTCTATGGATATATTATATCTATTTTCCTGCAATTTAAATTTCTAAAAGAGAACGTTTTGAATATATACTAATGTCTACGCTTAATACATAAAGAGTCGTAAACTTAGAAGCCTCGAAGTCGCGAAATTAAAAATAGGGAGTATGATGACATGGAGGATTCTTGAACTGCCCTGATATCAGACATATCGGTATGGTGTAATGTGATATGTTGCAAGGTTTAGAAAAGCCTCGAAAACTTGTGCCAGATCATACAAAACACACAATAAATCCACATGGAAGCTATGTTATAAGCTGTTTATCTCTATATAAGAAAGACTCAAGAAGCGGACAAAAAGAGAGAAAAAAATCTGATATGGAATGCTCATGCTGACAAAAGAGTTGAACATGCATTACGCTCTATGCAGTTCAGGATCACATTCATTATCAAGATAAATGTGTCGAACCCCCACCAGCTGTCCCACAAAATATATTCTACCGCACAGATCGTTGATAAAAAGCTGTGAAAATCATGCAATTTTTTTAATGGTACAATAGACAGATAACAGTTCGATACATTTCCTTTTACAGACGAGGTAATATACCACCCCATCAGAATGGGAAGGGGGTGGGACGAGGTAAGGCAGTGGATAGACAACCACCTGTGATCTGGTTCATATCATGTTCGTGATTGATTAACTTTTTTCTTTAGAAATGAACGTATGTTATAGTGATAATAATTTTCGCGACACGACAAAACCAACAAAGTGGCATTTGTGCCCAGCTCGACTCTGATCCTCCTGGGAATCCGCTCAGTCTGATCAGAGACTTTGCTGTCGGCATGGAGCTAGCCTAGACCCTGAGCTACCCTTCAGGCGCACGGCAAAGGCTCTGGTCAGACTGGGCGGATGCCCAAGTTGATCTGAGTCTTTGCTGGGTGCACATGCCACTTTGTTGGTTTTGTCGTGTCGCGGCTCACATATGCTAAAAGTGAAATCGTTACTTGCGAGTACAGTTGTGTTACTAGTTTGTTGAGCATAAAGATCTATTGTTTAGTATTCATTCATAAGCTTCAAGTCAGTTAAGAGTTGGTTGCTGAGTATTCAAACTGGTTGCTTAAGTCTAATACAAAACACGTTTTTTTTCTTCAAGAGAATTAAAAGTCACACAGCTGTACTCTAGTTCATTGCACATATAGGATGTTCTGTTTGAAATTCAGTTAGGGTTTGAGCGCTGTTTAAAGTTAGTCGCTTAAGGCACATATTGGAAGCTGTGGGCGGATACATAGAAGTTTTCAAGGTATTTTTTTAACTCTATCGACTTTATTTTGTCTACATAATTTGTAGGGCATAAAAGATAATCTTAGTGGAATATGGTCAAAAATTCCAACTTTCATAAGAGTTCGTTGCTAGGGGCTCCAACCGGTTGCTAAGGACACATTTATCAACAGATTGTAGAAGTCCGACAGTTTCTTACAAAACTGTCTTCATATATTGTTTCAGGTAGAATATATTCCGGATGGATTTCAGTAAACAGTCTCGAATTCGCTAAGAGTTAGTTGCTAAGACTGGTTGCTAAGGATGCCAAGGATAAATGTATAAATAATTGTTCTAGAACAAGTGTATAATAAAAAGTTTTGTTGTTTTTTATTCAAAAAATTGTTTAAGTCCAATACTTACGCTTCAAAAGTATATACAACAGCTAATATTAAACATTGTAAATAGGAGATGATTTGTTTGGAATTCTCTCAATAGCTCTAAATCTGTTGAAAAATGGTTGTCAAGTGCTTAAACCGGTCGCTAAGGACAATTATATACCCATATTGTTTCAATGAATTTTCAAAGTCAGCCGACAATGCTTCAAATTGTTTTCAAAGTTTGTTGCAAATAAAAGATATCCCTTATGAAGTTCAGTACAATGTCTAAAATTTGTTACGAGAATGTTGCAAAGTGCTAAGGGTCGTTGCTATGGACAAAATATACGCCTCTTTTTCAACAATTTGTTATGGTCTGTAACTGGTTTGGTAAACATAACTTACTGTTATCTATATAAACATGGATAATAGAAGATATTTCATTTGGAATAAACAAAAAAAATCCAAATTTGTTACAAGGTGGTTGCTATGGGCTCAAACTGGTTGCTAAGGACATAAAGATACCCATATGTTTCAACAGATTTTCAAAGTCAGACAGCTGTGCTTTAAATATTACTTCCAACTGTCTTCGTAGTTTGTTGCTCTTAACAGATATCCAGAATGAAAGTAAATCAAAAGTCTATAATCTGTTGATAGGAAGTTGCTAAGGACTAAAATTGGTTGCTAAGGACAAATGTGTAGACTGGTTTGTCAACAGTTTGTTAAAATCCATTACTTGCTTGTTAAAAATAACTAATAACTGTCTGCATAATACATTGATAATAGAAGATATCTCATTTGGAAATAAGTAAAAATAATCCAAATTTATTAAACGGTTGTTGCTATGGGCTCAAACTGGTTGCTAAGGACAAATAGATACCTATATGTTTCTACAGATTTTCAAAGTCAGACAGTTGTGCTTTAAATATTACTTTTAATTGTCTTCATAGTTTGTTGCTCATAACAGATATCCAGAATGAAAGTAAATCTTAAGTCTAGAATCTGTTGATAGAAAGTTGCTAAGGACTGAAACTGGTTGCTAAGGACAAACGTATACACAGGTTTTTTAACACTTTGTTAATTTTCATAACTTGTTTGTTAAATATTACTTACAATTGTCTGCATAACATATTGCAAATAGAAGATATCTCATTTAGAATTCAATCAAAGTTCCAAATTTGTTGCAAAAGATGGTTGCTATGGGCTGAAACTGGTTGCTAAGACAAATATAAATGCATCTTTTCAACCAATTGAAAATCTATCAGCTGTCCTTTAAATATCTACAACAGTTATTATCCTGATTTATTACACATAATAGCTATTCTTCGTGGAATGAAGTCAAAGGTTTCAAATCTGTTAAAGGTTGGTTGCTAAGGGCTGAAACTGGTTGCTAAGAACATAGATATACACATTTCCTTCTTAAAAAATTACAAGAGTCCAACATCTGTGCTCAAAACAAACCGTTTCGCATAAACAATCAAGATTTACTGCCACAAAACCCACCAGGTTTGCACAACAAACTCCAATGCTTATCTTTAAAATGCCCATTTTTTAGAAATATACTTGCATAAATCTGATTCCATGGCAACGGATTTGATAATTGAGATATAATCTTGAAAACAATGGCCTGCTAAACTATTTTAACCGTAAGAATGATCTGAGAAACGCCATATCCAATTCGCGTTTAACGAAACAATAATCATAGTGTTTATATCTATATATTTTCTTTCGACCTTTAATGAAATGCCCTTGACCTTGCCACATAAGCGGTCAAAGTCAATTGTAAAATGAATTTTTAGTTACTAATATTTATTTTATTTCGATAATACCAAGATTTAGTTCCATATCTCACACTGTGCCCACCATAAATCACGACTTTTAAAGTTTTCCTTTCTATTTTGAAGCGTTGACCTTTGACCTTTGACCTTGACCTTGAAATGTGATAGAAAAAAATTCGCAGGAACCATTTTTGAAAACCACTTGTCAAAACAAACATTTTGGTATATAACATTCCTGATTAACAAAAAGTGGACACGGGATTACATAAGCAACTTCACTAATTAGAAAACGTGACGTTTTATGGACATTAACGTATAATGTTACGAGGTAATTTGCATATATAGTGGATTATCGTTTTTAATGCATGGCTTTATTACACTCTCAGATGCGACGTCATATGATAAATACACTGTCTAAAAGGTAATGGTTTCCCATAGCCAAGTGGCCGCACGGGTAATGGGAGTTAGAGGTCCGCTGATTCTTGGACAGAGCACATGAAAGGCGATGCATATCCCTCTTCTTTTGCTGCCTTGTCTTTCCCTGATTCGAAAAAGGTAATCATTTACTGCTGGGTTGACAGAGAAAGGCTGCTAAACGGGATTCGAACCCGCGGCCTCATGCGCATCATAACCGAGCGTCTCTAGCCATATATTCTATAGTGTTGCTTAATGTTGTATCATATGATGACTCAATTAACTAATGGATACGAAGAAGAAAAGCAAATGTGTGTCTTTAGCTTGCTTCATCACGATACCCTGAGGTAAGAACTGAAATAAAATGTATTGAAAATATTGTGCCTAAGTTACGTGATTTTAATGATATGTTTAAGCCCCCAGTCGTCATCCAGGCGCTTTGTAACGTTGAGCCAGGAACAAGCAAAAGGGTTCTTATGTGAAAATTAGGTAACGAAACATTTAGATCAGCCTGCGCGTCCGCACAGACTGATCTGAATCTTTAGTTACGCTACCTAGAATCTACATGATCCAAGATTGGGCATGTGATCAACAATGATCTTAACCAATACATGCATGTATGCGAGGACAGATATAGCTTTTTCCTGGTTGTCGGCTCAGATACATACAAACACTGTGCAATGGTACGACAGGACCACAAACACGGCATACGCTTTAGTGATCAGACTAGTCATTTAAATGGCATTTTATAAATATTTTCAACTCCTAAATTATTACTTAATACTAAGTATTAACTGCCCTTAGGCGCATCTTCGCCTTAATGTTTTCAGTAAACCACTGTAATGAAAATTAAACACAACTAAATAACTTTAAATAGATATATAATAGACTGTGATCTGATAGTTTTATTTATTTGGTACAAAAGGTGCATTTTCACATGGACAGAAAGTCTGGTGGTTCAGTCGAGTATTAAAATGATGGGACGGGTTACTGCTAAATTGTGACAAGATAATTATGAGTTTCGATGCTGAAATGGTGAGAACCCGTCACCTTTGTTGTCACACTAGTAATTGTTGGGGTTCGCAAAGACAACTCATCACATTCTTAATTTGAAAGACCTCTTGTTCAGCATCTGAAAACATGTTTAAAGAAATCGGTGTACTTTCAGGGGAAGAAATTCTTCCATTTTTTATTATTGCCTCCCTTCGCAAGGGGTTAATTCTTTAAAGAAAGAATCTGCTCCTCTAGGTCTTCTTTAAAGGGAAGTAAGTACTCCCTTTTTATTTTTGCTCCCCTTAATAGGGATCAACTCTTAAAGGAAAGAATTTGCTCCTCTGGGAGCAAATTCTTTCCTTTAAGTGTTGATCCCCATTTTGGAAGGGCTTTACCAGCCAGGTTACCAATCAGGAAGTCACGAGAGTTATTTCCCTTTGTAAAATAGCGAAAAAATACGAAGGTGTGCACACACACCATAAACACATAAACCATAAATAAGGCCAATAAATAGGCGGCCATGCACTATATTGTATTGGTCAATGAAATGAAGAAATAAAAAAAACAAATATGCACACGATTACTTACAAGTGTATGCCACTTGGAGTGAAATTTTGGCACCTTTCTCATTTGTTTCGCTCACTTCTACAAGAAGAAATTTTAGAAGAAAAAAAAACTTACGTTCAATATTATATTGTCGAGAATATGTGCAAATTTTCAAACAATATAGTTGGCATCAGTCATTATTGCAAGAAATAAATTGAATGCATGTATTAGACACTGCGTATTGTTTAATCGAATATCTTAAATTAGAGGGACTGAGCCCTGACGTTTTTTATGCAAATTTACTTGTTTTTGAGTGATAATTTTGATTTTACAAAAGCAAATTTGGTGATTTTAGTGTTAATCATAAAACTATATTTTATTATTATTATTATTATTATAACTATATTTTATTTTTATTATTATTATTATTATTATTATTATTATTATTATTATTATTATTATTATTATAAGTATTATCAATTTTCGTAGATAAAACATTTTTGTACGTATACCAATGTTGAAATAAACACATAATTTGCTGATAACATGTGACAGTATGGCGTATGGACTATTTAGTTTTATGAATTACAGGGTTTATGAGACATACTTTGACTAGGAATACTTTGAAACGATGGAACAGTCAATAAACGGTCACCTCTTAGTAACAGCCATTTTTTTTATAACGGCCTGGTTGTTTTTTCTTGTTTCTTTGCTCTTTTCTTTTTGTTGTTGTTGGTGGTGGTGGTGGAGTTGTTTGTTTGTTTTGTTTTGTTTTTGTTTCAGGTGTTTTTGGGGGTTTTTTTATGTTGTTGTTTTTCATTTCCAAAAGTATAGTTTTACAATATTCTATAATATATATTTAAAGCTCTCACAGCATTCATCTCCCTGCAACAGCCTATTTTGTGTTTTTCCAAGTCCCAGGTTGGCGATTATATACACTTTTGTCCACAGCCTACAAGTTCAGATTCTGGTGAACTTTTCAGCATGAAATTGTTTGTTTACATATATGGCTGATAAGCAGCTGTAACTGTTGCTTAAGTGGCAACTTGCTGTGAAACAGTGGTCAAATTGTTTGATGTTAAATTTTTTACAAGCTGTATAAGAGCTTTCTGTTTTCTTATGCTATTAGAGGCTAGTTAATGAATAACCATAACAAATTTATCTGATCCTACTTTCAAGGGACATTCCAGAGGCTGTAGCATATAGTATATAGAACTCCTCTTTTTCCAATCCCAAGGTAACACAGGTAACATGGGTAACAATGCATTAAATAGGAAGATTTTGATGACTTACAAGGAGTATGTGGATTCATAACTGATTTGTTTGGGTGTTTTGGAGGTAATGTTGTTCAGAGTAACGCAGGAGACATGGTGGGTAGGTGTGTATTGTAAATTATTACCTTATTATTTGGATAACAGGGTAACACGGTTAACAAGAGGTATACAATGTGGTCTGTACTTTTTTACTCCAATTTATTTCAATGACCCTGATTTGGTAACAGGGTAACATAGGTAACATGGGTACATCTATGACCAGTGAAACATGGAATGAAAACCCAGGCACGACATACTGTCAAACATATATTCACCAATGCTGGCCTGTCTTACACAATGTGTTTGCGTCTGGAGAGACATGAAACATATGACCGTTACAGCTTCTGGCGATATGACACCATAAACAATCCTACATGTCGGCATTGTTTTAATGATGTCATCAATGCTCAACCGCAAAATACCCGCCAAAGTCATATGCTAACCAGATGACCTTTACGTGAAAACACGGACCCTTAAGGGATCCGAGGACCTTTAAAGGACCGGTGACCATAAACCATATGTCAGACCTGTCAATCAAATGGTACCGCGGGTTATCATTTTTCATGTCCAGGAGAAAAGTTTAGTCATTATAATGTCTATTGTATTGAAAATAGTCGATGAAAAGTTCATTTTAAATTAAGCATAAATCAACATACCCCGGGCGCCTTCATCTGATGTCTGTTTTACATACAACTGTATGTGGTAAGCTAGTGTATTGCAATTAACCAAAATAATGGGACTATTTAACCAATTACTTTTATTGACCCCAAAAATACATGTATATATATACTGAGGGGGCGTGTCAATGAATAACTGGCGCAAATTATGGTGACGGGATACATTTTCAGAAGAATCAACACCATTGCGGTCTGCAGATCTCACAACTTCAAAAACTGAATTGTATTTACATCTACCTGAAACAACAGTAACAATTATAATAATATAAATAATAATAATAATGATAATAATATCAATAAAAGTAAAGACACAAACAACAATAGTGTTAACGTTATAAATAACAACAGTATATAACGTCTCATGAATTAAAGGCAATCCCGATGGCCCGCCTAAATTTGCTTATTTAAATCAAAGCATATCAATAACTGGCAAAGCAAGAGGACCACGATCTCAGTTTTGAGACTCCAAACGCTATACAGTCACAACTCATGTCTGGGTGCAGTGAAGAAACGTTAAACAATTCAGAAGTACTGTCCAAACCCAGCTGTTATGGCTACATGTATTGCAAATCCAGGCAATGTAAAGTTACATACATCTTGGGATATCTGAAGACAGGCTTTCCTTCGAAATAAGTTCAACTCTCGATATCTCGAAGTCGAACTTCAGACCAAACTACTGAATTTCAAAGTAAATTTTCTGGTACCAGAAAATTTACTTTGAGATATCAGTTGTTTGAGATAACAGGAGCTGAAATGAAAATAAAATAGGAAATATATTCTTTGATATACGAAGATACTTTGAGATATCAGTGTTCGAGATATCGGGAGCTGACTGTATTGAAAAGTTACAGTTACAGCTCCGCGAAGCCTGGCCGTCACGTGCTTAAGGATGCGTTTAATATGAAGAGGCTTGGTCTCATTGTCGTAAACCTTCCTTAATCTGCAACAGCTGTTTGTGCTTAACATTCGGTCATCGATGGACTTCCATTTCCTTATCTCACAGATCTCCGATCGAAGGCGGCAGATAAGTTTTGCCGATGTGTCTCATGCACGCGCTTAATTATCGGGCAATATCGAGCGGTGACTTATCCGTAAGAAGACATCAAAGGAACAAATTAGAAAAGTTGTCAACATGAAAATCGCAAATCACCGCTCACACCCTATGGTAATTCTTACTGTCTTAAACAGATTTGTAACGATAAATATGTAGTACATGTATCTGTTTGGTATATGTAACAGAATCTCTCAACATGCACCTTAAAAAAATTCTTCTTTTCGGTAATTACTCAACTCGAAAAGTGTGCTGTTGTCAGGATGTAGGTCTATTCAAAGCATCCGAATATAGTAATTTCTAGAAAGAAAAACTCTAATGCCTTTCAATTAGATAATTGCCAGTTACCACTAGATTAATTACAAGTAGTCTGTGCAATAATTAATATAAAAAGTAAATATATTCATACTGGATATGTTCATAAAACACACACACACACACACACACACGCACGCACGCACGCACGCACGCACGCACATACACACGGTGGATGGGAGAAGGGTAATTATTTGATATTTTTTTACTTATATTGTCTATTATTGTATTTTTTATTTTTATTTATTCATTATTAATGTTTTTGATTTGTTTGTTGCGTATCTGTCATTATACTTACCTTTTTTTTAATCTAACTTCATGTATATATTTACTTTAATCAGTTGATTGAATTTTATCATCAAGGTTGAAGCCAATGTGGCTTTGAAGTTGAAAAATGATGAATTTGAAAGAAATGATTAATGCAAATTTCAAATGTGTATCATATTTTTCTATGTTGCTAATGAAAAATATCACAAATTTAAAGAAAATACCACACATACGGACGAAGAAAGCAATATAAGAGAAAAATGATGACAAGCAAAATCAATGAAGAGAAAATTAATTTCTTTAGCAAGCGAATTAAATCTGGACACATTAAAGTCAGATACCCGACTAACAGACGCTATAACTATAACCAGTCTCCCTTATCTCGACGTAAAATGATTGATTATAATTATATTCATGAAGTATAAAGCATCGTTTGCGTTTGTGGAGCAAATTACCTTCAGCTTCACTTGTCAAGGATGTTAGCGACATTTTTGTGAGTCGCGCCAGCCAAATATAAAAAATAGGCCGGTTTCCTGTTTCAGTATTTGTCTAATTAATTGCATGCCAAAACAGTGAGAACCAGTCTAATGCAATATCTGAATTTTGTCGTCGGGGAAAATATGAAATTTATCTCCATATCTAGGTGTGCGGTAGGTTTACAAATGCCTTTTATAGACATTTTATTAAATATTTGAACAAGCTGGATCTAGCGACTGGAGGATAATCTGATAAAACACTAACATACCCACTTTGATATGATATGATGAGTATCATATACCCCGGATCAGATAGGATTGTTGTGCGGTTAGGTTAAATCGGCGAGTCGCTGATCTGAGTTTGGATAGAATTCTCAAACTGCATTAAAATTAGACAAGATAAGATAAAACTATGTACAGCGGTTAATTATTGTAAGGTTTATAACAGTATTTCAGTTGTTTTTATTTTTATTGTTAACACTTTAAGCACCAGTGACGAAAATTGCATAATTTGCAAACAGCGTAGATCCTGATGAGGCGGCTCACCATTAGCCGCCTCATATAGATCTACACTGTTTGCCCGCTAGTCTTTGAATTCTCAATATGAAATGTCTTGGACAAGGCATTTTTTTAAATTTTTGCTGACGCAAATTTTGTCATCTGCTTTTTGGTGCTTAAAGAGTTAAAGGTCGTTTTCGCTAATGCCTATCTTCACGAATCAGAATTATGCCAATTTTCGCCAATTTTTTAATTCGCCAATCTAAAAAAAAAATGAAATTTTAAGGCTTTGAGCTATAAAAAGCAAATATAGGTAAGTCGGCAAAGATCGTCAATCATCGGCTAGCACCGCATTTTGCTGTTGCCAACTTCTTAACAAGTCGCACGCCTGGTAAACTATCACAGGTACCTCCGCGGAGGTACCGATAAAAAGTTGTGACAGGCATCCGGAGCTACCTGTGACGGTCCAAAAATAAACAAAAAAGGGTAGGTATTCGTCTTTTTTGATAAAATAAATTATAATCAGGGAGTATATAAAAAATCAAAGAATGCTATTCGACCCTTATATACATTAAGTTTTGTCACACAATATATCCCCGGGAACTTTACATATATACGGAAGATATGGCTTTTGAAGTGGCTTAAAGGTCAGTCGAAAGTACTCAAAACAAGAACAAATCGGTTGTTTTAGGTCCTAAATGCACTTTTCTTGCATAGGAATCTGTTGCTTTGGACACACTGACGTAAAGTAAACCTCCGTGCCCAAATATAATGCCGGTAAACTCCAAGTAAGGCTGGATCTGTAAAAAAAAACAACTGGAGGTGCCTGTGACGGAATGGAGGTACCTGTGATGTAAGAAAATATAGCGAAAATCTAAAGGTTTATTGCGGTTGCAAATTTTGATATTCTTCATCTCTAGACCACTGCATTGAAAGAATCGTTCATTCAACATCGCAATAATCTTAATGCGAATATCAAGCATAGTTTTGTTAAAACGACAGACAATGATCATGGACTTATACAGTCAGATTCTACGTCCTGCTCTCAAAACCAAGATGAAAGTAAGTACACATTGGCAATAGTTCATAAAAGACACGCATGGTAAACCAAATAAACAGCTCTTTCCCAGACAGGTGGTCGTTCACCTACCCCAAATGAAAACATCGCTAACTTCTGTTTTACCTATTTTATATTTTAAATTACAAAAGAAACCAGAAAGCAAAGTGTGCAGCCGTACATGTACATGTGACCTTATTGCAAGAAGACTACAGACAAGCGGACAGAAGAACACGTAACATCGATGCTTCACAACAGAAATCCAAAATCCAAAGCTTATTGTCTCAAAGAGTTATTGCCCGTTTTGTTTCTATATGTGTTAGTCAAACATTGACGAGTTGTACATAGCTGTTGAAAGTTTACTGCCTAATTCAGTGTTAGAATAGTTATGAAATGCGCTTGAATAAGAGACAACATTTTTGTGAATGGCGATGACTGCCTGTTACAAGGCTGTAAGTCATTCCAAATCGTTAGAAATTGTCGAGGTCACACGCCATGCTAGCTACTCCAAACGTTTGCAAAAACAACAAAGTTTCGGAAGATGACTTTTATGTAGTAAAAGTGCTCTATTGTTACCAAATTTGATGCAGTGGCTATTCGGAGACTTTGAATTACACCTAATTTACAGTAAGATTCCGATCACTTCAACATACTAAAAGGTGTAATGTTGAGAATATGTCACCTGCCGATGATGTAATCTGTAGGCCTTATGGATGTAGTTGGATTCTAGCGCCAACAATTCAAAACTAGAGCAAGTGAGCAGGGGCTCACGTATACCCCCGACCAGTGCCACCGCCTAATGAAAGCATATTTTACCACAAAGCTACAATACAAATGTTATACATTATCAAAGTCTGTGACCTTAACCTTATGTCAGCAGCAGCATCCATATGTGTAAACTAGTATGAAATAAACCTAGTCATGTATCATTAGGCTCCATTCAAGTACAATAGACCTGTAACCCAAAACTATTCACAAATGGCAACGTCCTAGTTATTGACCCGTGGCCCCACCCATGAGCCTGACCCTGCAATGTAGGTAGTCCAGATCAAAAGTAATGCTATAGAGATATCATGAACCAAATATGGAGGAAATCTTCAATGCAGTTACAGAGATACGAGCAATCAAAAAGGTTTAACGCAAAACTTTGACATAATGAAAATGCTTACGTCCTAATTACTGACCCTTGGCCCCACCCTGGATCCTGACTCAGTGCTAAAATAATTTACACCAAAGGCAATGCTATAGAGATATCACAAACCAAATATGAAGAGAATCTGATAGGTAGTTACAGAGATATGAGCAATCAAAAAGGGTTTAACTCAAAACTTTGACGTAAAGTTTTCGAACGGACGGACGAACGAATGGACGAACGAACAAACAAACCGACGAACAGACGAACTGACGGAATGACAAAAACTATATACCCCATGATATACTTCGTATGGCGGGGGTATAACTAGTCAGACTGAATCACTTGTAGCACCTGTCACTCCAGTTACCACAAAGGTAACACATACAGCGAGCGCCATACGACACATGCGAGCGACACGCACACGAGGTACATGTACCAAAAGGATCAACACTATAGATACCTGTACGTGTATGCCTGTTGACAGGTATCGGCAATTTTGACCCATTTGACACACCATACGTGTAGCTGCCATGACATGTGACCTCGACAATTTCTAAAGAATTGGAATGACTCACAGGCAGCACCCGATCACAGTCATCACCATTCACAAAAATGTTGACTCTTATTTAAGCGCACATTTCATAACGGTTCTAACACTGAATTAGGCTGTTAATTTTCAGCAACTTTGTGAAATTCGTCAATGTTTGACTAACAGAAGCGGAAACAAAAGGGGCAATAACTCTTTGAGAGGGTGTTTTAGGAATTTTAACATGGAATTTCATGATATACGCATTGTGATAGCTTAATGTGTCGTTGAATGAATGATTCTTTGGAGAAGATGTCAATATTTCCAGCTACAATATCTATTCAGATTTTCACTATATTTGCTTACATCACAGGCACCTCCACCCCATTGCAGACACCTCCAGCTGTTGTTTTCAAGAATCAAGCCTTATTTGTAGTCAATCGACATTTATATTTTGGCAAGGAGGTTACCTTAACATCAGTGTGCCTTGAAAAACAGATTCGTATGCAAGATCGCTGCATTAAAGACCAAAAACGGTCGAATTCTTTATGTTTTGAGTACTGTTTGCTGGCACCAAAGCCACTTCAAAAGTCGTATCTTTGGTTAATATTGAAAGTTCTGGGCGATATGGTGTGTGACAAAACTTTATGTCTATAACGGTCGAATAGCACTTTTTGATTTTTAATAAACTCCCTGGTTATTTTGTATTTTTATCAGAAAGAGGAACACCTACCATTTGTTGGCATTTTTTTTGACAGTCACAGGCAGCTCCAGATGCCTGTCACAACTTTTTATCGGTACCTCCGCCGGAGGTACCTGTGATAGTTTACCAGGCGTGAAGTCGGTAACAGCAGAATTATTGTCGCAAGCAGTCGGCACTTTCCGCACCGATATGTTGCATTTCTTGCACGAACGCCGGGAAATTTTCATTCAGGTTATTTTGGCACCTAGTCTTTGAAGCTTGGTCCACCATGTTTATCAAAAAATTAATGATACCCATAATAATATAAATCCATTCGCCAAAATGCGCAAGCTGGAGTACGATATATTGCGGGTTTTATGCCAAGCAGTGATGTATTTCAACAAGAATGATCAGGGCCCGTTTACCAAGCAAGTTTCTTGCGGCTGAGGTTACTGGTGAAAAACATCTCTCTTAAAGACCTGGATTTTTGTCATTAGTGAGTTATGTAATCCTTATCTAATCCAATAAACAGTCTCCTGTGGCTAAGCTGTCTTCTCCAGACCAAATGCCACTGAAAATGTAACGTTTGAATTTTGGGTAGTAACAAATTTTATTAAAAAGATTGAATTTTTGTAGATATGTTAAACAGTGTAGATTACTTGACTTAACAAAGTTGCTCACTTTAATTATTGCGTTTCAAGAAAACGAAGAAAATGATGTAAGTTTTGTGCTCATTCAGAGTAGAAAATGATATCATGTAAGTCAGGACAAAACTAACCGCACTCAATGTACCCCTCCAAAAATCAAATATAAAAAAAACGTCTTTCTGTTGATAAAAAATACAGTTTGAAAAATAAACATAAGAGATTTTTTTAAATTTTTATCATTTATTTATTTAATAAAGACAATAAGGAAGAATAGGAACATTATTATAGAAGTCGACAGTTGCATCGAATATAGTTCTAGTGATCGCCTTATATTGCATGACTTTGGATATATAACCATCCTCAGTAGCTCTCTTTCAAAACCATATGACAAGCCTCGTCACATTCTAAACTTGCAAAACAGCTGAATATTATTCTAAACCTCCTTAGGATAAGCCGCCTTTCAAGATCCGTTCTATGGCGCCGGCGATGTGTTTGGGTGTCAATTTTAGCATAATGAACATAGTGCTGTAAAAGGTTTTTGTCATTTTCTAAGAGAATGTAGCAATTTATAAAATCGTACTTGTCGTTTTGTTTGGGTATCTTTCTTACAATCACGAATTATGCAGAAAGGTTTCTCATGAGGACAAGATAAGAACTTGTGTTTTATGTTGAGTATGAGGGCTCGCGGAATTATTTGATGATTTACATTTGCAAGTTATCGCGCGATCTCGCGCGGCCACGTCCTCCGAGAGTTCTACAGAACTAATATACATGAGAAGGAATGCATGTCAAGGAGCCTACGATACACATGAACAGCAAAAAATTTGATCAATCTGCGCGTCTATGCAGACTGATCAAAAAAATTTTTTTTCAAGAAAACAGTCAATGAATCCTGGGGAATCTGTTGAGTGAAAAAGAAGATGCTGTATAGGTCACGTGACTGAGCTGGCCAAATTGAAAATTTTAAGTTCGCATGCGGTCAAAGTCCCTTTTCACACGACGCTGCTAAATATAGTTTTGGAATATTTTCAATCAGAGGCATTGGCAATAAACATCAAATTGAGCCCCATGAGTTTAGAAATAACATCAGCAAACAACAGAGCAGGTCCTTTTCCAGACTTAATCATAATTCCATTTTCATTTTAGCAAAGGCCTTATAGGAATTTATTGTTGATTTCGGTACATAATCCATTTCTCTTGTTTTAATTTTCGCTCTAGATTTTGCGATACGCTGGATTGAAATTCTAATTCCATCGAGCGCTAGTGGCCAACATTACCGGAGAGCCATAAATGTCAGTCCGCCTGTGCTTTATTCCGGCAAAACCACCATAGAATAACATTACCTCTGAATATGATGGTCTATAAAAGCTTGGACAGAATATTTATTCTGGCTGAGTGTTAATGGGCTCTGCCATTGATGATTTTGCTTCTATCATTGTTTAAAGTCACTGGGGGTCACTGGAATAAGATACCTAAATAAGTCACATAAAATCTTTTAATATTCAAATAAATTTTAGAACCATAAAGTGTGGATCATGAAAAGTATATGAAGAACATACATTAATGTCTTTTTATAATCTCAAACATTAATAATGACAACAGAAAGAAACCCCAGATGTCTATAAAAAGTATAAGATACTGATTTATTTATCTATTCACATTTTCATGGCAACACATATATAAAAATACATACATGAGCCAATGGATTGGACCAATCCATTGGCTCATGTATGTATTTTTATATCTGTGTTGCCATGAACATGTGAATAAGATACTGATGACAGATACAGTCAAACCTGCTTATGTGGTCACCTCTATTAAGGGATCACCTGTCTTAAGCAGCCACCTTTCCTGAGTCCCTTGAACCCAAATACAGTGCAAATGAACCTGTATTAAGGGGTCACCTGTCTTAAGCAGCCACTTTCTGACCTTCCCTTGAATGACTCCTTAAGACAGGTTTGACTGTATTTTGGTCAGCTGAATTAACATAGAATTTTACATGTTCGTATTTATTACAGCTAAACTGCATCCCTAGACCTCTCTAGATTTTTTTATCAACGCTGCATTTTTAATACAATATTCTGGGCTGACCAACCTATTTTATACTACTGCATCTGCTAGTATGACAGGCATGTTGGGGGAATACGGAACACTGGGTAAACTGAACCAGCAGAATGATGAAATACCAGTTTGTGTTCTCCAGATTTAAAAGGAAACGCTTACAAAATAGTATGTATTCCAGGGCCCAGTTGTTCAAAGCATCGTTAGCCTAACGAGCTCATTAAGAGATCAACTCGTTAAGTGTTTTACGACTTTATAATCAAATACACTGATATTTTTTTTTGTTGAAAAAATGTAAGAAGCTTTTGCAGTGCAGTGCAAAAGCTTCTCACATTTTTTCAACAAAAAAATATTTGCAACTTTTTGAGACACTAACGTTTGAAATTTTAACAAAACGTTAACAAACGACCTCGTTAGTTTTGAACAACTGAGCCCTGGGGCCGAGTGCACAAAGGAGGCGTAAGCTACGCCGGCGTAGGCTACGAACGTCGGCGCAACTAAGTCAATCTTGCGACTGTATTAAAATCCAAGTGCACGAAGCAGGCGTAAGTCAGGCGTAATTGCGACTAGAGTACGACTAGCGTAGTGCTCTCAAATAAAATTAGCAAGTGTGTTTGATGAATGGTTTTCTTATATGACATGAACCGCGTTAGGCATAAAGGTTGCTTAGAGCATCTGCGAACAGACAAGACTGAAACCAGTCTGTGAGTCCGTGATTTTAGATAGATCCTTCACTTTGTACCTGTAAAATGCTTAGGTTCCATGCATAGTTTTCAGACTGCGCGGATGCGCAGGCTGGTATGAGCCTCTGAGGTTCGCATGTGGCATATACACATTTTTGCATGTTATAGATCAATCATAAATCTGCACGACATAGTTTAATATTTTGGTGTTTTTCTTTAAAACTAATGTCCATTATAACACTTTCAAACGTGCATGTGATTTTGAGTTAAACGTAAAATGTCTATCAGAAAACAATGAAGATAATGAAATATTGAAATTGTTGGCGATGTATAAGGACAAGTCTGAGATCCTAAATTCCAAATTTTCTAATGTGTCCACGTGAAGACTGAGAAAACGAAAATAGGAAGAAATAGTCCGCAGTAAATGCAATTGGGAAGCAGCAGCGGACTCTGGAAGAGATCAAGCATAAATGGAAAGACCTGCTTTCCCGAGCAAAGAAGGACTACTCCAACAGAAAGTATCCTCATACAGGGGGTGGTCCAAAGCCACCAGAAGGACCTTACACTGACTTGGTACTCGACATAATAGGCCAGTCATCACCATTGCTAGAAGGCATTTCGACTGGTTATATGTATCCAAAGGATTTGTTCAGTCTCTGATTATCCTGTCTCTCTTTAAAAACCCTTCTATTTTGCAAATCGTGCATCCAATGTAACATTCCGGCCATGTTTAAATGCAACACTAACGGAATAACTCAAAATGAACACCTTACGCCAGTGTTAAGTCTACTATAAAGCAGACGTGAGTCTTGGAGCGATTTTACGACTAAGTTTGCGACACGCCTCGGTTGTGCACACGGATTAAGTTTCTGCGACAACTTTACGACGGTCGTACGTCGAGCGTACGCTTACGTCTGCTTTGTGCACTCGGCCCCTGATGTATAAGCATTGTGGTGAAATTTGGCCAAGGTGCGCCAAACAATTCGAAGTTTCTGTAGTTTCAGCTTTCGTTACTGTTACATACTAGGTAGGTGACTCTAGTTTTATTACTTAATGAGGAACTGAAAATGTTTATACAACTTTTACTTGTACAATAAAAATTACCAAGAATATTGATGTTTACACGGTATAACATTTCAATTACCAATTAAGGCTTTTGACTGATTATAATATAAGATTAGGCGAACAAAATAAATATAAGATATGTGTTTTGCAGCAATTTTGTATTAAAAATTAAAGTGCAAAGTACATGTACTGCATTCAGTTTTGACAAAACTTGCACATTTTTCAGCTTACTCAGCTTCAACTTTTTCTTGTACAATGTAATGACCAAGAAAAAAATGGCAGTTAATGGATGTTTACACCGGACAGCATTTTCATGACCAAACAAGGATTTTTCTTGATAACAAAAGCGAACAAAATAAATACAAAATGTGTTTTGTAATAATTTTGTATTAAAAGTTAAACTGCAAGTACATGTACTGACTGCTGTTATGCACAACCTTTAAAGAGTCTGTCTTTTATTGTTGAAATGCATGTTTTAAGTACATGTACCTGGAGGCAGTATGTAGAATGCATCGCATCAGTAAGGTCACATTATTCTTGCTTTTATATATCTAAATCATCAGTACAGAAATGGTTACAAAGCTTATGGTAGTTAATGTATTCTGGATTCTCATTGGCTGTTGGTGGAAAAAAATGATGAAACATCGGATTAGTTTCTTACCCATAATTTTTCTTGTACAACGTCTAAAATGATGATTTTTGCTTTATACACGGTCAAACCTTGTCATCGAAAAAACTTGTACAGTGAAAATTTGTACGAGAAAACTGTTTGTTTGTTTGTTGGTTGGTTGGTTGTTTTGGGTTTATCGGCTCTTTGAAACAGTATATCAGTCTAAATCGAACCGTCTCCCAGACAGAGGGAGAAAGAAGCCAGAGAAAAAATATTCGAACAATCCCAACCTATACCTACTGTAAGCACAGTAGGCTAATGTCCTATTATTATCCAAATAAGTGGGACGCTCCGGCACTGAAAGTTACTCAGCACCATCGCCCGACAGCAGCCACCCCAAAAACTAATCGTGTATATATGGATCTTTTTCATAAGTGTTGGCTCAAAATTCCGAAACTCAGCCTCCGTTTTTCAGACTGCTACACTAAGGTCAATGGTCAAACTAATTCCCACGGCATATCAGACAAGCAACTACATGGAATTAGTTTTCAAGAGATGTAAGAGGACAAAACTCATCAATGCATTTGCAAATAAGTGGATAAACATCGGCCATAAATTGGTCACTCTTTAGCAACTTAATTAAGATGTCAGATTTGATAAATAACTATACTAAGAATGACCGCAGAATTTCTGATGATGCCAAAGCAATGTTCTGGGACGACTACAAGTACAGTCAGAGTGCGTATTAGTTCTTCAGCTGGTGCTGGGACTCTGTTGGAAATATGACTGGGCCGCGACACGAAAAAAAGTGGCATGTGCACCCAGTGAAAACGCAGATCAGCCTGGCAATCCGCCCAGTCTGATAAGAGTCTTATCTGTCACTTGCAAACTTTATGTTGGGATGTTTGGTTTTTTCTGTTCACTCTTGTATTTTTATTGTTTTATTTCTATTTTAATTTTTTGTCGGGGATGGGTGGGGGAGGGGCACAGAACGAAACTAGAACTGTCAGAAAATCTGACTATACCCCCGCTGTAGCGCGGCCTATGTATATGGCCTGTATGGAGAAAACAAAACATGAAAGAAAACAAATCTAACATGTATGAGCAGTCTATGATGAACAGTTGCCGAGAACTCTGCTCTGAAAAGTGTCTTAAGTCACTGGCAAGTCATTAACCAAATATGATCCTGCACAGTTGCTGAGAAAACTTTCACAAAAAAATAACAGTCCTGAATGCATGGAGAGAAAGAAAAGTGAACAAATATAGGGAAGAACAAACACAGGAAGGCCGGTTCTCTGTCCCATGATACAAGTTGTCATTGTCAACCTGTATACCAAATATCAACTTTCTAACTTATATTGTTGTGGAGATATCTTTGACAAAAAAGGTTTGGATAGAAAGAAAAAAGAACAAATGCAGAGAAAAACATAGAGAAGGAGGCCCATTCTCAAACCCATGATACAACTAGCCATTGTCAACTCATATAATAAATATAAATTTTCCACCTTGAATAGTTGCGGAGAAATCTTTTACGAAAAATTACAGTACCGAATGCATGGAGAGAAAGAAAAGTGAACAAATACAGGAAAGAAGAATTAGGAGAAGGCCGGTTCTCTATCCCACAATACAGCTTGTAGTTGCCAATCTGTTTACCAAATACAAACTTTCTATCTTATACTGTTGCGGAGATGCCTTTGACGAAAAAGTGTGGAGATAAAGAAAAGTGTACAAGTACAGGGACGAATAAGCAGAAGAAGAAGACTCGTTCTCAATCCGTTCCTTGTCAACTCATACACCAAATATAAGCCTTCTACCTTGAACAGTTGCTGAGAAATCTTTTACGAAAAATTACAGTACTGAATGCATGGAGAGAAAGAAAAGTGAACAAACACAGGGAAGAACAAATAGGAGAAGGCCGGTTCTCCATCCCTTGATACAACTTGTCATCGTTAACCTGTATACCAAATATTAACTTTCTATCTTATACCGTTGCGGAGATATCTTTGACGAAATAAAGTGGAGAGAAAGAAAAGTGAACAAATATAGAGAAGAACAAGCAGGAGAGGGCCGGTTCTCAATCCCACAATACAACTTGTTGTTGTTATCCTGTATACCAAATATGAAGTTTCTACCTTATACGGTTCTTGAGCTATCTTTGACGAAAAAGTGTCACGGAATTACGGAAGGACGGACGGAACTACGGACAGATGTAAACCAGTATACCCCCCCCCCCCCCCCCGTCCCCACTTTTTCAAAGCGGGGGTATAATCATCTGATTTTAACTTATACTGTTTTATATTCATTACATTCATTCAACTTAATCAGTGCTACTCAGTACATGAAGCATTTATGTTTATTTCACTCATTTCTTTGTTTTCATTGCACTTGCCAATAATTTGTAAGGCGCATATACCTAGAGTTTCTTCAAGTAACTGAAGTGCAAGACACTTATCCCTCTCTAAATCTATGTCATTATAGCTATGTATTTGAGAGAGGGCAATGAATTTGTCAAGTGATGCCAATGTCAAATACATACATTATTTGTTTTAAGTGGCATAATTATATGAAAGCATATTGGAGAAAGACTAGCATGCTTTTGGAACAAACCATTAAAATTTCAATCGTGTACTTTGAGCTTATAAAGACATGGTTTCGATCTTCGGATCCCAGTAAGTTAACAATGCCTAAATAATCCGAGAAAGAGGATCATTAAGAACTTTGGGTGAATGGGTATACTAAGGAGGAAAATTCTCAGGAACTGACACAATTCAATCCCAGATCCAACCCAAGACACCATGTGGGAAAGAGACAGCACAAAATTAGTCACCACCAAAGACAACACCAGCGGCAGCCACGTGAACAGCCATTTCCCATGTAAGTGGTTCCGACTGGGCCAAGCAACAGACAAGACAAGTCCCGGCCCCAACCGACTAAAACATATACATGTAGCTTTATGTCTGTCTAACAATGAGTCTGATGCACGACCAACCGGCGTGCAGTTAAAGAGGGGAAATAGTTGTTAACCAGGATTGAGTTAACCAATAAACATGCAGACTGCAGCATATAAAATACGTTTGTAGCGTATGATATTTTTGCTGAACTGATTAGAAAAATCCGCCCGGCAAACAAAGAGACTGTTACTAGTACTATTTTGTGAAAGCAGAAAAACAAAAGAACCGTTGCAAACTGGAACCTGGAAATAAAAAATAAAATCTTATTGAGGAGCTGCTCTGCTGTAGCGACAACTATCAAATATAATCTGGTGTAAAATATATAGTTCTCATTGAATTCTTTTAAAATTTCATATTAAATGCCTCTAAGATGGAACTTCTCAGGAAAGCAACTTTCTGTTACTGCAAGCTGGTTATTTTACAGCAAAAGGCCATCTCAGATGTAATTTTTCCCTGGTAGGAAACCATGAAAACATGAAATCAGAAGAAACATAGCTTTGAAAGTTGATGGAATTGAAGAGACAAGAGCAATAGTTATTATAAATTAAAATTTAAAAGAGTTCCTTCAAGAGCAGAGAACACATTCGAAAGAAGGAACATGGGCCATACTTCGAAGTTTAGGCTAATCGAGCCTCGTCAGTGATAAAGTTAAAAGACAGGTAATGGTCAGGAATTAAGACAATCAGTATATCCGCCCTCAAAATCGAAAGGCAAAGAAGTATATACATAAAATGACAATAATTCACGAAAGACACATGAACAGCTAATTCCATCCAGGTGGACATTCAGCCCCAGTTGAAACCAGCAGCAGTATAAGCACTACATGATTTGCATCCATCAACCTGCAGTAAATGCAGTATTAGGGCCTATTAAACACCTGTTGAAGATGAATCGCTAGCCTCTTTAGGTAGGTAATTTACACTTTTTGAATAAGCTGCAGAAGTACTTCAAATTAACTATATATATTACATTAATTAGTGTCAGTCAAAAGCATCACAGCTAAAATGGAAAAGGCGCGGGGTCTTCTGAGAATACCTTTATTATTGTTCTCTGTGTCAAAATATTTTGGCAGCTTAATACATTTCATTGTAAAAAGTTAAGTTGACAATAGGTTTACAAAGCTTGAAATACCATGTTTTTGTGTCATTGATACTTTCAGCATCATGATAAATTATACGAAATTTTGTCATTTACATTATTTACACTACGGAAGATGATAATATGCACATCAGTCTGCAGGTAAAACTACTTATATACGAGGGTCATCCAAAACGTTCTGTCACTGGCTTATATCTCGAAAACGAAAAGTGCTATTCACCTAAAATAAAAACCATTCAAAAACCCTGTTTTTTTATCACATAGCTGTAAAAAACTGATTCTTGTATCAATGACATAACATTCACAATCTGCTTCAAAAGAAGGGTACCCTCACCCTACTGGCAAATTAGTAGATGCAACTCCGGCAATAATCAATGAAGGGATGGCTATTATCGCTGCCCGGTGCCTACGATATCTCAGGTGCTAATAAACACAACGAAAAAATCTCCAAGTGATTCTGTCCATTTTAAAGAGTTTACAGCATTTCGTAACCTCAATTTTATGCAAACAACACCATAGGAAAATCGACTAGGTCATGTTCTAAGTTCAAAAGCTTCATAAACGTATAATATTTCAAATTCTGAAGCATATCTTTACTGCAGTAGATCATGACAATGTGTTCTCATTCAAAATTTCAGAAAAGATCCCTAAAATGGAAGCACAGTGAGTCCTTGAAAATCACGTGACTATGTATTTAACCATATTTCATAAATCAATATTTTGCATCGCATATAATCGACAGAATTTGCTGCTTTTTATGTAGTGTCCCACAAAATGCAACGGACAGCAACCCTGAAAATTTCAGAATCCTGCGATATGTGATCGACGAGATATGCAGCATGAAGCAAGCCAGTAGAAAAACAAAAATCGTGAAATAGGCCAGTGTCAAATATAAGGTCTGTATCTGAGCTTATAACTAAACCAGATGGCATGTTTTCACCATTTACCTGATATCAGTATAAAGATAAAAGATTGTTCTTTTGGTTGTTGCAAACCGTGGTAAGCTATCACGTCTGTGAGCAAAGTTTTGAGTCCAGTGACAGAACTTTTTGGACGATCCTCGTACTAAATTGGTGGTTTAATGTACTGATAATAAAATGTTTAAATAAAATTAAAATGTACAACAAAATATGACATAGACATAGACATAGACATATGAAACAGTTTACATCGCAGAACAAATGTAACTTGACGTGTACGTATGATTGTATACGTTTGACTTTTGTCGAAAGTAAAAAAGTAAACTACTAGGAAGGTGCAATCGTCTGTATTGGCATTTTTTGTCATATTTAAATCATACTACATATTCCAGAAATGTGCTTTACAGCCGTATGGTTTGCTACAAACTGAAGCTATAGATACCATGATAACACAGAACCACGACGACTAACATCTTTATATTCAGAAAAAGATACAAGAAAATTTCAACCTCCAACGTCTTTGTGACTCGAGTGATGGTTTGGACTTACACAATATGGAAACTGGGTACACAGGTATATATACGTTAGTTTCATTTATTAACACAGTGCATACATTTTGCCTCTTATATCTACTTCAGAAATCATTTTTGGATGCAAGGAACGCATCAGTGAAATAAAAATAGTGACTTCGGTTTAACTTAGGTTGTCTGGGTGCAGTAATGTGATGTTGCAACACTTTGCACCGCCCCCACCCCCATCCCCGCCCAGCACCAGCTTCAGCCTATTTTAAAACTGACTAGGAGTGAGCCCTATGATTTTAAAGTACAAAATGGTCACATCTGAAGCCAATAAAGAGGGCCTTGCAAACAGAGTAGACCCAAGTTCTAGAAATGTGTCATTTAAATGGTATTGCTAAAATGGTAATTGACGCGTCCAACATAATAAATAGAAGCTTCATTATAAAAGTCTGGGCCTAAACTGGTTAATAAATAAAATCAGGCACAAATGAAGCATTGGCATTTCTGACACCACTTCGAGATGCAAAGTTAATAATGGCAAGCATCTTCAAACTGACAATGTAGATGCAAGGTGAATGAAGTTGAGTGGACAAGCTCAAGTGCAGTAAGATTGCAAATTATGAGTTACTTGAAATCAGTACATCTCTGCCAATTATTTCCAACAGGTGAAACTCTTCCATTTCTGAGTGGCACAATATGACCAACAAGATTGGACACAATATGACCAACAAGAGGAGGCACTGAATTGCTCAACTGAGTAAAAAGGTTAAAGTTGAGCCAAGGGTCATCGTTTGAACAAATGAGCCGCGACACGAGAAAACCAATAAAGAGGTTGTGCGCCCAGCGCAGACTCAGATCAGCCTGGGCATCCGCCCAGTCTGATCCGAGTCTTCGCTGTCCGCATGGAGGTCGCCTAGACATTAAGCTACCCTTTAAGCGCTTAGGGAAGAGTCTGATTAGACTGGGCCGATGCCCAGGCTGATCTGAGTCTGCGCTGGGTGCAAAGCCACTTTGTTGGTTTTCTCGTGTCGCGCTCAAAAATATTCTGAAGAAAAATCCTCTGGAAGCAAGGAATGCTTCAGAGAAGCGAAGATGGCAGACTTGGTTTAACTGAGTGTGTTCATGGGCAGTAATATGATTTTGCAACACTACACACGCCTCCTAGCACCGGCGTCTACGGACCTCTATTTTTCAACTAAACTGAGCCGAATGATCCCAAAGAACCAGAAAATATATAATCAACACTATGATAGTGCATGAATGCAAAATGCTGTATACCAAGTTTCAATGGCATTGGTCTTTAGGTTTTTGAGAAGAAAGACATTATTCGGTAAATATTATAAGTATATAATCGAAACAATTATTTTTTCTGTTGTTTCTTGTAAAGTCACATCACATTTTTAAAGATGGGTTCATCGAAGCTTCTCTAATCAGTGGTTCCAATAAATGGTTTCTGAGAAAAGTAAAGAAATCAGCAAACACGCTAAAGGCCATTTGAATCACCCTTCTCTGCTTGTTATCATAAAATATTGTTAAACCATGAAATATCCTCATGTAGCGTGAAAAATTCATTTCTGCAACGCACCAGGGATTCATGTACAAAATTATCCCCGTTAGTGCTCTCGACGCATTTTATTATTAATCAAGCACCTATCCACTTGGACTGGGGTCAAAGGGCGAAGTTTTACTACTGCCCCCCTGGTGGCTACTGCATGCCCATCATCATGTATATCTTCAGATGTTTATTTCAAAGAAAACATTTATTAGGCGTTTTGATGGCATCCACCGAGGAAGGATGAAAGTTCGATTCCATCATATAGTCAATCAACACGACGCCATGAAAATAGTTTGATGTACCTTTCAGCCATTAAATTTACTGTTATATTCGGAATCCCTCTTATCTTTCCACCTGTCCAACACTTCCAGGAGAGTAACGGACCGCAATGTACCGTTATTGGTCGTAAATACAGGAACCGTTAGCTATCAAAAATCTATATAATATTTACAGTTACTTTCATAACTGATTTTTATCATGTTCGAACGCATTTTGATTGTTCATAAAACTGGCGTTTGGTATAAACCAGATTTAATGTATCCGAAATAACGAAGGGAGAATTTGGCTTTTTAACAAACGGTCAAACACAAGAGATAACTTTATTAACACATCAAAACCACCACGTCGAAAACAACACAAAAGTGCGATAGACTAAAGTACGGTCCAACAGACCTGTTGTAAAATAAAAAAAATGCACATGTGGCAGCATTCTGGACAATCTGTAACACGGATATCCTGGTGTCATGTGTTACCGATAGCCTAACAGGAAAGTGCACGGCATTCTAAAGATACTAATATTGCTGCCTTTTTTCATCGTATATGAAATAATTTGTCTATTTTCACGCTTTACTGCGCAAAATTACAGCAGAGTTCTCCAGCATTGTTTAGATATGCACCCCGGATTGAAGCATGTAGAAATTAGCCAATCAAAATGTCCCTTATATATTACCGATAGTTCATTGGCTGAGGCAGGTCTCATGCGCTGAGAAACTGATTCCCCTGAAAAACTATGGTGGACCATAGCTGTGTTATAAACATATCTTAAAACTATGAGTTCGTGTTATATATTATGAACAATGTTAAAACAAACATTAAAATCAGAAATAGAAATTTACTGAGGACTGAAAGACATGACCTCTCAATAACAGAAGAAATACATACCTGATTTTTAAAATCAGATAATATCTGAAATAAATAAGATCTCATGAAATATCTTCCTGAAGGATCCCAGGCTTGAAACAAACCTTTACAAAATTATTTGAACATTGAAAACAATGAATTAGCAAGAAGTCTACAAACTGCATACCTACTGTAAACTGCCTTTCGTGCCACCGTACTTGAAATATTCAGCGCGGGAAGCTGTGTAGCTGCAGTCTATTTTTAGCATGGATGGGCAAGTAAACAAAATAGCCATCAGAGGAGATGGCAAATCCCCCGACCGAAGACCTCCATGGGCCTTGGTAAAACGGGTGCACTTCAAAACACATATAAGTAATATATTGTCATTCTTTTATGCTTCTGATTGACATTATCTGTTTAACAGATGCATGATTATCTAACATTCAGACTAAATAGTATGCTTGACTGCTAAAAAAGAAGTAACATCTCAAACAGCCGCCATATACATAAATATATAGCATATGATACGTTAAACTTTCAAAATGTGTGAATAACTTCTAAACTACAAGCCCTACAAACCTTATTTGGAGCTCTCTAGTAAGTGAATTTGGACAAAGAATCCAAATCTGGAGAAAAAAATTTTTTTTTTTTTTTTGGTGGGGGTTGGGGGGGTCAGAGAGAGAGTTAGGAACACTGATAAAATATCACAGCATGTTCATCAATATTCTAAAAGGTATAAGGTTAATAAAATTGTGGAGCATGCCAGGGTTATACAGATATGGAGCAGAGACTCAAACAGCAGCTCAAAATACTAAAGGGAAATAACTCATAAAGTTTGAATGCAAGAGTTGTCATTTATGTATGAGACAAATTGTCATGACCTGTTCTTCAGATCTGTGAAGTATCATGAAAATATTTCAAAAGGTATTCAAGCTATGGAGCGGACACCTAAAACCATCAAAGGGAAATAACTCAAAAAGTAAGAAAGCAAGAGTTGTCATTCTTGTTTGCGACACATCGTCATGACCTGTTCTACATATCTGTGAAGTATCGTGAAAAAATTTCAAAAGGTATTCAAGTTATACAGCGGACACGAAATCATACCTAAAACCATCAAGGGGAAATAACTCAAAATGTAAGAAAGTAAGAGTTGTCATTCTTGTTTGCCACATATTATCATGACCTGTTCTACATATCTGTGAAGTATCATGAATATATATCAAAAGGTATATGAGTTATAGAGCAGACACGAAACCACACCTAAAACAATCAAGGGGAAATAACTCAAAAAGTAAAAAAGCAAGAGTTGTCACTCTTGTTCGCGACACATCGTCATGGCCTGTTCTACATATCTGTGAAGTATTATGAAAATATTCTAAAAGGTATTCAAGTTATAGAGCGGACACGAATCTGCCAAAAAAACCACACCTAAAACCATCAAGGGGAAATAACTCAAAAAGTAAGAAAGCAAGAGTTGTCACTTTTGTTCGCGACACATCGTCATGGCCTGTTCTACATATCTGTGAAGTATTATGAAAATATTCTAAAAGGTATTCAAGTTACAGAGCGGACACGAATCTGCCAAAAAATCACACCTAAAACCATCAAGGGGAAATAACTCAAAAAGTAAGAAAGCAAGAGTTGTCACTCTTGTTCGCGACACATCATCATGACCTGTTCTACATATCTGTGAAGTATCCTGAAAATATTCCAAAGGGTATTCAAGTTACAGGGCGGACACGAATCTGCCAAAAAACTCACCAAAGGGGAAATAACTCAAAAAGTACAATAGCAAGAGTTACCATTCTTGTACGCGACACATCGTCATGACCTGTTCTACATAACTGTGAAGTATCATGAAAATATTCCAAAGGGTATTCAAGATATAGAGCGGACAAGAAAATGTTTACGGACGGACGGACGGACGGCGGACGGACGGACGGACGGACGGACGGACAGACGGACGGACGCCAGGCTCATCGCTATATCCCCCGAACCTTTCGGTCGGGGGATAACAAGAGAAAGCATCCTTGGAAGCAGTGAATACACAGGGCTAAATTTCAGCGATTTTTAATGGACTAAAAAGTGTTATAAAAGAAAACGGATTAGAAACATGGTGCTTTACACAATGGCTAAGTTTATCTTTATTCTGAGCATTTCGGTTGAATAGAGTTTGCAGACTTCTAGAAAATTCTTTCGTCTGTCAAACAAGCGGTACACGTGATCTGTGATGTCGGCACATCAAAAATGCTCGCGACATACAGGAAGCTATCGGAAACACATGGCTGGCGATAACACATGGTGCCACGATATATTAAATTGGTACAAAGACTCTTTACTAATCAATTATACACTACATGAGCCGCGATATGACAAAACCAACAATGTGGTTGTGCGCCCAGCGCAGACTCGGATCAGCCTGGGCATCCACCCAGTCTGATCAGAGTCTTCGCTGCCCGCATGGAGGTAGCTTAGACTATTCGAAAATAGCCAATCAGTGTGCTTTATTTTGTGTTTGAGATTATTCTCAAGTTTTATAACCTCGAACTCAGGTATTTCCCCACAATATTGCTAAAATTTTGCACGGTCTAGAGGATTGTTGAAACACATAGACCATAGCTTCTTCGTGAAAAAAAGGAACTGTGGAACTTTCACAAGGCGGGGAGATAGGCTAAGCTCAATATCTACAACACAATAATATGATATAATTCTAAGGCAAAAAAGTTATTGCAGTTTGCTTCCTCAGTTTACAATTACACTAAAATCTTAGAATTTTCTACCACAGATTGTTCAGATATAACAAGATACTCTTGTGATAATATTAATGGAACAGGTATCGTGTCTTTGAAGTTTCTCAGAATTATGTATAATTCGCAAAACTCTGAGATGATCTGATCAAACTGTCTCTATCACGAACATCATCACTTCATTATGGGAATCTGAATTAGGGAATTATAATTACAGAAGATAAAATTTCGTGGAAAACTTAAAAAAAAGTTGTAAAATATTGAGTTCTTCTACTTTAAAGATCATTAATTAAGGACTTCTTTCTAAAGTGTCAGAATGGTATAATTATTGTAGATACACTATCAAAATATCAGGGAGAAAAACATTGAGATTATCACTAAACACTGTTTATAATACTTCAGTCAAGTATTACTTGAATATACAGCAATTTTTCTTACCATTTTATCGGTTTCACTATCATAATGACAATAATAATGATACTGATAAGAACAATAATAACTGAAGAGTACTAGGTTAGGAAAAGTAAAATAAATGATAATAATAATATATAAATAAACCACTTTCTCTAATGGAAGAGTGACAAAGGAAGAAAGTATAGTATAGTGTTGCCGGAACAAGTTCAATTAAAGAAACTCTAAACAGTACAGATTCTTTTTTTTTTTTCTTAAAAGAAAGCACAGTAATTTTTTCCAGTGAAAGATTGTTCTTGACTATGGTCAAGGGGTTCCTCTCGTTCTCCAATGGCAGGTTGGATCTTTCTGCGAACATATGCATTTGTTACGTGGGCCTTTTACGAGATGTTAACCTTTGGTATCATCTATATAACGTGATCCTTGTTTGTCCCGTAACATTCGATAGCATCTCATCTCGAAGGCCTGCGTTCTTCCTCTGTTTCTGTAGTCAAGATCTAAGTTTTACAGGCATACAATAAAGCACGGAACGCTTTTCTTATCTCAATTTGTTTCTTGAGATTCTTTCCAGTACAAGTTCATTTCTTGGAAGGATGCACGAACCTGAAAAAGATTTGCTAGTAAAAAGTTGATTCTTGACAGAAAGCAGAGAAAACATTTTGGTGATACAAACTCTTCAAGTTCTTTCACTGATCTTACAAAGAGCACACACATTACGCATTCTCTAACTCATATGTGCAGATACCTACTTTTGTGGAAATTCAACCACCAGAGAGCAGCCGCTTCTTAATATTAAAGGTATTTTTGCATAGGAATCAAAATTAACTGATAAACACGATTACAAGACGAAAACAAGATATTTCATATACATGTAGGTGGAAGGGGAGGGTGGTGGGTAATCAAAAATAAAAAAATGTCGCTGCGTCCTTCCTCGCTCAGTCAAAATTTATGACTATCGATAAATGGCATTCGACAGTCAACAATTCCCATTGTTATATTTTAATAGACTGGCTTACAATTCGTAAAATTGGTAAGCATTACAAATATACTAATTTAATAATATCATCTGTATGTATCTTTAAAATACCAGTATAGGCCATTTGCTGTCTATAAAACAGGTCATTTTGCTAAATATCTCGATAACTACCACAGCTATCACTGTGAAGTAAAGCGCATCTTTAATGTCTATCTTATACATAAAATCTATAATTTTCCTCAATATTATATTTTGAAACTAAAAAGTTTCTTTTGAAAACTGCCCATTTTGAGAAGATATTTTATCTGTATTTTACATGGGAGTAAGTTTATTTATGTAACAGCCTTAGAATGGTCAAAATTTACCTATGTCAGTTGTTAGTTAATTGTACAGAGTTACTCAATGGCACCTGCATACCTGTTAATCTTTTCATCTGAGTAAAAATGAAATTCACTTATTTATTGGTTGCAAAGAGAATTGATTGGTGATGAATAGGATTAATTTATCTATAGAAACATTTCTTGTTTGTGATGCATATATGGGCATTGCTTATAGCTATTACATTCACTTATTGTACTCCCCTGTACTTAAGCTGAAAATTTTGTAAATTTTTGTACAGGATTGAATAGACAAAAGCAAAAAATTGACAAGATAAAATTCTGAAAGTCAGTTTCCAGTTATGTATTAGTTTGACAATACTAGTGGAGAAAACAAATCAATTATATCACCAATAATAAAAGAGAAAATCTGCAAAAAGACCTGTTTTATAGACAGCAAACGGCCTATACAGCTTTTCTGACAGACTGGCAGAGTTCTTCCTATTTTTCTTTTTTTTTTGACTTAGCAGACAACTCAACAGAACAGACTAAGTAAGGACTAGAGCTGTTGAGCTAAACAAGCGAAAATCGGCACGGGCTGTCGCACAAGGTCGTTATGACAAAGGGAGATAATCACAAAGCCATTACGATCAAGGACATAAAAAATGTACTTCGTGTCAAGCTAATAATTTGCTTCAGTTACGTAACTGTCTTCTGTAATTGATGACGCTAGGTTCAGGAGGTCTTGACTTTTATTTCATATTTGTATTCGTGTCTGAATTATTACCTTATTATAAAATATTTAAGCGAAATTTATACTCATTACTTTCCGTTCTTCGTACCAGTTCAACTGCGAATAAGAAAAAGTCACTGTTAGAAATTTACGTTAATTGTTCAAAAAGCATGACAAAGTTCCCAAATGAAAGTAATTTCTTCTTCAAAATTGTGTCCCTATCAAAGAGCCCAAATTACGTTAATGGTAATGATTCGAAAATATTGAAATTTACCCGACAATTGGTATTTCCTCGTGAAAGGTATTTCCTTTAAACGCTCGTCAATCGTGTCTTTAAGGTTGTCAATCATAGGTGTCACCGTCTTTATTTGAGCAGCGACACGAGAAAACCAACAATGTGGTTGTGCGTCCAGCGCAGACGCAGATCAGCCTGGGCATCCGCTCAGTCTGATCAGACTCTTCACTAAGCGCTTAAAGGGTAGCTAAGGGTCTAAGCTACCTTCATGCGGAAAGCGAAGACTCTGATCAGACTGGGCGGATGCCCAGGCTGATCTGAGTCTGCGCTGGACGCACGACCACATTGTTGGTTTTCTCACGTCGCGGCTCATTTCTAACTATTGCAATTTACTGAATTGCACAAATCGTCATGGGTGGCATAAAACATTATGTTTTTCCGCTTTAAGCTGAAACAAACACGATTTTGCACCGATTTCAACTTCATGTAACATACGTAACGGATCATTCTCAGACGTCTACAGCTTTGTAAGTCATCCAGGTATAGTTATCCTGTGATAAATCTAAATCTTAAGACAGACAACTTCATGATTTTTCTAGTTATCCATAAAAACATTAGAAGGACTACAGTTGATTTCACTTCTCACTTTTCAATGATTTGTCAAAATTATTGCACAATGTAGACACCGAACCTTCGAAGCAGTCTGAATTTGGTCTACACTGTTTGGACAGCGCTTAGTTCTGAAATTCAAGGGCCAACAAAATTTTTACGCAATACAAATATTTTAAAAAGAAAGACTTCATACGAATCTTCTTATTTCATATCTTGAAGCTGACCAATTCAGTCGGAACAAATGACCACACAGACTTTGTTTTCTGGTGATACTGAAAGAAAAACAAAATTAATGCAAGACAAGCAATATAATTATTATCAACTGCAAAATGTTCTCAGAATCTCAAAATTTGCGAAAAAAGGAGCTTTAACGCATGTGCAAACAGAAAAAGCTCAGACCAGTCTGCGTATCCGAGCAGAGCCAGTGCTGCTCGCACACACCATTGACCCTGATAAATCTACAGGCATAAGATGATTTTAAGCGATAGCTACAGTACACGCAAATGGGATTGAGTTTAGACTAAAGTGCTTTGGGGCTTACCTATTGAATAGTTAGGGTAGCGCTCGCTCCAAACACTTGTGTAGACTTTTTTGTACTCGTGGCCTTCTCCCGCCAAGTGTCTCATCCGGTTTCTTGGTACTTGTTTTTCTTTTGGCTCATGCGCCGCTGCTTAGCTTGCTTACGCTGTTACTTTGCCAGCTTAACCCCTACATTCACTATAAAAGTAAAAAGTATACAAAGACCAGGAACTGAAACAATCAAAATCCAAATCCAGCCCTCAAACCATAGTTGGAAACAACTAAGATTACAAATAATCAAGATACAGAGAACATATGGCCAACCGAGTGAGCAGCTTGTTCCCAAAAGGTGGCCACTCAGCAACCCAAACCGAACCAAAAATAATAAGAACATACATAAGGTAAAACATCACAGAAACTCTGACACCAAAAACAGGCAACAGAGAACCACAACAGAACTACCGCCTTGGAACGGTCAGTAATGAATTACTGGGGGGCTTAAATCGATTTTACAGGCCCAACCTCACCCTCAGTTTCTGAAGTGGTACAAAACATTTAGTCGGTTGTTCGGTTCGCATGATAACCCTCTAACTCGTCAATGAATCATCACGGTAAACACATAAATCAAATTTCAACACCATGAAGAAGCAAAGACGAGGACTCAACAGATACAACGGGCCGTCTGACAGGTGGAGATCCCTGGCCTGCCAAACAACCCCACTGGAAATCTGAAGCAAAATAAGGTCACCAGTTGAGCCCCGATGGACCAAGCAACAGACAAAAAGGCTCCGGTCCCAACCAACTAAAATATATAGCTTTAGGTCGGGACCATCATAGAGTCTGACGCCCGATCCCCCGGTGTGCAATTAAAGAGTGCAGCAAAGTTATCAACCGTGATTGGGTTAATCACTAAGCATGCAGACTGTCGCATAACATTTAAATTATAGCCAATACGTTTGTGACGTATTATTATTTTTCGGAATTGATCAGAAAAATCAGTCCTACCCTTAATCTTTTTGAATTTGTATACTACGTCACCATAAAATTCTGGTTCCGATAGGCCTTGGTGTAAAAGAAATTTTAATCCGACATCAAATTTTGAAACCAATTCATGGTGTCTGCGATAGAATTTAGAAAAAGCCTTTCTAAGCTTATGATACCGATAGCCCTGTTGAAGAAGTTTAGCAGTTAAACATTTATTACGAGCATTAAAGTCGTCTACATGACTACACACTCTAGCAAATCTTATAAGTTGAGAAATATACACTCCATAAGAGGGACGACGTGGAACGTCACCATCCAAAAATGGAAAATTAACTATATCAAAGTCAAAGTCATCACGTTTATCATAAATTTTAGAAGATACAAAACCGTTAGAAATAGATAGATGTAAATCCAAAAAGGGGGCCTCGGTATCTGAAGTATTAGCTTTATTCAATTTAAGTTCAGGTGGGTAAATTTGGTTGACCATGCTTTCAAAATAAGGATTATCAATATTCAGAAGATCGTCTAAATATCTAGAGGTTGAGTTAAATGCCTCAATGATATCAGCTTGATTATCAACAGAAAGAGAAGTCATGAAATCTCTTTCATAACAAAATAAAAACAAATCGGCCACAAGAGGAGCACAATTTGTACCCATCGGAATACCAACAATTTGTCTGTATAACTTATTACCAAATCTGATGTAAATATTATCTAAGAGATATGATAAGGCGTCACATACATTCTGACATGACCAACGTTCATATCCTCTATCTCTGTTCGCAGAAGCCTTATTTTGTGTAGTGCGGCTCATTAATGGTGGAATTGGGCATCTCAGCCAAAATCAAGTTCTTTTGGCACTTAGTACTAAATGACTATTTATAAGACCATCAACGGTTTCCTTGCATGTATAAACAATGTTTGCAAGCTGTTGCGCGTAAATATCATTAGGGTGATTCTGGTCATCCCTGTTGTTGAATATGCTTTCTTGTAAGTCGTTCATATTAAACTCGTTTGCGTTCTATCAGTAACAATAATACAGGTGTGCAGTTCGCATTACGAAGGTAGAGCAGGACGAGTCATTTTAAGGCTTAGCGAACGAGGGGCTGTTCCTCAGAAGATCTTGGGCCGTATTTATAAAACGACTTAAGTGGTTGCTGTGGTGCTGCTAGCGCTGAATTTCTATGAAGCAGATTCCCTACAACTACGAAATTTGCTCTGGAGGAACAGTCTAAAAAGACTCCTTCGTAGAAATTCAGCCTTAGCAACAACATAGCAACCACTTAAGAGGTTTTATAAATACAATCCCTGATGTCAGTATCATATTTCATGCTCTTACTCGCAAAAGGCACAACGACAATGTAGACAAATTTTAATGTAATTTTTCACAATTATAATCATTGCAAAGATATACAATATTGCTGTCTTGTGTTTTAAATGTCATTTTAATTGACAGAAACTATCCGAAACTGTAACGTATTGAAAATAAGGTTATGAGTGATTCGATGTAATGATTGAGCGATCTCTTTGAAGATTTTGGTCAAAGGTAATTTATTTTATATTAGCAAAACACGAGCGAAGAAACACTAAGCTGTACTAGGTACTTTTATGAATGAGAAAAATGAACGAATGAAAGAACGACGACAGAATGGCTGAAAAACTTTTGTCCGATTTTAGTGAAACTTCATCCATATTAGAACACAGAGGAATTACCATTGTTTTCTTGGGTTCAAGTAATAATTCAATGTCTGTTATGGTAAACGTATACAATTCACTTGACATGCTAAATAGAATTTGATAAATATTGTTCATTTTAACTTTTCACGGCAGACAAAATTGGTTACAAAATACTTGAAACTCTAAATCGACTTACCCCGACCTTGTGCTGTAAATATTTTAATGTTATAATAAGCACAAGGGAAATTTGTATATATTGTATATCGCAAAATAAATTACAGGCTACTTTGAAGAAACGAATCGTGTGGTACCGAACAGAATGCGCGAAATGTAGAGAATGATAAGTCATCTCTGTCCATATCAACAACCCTTGGCCCCTGTTGGCTCTATATCCTGAGACCCAAAGGATGGAGACAGACGAGGCGGTGAAACAAGTTGTTTTTTTCTTCGTTATTTTTAACACGCCGCATGGTCCTTTTTGGCCATGCGGTTGAAATGTCTACGAAAATAAGGAAATGCCTTCCAAAACATGTAATTTACACTCGTTTGCCCGACAAGACAAATTGACAGACCTCTCAGTGCGGTAAATCACACATTAATTGTTAAGATCTTGGTATGACATATCTCCGACAAAAAACGAAACTTATCTTGCCAACTGAACAATAACAAAACTAACTGACAAAAGTTATCTTATACAGGGCAAGCAATGAAGCAGAAGAAATAAACACGAGTTGTAAAAGTTATTCCTGATTTGAAGAGATAGAAATACGTCGATGAGTCGTACATAAAGATTCGTAAGATCTGGTTAAGATTATCTCGCAACCTTTGACATAAATTTTATGGGTGGTTTTAAATAATATATTTCATTCGATAATTGACAAATGTGTGAATCTAATGAATATACTTATATCTGAATGAAATGAACTGCTATAATCAGTAGAATTGTATTAATTACATAATAAAGAAATAATTCGTATAAAAAGTAAGCCCTATTGGAATAAAATGCAAGTGCAAATAACTTCAAGGCTACCATGACAATTGGTATAGAGTGTTTGCCTCTAGATCACTACTCTCACTGCTGTGGGTTCCAACCGGACTTGAGTCATTTGTCACAAAGCCAAGTTCTGCTTGCGAAAGGCCAGATTGCTTACTCCGGATACCCCGGTTTTCTTCCACAGTTTTGATTGGCTCGGCTCTATATAAGCATAATTAGCGTCTGGAGGTTGTGTGTTTGATTTAACCGGGTCGGACTTTTATTTTAATCAGTTTGGACTATGGCTTAGCTGGTCCCGAGCTGTGGAGACTGGGTGACACTCAGCGCATAACTAATCTTCTAGCTAGATACAAGTAGTTTTGTTCAGGTATGAATCTTAATAAACCCGAGGCTGCGATTTTAGACCTTTTTTGTTGTTGTTGTCGTTGTTTTTATAGGGCAATCTTTTATTATACTGGTGTCCAGACAGAATAACTTACTGAAACAATACATTTAGTAACTGTAGGGAACATTATTTCAGTCAGCGAAACCAAAGAAGAAACTGTTACCCGCCCTGCACCTCTTTCTACTTCAACATTAGAATTGGTAAATGGATTAAGGTGGCAATATATATTCTAAGCTTACATTTCATTTATACCATTTACGCCCCGCTTTAAAGTTGCAGCTACGTTTTGGCATGAAAATTCCCCAAGGCAGCATACCTGTGTAATAACGCTTGGTTTTGTTTTACGCACAGCAATGTCGCCATGTAAAAGACGAAAGTAGCAAATAAAATTCATTATTTCTGTTCAATAATAGGTTTTTTATCGACAAAGAACAGACAACACACATCCAAGGAAATTGGTTCCCTTTTAATTGAGCCTTATTTCGATTCTATTGACATAAGATTTCAATCTTTAGAGCGAAATAGGTTTAAGATAGCTATTTGATTGGATTCTGGTTTTATTAGCTGCAGACTTCCAATAGGTCCAATTAGAATTGCGTTATCTGCGCTAACTATCCAAGATAAAGGTTTTTATACTAATGTCATTTAAGTATGAAGAAACCTTGGTTTTAAAGAATTCAGATTGAAGGGTAATAATTTGGATGTGATGAAGGAACTTCCAAGGGAGCCTATAAAATGGACGTTAGCACGCGTAGCCTAAAATAGACCATTTCAGAAATAAAGAGAAAGTCAAGTATCAATGAAATAGAATTACCGTACCACCTTTAAGTGCCCTTAGATTAAGTGTTTGAACTTTGCCTGTTTGTTCATTAAACTTATCTCCAATTAGGCTCATCGTTGCGAACATGCTCTTGACGACAGGGTGTTGATATCAGGGCAATCCAGCTTCAGTCTGAGTTTTCGAATTTTAAAAATGTAAATCCTGAAACTGGTCAAAACTGTAAAATTCAGTTCCAAAGTACTGATATCAACACCAGGGTATCAACTTCAGCACTGAATCACATACTGCCAAAATCAGGAACTAACTCATTCAGACTTCATACTCGCCCTCAAACCAAAAGGGAAAAAAGCTATATAAAGTGACATGAGCTCACGTACGTCATACACTGTTAACACATGGTATAACCGATTCCGCTAATTTAAGCTTCCTGTAGAGACTCTACATCATATTTGGCTTCCGCCGAGACTGTCCGCGATCTCTTGCTTCCTGCCGAGACTTTTGTACATGATAAATCGCTTCCTGCAGAGACTGTCCGCGTGATTCTGCTTCCTGCCGAGGCTCTCGGCAGGAAGCAGAGTCACGCGGACAGTCTCGGCAGGAAGCCATTTTTCGAGGACAGTAGTCCCTACAGGAAGCAAGAGTTCGCGGACAGTCTCGGCGGAAGCCAAATATGACGGACAGTCTCTGCAGGAAGCGAAAATTGGCGGACTGGTTTATACCCTGTGGTTAACCGAACTAACTAAAACACCACTCGGTGAACAGGTGGACGAAAGCACCAACCTGGACAGCCAGAACAAGAAACAGTATCATATATTTTTATCTATTTTCTATCATCATCAACCCAGTCAGTCAGTGTTGATTCTGGTTCTCTAGCATTGGGGTCACTACTGAAATACTGATTTAAGGTGGTGATAATCATTGATTTGGGGCAAAGACAAATCTCTGCATAAAACACTCAAAATACCACTGATCTTTCCAAAATTTAGCATATGCCTTCTTTATGTTGTTTCTCACAATTCAGACTTTCAAAATGCAGCATTTGTTAATGTTAAAAAGTGTTTTTATCAGGAAAGATCAAAGGGTAATTTTGTGCGCAATAATCTGAAAAAATAATATTGTTATTGAAAATATACTTAGTGCTGAGAATTCCTTGTTGCATAATGGAGAGCGAGCTAGCAATTATTTTTTCAAACTCTTTCGCACATTATCAGGCTGAGCAGATGAAAAAAGATGCGGTCTGTGTCCAATTTTTTTTGTCAAAACACACAGGTGAAACAGGTAAGACTATTTTAACAAGGTTGAACAATTTCATCTACACACCAGTGGTCTACCCTATATTTAATAAACGCATCCAGTGTACATTACCTTGTATATGGTTGAACATTTGAGAAAAAGCTACCGTTTTCATCATGTCTTCATTACAATGTGAGAAAGAGTTGGAATATATAATTGCTAGGTCGGTCTTCATTATGCAATAACGCACCTTCAGTACTACCTAAATTTTCAATAACGATGTTATTTGTTTTGATTATTGCGCAGAAAATTACCCTTTGATCTTTCCTTATAAAAACACCTTTTTAAGCAGCATACGTGTACGTCTATTTTGTATTCTAAACTGTAAAGAACAACAAAAATAAGAAGTCTGCTAACTTTCTGGGAGATACCTTACTTTTTCATGGTTTTATGCAGATTTTCACATTTACCATAAATCACCACCTTAAAGTAACCTTAATCCATTTAATGTATATCTGGTAAAATTTCTAAATTATTCTAAAACTAAGACAAACTTGTCATAGTGACAAGAATCTTAGCTGAGTTTGGCTTCCATTCTTTTGAACTGTTTTGGCTTTTTGCCGGTTCCTGCTGCATCGAACATCTCTTTCCTGATGCCCTTGTCTGTCGCTTTTCTCGAGACACAGGGGCTGAGGTGGCTAGATGGGGGACGCCTGCGCTCGCGAATTACTTACCTGATGTCTGCAGCTAATTTGTCCCGCGGAATGCGACAATAAGTGTGGCTCGGAGAGGGATGTTCGTTGCCTGCCAAGACCTGCCCATCATCTCTTTTCTTTCAAACTTTCTGGGTTCTGCGACACTGGAGATGTTAAATACATAAACGTGCGTCTGTCGCACTAAAATTGGTATGGATACGTTTATGTTACAAAGCAAAACAGACAGCAAAGTGGACAGCTATACATGTGAACATATTGCTAGAAGACCACAGACAAGCGGTAATAAGAGCAAGTCACAACAGAAGCATCTACCACGAAATGGAGAGCAATAAAAATATATAATACTTGTAAGCGTCACTTTACCAAATGCATTTCAATGTTCAGAATGATACCTCTCTCTCTCTCTCTCTCTCTCTATCTCCGCGTTTATGTAACATGAACTTTAGGATATGAAGTGCCGTAAATGTGAAAACGGATGGCTTGAAATCAGAAAAGAATCAGTGCTGAAGATGCAAGTTATGTATCCGCTCCCTTAAGCCCTCTGGGGAACAGTGTTATAAGAATCCGAACAAGAAGAAGACGGACGGCTTTTACGAGTAGGGGTGTCTGATTAGAAACTTATGGACAAAAGAAGAAATCGTATGGACGAGTAAATGTGGTCGTTCAAAGGTTTAACCCTGTGTAAGACAGTAAGATCTGGCCTAAAATATGTCCGACTGGTACAATGAAGAGTACAAATTGTACAAAGATCAAGCATTATAAACTCTGAATAATCTTTAATTTTATTTAAATCCCATCACTTATTTATGCTTTGATTGACAGTTTATTGGCTTTATCAACAATATCTACGGTGATTTTAGTTTTATGATTAGAAAATTAAAATCTCTAATGGTATTTAAGTGATATTTTCTATATTTTGGGTTGACGGATGCTCCCGACTTAATGTACACCAATATATTCAGGTTTGCTGCTGAAAGAGCCACGGCGCCACACGAGATGCTACTGGAGATTGTGCCTGACTGTAACAGGAGCCACAAAATTTTATTTTTATTTTTTCAGCTACACTTTTAATGACATTAAAATCTGTGGAAGAAAAAATCTGCAACATACGACACGAGCATGTCATTTTTATTCTCTCTGCAACATTTAATCCAATATCTTTGGCGCTTTTTACATTATCTTAAATTCTTGTTTTGATAAAATTTTCAGGTATTAATTTATCAAATTTAGTCATAATGATAATTGTCAATATTCGTTATATCATTTGTCAATGACTAGTGTAATGTAGTTTATTGCTTCAAATGCTCATTTCTTTTCGGTATTTCTTTTATTGTCATCAAAGTAAAATGATAGGCGATGATAAGGAATTAATACAATCAGATGCCATATCCCAGCCTCAAAACCAAAAGAGGAATACGTATATCCGAATAAACAGCTCTTTCCCGTGACTGAAAGCCGCAGTACTTAACATCTTTTTTTACTAATTTTCTATTTCAAATTACAAAATAAAACCAGAAACCAAAGAGGGCAGCTATACAGGTGACCGCTAGAAGACGATATAGACAAGTGGACATAAAACATGTAATATTGAGGATCCACAACAGAAGTACCGCCTTGAAACGGAGGGGGGGGGGGGCTAACTCGTTTTACTGGAGCCAAACCCGCGCCCTTAGCTTCCATAATTGTTCAACCCAAACAAACCGACCACACAATAGACCAACGGAAGCACCAATTACAAATGTATACGAAAAAACATTAAACATCTAGCGCGGCTCTCTCTGGACAACTGGTGCGGGGCTTGGCGCCCAAAGAAAGAGGTCATGATCAAGGTTCCAGTTTGATGGAGAATCAAGAAAATATCATGCTTACCTTTGAAAATATGTTATCGGCGAGGCGATTCCATTGAGACGTCATAACATATATCTCAAATTATCATCAGGTGCTCCTTATTACCTACATTACTGCATTAAATTGAAAACAGCCTCAGCAGGTAGCGGAGCTGAAGCCTCCAAAGCCCACCCCCTGGATCCGGGGCTGAGTTAAAATCTTAAGAAAAATCCTTCAAGAGCAGAGAATACATGCAGAAGTAGGTACATGGGCCAGACTACGTAGTTTCGGTTAATAATGCCTCGTCAGTGACCCTGACAATATCTGGTGACGAAACCAGAAAAAAGCATACTGTTATTTCTTAATTTTGATAGGGCAGTCGAGTCAAAGACTGATTAGTTTCAAAAGGATCCAAATAATATAAAAGACGATGATCTAGAATAATAGTCTACATCGATCCCAAATTTTAGATTTCTCAGAATCTATCCTCTGATCTCAAAGGATGTAAATAAAATATAATCTGCACTATGGATGATGTACGAGGAGACGTTTTACGGCCGCCACATGGCACAACACCAGCTGCAGTGAAGAATACGTCCCATCTGAAAAGGGAAGCAAAAATGAAAGAGTGTCCGTGCACCGTAAACCTAACACACTGGCTACACGATGTCTCCTGCGACACTGTACCAAGGGGCCAGTATTTAGACTGACCGAACTGTATAGTCAAGCATATAGGGTCAAATCAGGTAAATTCGGACAGCAGGTTAATTCGGACAGTGACATTGTTTCCTTTATATGTCAGTTGTCAGGAATTAAAACAAAATTAACCGGGCAAACAGTGAAAATCCTGATGAGACGGAGCCGTCTCATCTGGATATTCACTGTTTGCAATAGTAGGTCTGAATTTACTCGCCGTCCGAAGTTACCAGACTCGACGCTACTCTGAAATTCTAAAACTCCAGTCATGACCTTATCCGTGTAACATATGGTCGACTGAGCAGTTTACTTGGAATACGTATTTGATATCCAGAGACTGGGAAAACCAACTGCATAACTGTTCCCCCATTTTCCCTACTGAGGTGGGATATGGGGATACATATTACATGAACGTGTCAATAAAACATCTCGTGTTTTAAAAGACAAGCCGGTGACGGAAGATTCTACCCTCATTTAGGATTCAGAGCCCGTGTTAGTTTACCATCTCTTTTATTTTTGTTCACCTACGTGTAAATGATTTCTGATTTAATTCTAATTAAAACGACGATGCAAGCGTTATAAGTCAACTTTAAACCAATCACCTGCATAAATTTCTGCCTCGACTGCTCAAGACAAAGCGATTCAAAAATGCATTTTTATTTTACACCAACTGTAATTTCCCTAAATATTGGGAGTAACCGTCATCAAGTTCTGTAACTATCCTAAAATTGTAACAAGCTGATTAAACGCGTATTGGCATGGTTTGAACTGCTGGTGTAATAACACAAAGTGCACATCCTTTAAGAGTGGCCTGACCATCATTTATAACGTTTCAGCATTTTATATTGTCCGAGAATAAAAGATGAACACGGTATTTTAATGAGAAAGGTGTTTTTGATCTTTAAGTTTTCAACCATTGTCCGATTTTATCATTTTAGCAGCACGTTTTATTGTACAAAAAAGGGGCGCTTTAATCAGCATTTTAAGTTTCTAAAATTCAAAACCACACGTGGCTTCAACGGTTGCATTTCTGAATTTAAGACATTGGTGCATTGTACCTTTTAAGTTTGTATCAGATTTGAGCCGCGACATGACAAAACCAACAATGTGGTTGTGCGCCCAGCGCAGACTCGATCAGCCTGGGCATCCGCCCAGTCTGATCAGAGTCTTCGCTGTCCGCATAGAGGTAGCTTAGACTCTTAGCTACGCTTTGAGCGCTTAGCGAAGAGTCTGATTGGACTGATTTGATGCCAAGGCTGATCTGAGTCTGCGCTGGGCGCACAACCACATTGTTGGTTTTCTCGTGTCGCGGCTCATTTTTAGAATAACGAGCACTTTACAGAAATTTGAGAACTTTTACTGTCATTTCAGGCATTGAGGGAGAAAAGATACAAGAAGTAATGTATATAAAAGCAAATTTTAAGAGGAACCTGTGCCCGCGTAAAGTGTGGTGAGTGTTTTCTTCTACATACGGGTACATAATGTTAACGTTTGGATGTTTGAAAAAAATGTTTAAAAATAAAACATATGAAGGCCCTCATGGGTTGGTTTATTTGGTCTAAATCATAGTGTATCTTATCTCGCGATGATGCCAGCTTCACATATAAGTCTCGACTTGAGAAACCGTGCATTTGAGCACGTGCGAACAAGGACACGGACAATCCTGCTTATCCAAAGAAACTTCTATCAATCAAACCTGTAAACGGTTCCTTAGAGACCATAGATTTTAATGCAAACAGAAAAATAGCCTGACCAGACTGCGCTGACGTAGCCTGGACTGAGTCTTCTCTGTTCCATATGCACCAAAGACCTTTTATACTTGCTGACGGTCATTTAACAAATCTTAGCGTTACCGCGTTACCGCATTAAGATATTTTAACTACTATTTATTGACATCCGTAAAAGGAAGTGCATAAAAAAACAAAATATAAATTTACCTCACTATTGCTACTAATTATCTGTTTTTATTCATTTTCTTCTCATTTTGTGGCAAGTTGGATGATACCTGTTTTCATCTGCAATTTTGCGCTGCATTCATCTGCAATTCCGTGCTACATCAGTTTGCTTTCATCTTACTGCACAGACACAGACACACATCTTTGGACTATTTCGAGTTTTCCCTTTTCTCGTTCTTCTGGCGCACACCATCTCCGTCTCTAGGTAACAACCATATGAAATATTTTAGATAGGTTCTCAAAGGACTGATCATTTACGGCACTAAACATTCATATAGTTGAAAGCAGCACTTTCATTTTATGACACGGTCCATATTAGCTGGTCTCGGATACGGAAGCTTCACCAATGAGATCTGACCATGAAAGTCAGAGAGGTTTAATTGCGGCTGGATTATGACGTGAATGTCGTTTAAAGACGATATTGCCGACAAAAAAAGATAACAGATCAAACAGATATAGGAAGTATGTATCAAATTAGTTTTGTTAATCTAAAACATAATTTCTAAACAAGATGAGAAGTCTGATTTCATTTTTTTTCATAACGTGCCCAATGGTCCAAAAGGGAGAAGGGAGAATTTTAAGACTAGGGAGAACAACTCGATAAGCACATCGCTTCCGTTCTAATCCCATAGCGTGTACTGATATCTTACTTATTCATGTATGTATATATGTATGTTAACTGACTAAGCTAAATAAATATGTTAAAACCAATGGTGCAAAAGAACCAAAAGTATAACCTACACCATGATTAAGTACGGGTAGACGTTTTATGGCAGCCACTAGTCTCTGGTAATTGCTAATTCAGTTGCAACGAGCAGAAAGGGTGCCTAACGTTATTGCAAACAGTAAAGGCTCAAATCAGCTTGCATGCAGTCTCAGTCAGGTCAGAGCATTTGCTATCTGCACGAGGCGAAAAACTAAGGTTCTAGCCAGACTTCACATATTTGTTTGACCATCGCTTATTTTAAGACTAAGCGTACATGAGGATTTTATCTACTTGAAATCTCTATCGTTCATGAATTTGAACCTGTTATAACCTATCTCAATAAAGCATTGTCATTATCGTCATAATTACTGCAAATCAACAACCTCAAATATCTGGAAAGGACATCCTCAAAATTAATTTCCAGTAAGCTTATTGTGCAGCGAGAAAAATGTTTGTCTTTTGTTTTGCTTGCTTGATTGATTGATTGATTAGTTGCTTTACCTCCACGATAACAGCTACGGTCATGTCGGGACAGTCAGTTAACCTAACCACACTATTCCTGAGCAGGCTTAGACCTCCTAAGCGGTTACCCAGTACTCAGTGCACATATTTTCGCCAGTAACTGACAACTGCCCTTCTTGAACCAGCGGAAGGAGAAACGAAAGTATGTGGTATGTGGCCAGACCGGGTATCGAACCCAGGACCTCTGACCTATGAGTCAGGTGCCCTACCGACTGCGCTACGCGGCCCGGCTCTTTTGTTTTGCAATGAGAAAATGACGACTGATATGCTTTACCCACCTACCTTTCCGAGGTATCTGTCTTTTGTGTCGGCGTAGAGATTTGTGTTGTCCCATGGTCTGAATCTTAACAGGAAGTTTTCTCCAGCATAGTTTGCCGTCTTGATCTAGCTGAAAACAAAAATGCTAAAAGCAACATTAATCCCCCACACACACACACACACATGGCATAGTTCAGTGCCACAACTGGTCAAAAGTTTTCTCCAATCTTTTTGAAGAGAGCTTTTCCATATGCATGACTTTTACTAATCCTGTAGTTTCCGCTACATCTTATCATAAAAATCGTCTTTTTTTTCAAATTTCCTCTATAATTATAGTTAAACCGAGAGACAATTTTACCTTTTGTGCAAATTCAACTACGATGGACATCGTCCGAGACCGCAAGTGTGCACTGTGAAGGCGCAAATCATAACTGGATCGTATTTGCAGTAAGGACCTTGGTTTGAACAATATTTTATTCAGATAGTGTATGCATACATGCATGTACGTATTAATTACAGGATCTATTAGTAAGTATACCGCTTATGTCATTTCCTGAAAGGGCATTTGATGCGGCTCATTTATTTCAATTTAGATAGTAGCTATAAAGGATGCCCTTATATGTAGATTTAAAAGGCTGAATATTCACCTACCTGCTGTATCTGTTCTGCTGTGTGATGAGCATCCCAACTTAGTTGTTTAGGTCAAGCAAACTCAAGCAAATTCCTATGACTTCACTACCTCGTCGCGTAAGCCACCATCTAACCTGCTGGCGCATTGTGCAACACAAAGTGGGTCCATTTTCGCTGTAAACTTCACTGAATAAACTTGCAGAGCTCTGTGGCACCTAGAACAAACATATCAACCGTGACTCTGATATTTGGAAACATTTATAGGCTATTGAATTTATATTGGGAAATATTCGACACGAGTTCATGTGGCGAAGGGCGTACGAGCTTGCGAGTGCGTCTCCGCTAAATGAATGAGTGCCGAATATTTCACAATATAAATTCAATAACCTTTTTTATTGTATACCTTTAATATTAAACAGCTACTTTTATCTGTGCTATCTATATGAGAAATCAAAATAAAAGTGCACAGCGAAGACCCTGAACTGACTGGACGGATGCCCAGGCTGATCTGAGTCTTTGCTGGCGAACATGCCACTTTGTTGGTTTTGTCGTGTCGCGTCTCAATTATCATAAGTATGTGACGTCTGCGATATATATAGAAATCACTACAGTACATGTATTTTCTACGTCCGAAAAAAAACTATGTGACGTCTGTGAGACCGCAATATTCACAGAACGCATTTTTCACATGTGTGACGAATGCGTTCGTATTCTTCCACGTGTGACATATCCGGTCGCATTTTCACAGAATTCGAACGCATTTTTCACATTTCTGTGAAATTTGCGTTCTATATGTACCACGAAAACGTTATTTTCCAAAGGCATGCAACACCCCTGAAATATGACAAAATACCACAAAATCGCATTTTTCACTTCTTGACATTTTCATAACCCTGAAATTATGTAAGTTATAGAGGACGGCAAAACGGTAAAGTAAACAAAAAAGAAGACGAGATATCTGATTTGCTCTTCCGCACTGAAGGTCGTAGGTTCCAGTCGCCCACCGGCTCAACGACTGAACTTCCCAGCAGTAAATGGGTACTTGTTTCGAATCAGGGAAGGGTAAAGGCTACGAAAGGAGAAGGATAGACTCCCTCTAAGAGACTGTAGGCTCAAACAACTACTGTACCCACGGCCACAAGAATATGGAAAACCTTTACCAAGTTTGTTTTGTCACATGTATGCTAATGACCTAGGCTGTAGTGCACAGCTTCTAGTACTGACTGTTGGGCGGTGCCATAGTCCAGCGGGAGGATACCTTGCGGTATTACTGTACAATAATAGGCATTTCCAATAAAAATGAGAGGAAGCTTGTTCGTAACAGTCCCCTATTAGACTATATGCTGGTTAAAGGTATTGGTATATTCAGTTGCGTGTTGGTATATGGTTTCATGGGGGAAATCTATATCAGGATAATGGATTCATGGGGGAAATCTATATCTGGATAGAAATAGGAGGCAAGGCATATCGTTTTCCCATAGTTGTCTACCTGTCTGTCCGTCACAAATCGTTTCCGCTTCATAACTTTAAAAGGTAGTTTGAAGAAACTTGGTACAAATATAAAACATAACGAACGGGCGGACGAACGGATTAGCCAAAATCAACATGTTCTCACAAATTATTTCGAAACTGGGGGCACATTTCTGTTTTCACCAGTGAGGAACCAGGTAATAAAATATGGGATGTAATTAAGAATAAACTTCAAATGCTTTTCCCGGGATTCACTGAGATCACATCTAGACCAAAACAAAGTCAAACCCTGGTAAATTGGATATCGTATTTAAGTCAAACTCTGGTATTTTGCCCCGGAAAATTTATGAAGGGTTAAAAATGTTCAAGCAGTATTGCATGATTTATCTTCCCTTTTGGAAAAGAATTTACCAGGTAAATAATAGTAAAGTCAAAGAAAAGGAAGGTGTTAGACTTGTCATAAGGTCAATCATACTAGTAGACTTTATCGGCAATCGTGGGGACACATAATTTTGGCATTATCGGTCGGATCTGAACAGTTGTCAGTTTGTCTAAGATTTAATGCCTGTCTTCGTTATCTGCAAGTTTCAAGAAGCTAGGCTGGTCAGAAGCATCTCTCAATTATAAGTCCATGGGGTATTTCACTTGCCATAAAAACCAAACTCTCGAGCAACTGTCTTGAAGGACATGTCATCGTTCCCCAGCCTTGTGAACGCTATATATTAAATTTGGTTGAGATTGACCCAGACGCCTAAGAAATATAATAATAGCTCGAAGATGTTGACAGAAGACGTCAGGCGACGGACGACGGACAGCAGGTATTGCTCTTATAAACTCCCCAATTAATTTGCAAGCTTCCCTTGCCGTAACTGTGAAAAATGCGTTTCTATTAAAAATCGCAATAAAATCCAAACGCATTTGTCACACTGGCAAAATTTGAAGAATACGACCGTATTCGTCATACACGTGTGAAAAATGCGTTCTGTGAATATTGCGGTCTCTCAGACGTCGAATGGTCTACTGATTCACCAGCTCTTACACCAGAAAAGAATCATTTGCTTACCGGCTTATGTGCAACTCATACAGATTAAGTACTTGTTCCATACTGCATATCTCAATTCTTGAACTGCATTCTGTTCTCAGTCTCTAGGGCAGCAAGGAGAGTCAAAAATATCTTGTATTGTTTTATCATCTCTTCATGTGACGAGTAACTATGTGCTTTTAAAGTCAATGAACTAATGAATAAGGGACGTCTCTCGACTGTTGTCACGTTCTAGCATACACAAAACATGTAGGTCCAGTTTCACTGTGTTAAACTTCACTTTAGCTTCTCCCTTCTGAGAAAAAAACAACATAAAAACATTTATGTCATCACAGTTTCACAACATATACAACATGAAAATAAGAATTTTGAATCATTGTTATTTTCAGATTGAAATAATCTCTCGGATAGTTTTTCCGAATGTAGATGGTGTACTATTAGACATTAACTTACAATATACATAACCATTGAGACTGCAGCTGTAGTCTGGTTCTAATATGGACATCCGTTCCGGGTTCCGTGGTTTAATTGGTAGGTGACTTCTGATCCGGAATTTCAGCGTTGCTTTTTCTGTGAGTCCTCATGTTTGTTTAAACTTAGTTTTAATTAATTTTGATTTCCATGTTCCTGAGATATTATACTTGTGAGTAAGGAATTTTCCACGCAGACCGAACAACTAAGTGTCTGGTGAACCAAAGCAGGACCAAGGACTCGACCGCAAACCGGTAAAGCCCCACCCCTAAAGAAATTTCATTGCAGACCGTCCCGCACTTCTGTTTTCTTCTTAGTTGTTTCATATATTGTTTGTTGCTTTGTCTCTTTTGATAAATGCCGGTTTGTTATGTTAAGGCTAACCCTGACATAAAAAATTGAAAACAGGTAAAAATAGATATTTCATGTTTTTTCGTATAATTTGTTGTTATTGTCAGTGTTGGTGCTTTCGTAAATCTGTTGTGTGGGCAGTGGTTGTATGTGTTGGGTTGAAAACCTAAGTATCTGAGTATCTGATGAACCAAGGCAGGACAAAACAGGGCTAGGGTTGGTCGACCACAACCCTTCCCCCCCCCCCCCCCGCCCCCACTCCCCCTTCACTATTTTCATTACTGGCCGTACCAAGGCGGCAGTTCTGTTTTGGTTGTTTTATGAGTTGTGTGTTGCTATGTCTGTTATTGATATATTGTTTGTGATGTCAAGGCTAGCCAATTGACCACCTACGTGAGAAATGGTGGTGACTCATTTTGTGTTGTCTCTTTCCCACATGGTATCTTGGGTGGGATCTGATATTGAATTGTGACAGTTCCTTAGAATTTCCCTACTAACGTTTCTACACTGCAATTATTTTCCCACTGACATTTGTCAAACGCAGATTCACATGTTACAGTTGAAAATGCAGCAATAAAGCAAAATGTAGTCGCATCTTTTGTGCAATTACTGTATCAAAAATGGAAGATGTAATCTTCAGACGCTATTTTCGGCTTCGCTACAGGCCATAATGGACTTAAATGGAGCGAACTGAAAACAATTCGTCCTCATGAATATTGCAATGAACTTGACACTACGGTATTTCTTCTTATATTCATATTGAAGTTTAATACAAACTTCATAAGATCATACACGAAGACGACCGGTTTTGTTTTTTTTGTTGTTGTTGTTTTTTTTAGTTGTTTTTTGTTGTTGTTTTATATATATATATATATATATATATATATATATATATATATATATATATATATATATATATATATATATATTGTTTGTTTGTTGTTGTTGTTGTTTTTTTGTTTGTTTGTTTTGCTTTGTTTTTGTGGGTTTTTTTGGTGTTGCTTTCTTTTTTTTTCTTTTCAGTATGGAAAACTTTTTCAAAATTCCAGACAATAGTGTCCGAGTAGACAATATAGCGGCAATCCTGGAGGTACTCTGAAAACGTGAAAAAGACAAAACTATAACAGTAAGTAAACAGGAGCACTGATAAATATGTCTATTATACACATACACACTACTCAAAATATTTAAAGGAGCACCGTATATAACTTCCACAGAGCCTAATAGAAACCTTCAACATCAAAATAAGCATCAATGTCTAGAAACAGACATTGCTGCTTAACCTATTTGTCAGTTTTGATGATGAACAGTTTTATATAGAAATATAAACAATGATCCTTCAAATATTTTGCACAGTGTACTGCGTCGCATTTGCGTGGTCACACTGACGCTGGAACAATTTACTGACTAAGCTTTTGGAGAATTCATCCCTCTTTTTTTTGTTTGTTTGTTGTTTTTTTTCTCCACTGGTCCGGTATAGTGGCTTTCTAGGCCCCAAAAACATGAAATGATTTCACATGCAGCACTGCCGTGCCTGTAAACATTCAGACGTGTATTCGAATTTCATCTGACTTGCGAACGGCCACCGCAGCTGCATAAGCAGTTCAACAATTAGGTCTTCTACTTCGTATGACACCAACTTAGGAAGTGTAAAGAAGGTGGTGATCCTTCATACAAATATTCAAAATTAGAAAATCCTAACCCTATCGAAATTGCGCAACGAGCCAATCGAGGAAAACAGTATGACAGGATTCAAGGAAAACCCTGCAAAAAGAGTAAAAAAGCATCGTTATTTATATTATAATATACCTTAGATGAAATCTGCATAGATACGCGCTTATCGTTAAATTCGCTTTTAAGATGAAAAAGTTCTACTATTAGGAACTCTCGCGCGATTTCACACCACGATTTTGATTTATTCCTGACATGCACGCTATTCCTGACATGGTCTTAATCAGGATTATATATAGATTTCTGTATTAATCTAGTATTTTATCACAATCTAAATCGCCTTTTAGAGCTAACAAGAATACAGATTTCTTTGGGAGGGGTCATATCTTTCTCCGCAAAAGCATATGTTGTGATATCGGATGGGATTGCATAAGCTGACACGATCACAACATACGTTTATATTTTTTTGAGAACTTAAAAAATAGAACAAAGTTTTGTGGCCATCCGCAAACTTTTGTCTCATCCAGAGCCCTGACTTACCTTTCTCTCGTGAGTTGATATCGTCTGCTTCATCAAAACCAAACGACATTTTGATATTTTGATTATTCACAACAATACCTCATGAACACTGTGTATATTGACGAATAAATGGGCAAAAGTGAAAAAAGAAACGCTAGTTTGCTTTATTTCTGCCTAATTTGGTGTTACCAGCCTGGCCAATTACTGTTTTGATTATAAAATTATAAATTATTGAGTCGTCTGACAGATTCGAAGACAGTTTAGTGCAGGATGCTATCTCATAAATAAAACACGATATCAGCAGTGATATATAGAATATGCTCATTGTCGTCGTTAGCAAAGCAAATATTTGCTGATGCTTTCGCTTTAAAACATGTTAAATGTTATGTAAACAAACGTTTAGATCAACTAGATACTTCTTCATTTCCATTTTGAGTTACGGGCAGTGCCATTCATTAGTTTTGTTCTGCGTCAGACTGGCAATGTCTGCCATTCATTATCGAAGCTTTCAACTGTCGGTGTCTTGGATAAGTGCTTGCGGTGCGGGTTAGCGCAGTGTCACAGAAGAAAAGTCAGCTTGTTTGTTCCATCCATACAATATATGGAAATATATGATGTACAAATCAGTTTAAGCCAAATTATGAGGCTAAGGTTACAAAAATGTAAAAGTTCTAAAACGGGCTCTTAAAGAGTAATTAAGTTTATATATTTGCAGTTTTCCATGAGCCAGTCAATGTAGGATAGGGAAATCTCAGCGGAGGGGTTGGAGTTTCTACCAGGGACAAGGCTTGCAGAGTCCCTGGTTGAAATTTCAACCCCAATGGTAGGATTTTCCAATCTACATGGACTGGCTCGTGAATGCTTATTTTTTCTCCCATTTTTCGCTAACTGATAAACCCCAATCGGGATTAGGCTTCAAAACTAGAAAATTTTAACTTCTTAACCGATAATCTGAAGTAAATTTTAAGTAGCCCAGTGTGTGTTTACCGAGTCTCAGAATGGGTACAGACATAGTTTACATCTTGAAAATAGCCGGGAAACACGATTTGTCGACTATTTTAGCTTACATAGGACAAAATTTAGCTTACAGATGACAAAAACGAATGCAGCTAAGCCTCTTACGTCGCGCGCGTCAAGTTGATAGCAAAGTTACGAAACAGGTTTAAGTGACGTCATTAAAAAGTGACCATTGCGTGTCCATTTTCTTTATTTCAGGAATGAATTTCATTTTTCTGGTGTTTATTGAAGTATAAACTACATTGGGTCGCGTGCAAAGTAAGTGAACCCCGAAGCCGCTTTGTTGGTTTTATCGTGTTGCGGTCCGAGAAGCTCGAACAGTGCAGTAAACAGTGAAACTCTTCCAGTAACATACATGTATAATACTTGTAACAGAGAACTTTGTGTTTACGAAACAGAAACATGTTCCATAAACAAAATATTCTTTGAATGCTATGTAGTCAAATAAGGGATTTATGCTTTAAGCACGGTGCTAACCGCTATCAAACATATTCAAATTTTATTCCGTTCAATAATGGTGGAGTTAATCAAGCGAACAATTTGCAAGCTCCGCTCTTCATTCAGGAGTCAAAGGTGATGGTAGCAGCATAAATGGAACTCTTCTAAAATGGGCATGAAATCGGCAGCGACAGAAAAGATGTCTTAAGGCATATGCAAACAGCGAAGACGCTGATCAGCCTGCGCATCCGCGCAGGCTGATCAGAGTCTCCGCTTTTTGCTACATAGATTTTAGGATATATTGATATTACCTGTGACAAGCACAGTTCATCTGAGTATGTAAATACACTGGGTGTTCTGTATATTAGCTGTTGGCTAATTAGAACCTTTTCATGCGCGTCGCAGCTGGAATGAACCATGTCTAGAGGAAGTCTGTCTTTCAACAATAAGGAAGAAGTGCATACATAGACAAGCATGCGGATACGAGCACACTTGTTATTACATGTTCATTTCGATTTAAAAATATATATGACGCCATTTTTGTCCGGGCAAACACCATATGTCCTTATCAGATTGCGCAAGCACGAAGCCCAGTTTGGGCATGCATATCTGACACACATTTTTAAGACAGATTTTTTCATGAGATGGCCGAAATGTCTCTATTCCACCACAAATGCCATAATGGGGGCGAAAACATCAAAATATTGAATGGCGTTCAAGAGCGGAGAAATCTCGACTCATTCTGGTGGAAATATTCCCCCTTAATTACACATGCTATTATAGAAAATTTTGACTTTGAATAATAGAAATCGAAAGCAACTTTTCAAAATATTTCATGATTCAGCAATTAAGAACAAACTACGTCAACCATTCCTGGTCGCTGGGGAAGGAAAATCTGTCTTTCTGAAAACTTCGCTGTCTAATACTCCAAAAAGTAGAATTTTATGAAAATCCGTGGCATTTCTGAGAATTAAAAGGTGATTAGAACTTAATCATCTCTATTGCACCCGTCTTAAGCTGTCTAAGACAATTTAACATAAACGGTACATAACCCAAACTCCTCGTAAAATGTTATTGTAGAAATTACCGTCAGATGTTCTCGCTAGGGTCAAGTCAGGTAAATTCGGACAGCAGGTAAATTCGGACATACCATCGCAAACAGTGAAAATCCAGATGAGACGGCTCATAATGAGCCGTCTCATCAGGATTTTCACTGTTTGCCCTGTTAATATTGTTTTAATTCCAAATAACTGACAGATAAAGGAAACAATGATACTGTCCGAATTTACATGCTGTCCGAATTTAGCTGACTTGACCCTAATTAAAAAGGCTGAATTCATGAGCAAGTAATACCCACATAATTCTGAAGATTAATTAGGAGATATGATGGAAGGGTTTCCAAAACCCTGTCTCTTCCAAACTTTGATCCTTCTTTTTTGAGCCCGTACAGATAAAATGAGTTTTAAATTAAGCACCCCTACCAACACCAGCCTGCGCGAAAAACAGACAGTTACTATCTAGATTAACTGAGCATGCGGACAGGGTTGTCTAAGCATGAGCAATTTGCACTGGTCTTATGATTGGGGCTTGCATCACCCAGGTAATGCTGAGTTACCTGGGCACATTTGCAGAATGTGCCTCTAGCCTTCTGGACTCCATAACTGTAAACTTTTATTTATATAGGAGACATTCCAAACTCTGAGGGCATGTTTTTAAGTTGCTTGAATATATAAATTCACAGCTTTCCGCCACTTTTACAAAGGACAAATACATAAGCGACTTTCTGCTTGCTTTCCCGGGCAAAGAAATTCTCCCAAAGAGGTTTCTGTAGCAAAGAAAAAGAAATCCTACAGGAGCGAATTCTTTATTTATTTATTTTTCTTTGTTTAAGATCCCTATGTAGAAGGGAAGCAAAAACAGAAAATGATAGAGTGCTTCCCCTGAAAGTAAATCCATACACCTTTACTACAAACTCGTTGGAAACATAGAGGATCTTACATGAGTGCTCATGTATTATTGAATTTATTAAACGAGTTGGGGAAAAAGATAAGATGCGAGGCTCTGCCGAGCATCTTATCGTTTTCACCAACGAGTTTAATAAATTCAATAATACAGGAGCACGAATGTAAGATTCTATTTATCATATGACACTAAAATCGCATTTTATTAGCAAATTTTGCATTAAAACGTCACGATTTCGCCATTAGAAAAGGTGACGTTTAATGGACGTCAACGCATAACGTTACGGCGTAATTTGCATATTTAATCCACTAGTGGATTTTCGTTTTTAATGCATGGTTTTATTACACTCTCAGATGCGACTTTATATGATAAAACTTTTTTCGTCATGGGAAAAGGTAGTTCATTTTTTGCAATTTCAGTGTGGTAGGGTCATTACCTATGTACGTATGAGTTAATACCCTTTGAGGTGAACATGAGTAGGTGTCTGTAGACGATTCCATTGTTTAGACATAGTAATTACTAATTGTTTTGTTATGACACTTTCATATCATATTTAGTTTCCTTTTAACGACCGGTTTCAAACCTATCAAAAAATTCGAAGGTCAGACTTTTACGTACATTTTGAAAGTTTATCTGGTACAATATCTGGCATTATGTTATACAAAGGTCAAGGTAACAGGAGCCGAATTTCAGACGAATCCTCGCAAAAGCAAACATTTAAATAAAAAAAATACTACATGTATCAACCCCTGTACAAAGACAAAATATTTCTAAATATGAGTTATCTTGAAAAAAAAAAACAGAACAGCAGTGCCACATTTTTTTTTCTGAGAATGACTCATAAACGGAATATGTATGCTTCTTTCCACTGAAAAAAATCTTGCCCTGAAACCTTGAAAACAAACTAATTTTGATAGCTATATTTTATATTTACTAGTAAAAGACCACATCAAATCTCATATTTCTTTTCCAGTTGGCGTTAATGTTGGCCAGGTGAAATAGATAACAACAATGTCATCATTTTATGGTTTTTGGAGTAATAACGTCAATAATTGGTAATTCCGCGTCAATAATAGACAATAAATTAATATAACACTTTCTTATCACTGTTATTAGTTTGTTGAATGAGTTCGAAATGTTCAATAAACTGATTGATAAAGCTGTAATCGATCAGCCATGATTGTTTCCAGTTCTGTGTGATGCTGTGAATTTGTTTTTGCTTATAAGATATGCGGCAAAAACGCTGCCAGACACGTTTCCATTTATTAACAGCATCCCCTCTACACCTTTTTCCTACAACCACCAACATCCAACCCCCAACCCCCTGTCCCTTCCCTGCTGCAAATAGCCTGCATTTGTTTAGCACCTTCCCCCTCTACAACTTTTCCTACCCTCATCCCCCTCCCCTGCCGCGCTCCCGCTGCAAATATGTTCCATTTTAACAGGGGACATAGGACATAGGCAAACAGTCTAGATCCAAATCAGATGCCACAAATGCGGAGTTAACTGTTCGCCTTATTTATGGATTAAAAATCAATGAATAAGAATACTCCTGACACTCCAAGACCCAGGTAGAAGAATCCACTCGCCATAAATGGGTTATTTTTGCAGCGATGCAGCCCGCGGGTTAGTCGCCTCTTTTTCCAAAATATATAGTTCCCTGTAGGAAATCCTCCCGAGCAAACCGTTCTGGACTTAGTACCCTGATGTGGGATTGACGCCCATATATGGAAAAAAAAACATTAAAAGTTTTCATCTTCAGAATAAAAGGGCTGATGACCTTGAAACTTGGTATGTTGCATCACAGACTCGGGCCCTACAAAAATTCTTCAAATGATGAACATGAGTTGTCACTGACCTATTTTACGGCAAGGTCAACGTTGGTTTCTTTTACTTGGATATCTTAGAAACTATTATAGTCTATGACATAATTATTGGTATATGTAATCAATAAAATAAGCACAAGACGATATAAGGTTATCAAAGGTCAATGACATTGTATGACCATTGCTGAAGATCAGTGATACATGTACTTCATTAAAATCAAAATAAGAATATACAGTCGTCAAAAGCCACTGGGCCAGTTGAAGCATTAGTTCATATGGAACCTCCGCGGTACAATTTAATCAAATGATCATGGTCACACGGCCGTAATGCCCATGTATGGTAAAACCCCTTATTCACTAGAACTAAAGGACTGATGGCCTTAAATCTTGGTATGTGGCACCGGGGACTCGGGCCCTGCAAAGTTTCTTCAACTGATGGTCTCGCATTGACCTTGACCTGATTTATCGCAAGGTAAAAAGTAATGCCAGCATTGGCTTGCTGAGTATGAATGGGCCAGGTGAGTTACAGGACCAATGGTCCTCTACCTTGAAAGTTCCTTTACTGGAATAAAACGATTATGGGAAGGGAGGCAATTCAACAAATTAGCAAAGAAAAACAGTATAATTGCCTCAAGAAATGCCATCATTGACACTGTCAAATTATCTCCCTTTGCATGTTTTATTTATTTTCCCTTTTTTTTGTTTTAAAGTCTGCTTTCAGAGCCATGTATCATTCTTATTTTTATCACTGGTTTCTACAGCTCGCTTCAAGCATGTTGCTTTAAGTACCTTAAATATATGGTCATCCGTATAAATGGAGAAAAAATCTCAGAAATCACTTTTTCTGATTACGCTAAAAAGGGGCTTAAGTTTACTTTTCAATTAAGCCCTCAGATGACGCAGATTATCAAGAGAGATACTGCTAATGATGATATGTATCAGAATGATATACGTTAATCTATATAAATGAGGGAAATTTTAATTCGATTTGAACCTGAACATATCGCTGATCAGAAAGAGGTTTGTCAGATCTGATTGGATGATAGCATCTTTGATACTGCGCAGTGATTCCTAAAGGAGTTATAGACGCAGAATATTGAGCTAACAAGAGTGGGCCAAAAAAAAAATTTTTTTTCTCCTAAACCATGTAAACAGACTTACAAGAATCGGCCAAAAAGTAACAAATGTGTGGGTTTTTTTTTTTTTTTTTTTTTTTTTTTTTTTTTTTTTTAATTTCTTTTTTTTTTCCGGCAAGGCTTTAAGTGTATGGTTGATAAATCTCCATGTTTCTCTCTCTCTCTCTCTCTCTCCCTCTCTGCCTCTCTCTCTCTCTCTCTCCCTGTCTCTCTCCCTCTCTCCCTCTCTCTCTCTCCCTCTCTCTCTCTCTCCCTCTCTCCCTCTCTCTCTCCCTCCCCCTCTCTCTCTCTCCCTCTCCCCCATTTTTTAAAAGGGAAACAACTTTTGTGTCTTCCTGTTTGCTTTTCTTGACGAAAAAAAACTTCAAAAATCAGACCAACTTTTAAAGGAGAAAACCTTTCCTTTCAGTGTTGATCACCATTGAGAAGGGGCCCAGAAATGAAGATGGCAGTGATGCTTTCCCTGAAAGGGTATCCATTGACCTTAAATATTCGGAACTATTCCCTTTACCGTAGATATTCGGAACCTGAAACATTTAAGTACCCGATCTTTCCATCTTTGAATTTTGTTTTGTCAGGGGAATTATTTAGGCCTGCTGGCAAATACATGTACGTAAAACACCTAATATTTGCGGTATCAAAATTTCGCGGTTTTATGAAAATGGCATATCGGCGCAGATTAATTTTGGCGTTCGTGATATATCATATAGCTCCAGATAATAAAGAAAATTTGATATACAGTAAATTTAAAAACTTTTTTTTTTTTTTTTTTTTTTTTACTTTTTCTAATTAAGGTATACATTGTGCCATCTCATTAGAATCGCCTCGATGAGGCGTTTCTAATAGGATGCGCCACTGTATAGTTTAATGGAACGGAAAAGAAAACATCTCAAATACTCATCAGGTACTCCTTTGGTATATGAACCTCTGTTATGCCATATACGTTGTTAAATGGATTAAAAATCAAATATTGGCTGGCTTATATCTTAGAGCCCTTTGCCTAAACCGCCAATATAGCCAAAATTCAGTTGCTGCCAAATATGTGTTTTACAGTAGTGCATTGTAAAACAGACATACATGTAGTCTGGTCAGATTGCTGCATGTTCACTCTTACATAATGACATGAATGTTTATGGCAAGTACGGTAATTCAAAAATTCTGGTTTAGCAAGAATCTTTATAAGGATTGAATACAGAATCAGATAGAGATATCTAATAGGATGACTTTGTATTATGGATTCACTTAGTAGAATAAAATGAAATATTCATCAATGCTATAAATCACACTATTTAACTATTTAATTCTTGTTCATACGGCTTCAGAATACATGTAGTTTTTAAGTTTGCTGAAATTTCTCTCTCTCTCTCATTTTCATATTATAGAAAAATGCTTTGTGTCTTATTCTTCACATGATGGTATTATTATAATTATCCTGGTTGGAGAAAGTCATAAAAGCTCGCTAAAAGTTCATGTTTTACGTTTAGATGTCGATCTCGCGAAGATGCACATGAAAGTATGCACTTGCCTACGCAAATTATGAGCTGCTTTTTTCTCAGTCCAAGAAGCTGAAGGTAAAATATTTTGTATAGTAAAGGTATATGTTAAGCCCATGATACACGGTAAACCAAGTAATATATTCCTTGAAACATGTTACAAGGTTTATCGTCTATACAGTGCTTATTCTCTGTATCATGCTACTTTTTCGAGTAATATACTACACACTTTGGGATAGAACTTGTTCTAATCCATACGACTTGTAATATGTTCCTTCTTCCATACAGCCAATCAGAAGTCAGGTCACAGGGTCACAAAGCAACAGTAATGTGAATTAAATAAAAACAAAAAGGGTAAAATGAAACCACCATGATCAGCATTTACATTAAATATGATAGGTCTGATTCTTTTTGATTTTGTTTTTCCAAAGTGTTTGACCCCTCCAAGAATTATTCAAGTCCCTGTATAATTCATGTGACATCATATATCATGCAGTCCAGTCACCTTTAATAGACCAGCAAGTGAAAAGGCAGGTAAAAGGGTCTCATGCCGAGGCATTACCTGGGAAGGAATATGTTTCAAGCTGCACCGTGTATCAGCACAAGGAATAAGAAACAAAAGTTTCATACTACAAGGAACATGTTACTTGGTTTACCGTGTATCATGGGCTTTATACCCCCATTCCACTGGACGGCGCTTCCACTGCGCTCCGAATTTTTGGACAAAGCGCCATGAATCGTAGCAGAATCGGCAGCAGCGCAGGAGAAGCTTCTAGGTCGCAGTGAAAGCGTATCAGAAGCGGCATGATCGCCAAGTCACGGCGCTTGTTTTGACTCTGCTCAAAATTTACGTAGCGGAAGCGCCGTGGACTCAAAGCGCAACGAAAGCGTAGTAAGAACGTAGCTCGAAATTCATGAGCGCAGCAGCAGCGGGAGCAACGCAGCACCAGCGCAGCGGGATCGTGCCGACAGCGCCGTGAGATTCGTCTGCGACCCAGCTACGCTTCTGCTACGCTCTTTGCGCTCCCGTTGCGTTCTTGCCGCTTCCGCTGCGACTCTATTATTTATGAATAGCGCAACCACGACGCTTCCGCTGCGCTCTTGGCGCTTTATCTGCGTTTCCTCTGCTCTTATGGCGATCTGGGCAAGAAAACGCCGCGTTTCCACGACGTTTCATAACTCGATTCTCACGTTTCATTCAAGATGCATGCTGCCCGGAGCAGGAGTTGGAATACCCTCTCCTGCGGTAAAGGCTGCGTGAAAGTAGTCTCCTGACCAGGCCTGGGTGTGGATTTCGCCTTCTGCTTTTGACAGGGGGCCAGTCTCTTGCTCTCTAAACTGAGCCAGATATGCGCCCTTTAGAACGCCGAGCAGAGGCCCCAGTTGAGCCTGAACAGCAAGAAGAACAAGACGAGTTGTTCGAAGTCACTAGTTCATGATTGCCAGCTGGGCCATAGCCACTGGAATTTTTATATTATCAATATTGTTTGAAGGCTGGTGGCTAACTTCTGCTGAACCCAATTCTCCGCCGATTTACATAGAAGCGGTTACAAAGCGCAACACAAGCGCAGCATGAGCGCAGCTCCGGCACTTAGGTCGTAGCACGATCGCAAATGCATCGTTATAAGCGTAGCTTGAAATCCTTTGCCGTAGTAGCAGCGTATTAGAAGCGCCCTCGAAGTCCGTTGAGCGTGGCAGAAGCGCAGCTAAATCGCGGCAGCATCGTGACTAGCGTGGCGAGATCGTATTAGAAGCGTACTGGCAGCGTACTGGAAGCGCACAAGTTCCAAGTTTTGGCAAATGCCTACGCTTCTGCTGCGATTTCGAAAATTTTGGAGAAGCGCCACGATCGCCAAGAGCGCAGTCAAAGCGTCATCCAGTGGAATGGGGGTATTAAAGTTTAATGAAAATCGGACAGTAATTAATAATGCTGTTTCGGATTTATATTTCAGTAGAGAGTGAGAGGGACAAAAAAGTAACAATAAAGAATAAGTAAATGACACATTTACGAAATATTGTGTAAATGTTTGTTTTTGTACAAATGTCTAAAAGAATTGTTTTGTTTTTTTTGTTTCTTTGTTTTTTGTTGTTGTTGTTTGTTTGTTTTTTGTTGTTGTTTTTTGTTGTTGTTTTTTTTGTGTGTTGTTTTTTGTTTGTTGTTGTGTTGTTCTTTTTGGTGGTGTTTTTTTGGTTGTTTTTATCATTAAACCATGTTTTTTTATTATTTTTTCTGTTAGAGACGATGATGTCTAATGCGCAAACAGCAAAGATACGTCTAGTAGACGTATCTTTGCTGTTGGCACATTAGACATCATCGTCTTCAAACAGAAATAATAATAATAATAATAAAACCATCCGGCAGTCTCATCGGTCTTTCCTTTGGTTTTGTAACATTTTTTCCGCATGCACACGTGTATTGCTGAAACTCTGATCCAAATGCACAAATGTGCAAGCTGATCCGAGTCTTTTCAGTACTGTACATTTTCTCATCACACAACTATTGGACAGCCAGCAAGCACTCAATAAAGAAAACCTGAAGACAAATATGAATTATTAATTTTGCGGCACAATTATTGTCAAAAGAGTGATAATTTATTATTGTCCAATCATTTAATATTGTCTTAAGTGACATAATAAAACAAAATAGTGTTGCAATTAAATCATGGAATTCTCGAAAAGTATCCGCTGAAAAAAAAAAAAGAAAAGCGAAGCTATAATTAGAAAACAGTTCTAGTATAATTTTGCTTCCGTTATAAAAGAAAAGTATGAAAAAACTAAAATATTGAATTAAATTATATGTTATTTAAAAACACATACATTCATGGTTACAACAATGTTTAAATAGGAACACAATAGGATCAGAACGAAAGCATAAGCTAATTTAGTTCTTCTTGAAGGAGAAGAACTAAAATATTTGAAACCTGTAACCTTCTCAAAAATTTTCACAACAGTATTTCTTAAAGGAAGCATAAATGGTAACGTTACTATGAAAAACAAACACACTGGTATTCGGTATGATCGATCCCTATAATATTGACAATGAAAACATCAAAAATATGTTGACACCTATAGCCTCTATCATCTATGAAAGCATTAAATATATTTTGGAACCTATAGGCTTTCACTGTAAAAAAAAATGTCCCGTAGATTTTACGGTAACAGATCTGGCAACTGTCCGCCAGGCCCTTATATAATACCGTACGGGACAGTACTGTGACATTGAAAGAATTTGTATTCAGGGTATAATCGATTCCGCTAATTTTCGCTTCCTGCAGAGACTGTACATCATATTTGGCTTCCGCCGAGACTGTCCACGAACTCTTGCTTCCTGCCGAGACTTCTGTACATGATAAATGGCTTCCTGCAGAGACTGTCCGTGTGATTCTGCTTCCTGCCGAGAGCCTCTGCTTCCTGCCGAGAGCCTCGGCAGGAAGCAGAATCACGCGGACAATCTCGGCAGGAAGCCATTTCTCGAGGACAGTAGTCTCTGCAGGAAGCAAGAGTTCGCGGACAGTCTCGGCGGAAGCCAAATATAACGGACAGTCTCTGCAGGACGCGAAAATTGGCGGAATCGATTATACCCTGTGGTCATGACTGTCTTGCATAAAACGTGTTTGAAGTTGGTTGATTATTGCTTATGCAGAAATTAAATGCGGATTTGAAACAAGGTGTTTATACAATACAGTCGGTTTCCATATTAAAAACTTACGGTACTATCCTGTACTTTTACGGCAAAGGGCCTGGCAGCAAGTTACCAGCGTTTTACCGTAAAATCTATGTGATTTTTTTACAATGTCGAATGAGGTTCATTTAGATTTGCAAAGCTTTTAAACATTATTAATACATTTAATCCTGCAGCCCTCGCTATATAGTTTTGTTTCTATAAGCAGAAAAGGTATATAATTACATTGTCTGTAAACAACAGCAAAAAATGGAAAAATCAAAAGGCACTTTTCTTACTTTTATTCTTTTTTTCTTTTTTTTAAGTTTTGCAAATTTATATTTAAAAAATACAAGACAACAAAAATAGATAATAATTATTTCAAAATGTATCCTTTGTCAAGATTTTCTAGCACATAAAAAAGAGGAACCTATTTTCACACTTATGTTTTTCATAAAAACAAAAGCTACGAAAAAAATATATTTTGAAAACTCAAGATATCGTTAAGATTTTCACTTGATTGTTTCTTATAAATGTTATAAAAGAAACACTTTGATAACCATAAAACCATTTTGAAACATTTTTGTTGTTGTTGTTGTTGGGGGAGGGAGATGGAGGGATGCGGGCGGTACGGTTACTCTTTGTTTGTTATATTTAAATTTTAGTTTGCGACCTGTTAGGCAATTATCCTCATGGGATTCTCGCGTGGTTTGGGCAAAAACATGTATATGTATTTATTATATTTATATTTATTTTTCTTTCCTTTTTTTTTTTTTTTTTTTTTTTTTGCTTTTAGCACATATTCTGACTTCAGTTGACAGATACCTTGAACGAGAGGCAAGGATTTCATCCCCAAATCAATATTTATAAATATTTAACCACAAAATTCAGTGCCGACACCTTGCCTCCAGAAGACAACACATTGTAACCCGTATCAAAATACAATCAAATTATATTACATCCAAATTAGGGGGTAACGCGAGTCGCCGGGTTGAGAAAGGGCGACAGGATGTGACAAAGAGAGGCGGGGAAGAAAATAACCATCCACCCCTAATGAAACCCAATAGGGGTCATTACATTGGGATATACGAACATTAGTTTCTGATGACAGAATTAATATGATCGCACGAGACACTACCACCATGCTATCCCGATATAAATCACTTTTTTATTGCCTCGAAGACGGGGCCGGAATGAATCAGCTGAAATGATACACAGTTTACTGTTTAAGATCAATATTATTGTATTGTCGTATTTTCTATAAATGTAAGGCGTATGGGTACACCTCCATGTTTCTCCACCATTTTTACAAAGGGAAATAACTTTTGTGACACCCTGTTTGTTTCCCTGGACATTATAGCCCTGCCAACACGGGGTCTTCTCTTAAAGGAAATAATTTGCTCCTATTGGAGCAAATTCTTCCCTATTAGAGTTGATCCCCATTGAGAAAGAGTTTAAATGAAAATGCAGAGTTGCGTCCCCTGAAATTTACCGATTCACCTCAAATGTCATGGTATTAGATATTTCTATTTTCAGATTTGTCCTGCTGAAGTATATCTGTTATACTTTTGACAATCAGTGCAAAGCCTGATCAGACTTTCCAGAAAAGTTGTTTGCTCTGGCTTATTTAGGGTAACTACATAAGAAGACTATAAGAAATGTGAATAACACTTTTATTGTTTTATTGTTATTATTTTTCATGTGCTGTCACATATATGCAAAAATACATATGCTGCCATTATTTCCGCATTTACCTGCTCCGAAACACCCTACCCCCACCCCTCGCGATATAGAATAAGGAGCTTTATTTTCACCTCTTAATATCAACATATTTATCATCATACAGTTACGAAATAAATAGAAACTGTCAGACTACAGAAAATGATGTCGTCTGCAAATGATAAGTCAGAAATAGGAAGAAGTACTTCAAAAAGCTTCCTTTCGCCCTGGCGCAGCCTAGCTACAGCTTTTATGTCTTTAAACTGTCCATGTAATTGGAATCTTCAATCCATTATGCACAATAGGCTTCAACATCATGTTTGTTTTTCTCTCCTTTTGCGACATTAATGGTTACTTTACGGTAGGAACTAAATTGGTTTATGGCAATAACCAATTAAGCAATGTGTTTTGTCAACGAATTGTTGCAAGTTTCAAGATAGTACAAATAAAGCCAAATCTGACTTTAATGGCGACTCATTGAGAAAACGGAATCGTACTTAATCTGTTATTTATTTATTTATTTATTTATCTTGGAAAAAGAAACAAATTATTTTCCGCAAGAGACGTCACCTAACTTTAGTCCTCGGTTGCATCATCAAGAATGCAGAAAATGGACTTCATGCTTCCTTACACGGCATCTCTTCTCTTTCATAACGATGTTCCTCAGAATTCCAAGAGGCTCTTTTCATCGTAATGACGTCGTATTGACGTCGATGCGACATAATGATGTCGCATCGACGTCAGGGCGATGTCATTTCGACGAAATATGCCCGCTAAGAATGCTCTGAGGAACAAATCCATAACATGCAACTCCTGACACCGGTTCTGTCCATATATATCCTCTCCAGTTCAAAGAAGCGACTGTTTACGGCATTCTTTTTTTTTTTCTTTTTTTTTCTTTTATTATTATATTGTATTAACTATTATCATTATTATTGTTGTTGTTTATGTTGTTGATATTATTATTACTACTTCTACTACTACTACTACTACTGCTACTACAACTTCTACTTCTACTTTACGGTGTGTCTATTTATCAATAATTCGAATGGCGGTACTGCAACGCATGTAGGCCTACATGGTCTAAGAGAGATGATCCGTACGAAACTGTTTTCAATTGATGCAGTTTCAGTTTAGTTCCGTCCGTAAGAAATCAAAGTGGTCACAACAAATTTTTCAAACACCGTAGATTAAAACGAGGCAGCCCGTAAAGAGCCGCCTCATCTGGATATACACTGTTTGTCAGGTCTAGTCTTTGAATTTTGATATTATAGAACAGGCACGAAACTTTTTTTTTTCTAAGTTTTGCAGACGTAAATTTTTACGGTCGTTTTCTGTTTGGGTGCTTTTCGGGACATGGGCCCTGCCAGGGATGCTGTATGAAATCGGAAACAGCAATTTTCCTTTCGTCACTAAATCACCGGACATCGGTAAAACAGAAATGGAAAGTATTTTAATCATCCCATCTGTCATTCTTTGTTCGTCCAGTTTGTAATTTCGAGAAACAATCAATAACGGAGACATTTGACATTTTTGTAGCAGAACAAGCTATTTAGCTGTGATTGACACCGATACAGTCTAATTTGATCACTATCTTTTTGACATTAAAAAAGAATGACCGACAGGTTATTTTCACCAAATTTTCTTCACGGGTTTCACTAGGCTCGGAGCGCCCCGTATGGCTAATAACGCTCTCGCGAGATTTTGAATACAGAGACAGAGCATGCGCGTCAGGGGGTCTCAATCATGGAAGCGCTTGTTTAGCTAAACATCTGTTAAGATGGCGATGAACAAAAACAAAGTAAAACAGAAACTAAAATGACAATTAATTTCTTAGCTCGAGGCGGGCAAATTGTTTAATAATGAAAGTTTCCAGGGGGAAACTGAGGGAATTGTGGTGACGTAATTTCATGTTAATAGTTACCTCGAACTCTCAACGGACTCACCTTATCGCTATTTCGGATACCCGGAAGCTTAAACCTGAATCAAAGCAAAAGTTTCAACTACATGAGAGAGTCAAAAGAGAAGATAAAATGTTTCTTCATGCGAAAACATTTAACTGATGAAGAAATAGGACATTTTGTTGTCAGCAGAAACAAGCACAACAAATATTGATATTCATTCATTCATATATCGTCAGATAAACAAACGCTGTATTCGGGATCAAAAGTGTGAAATTATTAGGTCTTTTCCTTGAAGTACTTGTCGTAATGTTCAGAAAAGCTCAAAACATATTTCGTTATAATCGCTGGCGCTCGAACTGATTAGAATGTGTACTCAAAACATGACATTGCCAGGCAAACAAAGAAAAATCCTGACTTCTTCCATTATTAATGCCTAAACCTGGTATTGAATTCAAAGATCAGAATTTCTGCATCAAAGGTTCGGCAGGCGTAGCTACACTGTACCCGTATTGATTCACAAAAGTTTTGCTGGTAAAGCTAATATTTACTCTTGAATTTGTATTCAGAACTACGTCACGTAGGTCTGAATACAAATTCAGGAGTAAATACTACATCCGGAAATTCAGGAGTTAGTATCACACCCGAACATAAATACTTCCTGACATTATCGCAGTGTGTGCTATATCTGGGCAGTTGCTGTGCGTTTGTCCAGCTTGAAAAAACTAGATTTCAAAAACTAAAAAAAGTAATCATGCTTTTATCGAAATTAAAAAATTGAACTCACAGCAGTAGTAGGTCTAAGGGAGGTAATCATATTTTATCTCAACTTCGAGCTTCTACTTCCGAATTCGCTTCAAAGTTCCGCCCACACTCAAATTCATTTGAAAATCATTATTTTCAGACCAAAACAAGTATGGCTGTATGCACCCCTGTTTAACCATGTATATACAAGGGTTGTTACGAAACGAATAAGAGATGTTACGAAACGAAAAAGTCATAGTTCTCAAACGACTTGGTCATCGTGGCTAAACAAATTTGTCTAGCCACGATGACCAAGTAGTTTTGGAACTATGACTATTTTTCGTTTCGTTACAGCCTTGAAAACATAGTTAACGAGGTGTGGTATGCATAAGCTTGTTTTACTATTTCATACATACCCCTGGTTAACTATGTATATACAAGGGCTCTTTACCAAACGAAAAAGTGTCCTAGTTCCCAAACGGCTTTACAAATTTGTTTAGCCACGATGACCGAGTAGTTTTGGAACTATGACGCTTTGTCGTTTTGTAACAACCTTAAAAATATATCTAGTTAACCAAGTGTTATATATGGTAAGATTTAGGAAATATTCTAACAAACGCAATATTTCGGTAGCATTGGATCCACTCGGGATGGTAAAATGATTTAAAATTGGCTATAAATGTGGAGCTAATCAATACATGTAACTGTGCATAATTTTTCAATATGTTACCTAAGCGGTCTACCCTTTCAGCTTAATCAGAGGTTTCAAACAATAAAAACTATAAAAACAATAAGCAAAAATATTTACATTTCGAGAAAAAAATCTGAACTTAAAAAAGACACGCTTCTTAAAACAAAACTGAACAAAATAATCCCTTTTGCGAAGACCATGCAGGTCAAATTATAAAAGTAAAATGGCTGACAACGCCTAAATTGTCTTGCACATACAGAAATAAACACAACGCTACAACAATCAAATTTAAAAAAAAAGGATATGTACAAGAGTCAGGTCTCGCTGTGTTGCAGCTTTTGAAACCGTGACATTGCCAACTGAAGCCAGAGACGGTACATACGTCTCTACCAGGGAGAAGGGAAATGAAATAAAAGATTGTATGGGAAAAGAAAGAAAAAAAGAATGCCGCACCTGCTGCAAGCGTAGCAGGCTCTCGACTTTTTCATCGGCTGGACAACGTTCACGGTACCTACGTCCAAAGAACAAGGACAAAACAGGACAAAAGAGACATCCCGCAACTACTGCAAGCACAGCAGGCACGTGTCAGTCTGTAAGCAATATCACATATGCATCAAATCAATTATCCCCTAGAAGGTATACTGGAGTCGAACGGTCCTATGAGGCAGTGTTTCAGCCGATTTAAAACCATTTCACATAGGGTATAGTCGGGTAACTTCGGACATGCGGGTAAATTCGGACATATAATTGCAAACAGTGAAAATCCTGATGAGACGGCTCATAAAATCCAGATGAGACGGCTCATAATGAGCCGTCTCATCAGGATTTTCACTGTTTGGCCAGCTATTTTTTGTTTTAGTTCCAAACAACTGACATATAAAAGAAACAATGCCAGTGTCCGAATTTCCCCGCTGTCCGAAGTTACCCGACTCTCCCCTAGATAGGGAGTGAAAAGTGTTACAGGATAGACAAGAGGAGTAAATCCAAACAACCACATACAGCACTAACAAGTACAGCAGGCCTTTGAGCGGCATTACCAACTGTTATGAGACAGTTTCACGGTATCCTCGCTGCTCCCTACCAATTTTCTGGGACGATACGAGGAAGACTAGAGGTCAATCGCCCCCATGCACTGACACAACCATTTTTCAGTTCTAGTCACCTTTGTTGATACCATGAGGCTGTATGGTATATATTGCAGTATTAAATGATGACCTGATGACAAGGAACCGATAAGGTATTTAATTTGCTTGTTTTCTCGAGATTTTTAGTTGCCATTTTATTCATGCAAATGAATAGAGAGTCGTAAGTTGAAAAAGATGCGTAAAATATGCTACGCCCGATTATGCAAGATATCCTTCATAGATAATCGTGCTATATGATCATTAACGTGAAGGATTCGGGTTCTGAATCTTCGCAAGCCAAGGTTACTAAGTCCACTTTGTTCCTTACATACGTTTATTTACTCTTGAATAGGTTTATTCCAATCCCAGCAGGCACATGACGTTGCAATGACGTCTTACAGATGTCGATGCGACGTAATCACGTCGCATCGACGTCAGTACGACATCATTTTGACCTCACTTGCCCGCTGGGATATTTTGTATTTAACACAAATCACCACCTTAAATAAATGATGTTCTCTCTTCTTTCTCAGTACCTATATCAGCTTCCGTAACAAAATCCTTGTCTTTTTGCAAACAACAACATAGCACTTCTGAAATTTTGCGAGTTGTGTAATTTGGTGGACGTTTCGGGGCTTTAGATTTAGTTATATAGTTGGTCAGTAGTCCCACCAATATGGTGAGAATTATGGTGAATAGTCCTAGAGTTTGATATGAAATTGAATATAAATGTTCAATTCCAACTGGGTACACAGGAACCTCCAGAGAATTTGATGCTTCTGTTGAAAGATTACCTAAGTGGTCATTAAGGAAAGTAGTATTTACTTCATACACTCTAGTTGTTCCATTTAAAGTTGGGCACTTTTCTATACTCGCGGGTGGTAAAGGCGGCGGATTAATTTTGACGTTTTCTGTCATGATCCGACCGATTAGCGTCCACGTTGAAAAGACAAGTCCCACCGCTCCCGCCAGAGACACTCCCACAGCCGACGCCCATGGGATAAAAATTGATAAAAGAAAAATTCCAGAAAGAGGGCCTGCTGCTGCTCCGCTAAATAAAATAGAAATCTGTGTAAGTGGTCCTCTCATCTGACTGGCCATTAATCCAAATCCTGTCGCTATAGCACCAAATAATGGTACAGATAATTTGGCTGACAACGTTACGTGCCTTTCTGAAACTGATGTAAAACATGATCTCACTATATCTTCGCTAAACAGTGCAGACAAACCACTTAATAATGAGGAGATGGTGCTCAGGCACGCTGAAAGAAGTGCAGCTAAGAAAATTCCGACAAGACCTGGAATTTCACTGAATAATTGTATTACCAAGAATGGTAAAATTTGGTTTGGATTCGACAAATGTTTTGATTCGAACGGATCGCATTTTATGTCAGAAAAATAAGCATAAGCCACCAGCCCAGTGCTAATAGCGATGGATTCAAGAAGAAAACAAAATATTCCAGCAGCTATTAGAGTTGTTCTTGCATCTTTCAGCGTTGGAACAGCGTTCACTCTTTGTATTGTCGCTGGGTTAAACCCAAAACTGATCATTCGCATAGCTGCCACGATAGTTAGTGTCCAAACCGTATTTCTAGTGGTTGGGTCGAAATCGAAATTCAGCACATGAAGCCTGTCTCCTTCTTTGTTTATGTGATACAAATTTCCCAATCCGCCAACAAAAATAGTTCCTTTGATAAGTGTAGCAATAATGCCTACAATAAGGACTGCTGATTGGACGACATCTGTCCAAACAACAGCCTTGATGCCACCAATACCAGTATAGATGACAGTAAAAAACTCCATACAGACAATAGTTGCCCATACTGGTACGTCAAGAAAGGTTTGTAGAGCCACACCAGCGCCATACAATACAACACCATTATACAACAGCATGTAAACCATTCCAATTGCCATACAAAACCGTCGTAAACTTTTGGACTGATAACGCAACTCAAAGTATTCGTAGACGCTTGTCAGTTGCAGTCGATGGAAAACAGGCGCTGTAATCAGTGCAGCCAGGCAAAACGAGCCGCCCAGTCCAATACTGAACCACCAATACAGGAAACCGTGTCTGTATACTTCTGCCGGGTCACCTGAAATAAAAGCAAACATGTTGGCAACAAGAATACCGGTGAAACCGATGGATCTCCCCGAGGGTGTGCAATAGTAGAATGGGATCCTGGCGAAAGTGTTATTTTCGGTGTAAACTGAATGTAGACTGTTTCTTGTAATTTTCACTTCCTCTCATTGCCCTCTATCAGTGCGTGAGGTTTCATTTTATCCTCGTCCAGTGAAATGCTCGTGACAAGCAAAATACTGAAACACTAGGAAGGGAGCTAACTTCATAATTACTTGAAGAAGGGTTATGCTTCTTGTGCTCTGCACTTTCTCTTATTGCATTCTACCAATATGTGAAGTTTCATTTAGTTCTCCTGAATACTACCAGAAATATGCTTTGCAAAAGCAAAATATTGAGAAAAAAAATAAATAAAAAGAACTAGGAAGGGAGCTAACTCCGTAATTTTAAATAAGGTTATAGTTCTTGTGCTCTGCACTTCCTCTCATTGCACTGTATCATTGTGTAAATTTTCATTCTGATCACTTTGAAACTTTCAAAGATAAGATCATGACAAGAAAAATACTGGAAAACAAGAACGGAACGAATGGAAAGACGAATAGACAGACAAAGCGGTAAATAGTTATACCATGGTTTGTCTGCCTGTACAGGAGCTAATCCACTCGCTAAAGCTTGTGGATCCTCTCCTCGTACAGGCGGACAAACCATGGTATAACTATTTCTTACCTAACACCATGATGGAGGAGCTGAAGGTAACCATCAAAGACACCGCAACTGGTATTGGTCGCATGTTGCCCCCTCCTCGTAGATACTCTTTACTAGACCCTCCACGACCTCTGATAGCGTGAAATATTCCGATTCCCAAAGACACAACCAGTAACATTACAAACATTACATAGTCTAAAACTCCAAGCGTAGTTTTCAACATGTTGATTTATCAAAATTCTGAATAAAATAAACTCTAACCATACATCTTAAAGTACAGAAAGTGTTTAAAACACTTTCTGTACATTAAGGGGATTGGTTACTCCGCCATTATTTGGACGCCAATTTAGGGGGAGACAACCGTAGCAAAATAGTATTTGCTTCCCTTTCTTCAATAGTGTATACTTAGGTGAAAGAATTTGTTCTTCAGAGTGACCAAATTCTTTTCTTTGATAGTAGACCTAGTTTAGAAGAAGAGCAGGTAGATATGTCTATGACTGAATGATCTCCCTTTGATGAGTATACCTATCTAGTCACTTAAGTACTTCATTTTGCCAGCATAATGTATGAGCTAACATACTAGGCAAAAAAAGAAACGTATGTGCTTTAATTCAAAGCTCAGCTGTTCAAAGCATTGTGAGCTCGGTTTACTGGGTGCAAAATAGTCCATTGCATCTGGTTTATGGGCAAAAGGAAACATAGGCGATGACATAACCAGGCCATTCTACTACAGAAATGTTATGGGCTTTTGTAGTGCAAGAGCTCCCCGCATACGTAATTTCAGCAAACAAAATGTAACTATTTATTTTTGCGTAGAAAGGCATTTAATACAAATGAGCCCAGAATTTATCGAGCGCTAAGGACGTTTTGTAAATTACAATTTACAATATTTTTTTCTTACAGTTTTAAACAGAGAATGTCAGAATGTTATTCGCCCATTTTATTTGTACGACATCAAAGTACAGTACAGGTAGTTACATATGTAGCATTTTGTTGTAAACATAGGCTTTCCTCCACTCAGATTTCAAATGAAGAACACAAGGAGAAGAACTAAATAAGCCAATGTTTTCGCTCTTATCCTATTATTAAATCTTAAAATAAAATATGTTTAAACCAAAGTTGTATTCAAAATTCTAAGTTGCAGTTCTTTTTAGTCCCAGTATATTTTTTTCAATGGCGTATTGACAATTTTATCCAGTTCGTTGAAGCATGTACACATCCATAACAGCCATACATATTTTCTGTACCATGATGAACAGCTCGAGAATATATACGAAACACATAAATCTAGCGCAACATGTATCATTTGTACTGGCGACCAGCTCGCTGATATAGAGCAGTCATTGTCATTTTGCATTGTATGGGGTCGGTACAATGCTGCTCTATAATGCTCACGGTATGGTGTAAGGGAGACAAAACCATAAAGTGTTCGCTATGATATTTATTAAAGTACATTCCCTTACTCTGGTTGACTTTGTGTGCTCTCAATATCCCAGCAGGTACACAGCGTTGATTTAACACTGAATAAACGTTAATTCAAAGTCATCCCACTGGACACACAAGGTTGAATCAATATTGAATCAGCCTTGATTCAACGTCATGACGTTGAATCAAGGTTGAATCAACATGGATTCAAACTTCCGTGCCTGCTGGGATGATGCTGTATCAAGGTTGATTCAATGTTGAATCAACGTTGTGTACCTGCTAGGATGATATCCATATTTATCAAGTAAACGACCATAACACAGGCATAAAAGGTCCAATATGGCCCTGATCAAACTGGACGAAAAAAACACAACAAAAACAAGTTTTAAACTGATTTATTCCTCCCTGTCTAACTGCAAATTCTAGCAGACCCACTGGGCACACAACGTGAAATCAACATTGATTCATTAAATCAACGTTGATTCACCGTCATGACGTTGAATCAACGTTATGACGTTGAATCAACGTTGGTTTAATGTCGATTCAATGTTGTGTGTCTGCTTGGGAGTAATCCTCGAACCCTCTCATGAGAAAAGGCATTATAGCGTATGCGAAATGAGAAGCCAACGATCAACTTGCGCATGCGCACGGTCTGATTAGAGTCTCCATTTTTAGTATAATCCGTCTATGGATCAATAGGAATCAGTATAGCGAATATGCATCCATTCAAACCTTCACTGTCCGCATGTGACCCCTTTTCTCATCAAATTACTCCCTTGCATAACGTGGTCCATACAAAATCTGACTGAACATATCAACAAAAGGGCTTTAAAGACGTTCATATTTTCTACAGTTTCACTTTACTGGTGTGGCAACTATGTTCATACTGACTGAAACAATACTTTAAGATCTATGCAACTTAATCATCTAGTGTCTCAGTGTGTATGTGCGTGCGTGTGTGTGTGGATGTAGGTGGTGGGGTTGGGGGGAGACACACCGAGACAGACGGAGGCTAAAAGGGTTGACATTAACATATTTTTTTCTATGTTATCCCTTTATTTAGGATTCAGTTATTTTCCTTCTTTGGAACCTATCCCTCTCCTTTTGCTGCCTTTAACCTTCCCTTATTCAAAGAAGTTTCTTATTTACTGCGGACCTGACAGAGTGAGTTTTTCAGCCACTGGCTGGCCCTTTGGTTCCGCACAATAGACGAGTACCTCTAAGCACTCGACCACGACACCTTTCTGATAAAATATTTAGGACACTTCTTTATTCCTATAAAGGATTCTCCTTGTTCGAGATGTTGAAAGACAGTCTACTCTTTGTTTGGTCAAGAGGAAACACACTGCTCTCCCATATCAGGGGTCGTGTCTTACAATCCCTCTTCATCCTAATGCTATGTCATACTCATCAGCATCCATTACAGGTATACAGTAGCCATAAATATCTATCTGTCCGAAATAACTGATATATTAGTGAATGAGTCATTGAATCAATTTGTTAAATCTGTATTGAGAGGTAACCCAAAGGAGGCTGAAGGCATGTGGCTCCTTATTATAGATTCAGTTGCAGTGTAGTTTTGTTAATGCGACTTGAAAGATGGTTTGTAAAGGCAAATGACCCCTTAAAACGAGGTCATTTGCAGGGACCTTGAAATTACAGTTCTAAGAGCATGTGTCTTTTTATTGAGGTGATCACATAAGCAGGCTTTAAGGTCCTTTTCCGCCCCCTGCCGAACTAACGTAATGTCAGTCATCATCACATTCGTAATAATCGTCATCTCGAATTCTTCTGCATAAGCACATAGAAAATATCATTCCTAAGACCTGAAAAGGCAGAAAGGATAGATCGAAAATATGAGCCGCAACACGAGAAAACCAACAAAGTGATTGTGCGCCCAGCGCAGACTCAGATCAGCCTGGGCATCCGCCCAGTCTGACCAGAGTCTTCGCTGTCCGCATGGAGGTAGCTTAGATCCTTAGCTACCTTTTAAGCGCTTAGCGAAGAGTCTAACCAAACTTGTTCGATGCCAAGGCTGATCTGAGTCTGCACTGGGCGCATGACCACTTTGTTGGTTTTCTCGTGTCGCGGCTCATTATTTACTCGTAGTTTTTGCGCTTAGCAGTTAAATCTTGTGGAATATCAGTTAAGCATAGTGGTGTCACTCACTTATGAATTGATATCATCTAAATTCACTAGTAACTGATATCGTTTTGTTGTATAACTTCTGCCTTCTTCGTGAATTCTTATGCTCTTGAATGGCTCATTTTGAAACTTCAAACGCCAGTAACCTCTTTTATTCGTAAATAGTAACACCATTGCTGGTGTCCTACCTATCAGTCCCAAAGAGAATACATGCTCAAAAAGCTGCAACTGAAAAAGCTTAAAATATAAAAAAGCGAGTATACACTTTTTCAGTAAATATCATGAATATCTTCATCAACTGTGATTCAAACATTGAAATTTTGACCCGTGCTTCGCACTCGTAAAAATGTCTCTGTTTTCATCACTCTCGATGAAGATGTTTATTGCGTCACAGCAAAAGAGAGATATCTAACCATCGATGGCTCAAATAAACGTGTTCATAAATACGTAACATTATCTGTTTATTTTTTATTCAGTTTATTTTTTGGCACATACATACATACATACATACATGGGCCAAAGGATTAGACGTTAGGCTAGGCCTATATTTGTCCTCTCCTGTAGCAATATCTGTACTGGCGGGGCTAAATGTTTACGTTAAAATTCATAGTTTTGGGTAGTATCGTAGATATAAATACAAATTTGTATATTGCCCAGTTTATGCGCGAGGATTTAAATCCATGGAACTTTCTTCCTTGTTGATAACGAAACACATCGGGACAATTGTGCAATCAACCAAGGTAGATAAAGGGAGTTAAAAAACTAATACAGATATTGTTAAGAGAGGCAATTTTGCAATACCTGTGTTGGTTAAGACAGACAACCAAATACTATCTTAAACTGGTTCCGTAGTTGTCCACAGTGTGTATGACAACTGGTAAAGACTACTGTTGCGGCGGCTTTCATTGGATAATGCATTAGCCAATCAGCTAGTCTGTAAAGCCCCTGTCACACCATGCCGCGTTTCCACTGCGTTGGCACGGAGTTGTTTAATTTTCCGGAGCGCCGTGAGATCGCAAGAAAATCCTGATATTTTCCGTGAAAAGGGCCTGTCGCGGCGTCCTGACAGCGACCAAGGCGTTGCTACGGAGCTCGCATGGCGTTCTATCGCGTTCCTACGGAGTTCTTGTTGGCGATTCTCTGCGCTCTCACGACGCTTTCACTTCGCTTTCACTTCGCTTTCACGGCGCTCACAATGCATGCACTGCGCTTTCACGGCGTTCGCACTGCGCTGACGGCGTGTTGAAGACGTTCGTTTGCACAACAGAACGAAGTCTTCGTCAGTTGTAATTGAAGTAACTAGAAGGATCCTCATATCGCAGCTCAGGCATGAGACGATGAAAGTGGCCATGCTGAAACCGTCTAGCTTCCTCCAGCCATGGCCGGACCCAAAGCATTCTACGTCTTTGTGCCCTCTCCCGTCGTCGTCTTCCAAGAATGATGTGAACAGCGTCTGCAGCATTTTGGAACTGCTTGACCTGCATAGAGGCAAGCAGGAGGCCAGCTTGCTGGTGTACATCGGACATAGTGAAAGGAATCCTTATTTGCATGTCTCGTTTTTATAGTATTTTGTTTGCTTTTGTCATAATTGTTTGCATATTTTAACCTATTTTGTTTGCTTTTGTCATACAAACGCCAATGGGCGCGGTAAAAGCTCAAAGGGAGCGCAATTATCGCCATGACAGCTTCTTACAGTCGTTGTAAGAGCTCAGTAAAATAAATGGCACTCCGTGTAAGCGCCGTAGACTCGTCGTATAAGCGCGTTAAATTAAAATCTGAAAAAGTTCCCTCAAGAGCAGAGAATACATTCAGAAGAAGAAACATGGGCCAAACTACGTAGTTTCGGCTAATAAAGCCTCGTCAGTGACCCTGACAATATCTGGTGACGAAACCAGAGAAAGCATACTGTAATTTCTTACCTTTAATTGGGCAGTCGATCCAAAGACTGGTTAGTATCAAAAGGGATCCAAATAATATAAAAGACGATGATCTAGTATAATAGTCTAAATTGATCTCTAATTTTAGATTTCTCAGAATATATCCTCTGATCTCAAAGGACAAAAATAAAATATAATCTGCACTATGGATGATGTACGGGGAGACGTTTTACGGCCGCCACACGGCACAACACCAGCTGCAGTGAGGTAAAATTAAAATCTGAAAAAGTTCCCTCAAGAGCAGAGAATACATTCAGAAGAAGAAACATGGGCCAGACTACGTAGTTTCGGCTAATAAAGCCTCGTCAGTGAAAGACGCAGTGACATCTCAAAGAACGCCGTACAATCTCCGTGCAAACGCCCGCGGAGCTCCTATTGCATTGTAGGAGACCTTACTGCGCTGATATGGTGACCTTACGGCGACCCCACTGCGCTCTTATTAGAATGCCGAGCGACGGCGTTTGTTTTGAGCATGCTCAAAGTGCGCGCCGTCGCTCGGCGTTCTATGCGATCCCACAGCGTCTACTGGCGATGCCACTGCGTTGCTGCGGTGATGCTTGCCATCGTACTGCGCGCACCTCGCGATCGGCGTTCTGCATTTTTCTTGGACGCCGTGGGATCGCCGTGAGAACGCTGCTCTGGTGTGACAGGGGTTTAACAAATGAAATTACCCTTAGTAATACTATTGACACCTAACTACAACAGTATTGGGGTATTTCACTAACGTAGATCCACATTGCTCCTTCTTTAAAATTAACTACGACACAAATCTTTGTTGGTTGACACGCTATAGGACCCTGACCTTATGCAATGTATTTTTCGAGCAAACAAAATGGCCGATGCGAGGGTAACAGATGATGACACTGGAGATTCTACCGTTGTAAAGTGCGTTTATTCTCACGGAGGACCAAGTAAAATGCATTTTAAGCTCAGTCTGTGTCTAGACCTTGTAAGTGCATGCAATTTTCGTTCAGTCGACTGGTATGTGCAACATAATTAACCCAGAAAGGTGATTGCGTGGCTCTGCTCACACATTCTGCATATACTTGGTCATCTTTAAAGAGCAAATAAGCGTCTTCAAAAGTTAAATTTCGCACGTATTCTTTGTCAATAAACGTCTATTTGATTTTACTTAGTAATTTGAAAAAGAAGTTACAAATGAAACCTTGTAGAAGATTTGAAAATATAACTGATTTTGTTCACTGTACACATACTTAAAGTTCCAAAACTGCGTGCAAAACAGCTCAGTTTTTTCGAGCAGTACTGGACGGGTATTTTGAGCGCATAATTTGCATTGAGCGGGTATTCTGGGTCAAATACTGTACGGGTATTCCATGTATAGCCTCCACATCGTGCACTAGGTCACTCATATCAACAACAAAGTTCTATTTCAAAAATACAAAAAATTGACCACTAAAACCATCCTATGTTGTACCCCTTGTTGTTAAAACAATAATTTCAAAATACTACCAAACAAATCACGTTTGACCAAGTCCTGCATGCCCTAAACCCACCACGGGTTTGACACAAATTCCTATATAAGCGCAGACTTTGCCATTTGTTCGATTTAGTGTACAATATTCGAAGCGTCTGATATATAATGCTTTCAAATAATATGGCAACAACTGCAATTTTTAAAGTATTAAAGGAAAATACACACAAACACCTACATTCTCTTTAAAACAAAGTCCTATCTTGCAACAAATTTCATGAAAATCGACCTGTTTATAAGAAAGTTACAGAAGTTATAAAATGTTGATCGTCTGAGTTCAGAACGAGGCTGTGTGTAAATGACGTCATAAACTCACAATTAAAAATATAAAATAACCACCGTTCTGGTGCAAAAAGTCGCCAGTAAATGGAAAATATTTGATCTTTGTATTAAATATAATCAAAATTTACCAAAATTGAGTGGAAAAACTCGACCTCCTACTGTAAATAAGCATATTCCGAATTTGGTCACGTGACCATGCTTTCAAAATGGCGGCCGCCATAGGTAACCATTTTGAAATGTTCAGAAGGCCATATCTCTTAAACTGCTGGACCGATTTTCATGAAAATTGTTGCAAAATGTTCAGCTATCCAAGACCTTTTGAAGTGCCTGTCGATGTTTGTATGCGTTTCCCTTTAACTAGACCAAGAAAATCGAGACCAGCATTGATGCCTCCATACTCATACAGTTTTCACAATAGCCCAGAATATATACCAGGGGAGCAACGTTAACTCAGTTGGTAGAGTGCCGGACTCTTGATTGCAAGGTCACGGGTTCGATTCTCACCAGGGGCGACGGTGTTGTGTCCTTGAGCAAGTCACTTCACCCTCATTGCTTAGTAGGCTACTGGTTCAACCAAGGAAAACGTCCCGACATGACTGAAAATTTGTTTACTGGGACGTAAAGACTCAACCCAAACAAACAAACAAACAAGATTATAATTAAACACATATTCTAAAATGTTATTTTGACTGACCAGTGAGCTGACGCGTCCTACACAATTAAGATAGTAACAAAGTATCGAAGAGATTTTCACCAGCCCTGTAGAGGGTCTTCTTGTTTGAACAATATATGGTAAGACAACTCCTGCAAATGCTACAACTGCGATTGAAGTATGAGGTGGTCTAAAAGCCGGTACCAAAGTCTATATAGAAGGTATTTTGGTACCATAACTAACAAAGCGTCCAATCTTCACACCTTTTATCTCAATAGAGAAAAGCAAATGCATAAGCATAGAGCGAAAGAGAGAGAGAGAGAGAGAGAGAGAGAGAGAGAGGCATTAAGCAGAAGGCTTGCTCAAAACTTGGCAGATTATATTTTTATAACAGCAGAAGTTGTCAACAGGGGTTGCGATTAGCAATTTATCTTATTTTTTACAGGTTTGGGTAGAACACGTTTCTTGTGAGTTAGCTCAAGATATAGTTTCGCATAGTCATGTTCTTATTTTTTACATGTATTTTATTTTTTTTTTTTTTTTTTTTTTTTGGCTAAAAGAATGTGCATTCTCTCCGATTGCCCTCGCTCAGAATACCCGTTCAAAATTTTCATCATAAAATCACTCCTTTATTACTCAGAATACCTGTTCAATGGAATGTGACCATGCTCGAAATTACTGACCAGGGCTGGGGAACATTTTGATTGTGTACAGTGGACTAAAATTGTGTTTTTCTCGTAGGTAAACATCTCTTTTCGACCAAATTAAAAAAAAAAAAACTTCTTTTGTCTTGAATATCTTATTAGCCCATGCATTGAATAACCTGACCAATATTTTTAGTTCGCTGATTTTATGTTTTTTATAAAATATGCGGTCGATAAAAATGGTGAGCAAAGCACATGTTTATGCAACTCGAAACTAAAATGCAACAATCTAGCCAGTATTTGTTAAATCAAGACGTCAGATTGGAAAAATAACTTATTTCTTAAAACCTAAATGAGTATGACTATCTAAATAAGACATAAGAGCTTTTTAATTTACCTTCGTTCGGAGAGGCCATTCCCGGCGTGTTGACAGTGTCCGCCATGTTTGCTCGAAAAATACATTGCATAAGGTCAGGGTCCTATAGCGTGGTTGAGGTAGATCTATAAAACCTCGCATGAACTCTCGCTAGATCTCACGGGCAGATTTTTGACCGTTTGGATTAGCCATTACCTGTCCCAATATGCGGTAGCTATAAGGGGTGAGAACCAGTCTAATACTATCTCCTATTATATCACATTACGAGTTACCTACCATTGCAACTGCTATGCCTGCGGCTATTCCGATCAGAATCGTGACGTTATCTTGTACCATGTGGTAAAATGATGTATAGCAACCCTGAAAGTAAAAGAAAGTTAAAATAAACGCCAAAGTGTTTGTCTCTTTATATTTAGCAGACTACAAGCAGATACTGTGAGTTTCGTAACCAACTTTTTTGCCAATCCGCACACTGACCTCATGACGCATTACGGCCAACAAATTATCATGCCTGTCAAAAATGGACTGATAAGCAGCATAACTCATGACGTCTTTGGATCCATCGATAAAATTGGATTCATTCTCTTGACTGTTATCTCCAGCAGCATTTTCACAAAAGTTCGGATCGCTTAAAGTAAAAGCTCTGCTTTAAAACATGAGCAAACACCGAAGGCTTAGGTCAATCGTCCCCGTTCTTTTTTCATTTATGTTCTGTCTCAGGAATTGTGATTGACTGACTGATGATTGATGTTTATTTGGTAAAATCAACACAACATATACAAACATTAAAGATATAAGCACATAATCCTAAGAATGAAATGAATAAAAAGCACTGAATAGACAATTAAATTACTAAGATCCATGAGCATCTAAAACTAAGATTATATTAAGAATATAATAAAATGTATGCATTCATTTAAAATAATTATATCATAGTCTATTACTTATTTACTTATTTCGTAACAGCCTGAGCTAATATAAATGACAAGAGGAGAGTTTGCAAAATAAGAATATCAAACACCGAACTGGACGGTAGTGCTTCGCAAGTGGCAGCTCAATTACTAAACATCAAGCTCCACACCACCGAACAGTCGGTGTGAAAAAACTCTACCCCTTCCAAGGTACAATCGGACTGCATAAGGTACTCAATTAAAAAAATGTATATCACATAATTTTATCCTACTATCATAAGTTTTTGCTGAGATCAAAAGCAACAACATGTTGTATGCAGACTTTTGAATTTTGACTAGAAAAGTAAATCGAAAACAGGAGATGTATATCGTGTTGATATGGCCTAGGATGTCCCATGTAGCCCTAAGGCTTATTTCCAATGGTGTCCTATTTGAACAGATTCAAGACTTTGGAGACAAAAACGAACCTATGTTTGAAGTTGATTCCAATACTCATCAGAAAAAAGTTCCTAAGTTCAATATTCGATATAACCTAACATCTAATAGTAGAAGTAGAAGTCATCCTCCGTAAGTTGCATTTGGGGGCGTAAATATGATTTTACTGAATTCTTATAATTGTTTAAGTTTCTCTTCGTTTTGATATCCGAGGGTAGTTCATTCCAATCTTTTATTGCATTATAATAAAAAGTTGTTGAAGCTAAACCACTAACAGAAGGGACAACAAAGTGTTCACCACTTCCTCTAGTATTATGATTATGAAACGATGAAAGTTTGATGAAATGCTCAATCATATAGGAAGGACAACAGTCATTGAAAATCTTACGTGCATGACTCAGCCGAGGTTGTTTTACTCTGTATTCAACATTCAAGAAGCCAATACTCTCTAATTCTGAAGCGCCAATGTGAGAGCGAGGACCAAGACTCTTTATGAACCGAACAGTTTTGTTCTGAGAAATCTGAAGTTTTTTCTTAAGAGTTGCACTAAGGCCAGAATACCAAGAAGAACATGAGTAATCCAAATGACATTGTATTAAAGCTAAACACAGAGTTTTACGAAGTTTTTCATCCAAAAACGAGCATTGCCTGTACAAATACTTGAGTCTTGAATTAACTTTCTGGACAATACCGTTAGCTATGGCTTCGCCAGACAAAAGGGTATCCAACGTAAGTCACAAATATTTTATCGAGTTCTGTGCCTTTATTTTATGCCCGTTACACTCAGTCATAAAATCTTTTTCTTGTTTTTTTCCTTGATCAAAATAGAATACACTCAGTTTTACCTATATGCAAAGACAATTTGTTATCCGCAAGCCACCTACTGCATGACTCCAATTCCGAACCAAGTTTTCGAGATATTATCTCAGGATCCTTATTTATGGCACTGTCATCAGCATAAAGCAATAATTTACTTTCCGAACTAATGCTAATTTCTATATCATAAACATAGCAGAGGAAAAGAAGAGGTCCCAAAATACTACCTTGAGGTACTCCGCAAGTTACATGTGAAGTATCTGACTGAGTATTGCTGACACAAAGAACCTGATTTCTGTTAGATAGATATGACTTAAACCAATCAACCGACATTACACCCATAGCTTTAAGTTTTTTGCAAAGAAGGTGGTGGTCAATTGTGTCGAAAGCTTTTTGAAGGTCCAACATGATCATGCCAGTATAAAGCCCTTTAGAAGTTTGAGTTTTGATATAATCTATCAAATAGGTTAAGCAGGTGTCTGTTGAGTATCTACTTCTTAATGTAGATTGAAACTCAAACAGAAGTCTCTTTAGACAGATTTTTCTAAAATTTTTGATGCCACAGAAAGAACACTCACAGGCCTATAATTCCTCATTTCACATCGTTTGTTTTTCTTAAAAAGGGGTATGCCCCGAGTAGTTTTCAATTCACAAGGTACAGAATTATTTTCAATCGAAAGGTTAACAATATGACTAATGGGTCTGGTTAAATTGAAGCTGCATCTTTTACAAAATCTAGCAGGAATATTATCTGTTCCTGTACTTTTAGAAAAATTTAGCCTGCACAACTCTCTATAAATGAAGTCCTCAGTCACAGGGGTCTGAATGAATTCATCGAATTGAACATTTCTTTTGCTATAAAACCCTTGAAAGGCGGGCGAATCAGTATGAAACAAATTGTATGGAGATGGTAACTTTTCAACCAAGTTAGAAGCGATTGTTGTGAAGAAGTTATTAAAACAGCCACTTGTTTAGGGTCGAAATAAGTTTCACCATCAAAATCCAATACTATATTACTTGACTGTTTCCCTTTAGAGCTGTACCCAAGTTGTGTTTTAACTGATGCCATAATCTTTTAGGGTTATTTGCATTTTATTCAATTTTGTTTGACAAGTAATCTCTCTTTGCAATCTTAGTTTCTCTTTGTACCTTATTTCTGAGCTTGCAGTAGTTCCTACACAAATCTGAGTCCCTAGTTTTTCTGAATTTATTCAAAACGTCATCCCCATGCCTAATATCATGAAAAAATTCAGAGGTCATCCAAGGTTCAGTTCTTTGTTTCAATCTAATTTCCTTCACTGGGGCAACAACATCTAAAACAGAATGAAAAAGAACTTTAAATTTATCCCAAGCTGCTTCCACTTCCAAGCATGATAAGATTTCTTCCCAGCTCTGTGAAGACAGCTGCAAATTGAATGCATCCTTGCAATACTGCTTCAAGGACCTAATTTTGACAACATTATGCTTATTTATCTGACCCCTAACAACTTTCTTCGTAAAATATATCAAAAAAATGATCACTAAGCCCTGTGTTTCTATTATTGTTTGAAGAGTTCGACTGGTAACAGGTTTTGTTTTTTTTTAGTTGAAGTTAATGCCACTGTCTGCGCTGCTTACGTTGCGTCATATTTTGCGACTAGTTTACCCCAAAATTATGCGGAACCAAAGGAATCAACGCACGCAATTCTTACTCACAGTTCATCAACCTAAGCCTTAAACTGAGAATTTGTCTTACGAACATCATTAAAGGTATATATGTTGTATATGGTGCACAATTATATTTTTGCTCGTTTAGTCTCGATTTATCAGATATCAACAACTCAAAATAGTGTCAAATTACATCATTAAATTAAAGATATTGAACTTTTCTTTGTTTCAAAGCAGAAAAAAATGATCTATATCTAACTGGTAGTCAGCAGTTGACTAAGAATTAACAGCCGCGACGAAATTTACCTTATTCGGCATATGCGAACAGCGGAGACTCTGATCATTGCGCAGAATGATCACAGTCTTGGCTGTTCACAGCAAATATTCTACTGATCCTGAAGGATCAAAATGAGGCTATCAGTTTCCCTCTTCGAATACAAATCAGAGACTTCGTTGTTTGCAGATGAAATAAGGTAACTTTTATGGTGGGATGTGGTTTAACTTCATTTTGTAATGCACATGAACTGATGTCACGGTAAATGACAGAAATAGCAAAGCAAGCTGTGTAGAGTGTATACCCAAGCTGCTCCTTTAAGAGTAGCAAATTCAGGGTCTGTACTGCTTTTTTATTCAGTCATTAACCATATTAAACAGCCACTGACAGAAATAAACAGGCGCGTCCAAATTCGATGGATCCGTCGCAAAAAGTAGTATGCAATGAATACAGTGCCCTAATATACACAGTTATCATGGGAACGCCTTTTGTTCTTTTCACTCATTCTTTTATGGCATTCGCAACAGAAAGGAATTAATATTTGTACTAAGGACTTTCAAAGTAAATAATATTATAATAACACAAAAAGAATTTTAATAAGGCTTTTATTAACAATGGATAGAAGAGCGACAATCAGACGGACAAACAAAACGGACAATGAAAGATATTCGGAGCCATCTGATATTGCAATGTCCATCATCGGCATGGTGTCAAAATGTTGCTGTGCTAATAAAAAGGGATTAAAATATGCTGCCAAAATGGTGCGGGTATCACTTTCAACGGCACTGAATATTGTAATTTGTTCATTATTCGTCAGAGCGTTTATGCCAGAATTACAAACGGCTGTGTTCTACGCGCCCATGGCTCTGGTTGAGTTGTTCTTTCTGTTTGTGGAAGGGCTGCTACTGAGGGGTGTCATGGTCGGTACAGTAAACCAGAGGACGTTTCTGATTGTCTACAAGTCATGTGACGTCATCTTCAGCGGGGTCAACGGAGGATTTATGATTTACGAAAGAGAGAAGATGGATTTTAGAGAATGGGAACAAACTGTCGCAGTTGTTATAACAGCCATTGACCTTCTTGATCCTATAGAAATTGTTCTGGCGTGCGTTTGGAAATATCGATGAATTACTGATGAAGTGGAATCCTTTTTATTATTATCTTTTTTTTTTTTCTTTTTTTTTTTTTTTTTGCTAAATGCTTATTTTCACGCTAAGCGTTTTGGAAAGTGCTGGATTCGCAACTCTCACAACGGCGCTTTGCATGGTTAAAATCGTACTCATTTTGTGATGGTTTTACTTTCGCGAAGAGCTTCGCGAAAATAACACTATCGCAAATAGTTTCCGAATTATATTGTAGTACAAGGACTCAGTACAAATACTGAAACTGTCTCCAAACTGCTAAAATGAAACTTCTTTGCTTGTATTGAATCAGAGTTGTCTTTGGTTAACTATGTAACTAAACAATTATTATTTGACTTATTGTGGAAATTTCGCTGTGAAAATTTGATCCAGACATTCAGTTTCGAAGCTCTGGTTCGAAATAATATTATTGCATACTGGTGCAGAGGAAATAATATTATTATTGCAAACTGGTGTAGAGGAAAATATTAATCTCTGTCGTTTTATTAACATGGAACTCGACAGAAAAGTCGTAAATATACGTGTGTTTTTTTTATTATTATTTTATTTTCACAGCTTTCTAGAATATATCAATAGGTCAAATGTAATCCTAATTTGACTTCGTCGAAAAACATCAGACAGAGAAACGAGCACTGATAGGAGAAAAGAAGCCTTGTATTTTTTAAAAAAATTTCGTTATTGATATATTAGTTTTATCATTCTGATTATTGTCATTATTGATATTGCTATTATAATTATACTTATTACTATTATTATATTCTTGTTGTTGTTGTTATTGTGGCACTTTTATTGTTATTAATATTGTTATTTGTTGTTTGGACATTATTATCGTAACTATTTTTACTATTTTTTTAATTATTATAAGGGCGTCTTAACCAATTAAAACTGAAACAAACCAGCATCATGGCAGTGTGGCAAACACTGCAGAGCCTGATCAGACTGCTCCATTTGGAGCATGTGGCAAACAGTGCAGAGCCTGATAAGACTGCTCCATCTGCAGCATGTGGCAAACAGTTCAGTGCCAGGTCAGACTGCTCTGGATCTACAGTTTTTGCTCAGTCACGCACTTCTGTCCCATATTTAGGATCGTTGCAATACGTTGCGGTACTTTACCTCCGTGTGGAGTTGGTCATTCATCTGGTGTGGGGTCACCGGAGGGTCCGTGAATGGTATCCGTGTCTTGTCTGCTAGACCTTGACATTTGGTTATATTAGGGGTGTTCTCTGTATCTGTACAACAGCTCAATGGTACAAACTCAAGTGGTTTCCCGGACTGCTTGGCTAAATCTGAAAAGACAAGCTATATTATTACATACTTGGTGGGTGAGGGTATTTGAGTGTTGTGTTCAGCAAGTGCACTGAAAATAGTTAAATTTACAAACAGCGTAGATCCAGGTGATGCGGTTCATTTAACGACAAGCTTTCCGTTGAATATCATGATCTTACTGTGAAATTCTTGTTGAACCAGTTTGCATGCTATATGAATTCAGAGGAAGCTCAAATGTCAATGCTCTTTTACGTCATCAGACTTACAATAGTCTTGCTTCAGACCCTTTGTTCAATATATCCTCTGCAAAGGAACATAGGAATCTGACCACCAGAGTAACATACAGATTCGACTGGAGCCAGGCTAGACTTACACTATTCTGTATGACATTAAAAGTAAGCCTGTGATTATGTTGTACAGGCGTCAAGGTAGGCATTGATTACGATGTACTGAATGATGGCATTAGACTTAACTGTACAGTCGTGGATTTAGTATGTTTGATCATCATTGTGTGTCCATGAGTACGCTGTACTAAGGTAATCTGACAAAACTGTGTTTTTGTAGAATCAATCTGTATGTTTTATATTATGCCAAGGATTACGTGGTGCTGGCGTCATCTGACTATGTAATAAATGCAAAGTCAGTCTATATCGTATTCGTGGTATGCCCATGGCTACGCTATACTGAGTAACGTCATCTGACATAACACTTTTATTTCATAATCGGTTTGTACAGCCTCCATAAAATGTCCAGAATAACACTGTACTCATGAACATGTTAAGGCCATCAGGATTAACTGTATTAGTGCAGAATCAGGCTGATGCATACAGCATGGTAGCCCTGTTCTGAATAACTGTATTATTGCAGAATTGGTCTGTATGACATTCAATGTATGCTCTATATTACGCTGTAATGCGGCCATCTTACCTTACTGTATTATTGTAGAATCGGTCTGTACGGTGTTAATAGTAAGGTAATGATTTCGCTCTGAATAAATTGTATAAATGCTAATTCAGTCTGTACGGTATTTATGGTATGTCCATGGTTAGGTTGTACTAAATAACATCATGAGGCGTAATTGTAATACTGCAGAATATATATACTGTATTTATCATATGACGTCGCATCTGTGTAATAAAGCCATGCATTAAATGCGATAATCCACTAGTGAATTAAATATGCAAATAACGTTGTAACGTTATACGTTGACGTCCATAAAACGTCGCGTTTTCTAATGGTGAAATCGTGACGTTTTAGTGCAAATTTTGCTGATAAAATGTGATTTTAGTGTCACTTGATAGATAGAATCTTGCATTCGTGCTCCTGCATTATTGACTTTATTAAACTCGTTGGGGAAAACCGATAAGATGCTCGGCAAAGCCTGGCATCTTACCTTTTTTCCCCAACTCGTTTAATAAATTCAATAATACATGAGCACTCATGTAAGATCCTCTATATCATTCACAGAATGCCAAAGCTTACGTTGCACTGTCGTCGTATGACTTAATTGTACTATACATTTTAGAATTAGTTTGTATGGTGTTTATAACATAGCCATAATTACGCTGTATTGCCGTCATCTGACTTCACTTAATTATTGCAGTCAGTTTGTGCGCAATTTTATAGTATACGTATAGTTTCGCTGTACTGACGTCATCTGGCTAAATGTATTTTTTATTGACAGTGTGTTATGTAGTGGGCCCATGATTTCTCAGTTCTGACCTCATCCGACTTTAATGTATCTCATCTGTATGGTATTCACAGCAAAATCATAACTATACTGTACTGACCTCATCTGTCTTAGCTGCGTTATTGTGGAATTATTTGATATGAATAGTATACCTATGATTAGGCCGCACTGAAGTCATCTGAATTAACTAGATCTGTAAAGTCTGTATGGTATTTATTGAAAGCCAATGACAACACTGTAACGTTTTAGTGTTTTTAGTGACGTCATCTGACTTAAAGGTATTAATACAAAATCTGTATGTTGTTCAATGTATATATAACCATGATTATACTGAACTGACATCATCTTACTTAACTGTATTATTGTGGAAATAGTTTAATTAAATGGTATAAACTGTGTATCCATGATCACGCCGCACTGTCATCATACGTATAATTGTAGACAGTCTGTATGGTATTTATAAAGAGCCTGTGATCACTTTGTACTGATGTAAACTTTAACTGTATGGTAGCCAACACTGTGATGACAATCATCATTGTAGAATTCGTTATCTGCATCATTTCAGAATTCGCCTGTATTGTAATAATTACTTCACTGAACTTATGTCATCAGACTAACCTGTATTATTGTAGTACCAATCTGTATGAAATTTATAGTAAGCCCAAGATTCTGTTGAATTTACGTCCCCTGATACTCCACAGCAATGAAACTGAAATTTGAAAATAGGATACTCTTTATTTCAGCATTTAGCATGTTCATAAACTGCTAATACGCGTAGCCTAGTATAGTAAAGGAGTGTGGGGGTGGGGTGAGGGGGGGGGGGCAAAATGTGGCGCTTAAATCTGGAAATGTGGTGGGATTTTAACATTGATACAGAATTTTTATTTTTGAATTTTCTGGTCGTTTTATCCCACCATTTGGGCCAGACGCCTTTTTAGATGGGACAAAACGCCCAGGGCTATTTATTATCTTGTTTCCAGATTTAATTGTTATTTTAAGATAATACTGATTCCTTTGCACGAAAAGAATATTCCAGTTATATCAAATATTTTATTTGATACTTATGAAAACGTTTCCAGGTGGGCGTTTTCGCCCCCCCCCCCCCCCCCCCCCCCCCCCCCCCCCAACACACGCTATTGTATACCTTACACGACTCCTTCAGCTTCATAGGCACAAGCTTTGATATTCAGTATCATGCATTGTCACCTTGCGTCGTACGCCCACAGTTTGCTGTAGGTTTTTTTTTAAAAGAACATCGATACATGATTTATCAGAGTAGCCGAAGTGTAGGGGATATACCCCAGATGGGCATTATTTGCTAGTCTACATATAGATTTTGAAGTAATTATCGCTTACACTCTATCTTGCAAACAGACTGTTGCAATGTATTAAGTTCTTTCAGCAAGATGAACTGCAAAGCAAAAACATATTCAGTCATCCGTCCCGATTTACAGAAAGCTGCACAAAGTGGTTTATATTCATGATAAGAAGCTACAAGTATATGCGTTTCTTCGAAGTGTCTGTTGATAAGGAGTCCTACACTAGTCTGACATAATTGTTTCAATAATATTTTACCCCATAAACCGTATAGTAGATATTCACAGTATCCGAACTGACTGTACCCTCTTTTCCGGTTTTCATAGCGTTGAATCGAGGGTACAAAATTCGCTTGTAACCAGTAGTCGGAAATCATTATGTGTGAGATTTTATCCGGAGTCTGCTGCATCATTTATAGTTATTCAGCTTCGAAAATGTAAAGAGGTAAGTTTAATATAATTTGCTCTTCGGTCTTTTACTTTATTACCCTGTACAATGAAAACCTCATGGCCGTCACAGAAATTTTATTCCGAGCTGCTTAATTTAACACGAGTTAGTTTCGTGCAAAACCTAGCTATCATCCTATTATCAAAACTAACAAACTGTAGATTGATAACGCCTTCCGTTTATTTTAAAGATTTTTTACAAAACATGTTAAAAAGGCTCAAAATGGTTTTAGAATCATGCCAAGGGCGATTTGAATACTGTACCAATTACTACCCACCCATACACGACATTGTACAGGGCAATAAAGTAAAAGACCGAATAGCAAATTATATTAAACTTACCTCTTTACATTTTCAAAGCTGAATAACTATAAATGACGCAGCAGGTTCCGGATAATATCTCAAAACATAATGATTTCCGACTACTGGTTATAAGCGAATGTATGTACTCTCGATTCAACGCTATGAAAACCGGAAGAGATTGTACAGTCAGTTCGGATACTGTGATATTGATATAAAAGGCATGAACGTTTGACCCCGCATGGGCGTTTTGTCCCCTCTAACCCTAAGCCCACAATTATTATAATTTAGCAAACAACCAGGCGTTTAACAGCTGATAAAGGACAATACTGAATTGTTCTTAATCATGTACATGTGTCTGGTAAAAAAGAACAAATGAGCCGCGACACGAGAAAACCAACAATGTGGTTGTGCGCCCAGCGCAGACTCAGATCAGCCTGGGCATCCACCCAGACTGATCAGAATCTTCGCTGTCCGCATGGAGGTAGCTTAGACCCTCAGCTACCATTTAAGCGCTTAGCGAAGACTCTGATCAGACTGGGTGGATGCCCAGGCTGATCTGAGTCTGCGCTGGGCGCACAGCCACATTGTTGGTTTTCTCGTGTCGCGGCTCAAATTTAGTATATTGAAAAATGCATGGGTCACCGTCTTCAGTACGTGCACATTTATTTATTTATTCACAATCTCATGGCAACATATACATAAAAGTGCATACATGTGCCAATGGACTGGACGTAGGCACTGCCTATATTTGTCCTCTTCAGTTGGTGTAGCAATACAGATACATATATTTGATGACACGAATATTAAAGCGCTATACAAGAATTCTGTGACTAAAGTGCATATAAATACACTAGTAGTAAAGGATATAAACATGAATGTAACTTCACATTTTTACAAGAAGTAATATCAATGTTTGTCCAAATAGTAACTACCTACACATAAACCTATACAAGTTTGAAAGCTTCAGTATATCATTTTTTAGTTCCAAAGTATGTGCACATTATAATGAGCCGCGACACGAGAAAACCAACAATGTGGTTGTGCGCCCAGCGCAGACTCGGATCAGCCTGGGCATCCACCCAGACTGATCAGAATCTTCGCTGTCCGCATGAAGGTAGCTTAGACCCTTAGCTACCTTTTAAGCGCTTAGGGAAGCCTCTGATCAGACTGGGCGGATGCCCAGGCTGATCTGAGTCTGCGCTGGGCGCACAACCACATTGTTGGTTTTCTCGTGTCGCGGCTCATTATTATGTCTACATGCTAAACAACAAAGAAACGAACCAGACTGCACCACAATCATATCTATGTTTGCGATTATACCGCACCGGGAAAACAGCTTTTCCGGGGTAAAAGTACTACACAGCCCACGGCCCAAAAACTCACAATTTTCTGCATATAGTCCCAACCCTCAGTGACAGCCTCCTCACCCTTCCGTCCGTACGAGGAATTAAGTTGTATTCGGAGCTGTGTTAATGTAAGATCTTCTATCTGTAAAAATATGCAAATTCAACTACGTCACGCAAAAAGGGGAGACTGCGTATTTGCGAACAATCACAACTCAAACCAGTCTTTAAACCCGCGCACTCAAACTACAACCTTCGTTTTTATGCCTGAAGATTTCTTTTGGTCCATGCTTGATATGCGCGAGCGGCTAAGGCTCTGATCAGACTGCGCGGATGCGCAGGCTGATCTGATCCTTTGCTGTTCGCAAATGCATTAAACACCCTTTTGCGTGTTGCGACTCAGTTATGTAAGATTGATCAGAAAGCTAAGAAACTACCTTAGAGCTGAATGCATGCTGTGTCGCAATTTATGATTTCTGTCTCAAAAATCCATATTGGGTGAACATTTAACGATAGGCCCATTGGATTGCACGGTGAGAATGCTGCAGTGTGAATTTGGCAAAGTTCTCAGAATTTTACGGGAGCAAATTAGGGCTATTTTATCTTTGTATTATGTATTTTGCCTTACGTATTACGTGATATTTTGGCAAAGTTCTCAGAATTTTACGGAAGCAAATTAGGGCTATATTACCTTAGTTTGTATTATGTATTATGCCTTAGGTATTACGTGATAGTTTGGCAAAGTTCTCAGAATTTTACGGTAGCAAATTAGGGCCATTTTGTCTTTGTATTATGTATTATGCCTTATGTATTACGTGATATTTTCGCAAAGTTCTCAGAATTTTACGGAAGCAAATTAGGGCCATTTTGTCTTTGTATTATGTATTATGCCTTATGTACTAAGTGATCTTTTGGTAAAGTTCTCAGAATTTTACGGAAGCAAATTAGGGCCATTTTATCTTTGTATTATGTATTGTGCCTTACATATTACGTTTTATGACATAATAGGCTTTCGTACAAGCCTACGTATTATGTACTATGCCTTACCTATTGCGTATTATGTCAAAATATGCTTCCGCACAAACGTATTAGGGCTCTTTTGTATTATGGATTAAGTATTATACATTATGTCTTGCATAATTATGTCATAATTCGTAATACATAAAGTCATAATACCTTATACCTAATACCTAATATATAAAACATAATGCCTTAGGCAAAAGGGCCCTAGTAGGCTTGTAAGAAAGCTTATTACGTCGTAATACGTAATACCTAATACATAATCTGTAAGAAAAAAGGGCCCTTATTATAGGTTTGAAAGGAAGCAAGTTATGTCATAATAATCAACACATGACATAATACATATTGCGTAATACCTAAAACATGATACATAACACGTGAGACGAAAGGGCCCTATTATGCTTGTAAGGAAGCCTATTATGCCATAATATGTAATACCTAAGAAATAATAAGCAGCACTTAATACCTAATACTTAATACATAGTGCATAATACGTAAGCTAAAAGGGACCTAATAGGCTTGTAAGGAAGCCTAGTATGTCATAATACGTAATACATAAGACATTATTAGTAATACATAATACGTACGACGAAAGGGCCCTGATAGGCTTCCGTAGAATTTAAAGCATACTACAGGCCTTACTGATCAATAACCAAACAAGCAGACTCCTTAAACAATTTAGAGGAAGTATTAAACGAGAAACTGATAATTTTAAGACTGTCATAAAGAAGTAAAATGTTTTACATGGTTAAGGTAAGAGACCATTATATTTAAGGTGTATGGGTATAACTCCATGTTTTCCGCCATTTTTTCAAAGGGCGACAACTTTTGTGATTTACTGCTTGCTTCCCTGGGTGACATAGTCCTTCTAAATTGGGATCAGCTCGTAAAGGGAAGAATTTGCTCCTTAGGGAGCAAATTCTTTCCTTTAAGAGTTTACCCTATTGAGAAGGGAGGCAATTGAGTGAGTGAGTGAACTCGGGTTTAACGTCCCACCAACAACGAGGTCATATGGAGACGGGACCTCGGTTTAAAGTCTCATCCGAAAGACCGGAGAAGCGGGGGATCGATCTTGCGACCCCTGGATTGGTAGTCCGGAGTGTTATCCACTACACTACAGCCGCTCCTAGAAGGGAGGCAAACTGACAATGACTGAGTTACCGCCACCTCCCCTGAAGTGTACCGATTCACCTTAAATGAACCAAATATAAGAGGGAACCAATAAATACCTTGTATCTGAAAGCGTAGAAGAGTATTCCACCGACCAAAAAACTCAGAAACAACAACAGCAGCAACAGGAAAAACTGAAATATGGAAAAAATAGACATGAAATTTCGGACAGCTGAAAATATCTGAGCCGCGGCACGACAAAACAAACAAAGTGGCATGGGCGCCAAGCGAAGACTCAGATCAGACTGGGTGCTTCGCTGTGCGCTTAAAATGTAGCTACGGGTTTAAGGTACCTCCATGCCGACAGCGAAGACTCTAACCAGACTGGAAGGATGTCTAGGCTGATCTGAACCTGCGCTGGGCGCACAACTGCTTTGTTGGTTTTCTCATGTCGCGGCTCGATTCTGCATCAGCAATACATACCAACTATAAGTATGTTTCCGGTTTGTGCGCAAATCTAACTTAAGGTAGCTGGATACACTTTGTGGGGTAGCTACTCTTCCATTTTTTTTATTTCTGTGTCCCTCCGAAAGGGGCCAACTCTTAAAAGAATCAAAGAATCAGCTCTTAGGGATGAAATTCATTCCTTTAAGAGTAAATCCTCCTTTGGAAGGGCCTTCTGGTCCAGGAAAGCAAGTAGAAAGCTTCATAAGTTGTTTCCCTTTTAAGACAATGGCGGAAAAACGTAGGTGTATCCATTCACCTTAAAAGTAGTATTTTAGGTATACGCGTACTGCGCAGTCTCACACTGACATGCACATATTCCACATGCTCAGAGCACACCGATTCTACCCTGAAGCCCCGGTAACTCAGTGGGTTAAGCGCTGGCCTGGCCCCGAGGTTATAAAACTAGAGTACATTCTCAAATTCAAAATAAAGCACACTGATTGGCTGCTTCCGAGCACATGCTCGGAAGCAGCAAATCAGTGTGCTTTATTTTGAGTTTGAGATTATTCTCAAGTTTTATAACCACGAACCCTCCTGATCTAGCTTCCCGCTAGAGACGGAAATCTTTTCAACCGTAAACGGGGTTTCCATTGCATACAGCCTTTCATAATACCCTACCATCGATCTGATATGACTGAAATACTGTTGAAAAACGTAAAATCGCAAGCCATCCATTATACATACAGTATAAACAGTTTCCCTCATATCGCAGCTTTTCTCTTTGCAATATCAGGATCCATAAACACAAACTGACATCTTGGAGTCAATATTTTGGATACAAATATTATTTTTGGATCGTAAATCCCTTTTGTTTTCAAAGAAAGTATCTATCTATTCTGCATGACTGATATGAAATTGTTTTGTCTGGCTGTGCTGATCTTAATGTGCTCTATTGTCTGCATAAATTTTAAAGAAGTCTAGTTTCTTCTTTGCTTTTATTATCGGACACATTTATTTGGAACTAAATCCGGTACACCGTTTGGCACTCAGCTACGTGTCTGGGCTAAAGTACGATTGCAACTGAAAACGAAAATCAGGACCAAAAGAAAATCCATTTAGTGATATTTCAAGAATATTCAAGAAATGGCACTGATGTAAAAACAATGTCCGTTGTTATTCCGTTGTGTCTCAATGTCCGTTAATATTCCAGGAATCAAAACTACGGAAAACAAAAAATGACAGCATTTAGGATATCAGAACAGACTGTTTTCAAGAATCAGAACAAAGATACATGGGAACGCCATATCAGGTATTCAAGAAATGAAAACTGTACGGAAAACCAAGTCTGATATTCAAGAAATCAAAACTACAGAAAACCAAGTCTGGTATTCTAGAAATCAAAACTACGGAAATCCATGCCTAGTATTCAAGAAATGAAAACTACTATGTCTGGTATTCAAGCAAGAAATCAAAACTACCTATGTCTAGTGTTCAAGTGATCAAAACTACTGAAATCATGTCAGGTATTCAAGATGTCAGGAAAACAATTATGATATCCAAGAAATAAAATCTTTGGAAAGCCGTTTTAAGTATTCCAAAACTTCAGAAACTATATAAAGCCTGGTAAGGTTATTCAAGAAATCATAACTAAAAGAAAGCACGGAAAGCCATGTGATTCAGCTTTCAAAAAGAAATGGCTAGGAGATATGACCCAGGGTAGACTTACTGTCTTATTATATACACATCGTTTTACTATCCACAACTCAAACCAGCCACACTTTTGTTCAATAACAAATGAAGCATTTCAAATTAGTCTCTTCACCAGTAGACAAGAAAATGTGTTTATGAAACACTATGCCCCCAACCGTATGCTTGCCTCTAAATAATGTATAAGTCAGAAATGGGTATAACTCAGCCCAGTTCTTATAATATTTGCTAAAAAGCTAATCAGATCAATTACACCTTGGTCTGTAACTGTATGCCAAATAGAATCATGCTAAAGTGTTTCTTCAGATATTTGGTCACAAGGTTATTCCTACATAAAATGCCTATGTCCAAAAAGGGAAATGACTCAACCAAAATTTTACGAAATATACTCAAAAGTTAATCAGTTCATCTACACTTTAGTCTGCAACTGTATGCCACTTATCAGGATCCTAGCTTAAGCGGTTCTTCAGATATTTTGGTCACAAGGTTATTCCTGTACAAAATGCCTATTTCGGAAAAAAGGGGAATAACTCATCAAAAATATATGAAATATGCTCAAAAGTTGATCAGTACATCTACACCTTGGTCTGTAACTGTATGCCGAATTTAAACACGCTAGCTCAAGCGGTTCTTCAGATATTTTGGTCACAAAGTTATTCCTATATAAAATACATATGTCCGAAAAAGGGGTATAAAATTTAATCAAAAGTTAATCAGTTCATCTATGCCTTGATCTGTAACTGTATGCCAAATATCAGGATCCTAGCTTAAGCGGTTCTTCAGATATTTTGGTCACAAGGTTATTCCTGTACAAAATGCCTATTTCGGAAAAAAGGGGAATAACTCATCAAAAATATATGAAATATGCTCAAAAGTTGATCAGTACATCTACACCTTGGTCTGTAACTGTATGCCGAATTTAAACACGCTAGCTCAAGCGGTTCTTCAGATATTTTGGTCACAAAGTTATTCCTATATAAAATACATATGTCCGAAAAAGGGGTATAAAATTTAATCAAAAGTTAATCAGTTCATCTATGCCTTGATCTGTAACTGTATGCCAAATATCAGGATCCTAGCTTTAGCAGTTCTTCAGATATTTTGGTCACAGGGTAATTCCTAGATAAAATGCCTATGTCGGAAAATAGGGGAATAACTCAACCAAAAATTTACAAAATATGCTCAAAAGTTAATAAGTTCATCTACACCTTGGTCTGTAACTGTATACCAAATATAAACATGTTAGCTTAAGCGGTTCTTCAGATATTTTGGTCACAAGGTTATTCCTATATAAAATGCCTATGTCGGAAAAAGGAGTATAACTCAACCAAAAATTTACGAAATATGCTCAGAAGTTAATCAGTTCAACTCCGCCTTAGTCTGTAAATGTATACCAAATATAAACATGCTAGCATAAGCGGTTCTACAGCTATTTTGGTCACAAGGTTGTTCCTATATATCTAATGACAAAGTAGTTAAAGGGGCATAACTCCTGAACGACAAAACCGGGCGGAGGAAAAAAACATACGGGTCCGCATATTTTTCATGTATATGTCACATATAAAATTTCAAGATCCTAGCATAAGCGGTTCTTGGGTTTCCCAGCTGCCAAAAAGTGTTACGGACGGACAGACAGACGGACAGACGGACGGACAGGCCCAAACCAATATGCCCTCTCAACTTCTCCGAAGTTGGGTGACATAAAAATGAAAGATTAAGGGTACAAAACGGTGCCGATCCAGATAAGAAGGCGCATCCGAGACTCCTGATCAGACTTTTGGTATGTCAAAGATGGAAACATGTAGACGTTTTCTGTCTTATCTACTCTGTTACTGTACTGTGATTCTTGGAAGAAAAAACGTGAGAGCTAATTCATATTACACGATGCCGGTCAATAAGAGAAAAGTATTGTGGGGGTAAATAACATTTACTTGACAAACGGCAACTTCAGTAATCTAATTCCCATTTCTCCTGGGACTCCCGTGATTATCCTAAATATAGGGAAAACTTTCCCAATATCTCGTATATATCCGAAAATTTGAACAAGTTGAGTTTTTGTGCGGCGATATTTCATACAAATATTGATGAAATAGCAAACAGTGCAGACTCTGATCAAACTGCTCCTGTAGGAGCAGTCTGATCAGGGTCTCCACTGTTTACTCAGACATTTTTATCTAAATATTTAGGGTTTTACGGTAGTATTTTACAAGAGAAAAATGTATTCTGACAGCACCTAAGTCAGCTGTCAGCACAAAGCCGAGAATTTACCATATTAAGATAGATTCAAGCTAGTGCCACCGACAAAGGTACATTTCGCGTATGGTCTGAGGTCTGATGGCATCTGCCTAATGCACAAGCCCACACAACCTGCGCAAATGTGCCATCAGCTCAGGACATGCAAAGATTGCATTGTTCTTAAATTAGCAAGGTCTTAATTCTTACAATTGAATTGAAAAATTATCTGACAAGACTACATATGCAGGGGCGTAGCTAGGGACAATTACACAGTACGCACAATCATGTTTTATACTCATTGAGGGCAATGACAGGGGTTATTGAGGGCAATAATAGGGGGTTAAGCCGCTAATATATTTCAAATTTTCGTGTCTGTTGACAGTAATATTCATATTATGCCCAATTAACAACATTTCAACATGAAAATGCGCAGATGTGTGTTGAAATTTTGTCAATTTGACAAAATTTCAGTACGCACCTGCGTATTTGCGTATAGGCAGCTACGCCCGTGATATGTCTGTTGCCGAAAGCTGCTTTTACATTGAAAATGAACCATTTAGACGCGTTTTGTGATGACGGGTTTCATTTGGCAACGTCTCACATATTCAGTCAGCGCATAGCCAGATACAACTAATTATGCATTACGATGGCACTGATTTCAACAGCAACACGGATGTCATTGCTATTTAAACATGAGGCTTCATTCAGAACGTAGACCTGATTTGTTTTAGAAACAGGCTTGCTCGACCAGAGTAAATCCATCTTTTTTACTGGCATTGGCCACAATAATTCTTTATCTTACCGTTACGAGCATACATCGGACCTCTTTTATTGCACCACAACATCCCAGAAAGGACAGGAATATAATTATAGAGCCTGTTATTATCACTATTAATGTCACTGTCGGTAATAGGTTACTGCCGAGGATCGATGAGAACTTGGTCACGCTACTTTGGTTCGTCCTTGTGTATATGCCAAACCCAACTAGAGCACAGCCTGCAATCTATAAAAAACAAGAAAATGTCTTTTTCATGAAAATGATATATTTCAACATAAAAATGCACATTAAAACAAAATACTGAAACTAAATACATGTAACTATAAAAACAAATACTGTCAAAAAAAATTGCCGCAATCGGTAGGGCACCTGACTCGTAAGTCAGAGGTCCTGGGTTCGAAACCCGGTCTGGCCACATACTTTCGTTTCTCCTTCCGCTGATTCAAGAAGGGCAGTTGTCAGTTACTGGCGAAAGTATGTGCACTTAGTACTGGTTAACCGCTTAGGAGGTCTAAGCCTGCCCAGGAATAGTGTGGTTAGGTTAACTGACCGTCCCGACATGACCATAGCTGTTTACCGTGGACGTTAAGCATCAAATCAATCAATCAATCTGTCAAAAAATGATTAAGCACAGTTCTTCAGACATTTACAAATTTTGAAGTTCTGTTAGGCATTAAAAATAAAATACTCTGGAATTGTACAGTCAAATACGTCTTCAATAAGCAACCATGGAAAGGCAAAACGTGCTTGCTTAAGGCAGGTGCTCGCTTAAAACAGATCAACTTACACTGAGATATAGGATTTAGGCCTGTTTAAACAGAGTTTTGCTTAACAGAAAGTGGCCTTTAAGACGGGGTTAAGTGTATTTTACAAGTCAGAAATTTGGATCAGTCTGAGAGAGAATTAACCGATCTATTATATGCAGCAACGGGAGCAGACTGACAGATATTGTCTTGGGGTAAAAATGGCAAATCGCAATATTAAAGTACCGCCATGACTCCAAAATACTAAGACAGAAGTGGCTGGTCAGACAGAGTAGACTTAGATTAGACTACTCCTAGAAGCAGTTTGATCAAGGTCTGCACTTTTGTCATTCTGCCAGTAATATTTTGACACATTGCCGAACTGTGAATCAACTTTTTCAAACACTAGATTGGCTAAGGTGTATGTGTACACTTCAATGTTATTCCGCCTTTTTCCAAAGAAAGACAACTGTTGTGTCTTGCTGTTTGCTTCTCTGGGTAGCAAAACACTTCAACAAGGGGTCAACTCTTAAAGGATAGAATTTCCTCCTATGAGAGCAAATTCTACCCTTTAAAGAGTTGACCCCAATAATCGGAGCAAACTCTACCCTTTAAGAGTAGACCCCAATAGGGAAGGAAGGCAAAAATAAAACTGACAGAGTTGCTTCCCCTGAAAGTGTACCATTTTTGTGGTAACTACTTATTACTTGCCAATATAAGGGCGTTGAACAGGAACATGGAGTATTTTATGAAGTTGGTGCAGCCTTTTACCGCCATCTTGGCAGCCTATGGTCCTGAAAATGAGAAAATATTAAACTTTGAAAGGTAATTTAACAGCACAACTAAAACAATATCTTAAGACTCGGACGAGGAGGTGCAGCCATGGATTCCTTCCGGTGAGCCTCTTAGAGAGCATCGTTACGAGAATTGAAACTGTCATAGAGTAGCTTTTCCCCCTAGTAGTTTCCATCCCCCCCCCCCCCCCCCCCACGGAAAAATGACTGTGATATTCCCCACCGGAAAAATCATGGACTATATGTAGTAAAATTTCTTCCGGGATATATGACAATATACATGTGTACCCAATTTTCTCCGGGGAAAATCTACTATACGTGTTTGTGCATAGCCGTTTTTCCCCTCTATAGCGGATTTTCCTCCTGATAATATGAATGCAGGAAAACACGCTACATAGTGGAATTTGCTCCTTCTCCAATTCATAATAGTGAGGCTCATAACTGAAACAGACATAAGTGTATCTGTCCGTAAAATGTCAATGGATAACAGATGCTAGAACCGCATGCATATGTCCATCAGTCTTATTTTTGTTTTAAGGAAAACAGGTAGGCATGTTTTTTTCGTGTTAGCCAAATTGGCTATACGAGTGTACGTGGTTGTGTGCATAAATTTCAATAATTTTGTGTTTGTACAAGCGTTCATCTGTGCGTGCGCGCAACGGAATGCCTGGACTAGTGTTCGCCTTTCATGCAGGAGTCGTGGGCTCGATTCCCATCGGAACAAACGTCCGCTTGTTATTTTCAATGGAATAAAATTGCTAAATCAAACATGACTGATCAAGGCACCCGTTTAGCGGCGCGGTTGTACATCTTCCTGTAAGCTTGCATGCGTACGTGTACGTGTAAAATGTCTTCGATATGATGAAATCGTACCTTCAGTTCAGTTCAGTTCACTTCCCCTAACAGCTCAGCGGTACGTAACCATAGTTGCACGCACTTGGCGCCGTGTGTCCCTCCAAAAATCTTTGCTTGTTTCTTAAATTACAACCTTCAGGTCAGTTCAGTTCAGTTCGATTCTCCTAACGACGTTCCCCAAGTGGCTCAGCGGTACGTAACCATAGTTGCACACACTTGGCGCCGTGTGTCCGTCCAGTAAATTACAACCTTGCTTGTTTCTTAAATTGCTAATTATTTATTATTATAATTAATATGGTTGGTAAATTTTCATATTGATTTACCGAAATTAATCACATTTATTACCTCACTTGAAAAATTGCTACATTTCTAATGCGATTAATTCCGTACAATGTCTCTGTTCTATTCCGTTCCGTTCCGCAAAATACCAATAAGCATACCAAATTCACTAATAGCCAATTTTCTGGTGGGGGAAAAAGGACTATGTGGGAAAAGTTGCTCCATGAGGTCCGGCCAATCCACTATACAGTCGTCCTTCCTATAACCATTTTCCGGGGGAAAGGGGAAAAACCACTCTCTGACAGAAACAACAACAACAATTAATGTCAGAAGCCAACAAGAATTTAAAGTCGTGCAGACCTTCAGTAAACTACATTGTATGAACTCGCCAAAGTCCCTTGGCTCATTTATTAACTAGCATCAAATGGCAAAAGGAAACGGAAACCTCTCATAAAGTATGCGGCATTTTCTTAATTACAGACAGTCAGACAGTTTGGCCACTGGTATCACAGCAAACTGCTACTAATTAGCTACATGCGACACTCTAAAAATGCATTTTTAATTTCTATTTTTGTTCTCGTTCTGTAATACTGAGACTTGGACATCGACTGCTAAGCTGGATAGATGACTCCAGACCTCACAGATGGCATGTCAGGTACGCACTGCTATTGGCCCATTTGAAGACTACGGCCAATAAGCGCAAACTTTGATGTCTCATGTCTCTCGTTCAAAACGCCTACCCAAACAATAACTAGTTAAAGCGGTGCGCCTGGCCTTGTGGAATGAGCGCCCGCCTTTCACGCAGGAGTTCGTGGGTTCGACTCTCACGGACGACACTGGTCCGATCAATTTCTTCAGTCCAACCAACCAGGAAACCCGCACCGCAGTGTGCTCTAAGCTGGAGAAGGCAGTCTGTGAATTCAGCGCGGTTGCGTCCGCCTCATTAAACCGGTCAAACTCAACATATGCACGCAAACACAATATACACTAATGCTCCCCTGTGGCCTGACTGGACAAACAAATATACGTAGCAAAGGGCATACAATGTTATGGATGGACAGTATGAACTTTGCGTCATCCTGGAGGACAGCAGTGAACATGGTGAGGTAGAATTAAATGATGTCATTAAAGAGGTCTGTAAGACCAGTACTGGCGCGCGACCAGTGGACGTCATTTTTTGTAATACTTTTTAATTTTGTCACGTAATTAAGGTATTAAGTATGATTAAAATATACTAGGGTAACCTCCGTTATCATACCAATTTATTTTTTAAGTAGACTGTAACATATGCCTGTGACAGGCCTTGAAACTGGTCGTCAGAGAGTGATTTTTCCCCCTTTCCCCCAGGAAAAATGACTATAGGAAGGACGGCTATATAGTGGATTGTCCGGACCTCATAGAGCCACTTTTTCCCCATAGTCCTTTCTCCCCCCCCCCCCCCCCCCCCCACACACACACACACACACACACCGGGAAATTGACTATTAGTGAATTTGGTATGACTATTGATATTTTGCGGAACGGAACGAAACGGAACGGAACGGAATGTAACAGAGACATTTTACGGAATTAATCGCATAAGAAATGTACAGGTACTTCAAGGGAGGTAATAAACGTGATTAATTCCAAAAAATCAATATGCAAATTTAGCAACCATATTTTTATAATAATCAATAATTACTAATTTAAGGAATTTAAGGGTCGATACGAGAATTGAACAGAAGAGAACAGTGTGATTTCTTCTCATCACAGATATTTATAATATACGTAGACATACGCATGCAAGCTACAGGAAGATGTACAATTTAGTAGGGAGTTTATTAGATTGAAAATCATAATCGGACGTTTGTCCCAATGGGGGTCGAGCCCACGACTCCTGCATGAATGGCGAACACTAGTCCAGGCACTCCGCTGCGCGCACGTACAGATGAACGCTTGTACAAACACAGAATTATACAAATTTATGCACACAACCACGTACACTCATATCCGTTTTTGGCTAACATGGAAAAGCAGAATGGCTACCTGTTTTCCCCAAAACAAAAATAAGACTGATGGACACATGCATGCATGCGGTTCTAGTATCTGTTATCCATCGATATTTTACGAATAGATAATCACATTTCTGTTTCAGTTATGAACCTCACTATTACAATTGGAAAAGGAGCGATTCCACTATGCAGCGTGTTTTCCTGCAACCATATTACCAGGGGGAAAATCCACTATAGAGGGGAAAAACGGCTATGCAAAAACACGTAAAGTAGATTTTCTCCGGGGATAATTGGCTATATAGTCATATTTCCGGGGGAAAATCCTACTATATAGCCATTTTTCCGGTGGGAAATTCTACTATGGAAAAATCAAAGTCATTTTTCCGGGGGGAAAACCTACTAGGGGGGGGGGGGGGGGGAGGAAGCTACTCTCTGACACTGGTCAATAACAAGAAGCAGCAAAACACGCATGTTCCGCCGTACCAGTGGCGGCTATCACGGTTGCCATCGCTGACTGGTACATTTTTTTTCAAAAACTTTACGAAAATTTAAACTTAAAAAAATCAAGCTCTGTAATAAGATTGATGTCTTCAGCGTGAGCGCATTCGGTTTACAAACTCAAGCATATGGTCCTGAAAATAAGAGAAGATTAAAGTGACTGTAGTATGCGAGGGTCAAGGGTTATAGTCCCCCGGAAGAAATATTGTCGAAATGAGGAAACCTAGGGCAAGTTGTTGATCGTACGCGTTTGCCTATTTTTGTAGTTATTCCTCTAATGTGAAACATTTATTATGCAACAATTACAATACTGCATGTGCAAAACAAATATGGCCGCCACTTGTACGCAGCCGCCACAGGTATCTAGAAAGTAACGTTACGGAGAAGGAAAGACAAGAGATTTCTAAGATGTATGTGTACAACTCTATGTTTAAAGGTAAACAAGTATAATTACTCCCTATATTTGCTTTCCTAGACGAAGTCCCTCCAAAATGGGATCTACTCTTGAACGAAATAATTTGCTCCTAAAGGAGCAAATTCTTTCCTTCAAGAGTTGACCCCCTTTGAGAAGGAAGGTAAAAATAAACATGACAGAGTTGCTTCCCTAAAACTTTACCCATTTGCGTTATAATTCTGAGAAAATGTTTCGACAGCGCATGTTCGGAGACTGATTTTACTGACTCCAACGCTAAGAATGCTAATGCCAAAATACAACAATTAAGCTGATGCAGATATTTTTTATAAAGGTGCAGATGTTCTTAGCAACTGCATCTGTTTTGAATCATACAGTAACGTTATTAAACTTACCTATTTGTTTAGTTACATGGCAGCGACCTTTCCGCAACCTTGTACACACAGACATAAGTGGGATATTGTTTCTATAATGGCGTTATAATTTTACGCGAACATGCTGTGTTTTACCTGTAGTTCATGAATGTATGTTTTCAGTCTGTGGTGAGAAAAAAAACAATTGTAACGCAATGCGCAATGTATGAGCGATGAAAGTAACACTGATCGAGCTATCATCCTGGGACAAATACTTCAGTGGAAAGAGCAAATGGAATTCTGTTGTCCCAAACACTAAGAGTATATAGCGTTTGGTATAACTTGACAGTCTCTGCCTTCCTCAGCACTAGATGGCCATCGGATAAACCTTAAAACACTATGTTAAGCCCAAACCAATTATCTTTGAGTAAAATGGACTTTCCATAACACATTTTACAAATTTAACGGAAAATCTGAAGATGATGTATCAAGCATATATGCATATGTTAGCGACAAGAAACCGAAAAAAAAAACTGTATAGCATTCCTTTTCACGAGAAGCATTTAATATCAAAATATCAGTCCCAGAAATTTCAGTCTAGAACTTGAGATCGATGATTGTTGACAGTTAGAAATGAGGCAATTCCAAAAACTAGCATACCGTAATTATCCAATAAATAAGAACACCGTGAAACTTCATCGTACTTATCCAAATATTGAAAAACTTGATTTTCGACCCAGCGAAGTGTAAAAAAATGATCTGACTATTGTTGGATAAATGGCACACAATGCAGACCCAGATCAAACTGTTCCTGAGCAGCCTGGTCTGGATCTACGCTGTTTGCTCTGACACTTCGGTTCAGATACTTAGAGCCAGTGCGGTAAAGTATTTGAAGCGAATACATAATTTTCCACATCACAGTTCTATTTATTAGATCCGCATCATGGCAAAACCAATCTTCATTGTAGTCAGGCGTATGGGTACCATATACCAAACAAAAAAGAAACGCTCACAGTAAGATTTTCCCTTTTAATTTACCTATTATAGCATGATTAGAAAATGTCTAAAAATCCGTATTTCTGATCAAATCTTGCCCCAACTTTATCATGGCGTAGAGGAGTAAATGTACCGTCCATATGCATTAAAAATACTCATTAATGAAATCGTTGACAATGGCCTCTTATTGAAAACTGACATTGAAAAATGACCCCTGCCTTGTTCAGAGTATTGAATTGACACAATGAAATGAAAAATTTCGGGTTGAAATATCCGATTGTCTACCTCTAACAGTGTATGAGTAATTTTTTAAGATTGTAATTTCCAAGAAATACCAAAATATTACTGTGTGCGCTTTTTTTTTTTTTTTTTTTTTTTTTTTTTTTGTTTGGTATACAAACCAACTAACCTGTTCTAATCCTATCGTATTGCCTAGACCATCTTTAGATGACCTGGAGTATTTTATAATTTTGAAGCCGATGGTTTATATATGTTCCACACGAAATTTGAATTTCAGGGGTGTGTATGCTTTTAAGACGCCGTTTGAGTGATTTATTTTTTGTTGATGGACAATGGGGGAACGTCGAAGAGTTTTCCATGACAAAATCTAACGTGGCCTTCAGCCACGACAGGTTAAAACTGGAAGAAGTGTAGCTTATCAAAATTTTATACAGATATGAGCCGCGACACGACAAAACCAACAAAGGGGTTATGCGCCCGGCAGGCTCAGATCAGCCTGGGCATTCGCCCAGTTTGACCAGACTCTTCGTTAAGTGCTCAAAGCGTAACTAAGGGTCTAAGCTACCTCCATGCGGACAGCGATGACTCTCATCAGACTGGGCGGATTCCCAGGCTGATCTGAGTCTGCGCTGGACACACAACTATATTGTTGGTTTTGTCATGTCGCGGCTCATATATTGGAGAAAATGTGATTTTTACGTCAAATGGGGACAAGGTTACCAAAGCTTTGTCAACCCTTTGACCTGTCTCACGTAAGTACAAATGTAACTTTGGCCAGAATCTACCTATTGGCTGAATAAAACAGACAGGGCAAGTAGAGCTATGGCAGTATAAGGGTAGACTAGAAATAGTCCCATTCATTTTTTCTTGTTTATTCATAACATACACCATAACATTTTTCGTTTTCAGTATAAAAGAGTTTTCTTCTGATAGCTATAAATGAATGGGACTAGAGGGTGATGTAACCTTGCTATCTGGAGATAAATTAAAGTATCTAAATAAGTGAATAAATATATCTTTTTGGACTGACTCCAGTCTAGTATAAGGGCAGAGGTGGCCAAGGCAAAGTAAAGACCTTGAAAATGTGGACACTAATCAATACTGGCCAGCCTTTACTTTAGCCCATATGAGCCACATCTTGTGATTTCCAACAATGTGGCCATTTTGTCTTGTGATATTCAGATCACCCGTCTCATTTATATAGGGTAAGCAGAGACCTCACTGTTGGCTCCATGGCTTTGGTCACATCCATGGATGGCTAATATGAAAAGTAAAGGCTCTGAACAGATTGCACTTATGTGCAGTCTGATCAGAGTCTTTGCTTGTCACCAATGCCACATTGTTAGAAATCACATGATGCGGTTCGTATATAATGTGTGAACTTTTGTCAAAATCTATCTATTTATATTGGTTCAAGAGATATGTAGGCAAGAGAAGCTACTCAGGTGGGGATATTTTTGCAAATACGCGTGGGCTAGACTTGTAACAGTATTGTTTTATTTATACATCATTCAGCTGTTTTTGTTGTTGTTGTTGTTTTTTTCTTCAGTGGGGTAAATGTTGTGGGGCGTTTACAAATCAGACTTAATACTGTGAAGATATGAACTTGGTATCATTTATGAACACCGGACTTGGTATCATTTATGAACACCGGAATGCATCATTATTATGTTCACGTCTATCCCAAAAGAATGCCTCAGTTTAAACTAACAGAACTGACATCTATAGGCACCTTTGTGTTTACCTTCTCCGCCCCTATCCCCTCGTTAGCCAAGGAGTACTGCTCGGAACTGTGAAGGTCGTGAGTTCAAGCTCTTCTCAGGTCGCGATTCATCTATAGCTTCTCCTGGTTAACTCTTTAAGCACCAAAAAGCAGACGACAAAATTTACGTCTGCAAAAATTTAAAAAAAATGCATTGTCCAAGACATTTAATATTTAGAATTCAAAGACTAGAGGGCAAACAGTGTAGATGTAGATGAGGCGGCTCATCATGAGCCGCCTCATCAGGATCTACGCTGTTTGCAAATTTTACTAATTTCATCACTTGGGCTTAAAGAGTTACTAGCCTTTTCCCATCAAGTTGATAAGGTCGTTCAAGCCATCCAGCTCTTTTTTTCTGTTGCGTTTGATGTAGCTGTCAGAGAGTGGTTTTTCCCCCTTTCCCCCCGGAAATATGGCTATAGGAAGGACGGCTATATAGTGGATTGTCCGGACCTCATAGAGCCACTTGTCCCCCATAGTCCTTTTTCCCCCCACCTGGAAATTGGATACAGGTAAATTTGGTATGGCTATTGGTATTTTGCGGAACGAAACGAAACGAAACGGCATGTCAAAGAGACATTTTATGGAATGGATCGCATAAGAAATGTAGAAGTATTTCAAGGGAGATAATAAACGTGATAAATTCCAAGAAATCAATATGCAAATTTAACAACCATATTTTTATAATAATCAATAATTACTAATTTTAGGGACGAGCCAGTTGTGACTTCTTCTTATCGCAGTTATTTATATACGTACACATATGCATGCAAGCTACAGGAAGATGTACGAACAGGGGTTTTGTCTAACATGTTTGATTTAGGGAGCTTATTACATGAAAAATCATAACTGGACGTGTGTCCCAACGGGAGTCGAGCCACAACTTCTACATGAAAGGCGAACATTAGTCCAGGCACTCTGCTGCACGCACGCACATATGAACGCTTGTACAAACACAAAATTATACAAATTTATGCACACAGCCACGTACACTTCTATCCGTTTTTAGCTAACATGGAAAAACAAAAAATACCCATCTGTTTTCCCCAAAACAAAAATAAGACAGACTGGTGGACACATGAATGCGGTTCTAGTTTCTGTTGTCCATCGATATTTTACGGACAGATACTCATATTTCTGTTTCGGTCATGAACCTTACTATTATAATTGGAGAAGGAGCGAATTCCACTATATAGCGTGTTTTCCTGCAATCATATTACCAGGGGGAAATTCTACTATAGAGGGGAAAAACGGCTATGCAAAAACACGTATAGTAGATTTTCCCCGGGGAAAATTGGCTATATAGTCATATTTCCGGGGGGAAATTCTACTATATAGCCATTTTTCCGGTGGGAAATTCTACTATGGAAAAATCATAGTCAGTTTTCCGGGGGGAAAAACTACTAGGGGGGAAAAGCTACTCTCTGACAGTACCGCTAAAGCGTAGCTAGGTGTATTTCTGATATAAGCAAAGCCAAGTGCTTATGCATGCGGTGTTCATCCCCTCCCCACGGGGTTGTTCTGTCCTTGAGATATTTCAAAATACATAGTCTGTATGCAGTCAGGGGCGAGCTGCATAAGCAGGCTAAAATTTAGTAAATTAGTCAAGATTTCAATAAAAACTTTCAACATAGCTGACAATGTGAACTATTTTAGGGGCCAAGCCCCTAGTTTTCCCCCGTAGGTATAGAACACAATTTCAGTTCAGTTCAGTTCAATGCTCCTAACGAACTGAACTGAAATTATGTTTTATACCTACGGGGGAAAACTAGGGGTTTGGCCCCTAAAATAGTTCATATTGTCAGCTATGCACATAATTGTGCGTATCGTATATATAACTAGCTACGCCCCTGACAGTTTAATACATACTGAAATTTTGTGTCATTTTAAAAAAAAAAGGCCGGAATGCAAATACATAGGAGCGGACAGAAATTGTCAAACTGACATTTGCATGCAGTCCTCTCTCTCTCTCTCTTACGCTGGTCTTGTATGTATAAATAAGTTTCAATTTAATACAAACTGATTGAAAGAACAGACTTTGCACCATATGCTCTGCCTAATGCGATCATTTATAGAATCAGATAGATATTTTAGAATGAGAACAACATCAACAAACAGTTGCGCGTTCCATCAAGGTGTCTTTAATTATCCGTTTATTGTTTTGTTGCGTTTTATGTTAATTATATACTTACCGAATTATTTCCATGGTTATGTTATACATACCAGATATAACATATAAAATCATCTTTACTGTAAAAAAGTAGCAAACTTGAGAAAATTTAAAGACTATCTTACCCTTTCCACTCAAATTTGATGTATTATGTCAGATTTATCCAATATCTTGCACTTTTTAAGACCAAGTGTTGTTAATTTTCATAACTTCTGACGCAGTAACACTATTAATGAATCACTATAGCACGCGCACATCCATGGCAACCTACCACATTCGACTGGTTACAATCCAACGTTATTTCCCACTGCAATGATATGCGTTTTCAGTCAGCGAAGAGAAACACTGAGCCGGGAACCGCGGTACCAATAAAGTAGACTGGGACCAGTCCCGGCACCATTAAAATTCTGGTCGCAGTTTTCATCGTCCTGCGGTTAGCTTAATATATCAATTAGGGCCTAACTTTGGAACGCTTATGGGCAGGTTGTCCGGATTTCCGTCTTCCGCAGAGTGTCAAATATATACTTTCCCCTGCCACGGCGCCAGTAGTGAACACCGTCATGAGAAAATGTCTGGAACTTATCCTGAGAATTCCGGGCCTGTCTGTGAATGACAAATCCCTATGAAACCCTAGATCAGGGCATGCCTAGCTTAGCGGACCAAATTATTTTCTTGACGAACTTCGCAAATCTTTACCAGACTGCCAGTGTGGACATTTCGAAACTGCCTCAAGGTAGATTTTGCGAAGGTGCTTCCCCAAAATTCTTATCTTGTCTACAAACATGAACGTAGGTAAGTATTTTGCATACGATTCTTGCTCCTAGTTAAAGGTACCTTATCGTTCATGCGACCAGTGAAGATTCAGCTCTGCTTGAAGTTCTGCATCTGCAAAGTCTGATTTGAGTCTTCTCAACAGCCTATATATCTCGAAAAATCTATTTATTGAACAGCGCAAACGCTGATCAGCATGTGCATTTGCACATGCTGATTTGAGGCTTCGCTGTTCACCCGTGATATAAGGTACCTTATGTCAAGACTTGACCCACTTAATGCTTTCGGAATCAGCTGCGTTTGTCCAACCGAGAATTCTCACAGTTTGATACTTTTTTCCCAATACGTTACCATGGTAACGTTTGATTACATGGGCAGACATGATAGTAATCATTTTGCTCTTTCTCAAACTTCTAGATTGGAGAGAAGTAACAAAAACAAATGTTTTGGGTAAAGCACCTACAGCCAATGATACTGCCTTTGTTTATTATGATATTTTATGACGTTATTATGTCTTGTATGACCCCAGCAGGCACACAAGGTTGAATCAACCTTGAATCAACATTGAATAAACCTTGATTCAACGTCGTGACGTTCAACGTCGTGACGTTGAATCAAAGTTGATTCAACCTTGTGTGCCCAGTGGGACAGATGTATTTCGCAAAATCATCTTTGTTATTTAAATCTTGGTTGCTCGGTAAATCATTTGCTGGTGTAATGATTTCTAGTTGTAATATTTTGTTGGAAATAAGCAAGTTTAGTAATTTCTGCCAGTTTTGGACAACCGGTCTAAAAACGCAAAATTTAAGGCCATTCCAGAATAGATTAAGTATCTTCTTTATTCCTGGTCGTAATACCTAGTAAATTCCCCGAGCCCCTTACTGAGGGGTTCTCTTTTTCTACATATTGAACATGCTCAGGAGCACTTGACTACAATAGGTGGACAAAAGTATTCGTCGTAAAGTACTTTTTCTTCAAAGCACTGTCCCAAAAAATTTTAAAGGCACTGTAATGCACTGTAAGGGATAACAAAAGCTTCTTAAGCGGCGCATAATACGCCCGTTTCAGTGTCATGATGGAGCTACAGAATGAACAAGATTGTTTATTGAAGGATAGACAGGCAGACAGACAGTGGAAACAACTCTGTTATTAATGACTGCAATGTTATTAAGACATCTAACACATCAAATACTATAAGTATACCAAAAATCGGCTTCGAGGGTGAAGCAGCTCAAAAGTTGAGAAATGCCAAAGTCAAACTAGAGAGATAATTCATAAACTATGTAAACTAGAGTACCATGCTTGGTCATAAAACATTCCCTTGACAAAATACACATCAGCATAAAGTTTTGTTAAAATATTTCCAACGGTTAAAGAGTTACAGAGTAAAATTGAAATTGATGCAAGGGCAGATAATTCAGGAAGTAAGTAAGCCAGAGTCGTGGTTCATGCTCATGATATACTGCTCTATTATTATTCACACTATCATTAAAATATTTCAAAGGGTTAAGGAGTTATGGAGTAAATTGGGGAATGGGGCTAGCCTTAACAAGAGGACCATTGGTCCTGTAGCTCACCTGTAGTCCATTCAGCCTCAGTACTCTAGGGTAAGTTACTCTAAAGCCATCGGTCAATTGGTTCTGGTGAAAAAGATTTTTAAAGGTTTAAACCATATATGGGCATGGAGGACATGTTGGTCATGTGACCTGGACATTTGAAAAAAATTTCATTCCGTCAACCCCCTGGAGGCTCTTTATGAAATTTGGTTTCAAAATTGGCCCAGGGGCTTTTGGGGAGATGGTTTGATATTGTCAAAATGACAGAGTTCTGGGTCAAAGTCAAAGTATGGCCTTGACCTCTTGTACTCATAAATCTTCATGTACTCATTTAGATGACTGTAGATACCAATTTTAGCTGGGCAGATATGTGAAATAATTGTGCACTTTGTGATAAAAGCATGAAATTTGGCACAATGCTAGACAAAGCTATTCTAAGCATTTTCAGGGTGGATGCCAAGCCAGAAAATTCCATTTATGGCGGCCATCTTGAATTTCAAAATGGCGGCCATTGAAACTGCATTTTATGACAAACAGAATCGGAAATCATTAGAAAGACTAGTTTTGTGTTTCTGAATTTGTTTAGCTGAACTTTCGCCATGATTTTCTCAAACTTGTCTGTTATTCGGCATTTCTGATCTATGCTCCTGGGCGTAGACATGACGCTAATCGATAATTACATGTTTGTAAGTATAGAAATGGAATACAGTGAATCACAATTCCTCACCCCCTGGTGAACAAAACCTTTCAAAATATCATTGTTTTGCAGGTTTAATTCTTTTTCTAGTGAATAAAACTTATTAACTGGATGATGATAGCAATTCTTTTACTTGTTATTTTTTCTTGTTGCTTTAGTCTACATAATTAATCATTTTGCCTAACTCATAATTTATAAAAGAAGCAAAAATATAGTTTAATCCTTAAATGTATTTGAGTTTATTTTAATGCACAAAGTTATATAAGGATTTAAAAGGAAAAAAAATCATATTCGATGTGTAACGTACATAACAGTAGCAAACGTACTAACAAACAACAATAATCTAAAAAAAATCATTGATGGCTGATAAATGTGGTCCTTACTGAACTAACACTATTATTCATTTTCAAATTATGCACATATTAGAGAGAACAGATAGGCTCCTTTTGAATCAGTCAATACAGCACTGAAAAGTTGCTTGAATCTAGAACGAAACATTTTTGTAAGAGTCCATACAAATTTTAAGAATGACTTCGAGAAATAGATACAGGTGTAAATGGTAACTAGTGTACCCTCAGTTTGATCTGTATTTCATCTTAAGTAGCCAGAAGCATATGCCACTATATTGGAAACCATCGTTGTATGTTTTTATTTTTAACTATAATTATCTGATTTAAACATGTATCTGAAGGTAGGTTTAGTGGTAACGTTGAGTAACACAACTGTAGTGTGTATATAATTGTTAGTGGTGATAGATAATTAGAATTGCAAACTGTTGTTAAGAGTTAGTTTCAGACTGCTGCCAGGCTTTCAATGCTTTAAGTGTTAACCTTCCAACTATATTCAGATATTCAGATACATGTAGTATACGTAGATTTTCAATATTTCCTATAATACAACAGGAAAAACAAAGATCGTTACGAATGGCATACTCTGCCTCTGACTCTTTTAAAACATAGTTTTGCAGCAGCTTCACTATAATAACATTTTAATGACACATTAGTAGATATTTTGATCAGGGTTAAGGTTGAATATCACGTTAAATGTGTTCCTGAGTGGTAATAAACGTTATCTGTTTGTATACATGTAGCTCTCGTCATTTATACTGCCGCATATTACTGTTAGGAAAACGAAAAAAGTGCAAATCTTTATAGTGAGACATGGAAATTAGAGCTTTCACATCTTCTGTTCACGAAGTATAACTGTCACTATACTTTCCTGATCAGGTAATTTTGCACCACCATCTTTGCATATTACGGCTTACTATTATCAACACCTAAAATATTACAACAGCAAAATTACTTTCAAACAACTTGTAATAAATTATTTATTGAATTAGTATATTGTTCTATATTGTCAAGTTGTATTGAGAACACTGTTCATAAGCAGCAGGACTTCATCATCAATAAATTATTTACTCCCCACCCCCACCTCCCCTACCCCTTTCCCGAAATGATTACAACAAACTAGGCAAAAAGATTAATTAGAATAACAGTTAATTTGGTTAGTCCCTGATATGTATAGGTATAGGTATAACTTATTTTATTTGTTTCTGTCCTATACGTAACGTTTTACTACATATAAGGTGTGACTAATAAGTAAATTGCCCAATAAAATGGTCGTATACATTACTTGTTATGTTTGGTCTCGTTTAATTTCTAGTCATGCTGCAGGTTCATTTAGGAGATGAGGAACTGAGATTTGTCTTTAAATCCCTAAGTAGTAACATTGATGTTGATTAATATATGTAGTCTTTTTTTCATTTGCCATTGCATTTTGTGCAGTTGGAACACTGCAGATTATTATTACTTGTAAAAATAAAATATTTGTCAATAACAAAAACTTAAGTTCCCATATTTAGGTACCCCTCAAGAAACTGTTGAATATATAAGCATTGATAAGGTAAGAAAAAATAATAAAACAAAACTGCGACATAGAATGAAGATTGTCGTAAAAGGAAGAATTTATAGAAACCAGCTTCAAATATCCACATAGCCTATTACTCAACTCCTCGTACCATTAGCTTTCAGTTCATGTTTCGATAGTTTATTCCCAAAGTCCTGCTTAGTTCATCAGAGGTAGGAGCATTACAAAATAAACAACGTAAAGCTGTGTTGTAAAACTTGTAGTATTTTGACATTATGCAGTAATTTTTTTTATTTTATATGATGGTTTTAGTTGAGAAATGGCATTTCTTGTGTAACGTATACTACCCATAGAACCTTAACTTAAGTGAATGTGCTCTGCAACCAAAGTTTACATGTAACATTCTGTTCCCAAAATTTTCAAATGTCTGTTTATATTTCTCTTATCAACAGTCTTTCTCTTGTTTGCACTTAATATGCTACATCTTTTCAATAAACACTGTAAGACAATGCTTTTGTATGTTTTGTAGATTACATGTCATACTGGACGCTCTTATTCTACTAAATTAACGCTTTTGGGGCGCTATTTTTGTAAGACTGACTGTCGACTGCTTATCTCTTGACTTTACTTCTACATAAAGTGCTGTCCTACAACGGCAGGGCTTCATTTTCTCTACAGTGATGTCTCTGTTCTTTTGTTTAATTTAACTTTTTTAATCATTTTTATAATAAATATCATGTATGCTAGTATCATTAAAAGGATGACAAAACAGTTAAGTAGTTAGGCAAGTATGTTATTAATAATGTTAATTTAGGTAATAAAATGCCAGAAAAGAGTGAATGTCCTCAGAGCTTTTCATGTCTAGAAACATTAGTAGTTTGCAGTATCCTATTTTTCGTAACGTATAAAACACACGTCATGTCACCTTTAACCTTACTGTTAAAGTGTCAGAGGTCTCAAGAAGCAACGTTTCTTAAGAACTGAAAGAATGTCATATTTATAATATTTTTGAGACACAGTGAAGAAAGTTCAAAAGTGGTATTATAATGGAATTTTATGACTAAATGTTATTTACGTTACCTCCAGTAGTTGAAAATGATAAAAGAAATCATGCAGACTGCAATTATTCCACTATTTGAAGATAGGAAAAAAGGGACGGGCGAAAGGCTGACATAAACAAAACGAAATGTTTCTGCATTCAAATTGGTTCTATGGAAATATAAATATGTAATTAAAACATGTGGGCTTACTCATAATCAGAGGGTTTACAGGTATAAACCAACACAATTTTAATAGGAACTTCGGCAAACACTACTCTCTAGAGTTCCTCCATATGACAGAGGGACTTTTATCAGCCTAAAGTCTAAAGTCTATACAAAATTACAAAATGTAATGGGCTCGGATCAGTAAGAAACTTACCATAAGGCAGACGCCATTTTGAAAAAATCAAGATGGCCGCCGAAATAGGCAAAATTCAGCTTGGCATCCACCCTGAAAATTCATATTTTGGTCCAATCTAACTATGTACCAGATTTCATGCTTTTATCAAAATGTGCACAATTCGGCCAAAATTTGTTACATATCTGCCCCACTATTTATAGGCATGAATCTTCAAAACTTTCCATGAAATCTTATGTTCATTTGACCTTGCCGTAAAATAGTCAAGGTCAACCCAAGGTCATCATTTTGAACAATCTTGATAGTACTGGGGTTCCCAATGCTACATACCAAGTTTCATGGCCATCAGTCAGTTGGTTCTGGAGAAAAGATTTTTAAAGGTTTAAACCATATATGGGCCTGGCGGCCATGTTGGTCATGTGACCTGGACCGTTTGAACAAATTTTCATTCCCTCAACCCTCTGGAGGCTCTATATGAAATGTAGTTACAATTGGCCCTGTTGTTTTTGAGGAGATTGTTTGATATTGTCAAAATATGAGAGTTCTGGGTCAAAGGTCAAAGAATGACCTTGACCTATTGTACTCACATATCTTAATGTACTCAATAAGATAACTGTATATACCAACTTTTAGGCATAAATCTTCAAAACTTTCCATGAAATCTTATGTTCTAGCATTTTCCCATATTTGACCTTGTCGTAAAAAAGATCAAGGTTAACCCAAGGTCATAATTTGAACAATCTTGATAGTACTCGAGTACTCAAAGCTACATACCAAGTTTCAAGGCCATCGGTCTATTGGTTCTGGAGAAGAAGATTTTTAAAGGTTTTTACCATATATGGGCGTGGCGGCCATGTTGGTCATGAGACATGGACCGTATGAATAAGTTTTTGTTCCCTCAACTCCCGGAGGCTCTATATGAAATTTGGTTTCAATTGGCCTTGTTGTTTTTGAGGAGATTGAAATATGAGAGTTCTGGGTCAAAGGTAAAAGAATGACTTTGACCTCTTGTACTCATAAATCTTCATGTACTCATTAAGATGACTGTAGATACCAATTTTTAGGCCAAAATTTTCGACAGTTTTCAAGATATTTTATGTTCTAGCATTTTGCCATATAAAAGCACAAGGAAGCAAATTTGACCTTACCGTAAAAAAGGTCAAGGTCAACCCAAGGTCATAATTTGAACAATCTTGGTAGTACTCGCGTACCCAATGCTACATACATGTACCAAGTTTCAAGGCCATCTGCTTACTGGTTCTGGAGAAGATTTTTTTAGGTTTTTACCATATATGGGCATGGTGGCCATCTTGGTCATGTGACTAAGACCGTTTGAACAACTTTTCGTTCCCATGAGCCCTGGAGGCTACATATGAAATTTGGTTACAATTGGCCAAGTGGTTTCAGAGGAGTCGTTTGAAATTGTTGACGGACGGACAGACGGATGACGGACAACGACAGAGGACGAAGCCTATCCATACTATAAGCTCCCCCGGAGCCTCTGGCTCAGGTGAGCTAAAAACTTATCAAAGGGAGGTTACTCCAAACCTAAGTAAGGGGGAACAACTATTCTTATATGTGACACACCATCTTGTGATCATGCACATTGCTATAAAGTTTCATCAAGATATTCCAAATGGTTACTAAGTTATTCAATGCAAAAGATTAGTATACACAAAAATAGCCTAAAATCTAATCAAAGTGATGCAACTCCGAAACAAAGAAAGGGAGAGCAATCATTGTTATACGCACCACATCGTTGGACCATCATACACATTGCTATGAAGTTTCAACAAGATATCCCGAACGGTTATCTAGTTATGGCGCGCACAAGACTAGTAGGCTAAAAATATTCAAAGGAGCATAACTTGGAATCTAAGAAAGAGGCAGCAACCATAACTGTACCCGACGCTTTGCCCCATCCTATTATAGATGCCTACAAAACGTCATGAAGAGATCTCAAACGGTTACTGAGATATGGTGCGCATAAGAATGTTGACGGACGGACGGACTTCGTCAGACAGATGGACAGACGGACAGCCCCATGCCATCGTATGTCCGTTTTTTTTTTGTTTTATTTTGATTGATTGATTGATTTATTGCTTAACGTCCACGGTAAACATCTATGGTCATGTCCGGACGGTCAGTTAACCTAACCACTCTATTCCTGGGCAGGCTTAGACCTCCTAAGCGGTTGGTTGATTGGTTGATTTGATGCTTAACGTCCACGGTAAACAACTAAGGTCATGTCGGGACGGTCAGTTAACCTAACCACACTATTCCTGGGCAGGCTTAGACCTCCTAAGCGGTTAACCAGTACTAAGTGCACATACTTTCGCCAGTAACTGACAACTGCCCTTCTTGAATCAGCGGAAGGAGAAACGCAAGTATGTGGCCAGACCGGGTTTTGAGCCCAAGACCTCTGAGTCAGGTGCCCTACGGATTGCGCTACGCGGCCCGGCCGGTTTTTTTTGAAAACAGGCGTATAAAAACGCTACACAAAATGAAATGATTTAAGATTATTCTATATTAAGTATAGGAGCTCGACGTGAAATGAATGTAATTTTTTTTTGAATCTAGATTCTCATTGACGTCAATGTTAACGTCACAGAAAAATGGAAGTTTTAATTTTCCTTTTGTTAAAAACTGTTGATACAAGAAAATGGAAAAAAAAAAAGAATTTCTTGTAATACTTGTTTTTTGCGGAAACAAATTGACCAATATCTGGTGAAACTTGCGTGTTGATTACTTTCAATTTTTAAAATGCTTTGCTTTAATTAAACAAACAAAAATCAGCCTATGCGATCCCCCATTTCTATATCTACATCGTGACCAGGAGACAATGGATAAATGTATATTTTATCTTGCGATCCAGAGAGGTAAACTTCGGAACATGGAGACAAACTTCACTTAGGTGTGTAGCTGACACAAAAAGGTGACAGATGGATGGATGGATGGATGAACACAACCACAACATTATACATCCGGTCTCACAATGAGGCTATTAAAATGCAGCTTCACCTACGAAGCCAGTGTATCATTTGAAGTCGCTAACATCTTCGACTGAAATCAGTCTAGTTTTAATTGGCAGAGAAAGACAACAAATGATATCAGTATAAGAATTTATTGTAAAATAAAAAAAATATGCTAAGACTTTTATATAAACATTTACAGACTATTAAAAGTAAATGAGACTAAATTTGAGTGATATGTACATTGTTGGAATGACTATTTTGCTTGGAATTTTCAAATGCAAAAATGCACAAAAAGCTGTGTGTTAGAAATTCTGACAATGCAGTCTGATCAGCTCATGCATAATTTGCTATGAACAGCCTTGCACATGTCCAGGCTAGACTGAGCATATGTAGTTTGCACATACATAAAGACAGATTTTCTCATGATACAGTTCACAAGTAAAATGACATAAAATTTCACAAACATCATTTTCTGATAAACCTGAACTTAAAACAGTATAATCTGAAAAAAAAATGTAAACCCTCATTTTGATGTATTCAAAATCAACAAAAACTGACTACATATTAATATATGTGTGTGTATATTACATGTTGAATACATACAGAGCTCTAGATAAGAGGGGCATTTGATGATAATTTAGGGATAATTTCTTTTATTTCTCATTCAAACCATATGTTGTGACCCCTCATCTGAACCGTCTCGTCGAGACGGTTCAGATGAGGGGTCATAACATATGTTTCTATGTAGAAATAACAAAAATTATCCTTAATTATCATCAAATACTCCCTCTTATCTAGGGCTCTGACATAATATAGCAAAATCAGCAAATGCTAGTAAATTATTGACTAAAATGACTATTTTGCAATATTGACTACTTTTGTGAGACATGTGAACAATTTACAAGTGCAATATATATTTAAACTTCAGCTGTAAAGAGCAATGTTTGAACAAAAAACCAGCTCTCAGATGCTCCATTTTTGTCGACATTATGCCTAGTCCATCTACTAAACTCCAATGTGGCACAATAAAGAATATGATGGGTCAGACAAGAAAACTATGAAATTAGACATTTTCTTTTTAACACAAATTTTGCCAAAACTTAACTTTTACATCTGCCCTGAAGGACTTTGACTGCACATCTTTTGGGGTTAAATGGACCACCTGTTAATAGTTGTGAAACTTTTTTCCTAATACAGAAGGGAGAAAATGCAACCTCCATCTCCAAAATCAAATAGGAAGTTTACAAATCCCTACTTCTAGAATCATCTCTGTAGCTGTCCCTAATCAAAATTTGTTTTCTATTTTACGTGACAGACAAAACACCATTTATTTGTTGAGTAGTATTCTACCGACATGAAAAACATTAAAATAACATGCAGCATATGAGAAACAAGGAGTAAACTCTGATGACCAGATTTATGTGTTAGTATTTTTATTATAAAACACAAAGTATCCTTTGAGTAAACTCAAGAATTAGTCTTTTCATTAAAAATCACCAGGAATTCTATACGACCGGCTAAATTAACCTTCAACCTGACGCATTTGCAAATGTGGCAAACAATCAAGTGTACACACGAGACAGTATGATCAGAACCTTTGCTGTCTAGCATATGCTACCATAAAAGATTCTATTGAGATAGTTCTGAGCAAACAGTGCAGTTCTGAGCAAACAGTGCAGACCCAGATAAGACTGCTCCTTTAGGAGCAGTCCGATTTCGGCCTACTCTGTATGCCATTCTATCTGAAACTTTTGGATGCATTACGGCATGAGCAAACCGAATGTTCTATTTTCAGGACAGTTTTCTAGAAAATTTATGGTAATATACGAACCAGTCAAAGCTAGCACTATTTGTTCTATATGGCAAAAGGAGAACATGTATATTACAAAAATATATATATACTTGTCAAAAAAAGAAATGCTGCAGTTTAGTTATTGTGAATTTGTTCGAACATTCATCAGGCACATGTCACTTCAATGGCCATGCAATTTTAAACTACATACAAATGTATTATGGTTGCTATACCGTTCTTGATCAATGTTGATTACACAGTTTCAGCATTATGCACCTGCTGGGAGTGTCTATGAAATATCAAAATACATGTAACTCAATGCATATGGGTATGCCTCCACATTTTTCTCTGTCACATTTTACAAAGGGGAACAACTTTCATGACTTCCTATTAGCTTCCCTAGACAACAAAGTCCTTCCAAAATGAGAGTTACTCTTATAGGAAAGAATCTGCACCCCGGAGTGCAATTTTTTTCCATTTATAGTTACCTCCACTGAGATCAGAAGGGAAGCAAAAATGAAAATGGCAGAGTTATTCCCCTGAAAGTGTATCCATTCTCTTTAAAAGTGGCATTTCTATTTTTGACAAGTATAAATCTGACAGATGCTTTTTAAGCAATGAAGTACACCACATACTTAAATATTTAACACCAAATTTAGCCCAAAAAGGCATCACATTCTTATTATTAATCTAAAATTGATAAAAGAACTCTGCATAAAAATGTCACTTGCCTGCCTGCACACTGCCACAGAACTAAACTTGTTATTAACATGTTCAGAGCTCTAGATAAGAAGGAGTATTTTGTGATAATTAAGGATAATTTTTGTTAATTCTGCATAAAAACATATGTTGTGACCCCTCATCTGAACCGTCTCGATGAGACGGTTCAGATGAGGGGTCACAACATATGGTTTCGATGAGAAATAAGAAAAATTATCATCAAATACTCCCTCTTATCTAGAGCTCTGATGTTTATGCTTCAGTTGGTACAGCAACTGCTGACAACACCAGAAAATTTATATATCTGTCTCTTTTTCCACTATTGGCAGGTGAGGGTGACAACAAAACAAACAGGATATAGTAGAACTTCAATGGCTCGAATAGGCTTGGGACCATGAAAATTAGTTCCAGTGGCTCGAATAGGCTTGGGACCATGAAAATTAGTTCCAGCCAAAGGTAGTTCCAGCCATCCAGGGCTAGTTTCTATATAAACAGACCTCTGGGACCCAAAAATGAGTTCTAGCCAGGCAAAGTAAACAGGCCATCAAGGCTCAAGCCATTGAAGTTCTGCTATATAACTGGTAAATTAATATTCCTGACAAGAAATTGAAACTGGGTATAAACATGTATGTAAATGTAAATTCTTCTCATTTTGAGGTAGGATATGCTTAATTTTTACCATGAGCTATGATTCAGTTATGTCCCTTTATGGAATAAAATAAAAAATATTTTAAAGACGACTTAAAAAAAAGAACACTTTGAAGAACACGAAAGATAAATATTGAAAGACCACTACATATTCTGTTTTAATCTTTAACCTGTGGACTTTTTAATGTTAAATACTCCCCTCCCTGACCCCACCCACCACAACCATCACTTTTTAACTGAATTAATCTACTGTCTGAGTGGCTGTTTTGCAGACGGCTAACACTGTAGACCCAAAATGAGCAGTCTGATCATGTAGATTAAATATAAACAAATGGAAAGAACAATGAATGCTAACAAAAATAACAGTATTTCAGCACCTTAAACAACAAAGAGGATTTCATTATATAAGAATATAGCATTGTAAGGTAAATGGGTTCTGCTACTTTTTCAAAGGGGAATAACTATTGACACTTTCTGTTTTCCTTGGGTGTCTAGACCCTTCCATGAAGTGATCTTAACGGAAGAATTTAGTGCAAGGGGAGCTGATTCTTTCCTTTATGAGCTGATCCCTATTGAAAAGGGAGATAAAGGAATTAGTACAGTTGCTTGCTCTGAAAGTGAACCCATACACCTTAACTGACTGCTTTAATATAGGAAGAAAATATATCAGATTTCAAAATAATAATTAAATGTAGATAGCAAAAAAACTACAGAAAAACTTGTACAAAGTTTATGAACACAGAGCAAAAAGAAAAAAATGCATATATTGTGCATGTACTTGCAAATTAAACAAATCAAGCCATGTTTTTTTGTTTGTTGTGCTCCATTTCTAAACAAAAATTATAACTTCATAGCTACATTACAAAGTGCTGTGTGGTGCCTTATATCAATACAGTCATTGTTTTCTGAAGTCTATAAAATATGATTTCATACGGAGAAACAAAGATTTACAATGTTAGGGTCAAGTCAGGTAAATTCGGACAGCAGGTAAATTTGGACAGCGACATTGTTTCCTTTGTATGTCAGTTGTTTGGAATTGAAACAAAATTAACTAGGCAAGCAGTGAAAATCCTGATGAGACGGCTCATTATGAGCCGTCTCATCTGGATTTTCACTGTTTGCAATGGTGTCCGAGTTTACCCGCTGTCCGAAATTACCCGACTCTACCCTTTTCTTCAAATGATAACCAGCATCTGGCATATCAGATTTTTTTTTGTTTTTGAACAGAAGATTTATTTCATTTTTTTTCTAGCAGAAAAGCAGTAAGCAAAATATCAATATAATATATAATTACATGTAAATACGGTCTGCAACAGTGAGAACCCACAAATGGGTGAATACAAACAGCAAATACCAGACAGACAGACAGACAGACAGACAGACCGTATTTCTGTGCAGTGTGATCTACGCATATGCCTTTGACTGTGCATTTTATAGAAATTACAAACATTATATAACAAACATGAAGGTCCTGATCAACAGCCATATTGGTGCATAATAGTCTGGACTAAATGTCGCAGGGCTCCAGGTAAGGTGGGGTTTCTAGGAGTGAGTGAGTGAACTCTGGTTTAACGTCCAACCACCACCAAGGTCATATGGAGACGGGACCTCGGTTTAAAGTCTCATCCGAAAGACCAGAGAAGCGGGGGATCGATCTTGCAACCCCTGGATTGGTAGTCCGGAGTGTTATCCACTACGCTACAGCCGCTCCTTGGGTTTCTAGGATAAGCTGGAGATCATTTTTCTTATTTCTCATGGAAAACATATAAGTCATTAGACCTGTCTCGGTGAGACGCCTCTAATGAGGACTCACAAGGTATGTTTTTGTGGAGGACTATGGAAAATCATCCACAAATTATCTTTTTTGCCCCTTTTTATCTGGAGTACTGAATATCTTCTGCCAAATGTTGGTTTTCCCTGGTGCAGACTCATATGACATGACGAAAGGTGCCTAATCCTATAGACTCAGATCAGCCTGATCATCCTCAAATCTGAACATAATCTTCTCTGTTTACAACAGCAGCAGAAGCCCACACAAGGTGATTATTTAATGATAAGTCTAAGAAAAGGTTTCTTATTTCTCCATAGAAACATACCTTGTGACCCCTCATTAGAACAGCATCATTGTGACAGTTCTAATGAAGGGTCACAATGTATGTTTTTATGGAGAAATACTACAATACTAGGTAAAGCAGCAAAAGGTGAGGGATGGGCTCTGCTTTTCATATACTGTGACCATGAAACAGTGGCCCTCTAATCCCAACTGCCGCTATGGACACTAGGCTACAGGAGACCTTTACCATTCACGAGAAATTATCTAATTATCATTTCTTGTCTGGGCCTTTGCACCAATCTAAAGGTTAAATGATCTTGAGAACTTTTACACCAAAAATTAAAGACAAACCATCCTGCAAGATTCTGCATGCTGATCACAGTCTTTGTTGTTTTATATGGCACCACTTCTTATTATAAAGAATATAAATGCAATGTATGGTATGTGGAGATGATAAAATAAATGTGTATGACACAATTATTCAATGTAAATTGGTATTTATATGTACAAACATGATGAATATTTACAACTTAGAGAAACAAAAACATTATTTTTTGCAACTGCAATGGTACACTGTGGATTTTTCAAATGAAGGTAAAAACAAACTCAAAATATTAGCAAGTGGACTAGCCTAAATTCATTAAGCTTTAATTTATCTTTATTATTTCAAGTCTCACATTATATACTAGAACCAACTTCTAACCGACCACTTATTTTAGCATGTTTTCCGCTAAATAAAAAGGACAAGCGAACATATGTTTCCATCTATGATTAACTTGTGATATTGGTAAAGTAAATCAGGTAACTCTGAAATAAAAATCTTATCCGTATACCATTGAATAAGTGAAAGATAATGGTACCACTGTTTCCGAAAATAGCAACATTTCAGCAGATTTTCACGATTCGGACAACCACATTTCGGAATCTTGTCAGCATATGCTTATGATTTGTGCGAATATTTAGAAAATGCTTAAATGAACTTGAGAATTCATAATAAGGCATTATTTTAATACAAAATTCAAAATTTTAGTCACAATTGAAAAACCTTCTCCACCCCAGTCATAATCCTTGCGAAGTTTGAAAATGGGGTACATGTGCATCCTCTACTGCCAGGAAAACGATTCTAAAGGTATTGAGCTCAAACATTTTACAACGTTTACATGACACATTGGGAGTACTGAATATAAGAAAATTATGTCCGGATACCACCTTCAAACGACAGTGTTCAAGACAAAGCAAGTGGTCGGTTAGAAGTTGTGCTTAGTATATAAAGGTACAGTCATGATAAAATATTTATGCTATAGAAAAAAAGAGTTTTGGATTGTCTGAGTGTATTGATAATTTTGATTTGAATAAAAACTGGCAGCTTTTTTATGGAAAAAATGTGTGAGGCTCAAAACTTTTTTTATTCTCTCGTATATTGACTATCTTCAAACTTATTTAAATGTAAAGTCTGAAAAATAATGTGCATGTCATTGTATACTATATTGTAGCAATAATTTGATTTTCATGCATGCCATTTTTAGGAAAACTAAGGTAAGTGTTTTAGGTGTCCCAATCTCTAGAACTTCAACAGTAAGCCATGCCACCTGAAAAGAAGCTTCAGTGTATGTGTCAGTGGCAACCCAGCAGGCACATGACATTGAAATGACATCATCCTGATGTCAATGCGATGTCATTACGTCGCATCGACGTCAATACGACGTCATTTCAACGTTATATGCCAGCTGGGAAAGACCCATCTTTTTCTTGAGGTATGGCTAATGTGATCATAAGTAGATTATACAGATTATGCTTTAATTAAAAATATTAAAATTACACATTTCATGGCACTTATTGCTTTAATTATTTACACTGTAAACTGAGATAATTTTGCAATTTTCACAATTAAGAGTTACAAGAAATATTTGCAAAGATTTGAATTCATAAAACTCATAATGGTTCTTTGTTTGCTCTTACACAGCAACTGAACCATGCCATGCAAAAATGGTGCTCAATGCCTATGCAACCAACAAAGGCTCAGACTGTAAGTCTGATCACAGCCTTTCATGTTTGCGTACAAGGTATGGCCCTCAGAAACCTACACACACAAATATGACTGCTCTAGCTAGACTGATTCACAGACCAGTTTAAGTCTTCACTGTTAGGTATATCTTGCATTATACAGCTGAAATGATAATTATAGTTTCATGAAAACAGAACTTTTGCGAATATTTTCCAGATTTACAGAAGACGTATTTATCTCCTCTGCAGAATCCACTGTACTGTGAGTATTCCTATGGCTATGAGAATTGAATAGAAACTGGACGACAAACCCACTGCTGAGCTGATATCATGAAACACATACTGAATTTCTGTTGTAGATGGGTCCCAGTTCACCTGTGTAACTCGATTTCCTGGAAATAAAGCATTACAAACAGTTAAATACGAGCATGTGAGAATAAGAATACGGAAAGGGAACAAAAGTTAAGTTTATGAAACATTATGCACACAATGCATTCATGGCAGGATGACACCCCTTATTTCATTTTGGTAATGTTTAAAATAAACTATGAGCATTAATGCATGCATAAGTGTGTGACATAAAAAGACCTGTCAGCGGGACAGGATAGCTCCCCTGAAAGCGCCTTGCCCATCACCTAAAAAACTTTAACGTAAAACTTTAACATTTTGCTAACGCTGACGCTGAAGTGGTGTAATAGCTCTTCCTGTACGTTCGTACAGGGGAGCTAAAAAGGCTTAACTCTGCACTAAGGCAGATTTGAAACACAACAACTAGAAATGTTTTTTCACAAAAACAGATGTCCCCCCACCTGCTCTTTCCCAGCAGTATAATTTTCCCTAAATGCTGCCAAGTTAAGACATCCTGTGACCTTGAAATAGGGTCAAGGTCAACTTCTGCGACCTTGAAAAAGAGGTCAAAGTCACCAAAATATAATCAGTTCTTTTGCATTTCCCAATTATATACCTGTTCAATTCGGTTCAAATCCATCCATCCATTCAGGAGATATGGTGCAGACAAGGCATTTTTCAACATTCTTTGACCTCCTGTGACCTTGGAAATGAGGTCAAGGTCACCAAAATTTAAGCATTTCTTTGCCATTTCCCATTAATATATATCTGTGCAAGTTATATCTGTTCAATTCGGTTCAAATCCATCCATCCATTCAGGAGATATGGTGCAGACAAGGCATTTTTCAACATTTTTTGACCTCCTGTGACCTTGGAAATGAGGTCAAGGTCACCAAAATCTAAGCATTTCTTTGCCATTTCCCATTAATATATATCTGTGCAAGTTAGGTTCAAATTCATCCATCCCTTCAGGTTATATGGTGCAGACAAGGCATTTTTCAACATCCTTTGACCTTCTGTGACTTGAAAATGGGGTCAAGGTTACCAAAATCTAATCAGTTCTTTGCCATCTCCCATTGATATATCTGTGCCAAGTTAGTTCAAATCCATCCATCCATTCAGGAGATATGGTGCAGACAAGGCTTTTTTCAACACTCTTTGGCCTCCTGTGACCTTGAAAATGTGGTCATGGTCACCAAAATCTAATCCGTTCTTTGCCATCTCCCACTGATATAACTGTGCCAGTTAGTTAAAAATCCATCAATTCCTTCAGGAGATATGGTGCAGACAAGCTATTTTTCATCCTTCTTTGACCTCCTGTGACCTTGAATATAAGGTCAAGGTCACCAAAATCTAATCAGATTTTCCCCCACCCAGTGATGTATCTGTGCAAGTTTGGTCAAAATCCATGCATCTCTTCAGGAGACAGAGTGCAGACAAGAAACTACGCTGACACCAATGCGGACTCCAACAGGATCCACACCAAAAACAATCGCTGGTGGGATCCACACCAAAAACAATATGTCCTTCCCCCCCTTCCACCTCCCAATGGTGGGGGGACATAATTACATATAAACTACTTTCTCTTGCTGTAAATATGGAACTATTTTAAAGGCATTATTGATAAACAGACATAGGCAAAAAGTGCAGCAGTATAATAGGTGTTCAAGGGGCATAACTCATCCAAAACTGGTAAACTTAAAATTTCAAATATTCAGACATCTTTGTCTGTACACACACAGACTGTGCAAGCTGTGCTGTCACAAAAACAGAGCTACTCAGGGTTTTCCCTATTACCCCCATACAAATTTATCAAAAGTAGCAGGGTGAAAATGCCTAACACTGACAAAGTAGAAGGGGAAAATCCCAACCTCCCACCTCTTAATGAAACCCCTGGCTACTCCAGAAAGTTTGATGCAAAGTTAATCTGACAATCCACTGGTCACAGGCACGATAAAAATGGTGGAAAATCATAAACTTTGAATATTGTGGGGCAGACAGACCACAGAATTTACTAACTCATCATGGAGAACAGTGTCTGTGGAGAGCTCATTTTCCCATCTCCTCCCATGCTGTACCCCAGCACTCTCAAATGATACAGTGTGTCCTGTTGAATCTTGTACACAATACCAGATGTCTCCTTCTCACAATCAACGTCAACAGCATTTCTTATATCATCAGAGTCACGCCAGTAACGTATCTGAAAAACAAGAAAGGAAGAATAGCATGTTTACAGAAAAAAACAACAAAAAAACATTGACAACAATAATGTTCAAGCTGAATGGACACCCCATTACCACTAACATCATGGAGCATTCAGTTTTATTAAAGGGTAGGTTTTTTTAAAAGTAAAGTAAATTTGATAAAACCCAATTTCTTCCCTAGGGGGCAAATTCTTTCCTTTTTGAGTAGGCCCTAACAAGGAAGGATATTTGCCAGGATAATCTCTCTAGAAAGTACATCCTTCCCCTTGAACAGAATAAGTATATTTTCTGGATTGGCATAGGTGGTGCTGCCCATATGGGCAACTGGCAGCAGCCTATAAGGGGGCGATTCCATGATACAAACAATCATATTTTATACCGCTGGAGAGGTGCTGGTGATTAACTAAGATAATTTACATCATCATGTTTGAATAAATCTTGTTCAATTTACCAAGCTTCAATATTGGTATGCCCCTTTGTCCATTTGTAGTCCAGTTTTAAACTGCATAGCTAGATACACATGTATCTGCAAACACAGTGTGATTTAAAACGATCTCAACAAGTAGCACACCTGATACATGAAATTACCACTGTGAACACTCCTGTATAACTAATACAAGAAACTACCACTGTGACCACTCCTGTATTACTAATACAAGAAACTACCACTGTGACCACTCCTGTATAACTAATACCACTGTGAACACTCCTGTATAACTAATACAAGAAACTACCACTGTGACCACTCCTGTATTACTAATACAAGAAACTACCACTGTGACCACTCCTGTATAACTAATACCACTGTGACCACTCCTGTATAACTAATACATGAAACTACCACTGTGATCATGCCTGTATAACTAACAAGAGCTGTCGCCTGACAGCATAGCTCGCCTGAATTGGTGCTTGCCCATCACTCAGCCGCTATGTGGTGTGGACTGCTATGCATAAAACTTCATGCAAGCATGTCCATAATGAAAACACATTTATAAACAAAAGCTATCTCAGAAATAAGTCTTAAAATAAAATTAGAATAAAAAAAATGAAATGAAATTTCAAAGTCCATGAGCTTGAGGTAAAAAAAATAACTGATGGGTGAGGGGTGGGGGGGCTATGTGGACTGCTATGCATAAAACTTCATGCAAGCATGTCCATAATGAAACACAAAAGCTATCTCAGAAATAAGTCTTAAAATAAAATTAGAATAAAAAAAATGAAATGAAATTTCAAAGTCCATGAGCTTGAGGTAAAAAAACTGACGGGTAAGGGGGGGGGGGGGGCTAGTATGTTTCAAAACCCTGAACCATTATCTAACATCAGCCAAAGTATTAGTATCAACTGAGTCCATCATCGTGGCACTGTGAAATTATGTCTTCATAAATATAAAACTTTAACCAAAATCTTTAAAACAAAATTCTAAGTCGATGACCTTGACTTCAAGGTCACCCAGTGGGGTAAGTATAAGGTGTTTTGTAAAAACTCAAAAAAGAGTCTAACATCAGTTCAAGTATAAACTAAATCTCTGCAAAGCATTATGAATCAGTATGCAATTACAAAACTTTAAAAAAGACAAAAATTTCCTAAGTCCCTGACCTTGACATCAATCACTGAGGGGGGTTGAGGTAGTACTCTGTAGATCTAACTACAGTGCAAATATAAAAAGAATTCATCTCTGGGTTCAGGAGATATGTGTCTTTAAAAAACTTTAACCAAAACATCCAATCAATAAAAAGACAATATTCTAAGTCCATGACCTTGACATCAAGGTCACAGAGGGGGGTGGGGGTAGTACCTTCGAAAACTTTAGACCAATATCTAACTTTAGTGCAAGTATCAAAGGAATCCATCCATGGGTTCAGGAGATATTGGGCTTTATAAAACTTTAACCAAAACATCCAGTCCAAAAAAAACACCAATTTTCTAAGTCCATGACCTTGACATCAAGGTCACAAAGTGGGGTGGGGGTGGTACCCTGTTAAACCTTAGACCAATATGTAGCTACAGTGAAAGTATCAAAAGAATCCATCCATGGGTTAAGGAGATATAGGTCTTTAAAAAACTTTAACCAAAACATCCAATTTGAACGCCGACGCGGACGCGGACGCGGACGGGGACGCTGACGCGGACGCGGACGCAGACGCGGACGCCGACGCCGTGGTGACAACAATAGCTCTTCCTGAACTTTCGTTCAGGCGAGCTAAAAAATGAAACTACCACTGTGACCACTCCTGTATAACTAATACAAGAAACTACCACTGTGACCACTCCTGTATAATACCACTGTGACCACTCATCTGTATAACTAATACAAGAAACTACCACTGTGACCACTCCTGTATAACTAATACAAGAAACTACCACTGTGACCACTCCTGTATAACTAATACCACTGTGATCACTCCTGTATAACTAATACAAGAAACTACCACTGTGACCACTCCTGTATAACTAATACCACTGTGAGCACTCCTGTATAACTAATACATGAAACTACCACTGTGACCACTCCTGTATAACTAATACCACTGTGACCACTCCTGTATAACTAATACATGAAACTACCACTGTGACCACTCCTGTATAACTAATACCACTGTGGCCACTCCTGTATAACTAATACATGAAACTACCACTGTGACCACTCCTGTATAACTAATACCACTGTGACCACTCCTGTATAACTAATACCACTGTGACCACTCCTGTATAACTAATACATGAAACTACCACTGTGACCACTTCTGTATTACTAATACATGAAACTACCACTGTGACCACTCCTGTATAACTAATACCACTGTGACCACTCCTGTATAACTAATACATGAAACAACCACTGTGGCCACTCCTGTATACACAAGGATAGCCAGGACGAATCACTTACCACCACCAACCCTTCAACCAGTACAGTGATGATTGAGGGTCCTCTCTCACCATGTGTGCCAGAAAGCACTATAATAATAATAATACCCTTTATTTATGGTCGCTTATTTTTATAAACAACTAACATAAGCTCTGTAGAGCTTTTACTGTGACTTATTATGACTAATATACATATATACTAGAGCAAGTGAGCAGGGGCTCACATATACCCCCGACCAGTGCAACCACCTAAAGAAAGCAAACTTTAACACACAAATTCAATGCAAATGTCGTACATGTACAAAATTCTAAGTATGTGACCTTGACCTTAGGACAGCAGCAGCATCCATATGATGTAAACAAGTATGAAATAAACCTAGTCATGTATCATTAGGCTCCACTGAAGTATATTGGAACTATATGCCAAAAAATGACAGCATATGGCTAAGTCCTAGTTATTGACCCCTAGCCCCACCCATGAGCCTGACCTTGCAGATTAGGTAGTCCATAACGAAAGCAATGATGTAGAGATATCATGAACCAAATATGAAAGAAATCTTCAATGCAGTTATATAGATATGAGCAATCAGAAAAACTTTGACATAATGAAAATACCTAAGTCCTAATTATTGATCCCTGGCCCCACCCTGGGACTGACCCAGGGGCTTATCTAGTTCACATCAAAGGTAATGCTATAGAGATATCATGAAACAAATATGAAAAGAATCCGATGTGTGGTTACAGAGATATGAGCAACCAAAAAAGGTTTAACGCAAAACTTTGACATAAGGTTGACGAACGGACGGACGAACGAACAAACAAATGGACGAACGAACAAACAGACGAACGGACGGAATGACAAAAACTATATACCCCCTGACATATGTCGGGGGTGTAACAAGCTGAGCTGTGGACATGTGACTTGCTCAAGGTCACAACTCCAGGGAACTGGTGGGGATCACACTCGGGACCCTTCTATCATGAGTCGGACGCACTACTAACAGCGCCACTGTGTTCCAAACTGCGCCACTGCACTCCACTACAAGTCAATGTAAATAGACCTTTTTTCACATTGTTATCTCCCTTGCCGGCTACTCTTCAGTGGAGGTACGAATATTTACCTGTAAAATTATATGGGGCAGTGATGATGATCTGGCCTTGCAGGAAGAGATGTGTTGGTTTTAGAATTTTGAATATTTTTCGTGCGAAATAACCATTTAAATGGAAAACTTATGGTGATTCCTTGAGTTTTTGAAAGACTGTTCATGTATAAATATTTGTTTATTGATAAAAAATAGCTTTTGTTAAAAATAAAGTACAAATAGCAGAGGCATATATCGGTTGCCCGATACAAAACTTTGGTATAAATTAGTTTTGAATCATTTAAATACTTTATTAAATTACTTTTTAAATCATTACAACTTCACCCTTTCGCTAAAAGGAATATCAAAATGTTTCAGGACAGTATGTAACCAAACTATTTATTTCAAGAATAATCTAACGGTATTAAAACAGGGACAGAAAAATTGCTAGCGGCTAAGTCAATGCAGTTTCTTTCAAGATGACATCGGCCTCGCTCATGATTGAATAAATTAAATCGTCGGTTTGTGTTAAATATCTTTGTTTTATCTTTTTCAAAACATATTTTGACTTTTAAACGGAACTAAATGGAACAAAAATAAATAGCTGTATACTGTCCAAAAGATGCCAAATCTGGCCGCATCTTCATTATAAATTAACATGACATGCACAGATGTGTGGATATGTCTGAAATGTGTTTAAATAAATCATAAAGCCAAAAAATTAAATATATTGTTCTACAAATTAGAATTGCATGAAGATCAACACGTTCGGTTTAAATTGCGGAAAAATTAATAGGTGAACATTAGCATCACACAAGGACACGGGGCCTAGCTACATTTGTTTGCTTAATAATTTGAATTGATTGGGTGCATATTTATCATTGTTATAAAATTTCTACCGTTTAATTAATCGCAACAACAACTTGTTTTGTTTTTGATGACAAGTATCTGCTAATTATGCGATATCAATATCACCCACTAAAGTGTGAAATACTGTCGGCGGTGTCAACATATTACATGCTCCATTGATTGCGTTTATTGTCAATAGATAAGTGATAGTGTATGTCAAACCATCTGATAATTAGCAAACAAGAGGGCCAAGAGGCCCTGAATCGCTCACCTGAGCAAAAAGGTTAAAGGTCAAACTAGGGTAATCATTTGAACAAACCTGATAATTTGCAACAACTTCGAAATGGTTCTGAAGAAGATTTTTTAATATTTTTCTATGTATCGCTATGGTTCAAACCCAGGGTTCCCTGTGACGTGGCCATTTTGGACCCTTGGGCCATCATTTGAATAATCTTGGTAAACGACCACTACGCAATGCTACATACTAAATTTTAAGCATCTGAGCCATGTGGTTCTGAAGACGAAGATTTTTTAATATTTTTTTATGTATTTCTATGGTTCAAGTCCAGGACCCCCAGGGGCAGGGCCATTTTTTACCCTGGTGCCATGATTTATACAAACTTGGTAAAGGACCACTAGGCAATGCATCAAACCAAATTTCAAGCATCTGCACTAAGGGGTTCTGGAGAAGAAGATTTTTAAGTATATTTTAATGTTGAACCCAAGACTCCCCACCCCAGGGCCCTTTTGGATCCCAGGGCCACCATTTACATAGACTTTGTAGGAGTCCACCAGGCAATGCATCATATCAAAGTTCAAGCATCTGGGCCAAGTGGTTCTGAAGAGGAAGACTTTTTGAATATTTTTCTATGTATTTCTACGGTTCTAACTTAGGACTAGGCAATGCATCATACCAAAGTTCAAGCATCTGAGCCAAGTGGTTCTGAAGAGGAAGATTTTTTGAATATTTTTCTATGGTATGTATTTCTATGGTTCAAACTCAGGACTCCCTGCCGCTGGGCCATTTTGTACCGTGAGACCTTCATTTGAACAAACTTGATAAAGGACTACAAGGCAATGCTGCATACCAAATTTCAAGCATCTGAGCCAAGTGGTTCTGAAGAAGAAGTTTTTGAATATTTTTTTATGTATTTCTATGGTTCAAATTCAGGACCCCCTGGGGCAGAGCCAGGGTTCGCGCTACCGCTCGCCAAAGTCGCCAAATGCGATAAAATAATATTTTTGGCTCCAAAAATATTGATTTGGCGAAAACAAGTGGCGAAAAAAAAAATCGTATGGCAAAGTTTTACGGTATCAGAGACGATCTCCACAATCATTAATCAACACCTTCCATTACCGTTAATCTGCTCCTCAAGTAGTCCACAGTGACAGGACACCAAGCAGACGCTTCATGCCTCAAGGGTCAATGCGTAATCATGTTATGTAAACTTGAACACACCCCATGTCTATGCATCTCATTATTTTTTATAGCTCAGGTAAACACAACATTGACACCTTCCGAGCTAATAAACTCACTGATCTGTGAAAATACAGGGTTTTTATTCCTGCCGATTGTTGATTAGATAACGGTACTTGTGTAAAAGATCAAAAGAGATACCGACAGAAGGTTGACCATGTGAAAAGGTGCTTAAGCCACTTTGAATGCGCAGGCTGATCAATGTCTTCACTTGACGCAAACTCCGTGAAGTAGTTTTTGGGGCCATTTATCCGAACTTTAATAGCTTATGGTGTAAAACATACTCATATTAAAGATGTAAGTTTTGATTCTGCCGTCTTACACATGCCTATCTTTTTATGTCAAAACAGAATTTGGACATTGTTATATATACTTAGTCTACAACAACTCTCATTTCACTGAAACTAAACTCGTTTGCATGAAGAGGATAAAGCAAAAACTGATACCGATAGTAAGGAGGTTGTAAGGGGAGGCAACAAAGCATAACTCTCAAGTACTAACTTTTGCAAAGCTTCTCAAGTACTAGCTTTTGCAAAGCTAGTTTCTTGGCCAGATTATCTCACAATAACAATAACTAGTTAAATAAATAATAACTTACTTACTTACTACTTATTTATAATACTGAAAAAGGAACAGTAATAATAAACAATATGAAATAAATAATCATAAGGATATTTAAAATGTCTTAGGCTATTTATAATGAGATAAGTTCCTACAAAAATAGAATAGGGAAAAGAGACTACAACTCATGAAAAACAGAGGGCAGTGAAAAGATTTAATTACAAGATTTAAAGCTTTTTTTAGCAGTGTTTATCTCTTTCAGTTGTCAGAGTAAAATGATTATGTCATGTAATAGACTGAAACCAGTCTAAGCAGCCACAGTAAACAGCAGGTTAAGAAATGAGAGTGTGGTGGGGGTGGGGGAGATATTTTCAAAGAATTCTTAATATTGCGAAAATTTGGCTTAAGTTTAAAGAATCTGGCACAAACAATATCAATTTGGCGAAAATGGTGGCGAAAGAAAAAAATATCCAAGCGCTAACCCTGGGCAGAGCCATTTTGGACCCTGGGGTCATCATTTGAACCAACTTGGTAGAGGACCACAAGGCAATGCTACATACCAAAATTCAAGCATCTGAGCCAAGTGGTTCTTTGAATATTTTTCTGTGTATTTCTATGGTTCAAACCTAGGACTCCCTGCCCCGGGGCCATTTTGAACCCTGGGGCCACCATTTGAACAAACTTGGTAAAGGACTTCTAGGCAAGGCATCATACCAAATTTCAAGCATATAAGCTTTGCGGTTCCGAAGAAGAAGATTTTTAACTATTTTTCTTTGCATTTCTATGGTTCAAACCTTGGACTCCCTTCCAGGGGGCCATTTTGGACCCTGGGGCCATAATTTGAACAAACTTGGTAAAGGACTATTAGACAATACTACATACCAAATTTCAAGCATCTGAGCCTTGCTGTTCTAAAGAAGAAGATTTTTGAATATTTTTCTATGTATTTCTGCGGTTCAAACCCAGGACCCCCTGGGGAGGGGCCATTTTGGACCCTGGGGCCATCATTTGACCAAACTTGGTAAAGGGCCACTAGGCAATGCTACATACCGAATTTCAAGCATCTGAGCCAAGCGGTTCTGAAGAAGAAGATTTTTGAATACTTCTCTATGTATTTCTATAGTTCAAACCTTGGACTCCCTGCCCCGCGGCCATTTTGAACCCTGGGGCCACCATTTGAACAAACTTGGTAGAGGACCACTATGCAATGCTACATACCAAATTTCAAGCATCTGAGCCAAGCAGTTCTGGAGAAGAAAATTTTTAAGTTTATTTTAGTTTTGAACACAAGACCCCCTGCCCCAGGGCCATTTTGGACCCTGGGGCCACCATTTGAACACACTTGGTAGAGGTTCACTAGGCAATGCTTCATACCAAATATCAAAGCCCTAGGCCTAGCGGTTTCAGAGAAGATGTTATTTAAAGCAAATTGTAGACGACGGACGACGCACAACGGACGACGCACAACGGACGACTGACAACAGACAACGGACACTGGGTGATCACAATAGCTCACCCTGAGCCTATGGCTCAGGTGAGCTAAAAATTAAAAACATGACACAAGACTATTTACACGCTAATTTGGAAGATTATTTCATCTTTTGAATATTAAGTTTCACTTATTTATTTTGTTTCGATAGAAAAATTTCAACCTTATACATGAATGATTTTCCTTTAGTTCAGACATCATTAAAAAAAAAAAAAAACATATTTCAATAAATTAATAAATAAATAAGTAAGTGATCTGTATTTGATCTCTTAATTTCGAATTAATCCATTTCGCAACTTAATTTTTGTATTAGACTTACACCTTTTCTGGGTTTTCTGCATATCTTTTGACGCGATTTTTTAAATACAAGTATTTATAATATCAGCTTTTAATCACTGTGGAAAATAAAAATAGTAAATAAGGCATCATTAGGACAAAAAGAAATGTGAATATAGATGATTCAAACAATTATTTGTCAGTCATATCATAGGAAGTATCAATGGCTTAAAATCCTTTTGCCCCCTCAGTGTAAAGTCTCGCCTATTATCGGGAAATAACGCGTCACATGAGCGGTATACGCATGCGCAGAAACAATGTGAAAAAGGTCTATTGTATTATTTCTTACACATATGCCCCCTTTCTTCTGCCCTTCTCTCCAAATCTCTTACAACAATATGCAATCATGCAGAAGCATGGTGAAAATTTATCAATTTGACATAATTTCAACAGGAATCAGTGCATTTATGTAAAGGCAGCTACCCCCTTGATTGGTGACAATGACATATAAAACCACATTTAGTACAACCACCAAGCTAAATTATTACCTTATATCCTAATAACGGCTCCTCCCATATTCCAGTGCTCACACCTCTAAAATCTACTCGCACAGCATCTACCCCATGTGGAAATACTTGCACATGCACAGGGTAGTTCAGTGGGGCTGAAATTACAGAAAGAAACATTTTCAAAGAATTGTGTTGCTATTATATTCTTATGTCAGAAACAGAAATGCAAACAGGAAATTCTGTGCAGCATTCTGTAATCCATGAATGTCTAGTGTTTCAATCCATTACTGTGAAGCATCCCATAAAGGGTTTCTTGACAAACAATGTACGCCGTATTCAGTGTAGATGCAGAACAAAACATCTGAGCTGTGACACAGGAAAGCCAACAAAGTGGAAAGTGCACCAGCAAAGACTCAAATCAGCCTGGGTATCCACCCAGTCTGATCCAAGTCTTGGTAGCTAATGGTCTAAGCTATGTCCATGCCGACAGCGAAGATTCTGATTAGATTGGGCAGATGCCAAGGCTGATCTGAGTCTTCGCTGGTGCACATGCCACTTTGTTGGTTTTGTCATCCTCTGAGGGCCTACACCGTGTCAAGTAAAAAGGGATAGAAACTCAACTGAAATATATTCAAACCAGACATCTCTTACACTCGAAATGGACCCGCCTGCACAAAAATGAGGAAGCGGTGACAATTGCTAAGAACTGCCTTATTGAGGCAATTCTTATAACATTTTATGTTTTTGATGAGAAATATGCAGCCCGTAACAAAAGCTCCCAAAGACATTTCAGAATTCTGAACCCTGTCTGTGACCTTGATCTTGGGTGTGGAAACTTAAATCTTGCCTGCATTGCAGTTTGATTTACCTTCTTGCCAAATTTGATCATATTTGCGTCAGTAGTTGAGTTACCAAAGAGACACATTTTGTAATGGACACTTGGACCACAATGCAAACTGATGGTGTAGTCTTAAGGTTTATTATGCCCCCAATTTCGGAGAAATTATGGGGGCATACTGGTTTGGGCCTGTCCATCTGTCCGTCCGTCCGTCTGTCAGTCCGTCTGTCCGCTATCTATAAGTCAAGAACCATTAGAGCTAGGAGCTTGAAACCTGATACACATGATCAGTATAAAAAATAAGCGAACACATATTTTTTCTTTTTTCCGCGGGTCACATATTTCAAGAGTTATGCCCCTTTTTCGACTTAGCCTGTGGAACCTTGTGAACAAAATATCTCAAGAACCCCTGATGCTAGGATCATGAGATTTTGCAGGATGAGAATGCCCAAGGTGTAGATGACCTGCTTAACTTTTGAAACAAATTCGTGGATTTTTGACCGAGTTATGCCCCTTTTTCGACTTAGTGCATTGTAAGCCTATAGAACCTTGTGAACAAAATATCTCAAGAACCCCAGATGCTAGAAGCATGATTTTTTGCAGGAAGATACTGCCTACATATAGATGACCTGATTAACTTTTGAAAAAAATTCATGAATTTTTTATCAAGTTCTGCCCCTTTTTCGACTTAGTGCATTGAAGCCTATGGTACAAAGGTACCCTTACACACAGTCAAGATTAGTAAGAGCTAGGAACTTGAAACTTTATACACATGATCAGTATGGAAAATAAGCAGACCCGTATTTTTTTATTTATCCACCGGCCATGTATTTCCAGAGTTATGCCCCTTTTTCGACTTAGCCTGTGGAACCTTGTGAACAAAATATCTCAAGAACCCCTGATGCTAGGATCATGAGGTTTTGCAGGATGAAAATGCCCAAGGTGTAGATGACCTGATTAACTTTTGAAATAAATTAGTGAATTTTTGACCGAATTATGCCCCTTTTTCTACTTAGTGCATTGTAAGCCTATGGAACCTTGTGAACAAAATATCTCAAGAACCCCTGATGCTAGGAGCATGATTTTTTGCAGGAAGATACTGCCTAACATATAGATGATCTGATTAACTTTTGAAAAAAAAATCATGAATTTTTGATCCAGTTATGCCCCTTTTTCGACTTAGTGCATTGAAGCCTATGGTACAAAGGTACCCTTACATACAGTCAAGATTAGTAAGAGCTAGGAACTTGAAACCTTATACACATGATCAGTATGGAAAATAAGCAGACCTGTATTTTTTTATTTATCCACCGGCCATGTATTTCCAGAGTTATGCCCCTTTTTAGACTTAGCCTGTGGAACCTTGTGAACAAGAACCCCTGATGCTAGGATCATGAGGTTTTGCAGGATGAGAATGCCCAAGGTGTAGATGATCTGATTAACTTTTGAAACAAATTTGTCAATTTTTGACCGAGTTATGCCCCTTTTTCGACTTAGTGCATTGTAAGCCTATGGAACCTTGTGAACAAAATATCTCAAGAACCCCTGATGCTAGATGCATGATTTTTTGCAGGAAGATACTGCCTAAGGTGTAGATGACCTGATTAACTTTTGAAAAAAATCATGAATTTTTTATTAAGTTCTGCCCCTTTTTCGACTTAGTGCATTGAAGCCTATGATACAAAGGTACCCTTACATAAAGTCAAGAACAAGAAGAGCTAGGAACTTGAAACTTTGTACACATGATCAGTATGGAAACAAGTCGCCCAAGGGCAACGATCGCTCACCTGTCAGTATATGCTCAATTTATATAAAATTGGTAGTACTACAGTCCCAGTTGCTAGATACCAAGTTTCAAGGCAATTGGCCCAGTGGTTCTGGAGAAGAAGATTTTTCAAGGTTTTTGCCATTATATGGGCATGGTGGCCATCTTGGTCATGTGAGTGGACCGAATATATAAACTTTGTTTCCCGCTTTGCCTGAAGGCTGCATTTGAAACTAAATTGAAATCTGCCCAGTAGTTTCAGAGGAGAAGTCCTTTAAAAATGTTGACACATTACAGACAAACGACCTTTAGCCAAGATAACTAGATCCATATATGGGCATGGTGGCCATCTTGGTCATGTGACCCAGACCCCGGGTATAAACTTTCGTTCCCCCATCCCACTGAGACTCCATATGAAATTTGGCTTCAATCGGCCTAGTGGTTTCAGAGGAGAAGATGTTTGAAAATCTTGACGACGGATGGTCCCACAGAATGACCTTGACCTTTAGTGACATAATATCTTCATCTGGTCATTTAGTCGACCATGTATACCAAGTATTGTACCTAATACTTAAAAAGTTTCTGAGAAATCCACTGTTTAAGCGTTTTCCCATATAATAGCCTAACGTACCAAAGTTGACCATCCCATAAATTAGGTCAAGGTCAACGCAAGATCATGATTTGTATAAAATATGATGGGCCCGCATGCCCAATGCTACATACCAAGTTTCAAGGTCATAGGCCTTTTGGTTCTGGAGAAGAAGATTTTTGAAGGGTTTTTACCATATATGGGCATGGCGGCCATCTTGGTCATGTGACCTGGACCAAATATATAAACTTTCGTTCCCCAATCCCACTGAGACTCCATATGAAATTTGGCTTCAATCGGCCTAGTGGTTTCAGAGGAGAAGATGTTTGAAAATCTTGACGACAGATGGTCCGACGGAATGACCTTGACCTTTAGTGACATAATATCTTCATCTGGTCATTTAGTCGACCATATATACCAAGTATTGTACCTTAGACTTAAATAGTTTCTGAGAAATCCACTGTTTAAGCGTTTTCCAATATAAAAGCCTAACGTACCAAAGTTGACCATGCCGTAAATTAGGTCAAGGTCAACGCAAGGTCATGATTTGTATAAATTATGATGGGCCCGCATGCCCAATGCTACACACCAAGTTTCAAGGTCATAGGCCTTTTGGTTCTGGAGAAGAAGATTTTTGAAGGGTTTTTACCAAATATGGGCATGACGGCCATCTTGGTCATGTGACCTGGACCAAATATATAAACTTTCGTTCCCCCATCCCACTGAGACTCCATATGAAATTTGGCTTCAATCGGCCCAGTGGTTTCAGAGGAGAAGATGTTTGAAAATCTTGACGACGGATGGTCCGACGGAATGACCTTGACCTTTAGTGACATAATATCTTCATCTGGTCATTTAGTCAACCATGTATACCAAGTATTGTACCTTAGACTTAAATAGTTTCTGAGAAATCCACTGTTTAAGCGTTTTCCAATATAAAAGCCTAACGTACCAAAGTTGACCATGCCGTAAATTAGGTCAAGGTCAACGCAAGGTCATGATTTGTATAAATTATGATGGGCCCGCATGCCCAATGCTACACACCAAGTTTCAAGGTCATAGGCCTTTTGGTTCTGGAGAAGAAGATTTTTGAAGGGTTTTTACCATATATGGGCGTGGCGGCCATCTTGGTCATGTGACCTGGACCAAATATATAAACTTTCGTTCCCCCATCCTGTTAAGGCTCCACATGAAATTTGGCTTCAATCCACCCAGTGGTTTCTGAGAAGAAGATGTTTAAAAGTGTGGACGACGCAGACGACGCAGACGACGCCGACGACGGACGACGGACCAAGTCTATACTATAAGCTCACCTTCACAGGTGAGCTAAAAAAGCAGACCCGTATTTTTCATTTTTCCGCTGGTCATGTATTTCCAGAGTTATGCCCCTTTTTAGACTTAGCCTGTGGAACCTTGTGAACAAAATATCTCAAGAACCCCTGATGCTAGGATCATGAGGTTTTGCAGGATGAGAATGCCCAAGGTGTAGATGACCTGATTAACTTTTGAAATGAATTAGTGAATTTTTGACCGAGTTATGCCCCTTTTTCAACTTAGTGCATTGTAGGCCTATGGAACCTTGTGAACAAAATAATTCAAGAATCCCTGATGCTAGGATCATGAGGTTTTGCAGGAAGATACTGCCTAACATATAGATGACCTGATTAACTTTTGAAAAAAAATCATGAATTTTTGATCGAGTTCTGCCCCTTTTTCGACTTAGTGCATTATTAGCCTATGGAACCTTGTGAACAAAATATCTGGAGAAACCCTGATGCTAGGATCATAATTTTTTGCAGGAAAATATTGCCCAAGATGTAGATGACCTGATTAACTTTCGAAAAAAAATCGTAAATTTTTGACTGAGTTAAGCCCCCTTTTTCGACTTTAGTGTATTGAAGCCTATGGTACAAAGGTACAAGCATTATTGGATGAACCTTCTTTAGAGGCAAGCATAGGGTTGGGGGCATAGTGTTTCATAAACACATTTTCTAGTTATTAAGGTTTATTCATTTCTGCAAAGGTGAACAATTCTGGCAACTTCCTGTTTGCTTCCCTGGGTGGCAAAGCCTTCCAAAGTGGGGTCTACTCTTAAAGGAAAGAATTTGCTTCTAGTAGCAAATTCTTTACTTAAATTGATCCCAACTAGGAAGGGAGATAATAATTAAAACAGTAAGAGTTGCTTCCCTTGAAAGTGTGTTTAAAGGCAAAAAATGAAAACTTCAGCTCAACTAATGTATAGCTGCTATGATTTTTTTTCTCTTTTTAATCCTTACCTGATCTGTCCGTCTGCTGATGTGCCACCTCACTCTTTAGTCCATTTCCAGCATTATTGAAGGCCGTCACGAAGACCGTGTACCACGTGTCTGGTTGAAGTCCTATGATGGTAGCATGATCTGTCTGGTTGTACACAATAAACTGTTTTGCCAATAACCGTGTCTCCCTCAACTTTAACCAGTAGTGGATCTGAAATTAATAAAAACAAATGCTCTATCATGAGGGAACTGATTACAGTGAACTCTCAATATCTCCAACACTGATATCTCAAATTATCATGCATCTGCTGCAAAATTCACCTGATATCTGGGGTATGATGATCACATGATGTGATATCATGTCCCTTTAGAACTGCGCTTGCACAAATGTTATCAGGCGATGTCTTTAGAAGCGATCTCTGAAGATGATTGACAACCTACTGATGTTGGCCATGATATTGACGTTCGATTGGTTAACTGAGTCACCGACTTACGTCATAACGCATTCGTGATGTCAGCAAGTTCGAACAAAACTTAGTTTGCTTAACATTTGTTTGCCACTCTTTACGCCGTAAAATCTTCTAATGATGCATGATAAATAGAAAACCATGTTAGTGTCTTTTGATATCAAGTTTATCAGGCTAGACCAGAAACAAGCTGTTTCTGGTCTTGCCTGATAAACCTGATATCAAAAGACACTAACATGGTATTCTCTAAGTACCATCTTATTTGAAAGAAAACAGTTCAGACACATTTCTATTTTCCACTTTTATTTACACTTCAGATAGAATTCCGCCGGATGCGGTGTCTCCCCTGTCAGCGCTTTGTGAAACTGACCTAAACGCAAAAAACCGATGAAAGTTTATGCTGCCGACGCCGACGACACCGGAAAAGCAATACCTATGTCTCGCTTCTGCTTCCGAGCGAGACAAAAACTACTCATATCTTAAAGTAAATTTACTGGGATCAGAAAATTTACTGGGATCAGAAAATTTACTTTGAGATATAAGTGGTTTGATATGAACTTCAACTTTGCGATATTGAGAGATGACTCTATATATAAATCATTACTATTACTATTTCATCTTTCATGCAAGTTCCATTCACCTCTGCCTCACAAGGACTGAGCTGAACTCCTATCATGTATATGTGAAAGTGGGAGAAATCTTTTGTCCACACTCCCTAAATACCTGTGCGAATTTCGGCAAGGCAGTTCTAATGAGGGGTCACAACCTATGTGTTTATTTACAAATGAGCTGCGACACGAGAAAACCAACAAAGTGGTTGTGTGCCCATTGCAGACTCAGATCAGCCTGGGCATCTGTCCAGCCTGATCAGAGTCTTTGCTGAGCGCTTAAAGGGTAGCTAAGGGTCTGGGCTACCTCCATGCAGACAGCGAAGACTCTGATCACACTGGGCAGATGCCCAGGCTGATCTAAGTCTTCGCTTGGTGCACATGCCACTTTGTTGGTTTTGCCATGCCATGGCTCAAATATGGACAATTCTCCAAGAATTAACCTTAAAACCCCATCTTATATAGAGCTCATAAGTTTTACCTTATAGCCCTTCAGTCTGCCTTTCATGTAATCTCGTGTATCAGGAACAGATATCCAATGAACTGTTAATGCCGACTCGTTGAACGGCTCCGCATACACATTGCCAGGAATACCAATTGGCACTGAAAAGAAAAGAGTGTGAACAAATTTAATATCTAAAATTAAAATCAGAAGTACACCTGATTGAGATTATGCCCAAAAACAATGTTAACCTGATTGGAATCATGCCTAAAATCAAACATAAATCTGATTGGGATCATGTCCACAATCAAAGGTAAGCCTGACTGGGATCATGTCCACAAAGGTAAGCCTGACTGGGATCATGTCCACAATCAAAGGTAAGCCTGACTGGGATCATGTCCATCAAAGGTAAAACCTGACTGGGATCATGTCCATCAAAGGTAAAACCTGACTGGGATCATTCCCATCAAAGGTAAACCTGACTGGGATCATGCCCATCAAAGGTAAACCTGACTGGGATCATGCCCATTAAAGGTAAAACCTGACTGGGATCATGCCCATCAAAGGTAAACCTGACTGGGATCATGCCCATTAAAGGTAAAACCTGACTGGGATCATGCCCATCAAAGGTAAACCTTACCGGGGTTATGCCCATCAAAGGTAAACCTGACTGGGATTATGCCCATCAAAGGTAAGTCTGACTGGGATCATGCCCATCAAAGGTGAGTCTGACTGGGATCATGCCCATCAAAGGTAAGTCTGACTGGGATCATGCCCATCAAAGGTAAGCCTGACCGGGATTATGCCCATCAAAGGTAAACCTGACTGGGATTATGCCCATCAAAGGTAAGTCTGACTGGGATCATGCCCATCAAAGGTGAGTCTGACTGGGATCATGCCCATCAAAGGTAAGTCTGACTTGGATCATGCCCATCAAAGGTAAGTCTGACTGGGATCATGGCCATCAAAGGTAAACCTGACTGGGATCATGCCCATCAAAGGTAAGCCTGACTGGGATCATGTCCATCAAAGGTAAAACCTGACTGGGATTATGCCCATCAAAGGTAAACCTGACTGGGATCATGCCCATCACAGGTAAACCTGATTGAGATCATGGCCAAAATCACAGGTAAACCTGACTAGGAACATGCCCAAAATCAAAGGTAAACCTGATTGAGATCATGGCCAAAATCAAAGGTAAACCAAATTGGGATCATGCCCAAAATCAAAGGCAAGCCAAATTGCGACCATGCCCACAATCAAAGGTAAGCCTGACTGGGGTCATGCCCATAAAAGATAAAGCTGACTGGGATCCTGCCCATCAAAGGTAAACCTGACTGGGATCATGGCCAAAATCACAGGTAAACCTGATTGGGATCATGGCCAAAATCACAAGTAAAGGCCCAAAATTAAAAGTAAACCTGATTGAGATCATGCCCAAAATCAAAGGTAAACCGGATTGGCATCATGCCCAGCAAAACGATGTTGCACAGGTACTGATGCCATATCATTAACACTATTGCACTCAGAACAGCCAAAACTCTATGGAGTTTTGGCTGTTCTGAGTGCAGGATGGTTAAATAACATAATGTTGACATGACATTGTTAGTATATGGGGGAAATTTCTGCATAATTATTAAAACAAGTTAACCTGATCACTGATGTCGACCAGAATGCTAACACCACTGCATACTCAGAATATAATGCAGGGTATGACATAAGCACCAAGAGGCACTGATAACATGCAGTTAACTATCATGCTACAAATTTCTGTCAAAGCTTTTTATACAGTTAACTATCATGCTACAAATTTCTGTCAATGCTTTTTATAGTTTAATCTACAGGTTACCCCACCCATGGATTATAAATTCTATGACAGCTTTTCAAGAGGCTTAAACATATGACTGGAAGGCCCCAGTCCCAGCTATCAATTTCAGTTTGCCTAGTGTAAATTTTCGAATGGAAGGGGTATTCATTAGTGTCAGGCAGATATTTTCAATGGTAAACAAATGATTGGTACATGTAATGTTCGACTGATGCCACATTACGAAAACAGCTATTTTACGAAATGGCAAAACATATCTTTACTAGCTTTTTTTCGACCCATATTATGCATATTCTACACTAAATTACCATGAAAACAGCATAAAAAGGGTCTACAAATGAAGTGTAAAATTAATGTGAGAAATAAAATTTTATTTTTCTGCATTCATTGTGTGAAGGAGCCAGTAGTTATCACTAAACTTCTACAAGAAGCACAATGTGCATCATGGAATTTTAACTCAACCCACTGGCTTCATCACATGATGAATGCCGAAAAATCAAATGTTAATTCTCAAATAGAAGGAATGATGATACAAAGGGCTATTCTTATTAAATTGTTCTTACTTCCTTCTGCCGAGTAAACTGAGTCATTGTATCCCGGTCTTCCATCACCGTACATGTTATATGGGGTGATTTTCACATTGTACGGCAGAAAGAAATTATCCTTTCCAATTGTAGTTGAATATTCTCCAACATTGCCTTTCACATCAGCCTGCAAAACAACAGTATAAAGAAATGAATTTTTCTTTTAACTGACTTTCTTGAAAGTATAAACAATATTGGGTCATGTGTAATGTCTGAACCCGTTTCATACGTTCTTGAATTTATGAACACAAAGTTATGTGCAAAGTCGCTTAACTCCTTAAAGCATGAATGACATTGGGTCATGAAGCCCCTAAGTGGTCCCCTCATTTTTGCACATAACCCTCTATCCATTCATATTTTTAAGAATGTTAGAAAAGTAAAATTACTGTATGTGCAAGTTACATTAAATTCTTCTCATAAGTGGAGAAGACTAAATTTGAAGCAATATTAACAGTGGCACATTGTTGTTGCAAGAACACAGCAAAAGCATCAACATCATTGTATCACTACGGGCATTCAATCAAATCACACAGTGTCTGTGAATTCTCAACTAAGAAACATCACTGGAGTCTAGTCTGTCTGATATATAAATGCATATGGCCTTTTGCTCATTCTTTTAAAGTAGGAAGATTGTACACTAATATGTTAGACTACATTTAGAGCATATCGTGACAACTCTGACATAAAAGTTATTCAAATGCACTTACCAATGTATCACATCTGATTGGATGACGTCAAAAATTTGCAACAGTATATACTGTGATATACTGTTGGAAACCTGATGTCATAAAGAAACATTGCCTAGCATTGGCTAGCGTCTTGTTTTTACCCTGCTGAAAGCACTCACTGTGGGTGTAAAGTAACAGATTTTGAAAGGTAAAAATATGATAAAGTACATTAGAATCAGGATAATTGTACCAAAAAACTGTCATTTGGGGAGGTAAATTGTTGGTTTTATGCTCGATAATTCCTTTTACAGCTCTGCCAATGCTTGGCTGTGAAATGAAATTTCCATTCAATAACACTGATATTTACCTCCCCAAATGACCATTTTGAGTACAATTATTCCCTTAATGACTAGTGGCGCATGAAAGGCACCTTAAGGCATGTGCAAACGGAAGACTCAGATCAGCCTGCACATCTGCCCAGTCTAGTCAGAATCTTCTCTTTTCACATATACCATTTATGAATCTTGAAAAATCTAAGAAGTAAAAATTCTGGTATATATGCACCGCTGCACAGGCTGATCTGAGTTTATATTGTACATACACATTTCATGGAAAGCTATTCAAAATTTACTCTTAGGTATGTGCTACAGCTCTTTTCTTACCGTTGTCCAACCAGTATTACTACTCTGCTCTCCTGGTGGTGGTTTCAACCTGTACTCCACCTTGTAACCTATACCCCACCCATGGTGGTCTTCTGGTGGGAGAGGCTGAAAGCAGAAAAAATCAATTCTTACATGACCTTTATCTAGATAAGGTTTAGTTTTTGCAGTGAAACCTTAGACAATATTTCATTTTTTGCAGTGAGCAGTGTATTTAATTTTTGCAGTGAAACTCTCGGCTACACAGGATTTATTTTCTTTTCAGTGAATTTTCAGCTAGATAAGATTAATATTTTTGCATTGAATGAACGAATGAATGTTTAAGTTATTTATAGACGCTCAACCCTGGTAAGGGCATATAGCTTCTAAACGTCAGCAATTTAAAACGTTTCTTTATATAAGAGATTCAAAAACGATCAAATGTTAAAAGTATTGTGTATACGTCCGATTTTTGCATTGAAAGATAGGTTTTTTTTGCAGGAACACTGACTGAACACACGAGATCTTTTTTTGTATTGAAACTCTGGCTAGACAAGTTTTTTTTTTTTGCATGTGTGCGTTATTTTTTATTATCATTTCTTATTTATTTACTTTTTTTTGGCAGTGAATTTTGTCTAGGCAAATTTATTTTTTGTTGTCAAACTTATGTTTGACAAGATAACTGAAGACTTCATAGTTTGCAAGACTTATCCGTACCTTTTATGCACACTCATTTGGTTTAAACAACATTTTATTCATAGAAATTACATATATGTAATACCATAATAAATAATAGTACAGGATATGACAATAAGCAAAGATATAAAAGCCATCTCCTGAAATATGCTCAGTTTATAAAAAGTTTTGCTTCAGCTTCATTCCATCTAAGTATTGGAACATATAGTTTTGAATAGTGCAAACCCAGATCAGACAGCTCCTAAACTTAGGTTAGTATCTGGAGAAGCCCTTCTTCAAAGGAACTAGCAAGAGCAAACTTATTCCTATGAAAGCAGCTGAATTCTTTCCTTTATGAGTAGCTCCTATGAGAAGGGAAGTAAATGTAACATCAAAGTGATCTCCCTTAACAAGTATCAGAAAGAATACTTTTTTATTCAGCTACAAGATGGGGACATTTTCTCCCTATAAAAGGACCGCCATAAAGCAGGTGCAGGGTTTAAACTTCAGCCTGAATCAGAGCTGGTCCTGCCAGCAAGACTTGTGTTCTTCAGTATTCCCTTTTCAAATAACAGAAACATCAACTGTTTTTGAGGACCAGCTAAATATAAACTGAACTGGTCCAGGAAAAGATACCCATCTTATAGCCAAATATATATGGTACTACTCACATCCCATGTAATTCTGAGTGTTCCTACACTCCCTCCTCCTCCTCCAATATTTTTGGGAGGTAAATCTGGGACAGTCCCTGGAATCACTATTTTACCTGAAATTTATTTATTATATATTAACCATGACACAACGAACCAACAAAATGGCATGTGCACCAAGTGAAGACTCAGATGAGCCTGGGTATCTGCCCAGTCTGATCAGAGTCTTTACTGTGCACTTAAAGGGTAGATAAGGATTTAAGCTGGCTCCATACTGACAGCATAAACTCTGATCAGACTGGACAGAAGCCCAGGCTGATCTGGGTCCTTGCTGGACACACGTCTATTAGTTGGTTTTGTCATGTGGGGCTCAGTTATCATAAATCCCATCACTTATTTTCATGAGTTTCTCAGCTCAGAATTATTAGTTTAACCCTCTAAGTGCCATAAAAGAAAACAGTTGAATTTGCAAGTAGCGTAGATCCAGATGAGGGGGCTCATTATTATAAGCTGCCTCATCAGAATCTACAGTTTACCCTCTCTTCAAGGTTTTACCTCTGCCTTGTACTTAAGTTTTTGGGACCCACACACCAATTTTTAAGGGTCCAGTGCCAAAAGTAAAGGATCCTGTGCTCTGAAAAATCTTATAAAATGTCCAAGTTAAATATCAGAATTTTATAAATACTACATTCTGAAAACACTACCTTGTATTGAGCCAAGAATAATATAGTTTTCATTAGAATTCATCACTTTGGATTGTTTCCAAAAATGGACTTGGACTACAATGGAAGCTTACACTTGTTTAGTTCTTTCTGATTGTTTTGAAGGGGTCCACTGTATATTTATTCCATCAGTTCAGTTTAAATGAAACTATACTTAAAAGCCATTTAATTCAGTCCAAATACAATAGCAGACACGAATAATCTTAGGCCTGCCCAAAGACAAGATGTCCAAGATATAATCATTTCAAAACTGTTGGTAGAAGATTATATTAAGTTTGAGATTTCAACCTGTGACCTTCTACATCCCAGTGGAACGCCTCTAACCAATTGCCCATGGAACATCTCTATCTTTAACCCTTTTTTGACCAGTGGACTTGTCCAGCCTTATCATTTGGATGAATCCATTTCTACTTTTAGGTACTTCTGGTGGATGTTTTCACTTTTACTGTATTTTGCATAAAAATTCCTGTATACGTAGTGAGTCTAGACCTTGATCAGACACCTCATTTTGTAGCATCTGAACTGGGTCTGCACTGTTTGCATATGTCCCCAAAATGGGTTTCCAGTCTAAAAAGGGGTTACCATGGAAGAGTTGATAAATGAAATGGCTCACGTTTCTGAATATTTACAGCAATCAAGACTATACAACTGCACTGCCCCATAAACTTACTTGTAGGTTTGCTAAACTTCCCCACACCATATTTGTTAATAGCCTTGATCTTGAACTGGTAAGATACGCCTGCCTTCAGGCCAGGAATAACATACTGTCGCCGCTGTCCATCTGCCAGGCCCGGGATTACAGTCTGGGGGTGGGGGACATCTGAAAATGGGTTAGAAGTAAGCCAATCAGAAATCAGATGTAGATTATAGCTGATGGGTATTTTTTTTTTATTTATTTTTTTTTGGTCTAACTGGTAACTAATAGGTAATAATGATTTATGATAAATTACAATTCATTGTTATGTTTATTATTTTTTTATTCTATTTAGTTTTAAATTTAACTTATCTATTATTTTCTATTGTTTTTTTTGGTTCTAATTTATAACTGCATTTATTTCTTTTCTTTCCTGGACATAAAAGCTCAAGTTTAGTGCGACTGCTATTAGAATTTTTTTGAAAAGGCATTTCTACTGAAATGCTGCAAGAAATGCTTTTTTTAAGTGAATGGCTCACTTTCAGGGGAAGCAACTCCACCATTTACATCTTTGCTTCCGAGTAGCCCCAATTTTGAACACGCTTCAATGTCTAGGGAAGCAATCAGGAAGTCATAAAAGTTGTTCCCCTTTGTAAAAAGGATTCCACAGAAGGCAGTGCCTCTGCTGTGGCTCAGATCAATCTAAGCAGAAGCACATGCTGACTCACATATTTACAGGAAGTGCATGGCTAAGGTGTATGGGTATGTCTCCATAGTTTTCCACCATTTTTACAAAGGGCAACAACTTTCATTTCCTGTTTGCTTCCCATAAGGACAAAGACCTTCCAAAAGGGGGTCAACTCTTAAAGGAAAGATTTTGCTCCTATTATAGGAGCAAATTCTTTCCTTTAAGAGTTGACCCCCATTGAGGAAGGCAAAATAAAAGTCAGAGTGGCTTCCCCTGAAAATGTACTCATTCACCTTCAGGTCCCTATTTGCGTGACATTACTTATTAATTACTGTCCTTCTATGGCCCACTTACTTGTGAAGAGTGTTTGCCATGTATCACTGTAGTTTGTCTGACCAAATATATGGTAGCCATCTATTGGTGCTCCGTTTGTCTTGAGTGGATCAGACCACCTGAGTACCGCATCCCTTATGCCAAGGTTAACATTCTCAGTCATTTCAAATGTGGCATCATTACGCTTATAAGCGATAAGACCTGCTGCCTCAGGCGGAGGCCCTGAAACAAATACAGTACCGTAATCAACCTAATTAACGCACATACCCCTATAAGCGCACATCATGGGAATTTCTGAGGCATATGACTATAAGCGCACATATTTTTGCTGATTTATCTTTTTGATTGCTTGTTTGCAAGTGCTGAAAACACTACAAAAATCTCCCAGTTTTCGCTTACAAAGCTTCTCCATCCTATATGACTATAAGCAGCTATACTCTGATGCTTGAGACATTAAATTCTGTTTCTTTCTATATATATATAATAATTCTTTGAAATGTGCGCTTATTAGGAAGAAAGTCTGCTGCAAGTATTTAATGCCATTTTGAAAATGTTAAATGCACAGTGCGCTAAAAGGGTCGAATACGGTATGTACACTTAGTTCAAGATAAGAGGCCAAAATATTGGGGATTAGTTTTATTATTCAGGTAAGGTACAGGGGGTGACGTTATTTCTAGGGGTTTTTTTTCATATTGCTAAATAAAAACTTATATGGTGGCCCCTCATTAGAACTGGCTTCAGTAAGCCAATCCTAATGAGGGGCCATAAAGCAGTGCAAATGCCCCTCACATTGTTTCAGCAAGAAATATTAGCACACTTAATTTTATATGTACTAGAAAGCTTTACTAACCCTTCACTAAAGACTTTATGTAGCCAAGGATGCTTTGAACAAATGAGCTGCAATATGATAAAACCAACAAAGTGGCATGTGCGCCCTGCAAAGACTCAGATCAGCCTCGGCATCCTGCGCTTAAAATGTAGCTAGGGGTCTAAGCTACTACTTGTACCCGAGTAGTTCTCGTCATTTTTTTCTAACAGTTTCCTGTTTTCTCCCAAACAAGCAGGTTTTCTTTCAGTTTGCGGTAGTTATGTATTGTGTACCTAATAACTCTGGTTTCGACACACACATCATGAATTTATTTATAGAAACGAACCTCAGGGAGCGATCATTATTTGATATGCTATCACGCACAGACAACATCACGTCCAGAAGCAGTTCTCGTCATGTTGCTTTTGAGCTCGATTTTAAAATAAATATAAAACCCATTTTGCTGCTGTTCCTATATAATGATTTTTGACATCTTATTCATGTAACAAAGTCCGTTTGTATGCCGAATGCGCTCAATTTTTTAATAAGGTCACAGCAGACGAAAACAAACACAAAACTGAGACGAAGAGTTTGTCTTGTTCACAAGGCTGCTGAAAACGATAAATGATGACTGGGTCAGGTTTGCTATTTTAATATTTTTGTTTATTTTCCTGCAATGTTGACTTACATTCGGAATTAGTTTGCAAAGTAGACACAATATTGGAAAACCTGACTCAGTTAAGAGAGGTTAGCACGAGGCTTGAACGTGCTCACGTGAATGCCCCTGACGTAATCACGCGACTTTGCGAATCCAAAAGAGAAAAAAAGGCATTTATATATACACAGCTCGATATCTTCATGAGTTTTTGCACTAGTTTGACCAAATGTATCATAAACTTAGGATTAAGACAGTTGAAGTGAAGAAAAAATACACGAAAAACTCACTTTAAGCAGAATGACGAGAACTACTAGCTGACGAGATCTACTCGGATACGAGTACCTCCACACTGACAGCGATGACTAAGCAGAATGGGCGGATGCCCAAGCTGATCTGAGTCTGCAGTGGGCCCACATGCTACTTTGTTGGTTTTGTTGTGTTGCAGTTCAAACAGGCCCTAGGCAACATGAGCTGAGGTATCTTACAGCATAAGCGAATAGAGAAGACTCAATTCAGCCTGCACAGTCTTGCAGTCTACTCAATTTTCTCTGAAATCTAAAGAGTGAAAAGAGACGACTGATCACCTTGCTTACATGAGCAGGCTGATTGGAGTATTTATTGTACACATAATGGCCTACACAAGGCCAAATGAAGATTTTATGGAATCCCACATATATATTCTCAAAATCAACATGCACACTCCTTTTATCGGAGATCTAGCTTAAAAATATTTTATTGCTCAGATAGTAGCAAAGGGATTTGGGCTGCAAGTCCTCAAAACATAGGTAACAGCCATCCCCGTCTTGAGGTCTGTCTGTATAACTAAATTCCCTTTATCAAGAGGTCTATCAGTGTAACAGCTAAATACGTACCTAGCACCCTGAGTACTGCCGAAGCATTGGCCGAGTCCACCTGTGTTTTTGCTATACACGTGTAAGTTCCATCATGGTATGTCTGAGCAGTTCGTATGTATAGCCCACCAAGATTGTCTGGTGGATCACCCTGCAACAAATATATGGCAATCAAACAAAGCACTAAATAGGATGGGGTGATGGGGTTGATAACTCTTGTGAATTTGAAGCTCTTTAAATGGGTGGGCCTGGAAGATATATTTGGGACATGCTTTCTTAATCCTCTATCAGAGCTCTAGATAAGAGGGGTATTTGTTGATAATTGAGGGATAATTTTTCATATTCCTCACTGAAACCATATGTTGTGACCCCTCATCTGAACCGTCTCGTCGAGACGGTTCATATGAGGGGTTACAACATATGTTTTTATGCAGAAATAACAAAAATTATCCTTAATTATCACCAAATACTCCCGCTTATCTAGAGCTCTGTCTATAACAACATGTTGTGACATTATATTAGAAGAGCCTCAGTAAAGCTGTCCAAATGTGGGGTCACAACATATGTTTTCATAGAGAAAAGATTTAAATTAACCCATACTTATCATCAACTATCTTTAAAGGGAGAAGAACTCTGCAAGCATACAGTTTCTGTTCTAATCCCAAAGCTTGCACTGATATCTTATATGTTCATTGTAGGTAAACATGTATGTAAACTGAAAAAGCAAAATAAACTAGAACTGTCGGAGAATCCGACTATACCCCCGCTTAACTGCTTTAATCAAATGGTGTTATTTTTGTTACATAAAGAATAGAGAGAGAGAACTCATTGTCAACATGTATACTAAATATCCATATTCTATTTAAATTCCTTTCTATGTAAAACGGAATAAAAAGGATTTCACATTAACAAAAAGAAAAATTAAGAAATATATGTAAGACATACGTCTTTCTCAACCTGTATACCAAATAACCAAATATTAACATTCTAACTTGGAGGGTTGCTGTAAAATGTGTTCCAAAAAATTGCATTACTCAAAGAAAGGAAAGAAAGAAAACTGGAAAAATACAGGGAAGAATATGCAGGAGAAGGTTGGATCTTAATCCCACAATATAACAGTTATCGTCAACCTGCATACAAAATATCATTGTTCTAACCTGCAATGGTTGTGTCTAAATCTTTGACTAAAAATTTCATTATTCAAAGTATGGAGAGAAAGAAAATCAGATAAATACAGGGAAGAATACGCCAGACATGGCTGGTATGCAATCCAACGATACAATAAGTCGTAATCAATCTGTATACAAAATATGAATTCTACCTTAAAGGATTGCTGTAAAATCTTTTACGAAAAATTGCATTATTCAAAGTAAAGAGAGAAAGAAAATCGGACAAATACATGGAAGAATAAGGAGAAGGCTGGTTCTCAATCCCAAGATACAGTAAGTTGTCATTAACCTGCATACCAAATATGACTAGCTTGCATGGTTGCACAGAAATCTGACAAAAATTTCATTATTCAAATTATGGAAAGAAAGAAAATCAGACAAATACAAGGAAGAATAAGCAGGAGAAGGCTAGTTCTTGATCCCACAATACAACACATCATCATCAACCTGCATGCCAAATATGACCACTGTAGCTTGCATGGTTGTGGAGAAATCTTTGACGAAAAATTTCATGATTCATAGTATGGAAAGAAAGAAAATCAGACAAATAAAGGGAAGAATAAGCAGGGAAAGGATGGTATTCAATCCCACGATATAACGTCATCATCAACCTGCATACCAAATATGACTACTCTAGCTTGTTTAGTTGTGGAGAAATCTTTGACAAAAAATTTCATTATTCAAAGTATGGAAAGAAAGAAAATTAGACAAATAAAGGGAAGAATAAGCAGGAGAAGGCTGGTTCTCAATGCCACAATACAATACATCATCATCAACCTGTATGCCAAATATGACCATTCTAGCTTGTACGGTTGTGGAGATATCCTTGACAAAAAAATTCATTATTCAAAGCATGGAGAGAAAGAAAAACTGAGCAAATATCAGAAAGAATAAGCAGGAGAAGTCTGGCTGTCAATCCCATGATACACTAGCCTGTCACCAACTTGTATACCAAATATGACCAATCAAGCTTGCACGGTTGTGGAGATATCTTTGACGAAAAATGTTATCAAAAAGGGTTACGGAATTACGGAAATCGGAAGGACGGACAGACGGATGGAAGGACGGATGGACAGATGCAAACCAATAAACCCCCACTTTTTCAAAGCGAGGGTATAAATATGTTTAAACCAACTATCTTCATCTAGAACTTTGTTTTTTGTTTACTTGCCATAAAAGTAATGAGTGGCCACTCATCAAAATTGTCTTACCAAAGAAGTTCAAGGGTATAGCAGTTTAACATGTGGCCACAATATACACAATATATGAGAACAGGTACACTGACCATAACACCTGTGGTTGGAGGACAGAATTGGAAATGCTATTTTACCATGGCAAAGATGAAAACACGCTTCTTTGGCTCTAAAGAAAGACCAGATACACTCTATACCCAGAGGCACAGGTAAGATGAGTATTTGATGATTAACCATGGGATTATAATCATAACTTTTTCTTATTTCTCCATAGCAATTAACCTGTGTTGTGAGCCCTCGTTAGAACCATCTCCCTGAGATGGTTCTAATGAGGGCTCACAACACAGGTTTATATGGAGAATTAACAAAAACTGTCTTAAAACTATCTTCAAATTCTCATCTTACCTGATTCTCTGCTTACCCGTCTATAGTGCTCATGATCCTTAAGGTCAATAATCCGACCATTGAAAGCCCACTGGTAGGCAAGGTCAAGGCTGTAATGGTAGGAGGCAGAACAATAAAAGAAAGCTGTCCTGTTGACTTCTGTAGTTGTTGGAATTGGGGCACGATATATAGTTGTCCTCCCTACAAGTAAGACAAGGAAAATCTACTATAAGTATACAGAGAAATTTTCAATGAACATTTATTGTCATCAATGTCCATATTTTTTTTGCACAGGAAATAACCTAGTCTGCCAGCTTTTGCTTCCTGCCGAGACTGTTCATCATACTTGGCTTTCCGCCAAGACCGTCTGCGATCTCTTGCTTCCTGCCCAGACTGCTGTGCCTGATAAATGGCTTCCTGCTGAGACTGTCCGCATGATTCTACTTCCTGCGGAGACTCTCGGCAGGAAGCAGAATCAGACAGAAAGTCTCAGCAGGAGGCCATTTTTCACTGACAGTGGTCATGGAAGGAAGCAAGAGATTGCAGACAGTCTTGGCAGAAAGCCAAGTATGATGGACAGTCTCGGCAGGAAATGATAATTGGCGGACTAGTTTATACCTTGTGATTTGAGGCTGTGATTCTCATATATGTTCTTGGGACTGGTACAGGCCACATGCATTTTGCACTTTTATTTTTATAAAATTTTGTGTATGCAAAGTTTTGAAAAAGTAAAACTTCCACCATTATTTTCTGATAAACAGTATCTAGTCTAGCCAAACTTAGAACAGTTACTGTTGCTGTAACTCTACCTATCATCCAAAACACTCCAACTCAATTGTTTCTTTTTGCTGTTTCCAGTTTTGTGGAAGCTCTTTTGCTTTAACCCTATTGCACTCAGAACAGCCAAAACTCTATGGAGTTTTGGCTGCTCTGAGTGCTAAGGAATAACCTATAGCTATATCCTTTCTTCATATTATGGCAATACTGGCTTTTGTTAAACATTTCAAGTCAATATCAGCAGTATCTCAAATCAACAATGTTACTTTCGTAAAATTGTTGTAACTGCAGATTTGTATCCTAAGCAAAGCATTCAGTTTTTACAATATTAAATGGACATTATACTAAATGCTTATAAGGCTAAAACCAAAATATATGAAATAGTAAATAATTATGCATCTCTGTTAAAGAATTCTCAGGAAAAAAAATAAATTTTCAAGATTTAAGTGTGATAATTCTGTAAATATTGTAAATCATTTTTCTTACTATTTCTTACTTCAATTATTTATTCTTTTTTTTTTTCTCTTTCCTTTTATTTTTTTCTTTCTTTTCTTTTTTTTTTTTTTTTTTTTTTTGTGGCATGTTATATTCACCACATTATCTGGAACTTTCCATGATTATAAAGGATATTACATAATTTAAAGAGTACTCACGAACTAAAGTCAGAAATGTTGAATTCTTTGCATCACCATGGGTATTTGTTACACGACACTCGTAAGTTCCCTGATCACCTGATGTCATATCATTCATCTCAAGGTCACCATTTATTGTCATCCTCTGTCTAGCCAAGGGGTCCAGGCCCACATTCATATTCCCGCCATTGTGAAACCATTCAATGGTGGGGAAGGGGGCAGCTTCCGGTCGGCATGGTATTGTGATGTTACCACCTATGGCACCAGTCATTGTTTTGGACATGGGATGTTTTTCAAAGCTTGGTTTAATGCCTGAAAATAAAAAGATGCTTTCATAAGAGTTTCAGATAAGATGGGGTAACAGGGATATTTTTTCTTATTTCTCAATGAAAACATATGTTGTGACCCCTTATTAGAACCGTCTTGGCAAGACAGTTCTAATGAGGGATCACAACCTATGTTTCTATGAAAAAAACAAGACCTGTCACAGAGACAGGAAAGCTCGCCTGACAGCGCCTTGCCCATCACCTAAAAAACTTTAACGTAAAACTTTAACATTTTGCCAATGCCAACGCTAATGCCGACGGCGGGGGTAGTGCAATAGCTCTTCCTGAACTTTGTTCAGGCAAGCTAAAAAAGGAAAATTATCCCTAAATTAAAGTTACCCCTTCTCATCTGGAGCCCTGTTCCTTAAACACAAATAACAGTCACCACTTGATGAACAGATACACTTCCAGAGAAAACAACTCTGGCTTTTTTTAGCCTCCATTCTCAATGGGTGTAAACTCTTTAGGGAAGAAATTTGCTCCTCTAGGAAACATACTGCGCAATTTTCTCGGTGTTACTAATCTAGTCTATCCCATAATCTTATAAGGTCTCAAGCATCACGGATGACTCTATAAAGATCATTTTCTACTGGGCTATGTTTTCAGCTGCCCTTGTTGCATTGATCGAGCCCTACCCTGTCCATTCTTTAATCCTGTTTTACCACCTTTGTTTTTCCTTTCACTGCACCACACAAGATTGTTTTTGCTATGCTTGAAGACCTTGAGATGTGGCTGAATCACAGCTTTTATTCCTTGGCCCTGTTACTAACTTACTTCATACAGTGAAGACAGAAATTAAAGTAAAAATTCTAAGAATTGGGACAGATAGGTCTGAGAAAACAGTGCAGACCCAGATCTTTACTAAAATGGGGTCAACTCTTCGAGGAAAGAATTTGCTCCTGTAGGAGCAAATTCTTTCCTTTAAGAGCAGACCCATTCTAAAGTACCTCATCTTGATAAGCAAACAGGAATTCATGCAAGTTAATATGACATTATTTTCGGAAAAGAGGCTGGGGCGTTTATTAGAGCAGGGGCATTTATTAGGATTAATACGATACTTACTAAGTATCCTTAGTTGTGCAGAGCTGAAAGTTGTGCCAAGATCATTTGTTGCCGAGCACTGATACATTCCCTCCATGTCCTTATTCAAATTTGTCAGATGCAGCGTGTTACGAAGCACTCTCACATCCCCGCTGGTGCTATTTTGGATTGTTTCTCCATTTTTGTACCATGTGTAGGTTGGGAATGGAACAGCCCTTGCTTCACATCGCCATGTCAGCTGTCTGGTGCCTTCGTCCAAATGCTGATTTTGTAGTGCAAGCAGAAATCTTGGCTTTGCTGAAATGTATATGCAGCACATGTTCATATTGTTCATATACAGAAACACAGTAAACTTCCTTTGAAATACTGCCTAAAAATTTGTAAATAAGTTCTGAATAGTAAGATCCTTTGGAAGCAAGGAATCCATCAAAGAACAGAAACTAGCAGACTCGGTTTAATTTAAGACTGTTCATGACCAGTAATGAAATGTGCGACACCAGCCATGCCCCCTAGCACCGGCTTTAGCTGAACTCTATTTTCAAAAAACCTCAAATGAACCCAATGATCCCAGAGGACCAGAAAATATAATCTGCACTATGATGATGTACAGGGACACGTTTTATGGCTGCCACATGGCACAAACACCAGCTGCAGTGAAGATAAATAAGTTCTGAATAGTAAGATCCTTTGGAAACAAAGAATACGTCAAAGTATTCAGACATATAAATCTGAGGAACAGAGCTCTACATAAGAGGGGTATTTGATGATAATTGAGGGATAATTTCTTTTATTTCTCATTGAAACCATACGTTGTGACCCCTCATCTGAACCGTCTCATTGAGACGCTTCAGATGAGGGGTCACAACATATGTTTTTATGTAGAATAAGCAAAAATTATCCCTAATTATCACCAAATACTCCCTCTTATCTAGAGCTCTGAGGGAAAAAAAAAACAGATTAAGGTCTACCTTGTTTGCCATTCCATCTGCATCTTTTGGATACATTACAATTACAGTCATTACAATTACAGTAAGTGTTTTTGGTGTTCAGTTTTTAATATTTTTATGTACCAGACAGGCATAGTGTTATAAGTGAAAAGTAAACTACAAAGGTTGCTGAATGGATGACATGGTTTTATGGCTCCTTCAACAGTGTTTCAACCCTACCAAGTCAATGGAAATGTCATAATGAAAGACTGTGTGCACTGAAACCCTGTTTATGCATGGACGGAACTATGCCATCAGCAGAAATTGAACTCGCACCACCAGTTCAGCTAAACTGCGAGTGTGAGTTCATTTTCTGCTGATGGCAGCCATTCAGCATCCTTTTATTTCACTTTTCGCTTATAACAGCCCAGTGACCTACCAGGCTCCTAAATTACATAGGAATATGTGGCAAACAAAGTTAAGGCAAAGCAGCATGTCATGCTTGTCTACCTAATATTCCTTATAGTTTAGCCTCAATGGAAGCCATGACAGAACAGTATTATAACCAAAACAGCCTTATAGCCAGTAGTGTTATGAGGCTCTAATCAGAGCTCCAGATAAGAAAGGGTAATTGGGACAGTTTAGAGATAATTTTCCTTATTTTCCCTTAAAAATGTATGTTGTGATCCCTTATTAGAATAATAAGGGGTCACAATGTATGTTTTCATTGAGAAATAAAAAAAATTATCTCAGAATTATCCGCAAAAACTCTATATTATCTGGAGCTCTGTCTCATGTCTATCAGTTAAGGTGAATGCTTTTTTCAGCCTTTTTTACAAGTTTACAAACGAAGACAATTTTTGGGGACTTCCTGTTTGCCTAGCTAGGCACAGATACCTTTCACAAAAATGAGTCTACTATTAAAAAGAATCTGTCCCTACAGGAGCAGCATCTTTCCTTTTAGAGTTAACCCCCATTGAGAAGGGAGGCAAAAATGAAAAAAACAGAGTTGCTTGCCTGCATAGAGTACCCATTCATCTTAAGTGGTGATAGGGTTTGATTAATATGCTTATGCGTTTTTCCATATTTCTCGATAACTTGTGTCAACCTGAAACCTTTTTTTTTGCGGTTCTCATGTTCATTTTACAGTTTTTGAAAAGTTTATTTTGAACATTTGTATTTCTGCCATGTGTTGAGGGTGAGGTATGAATGAAGCTTTGCTTCCATACTTACTGTCAGTTACTTAAGAAATCACATTGGTGACCCACAGATGATTATAGACTGTAACGATACTGAATAAATTGCCAGAATGCTGTTGTTTTCTCAGTGTTGTTTTTTCAGCCATTCAAGAGAACAGCTGTATTGGCCTGGCTTCCAACTTAAGGTTTCAAGTTGAATGTATTTTCCTTCTGCCATTACAACACTAGTACCTATAATTTGAAAACTCTAAAAACTTGTCTAACATCAATGGTACTGCCGATTTCTAATATCACGACATGACAAAAATGATAAAACTCACATTGAACATTAAGTGTGTATGTGGTGGTGTCCCTTGCGCCTCTTTTTCCGTCCACCGCACATTCATATGTTCCTGAGTCCTCCAGCTGAAGATCATCTATCCTTAACACACGGTAACTATCTTCAAGGTGATAGCGCTCACTCCACTTACCCGGAACAGTCCAGCTATAGTATAACGGACCGCTGAAAATCAAATATAGTCATCTAATAATGATATAATTGAATACTGAGTTTTTAAGAATAATTCTGAGATAATTTTTCTCCTTTCTCAATAAGTAAGTAAGTAAGTAAAGACTTTATTTTGTGAGGGTGACAACATTTAGCATATACATAAATACATGTAATAGCTCATCTTCCATGATAAATGAAAAATATGTTGTGGCCCCTCATTAGAACTGTTTCGCAGACCAGCCTGCACTTCCTGGCAGTCTTATTAGAGCCATTGCTGTTCTAACAGACGCCACTGCTCTAATAAATGCCCCCCTGCCTCTTTTCCAGAAATAATGTTATACTGACTTACAAAACTCCATGTTTTCCATCAGTTTTACAAACAGGACCAACATGAATTCCTGTTTGCTCCTCGAAGGATGCAGCTCTTCAAATGGGGTCCACTCTTTAAGGAAAGAATTTGCTCCTACAGGAGCAAATTCTTTCCTTTAAGAGCTGACCACTTTTGAGAAGGGAGGCGAATGAAAGGCAAATAGTAGAACTGATTCATCTGAAAGTATATCCATTCACCTTAATACTGTTTATACAAGTATTTTGACAGTGACTAACTCTCTACTATTTAAGCTCTAAATAATACACTCTCCCCACCCTTTGCGTAAAATGCAACGGCCCTTGGGAATTTAATTGGATTAATACGGTTATGACAGTGCTGAGAGATCTATTTACATTTGCATGAAATGGCGATATTTCTTTACACAAAGATACTTACGTCCCATAGGCAAAACACTCCAGCCTGATATTTTTCCCCTCCAGCGGGGAGCCAGGAACTACATTAATAAAACCATTCTGTATCTGAGGGTCATATTCTCCACCCGCTGAAACAAAAGTTTACAAGAGCTGTCAGAAGACAAAGAAGCGTGCCTAGTTTATCTTAACTCATTTACACACGCAGCACATACAATTAATATACTGGAAAACAGGATCTGATAACAAGCGATAACCACTTATACAATCATCTCCTGTAGATGCTTGACTTTCACCCTTACGAAGTTTCATATCTACTAATGTTCACTGAGCTGTAAAATATAAATCAAGGTCACAGGTGAACAGCCGGAGCATGCTGATTCCTCCTCATGTATATTTAATAAATGTTTGATCTTGCAGACTCTTTCAACCATATTTCAGCCATATCGAGCAGACGGAAGGGTGATAGTAAAAGGTAGTATACAATGAAACCGTGACAATTTTTCAACAATAAACTATTAGCACACCTGATTTTATGGCTACTAGATGGCTTAACAAATCTTTGACAAACAACATGATTAATCTAGTCATGCTTTGAACAACTGGGCCCAATTGTAAGTGTATGCCAATGTTAGTCAAGTATCAAAAGCCTAACCAACTATACAAGAAACCCTGTCTTAGAAAAAAGTTTGGTAAAATGCAGGCTCGGGTCTGACTGTTTCTAAGAAGGAGCAGTCTGATTAGAACCAACACTGTTAATCATTTGCCAGCAATATTTTAGCCCTAAACGTGCAAATAAAAAAGTAGACAACACAATTAATGTCAGCAGAATTTCAGAAAATGTTTTGTCCAAGCCATATCTGATTGAGAATTCAAAGACCAGAGGGCAAACAGAGCAGATCCAGATGGGATGCCACATACCTGAGCTGTTTTAACTGTTTTCAAACTGAAATGATTTCAATTCTGGTGCTCTAATGGTTAACACATTCATCAGATGCTGGAATCTCTTGTAGAAACCATAATTTTGAGAAATGAGCCGCGACACGAGAAAACCAACGAAGTGGTTGTGCACCCAGCGCAGACTCAGATCAGACTGGGCATCCGCCCAGTCTGATCAGAGTCTTCGCTGTCCGCATAGATGTAGTTTAGAACCTTAGCTACCCTTTAAGCGCTTAGCAAAGAGTCAGATCAGACTGAGCAGATGCTCAGGCTGATCTGAGTCTGCACTAGGCGCACAACCACAGTGTTGGTTTTCTCACGTCGCGGCTCAAATTAAGGTACTTACAGCCTTCTGTAACATTTAGCAAGATCCCTTTGCTAGTCTTAGCTGGTGGCTGGGCGGCTCCTTCATAATTATTGTTTTCATTTACATTCGTTAGTGTGGCAACACAGTAATAGTAACCATTATCAGCATCTGTGACTTCTGAGAAGAATAGCTTGCCGATTCCGGAATTGAAAATATAGGTATTGAGTAAAGGTCGAATGAAAAGCTTTCTGGAAAAGCCATCGATACACATCTTATCGTTTATATCACATTTTGTCCACTGGTAACGTAGATCTGGAAAAAAAACACAGAAAATATAGCAACCATTTAAATGAGGAATTCTGCTGCATGCTATGTCTTGCTATGTTGACAAAAAGTAGGCTTAACCCTTTTCGGACCAGATACCCGCTTTGGGGACATATGCAAACAGTGCAGACCCAGTTCAGATGCCACAAAATGCGGCATCTGATCAGGGTCTACACTGTTTCCTTACAGTAATTTCTATGTAAAATATAGTAGAAGTGAAAATATTCACCAGAAACCCATGTAACTACAAATGGACTCATCAAAACGATAAGAAGGGATAAGTCCACTGGTCAATTTAGGGTTAAACCGAAAAACTTGATGACAGTTTACATAGCAACCAATGCTGCTGCCAAAAGAAAAGCAATACTTATTTATTCAGCTATAAAATGGGGTTTTCCTGGAAAACCCCATTTTATAGCAGAATAAATATGTATCTTCCTTCTCTAGAATGACCTCAAAATATCAAAATCAGTTTTTACGAAATTCTGCTTTAAAGTGGGTTTTTCCTTTCCAAAACTATCCCAAAAATCTAGATCAGTCTTATAAGACTGATCTAGATTTTTGAGATTGTTTTGGCTTACAATTGAAGAAATATGGTACTCCTGTCTCCATTCTAGTAGCTGCAAGTTCTTACATTGTCATTTCTGTTATGAAGTCACCTGTCTTTAATTGTTACTTTATTTTCTTACTTTTCCATGGAACAGGTACTTCCTTGCCCTTGAGCAAGCAGTTTCAAGAAAGCTTCACGAAAAAATATTGAGGATCACAATGTTAAATACACTGTACTGTACTATTCCTAACAAGAGGGCCAAGATGGCCCCAAATCCCTTTTCTGAGTTTAAAGGTGTCATTGTTCAAATTGTAAGTGTTGTAGAAATTTAGTTAGAGGCAGTAACTGACAACTGTCTTTGGAATTATGCTTCAAGGCAGTAACCTACAACTGACTTTCTTAAATCAGTGGAAAAGGGAGTATAACCATAGAAATTATTTCATGACAAATCCCCTTGGAAGTATCTGGCAGAGCTGTGTTTCTCGGTAGCGTCATCTGGATCTGCTGGAGTCGACATATGAAATTTGATTACCATTGGCGTAGTGGCTTTTGAGATATTTGAAATTGTTCACATGAATACGAAAGACCTTGGTCAAGGTCAAAGAATGACACTGACCTCTTGTACTCACAAATCTTCATGTACTTATTAAGATGACTGCATAAACCAATTTCAAGGCCAAAATCTTCAACAATTTCCATGAAATCTTATGTTCTAGCATTTTCCCATAGAGAATCAGAAAAAAGCAAATTTGACCTTGCCATAAAAAAGTCGATGTCAATCCAAGGTATCATTCGTACAATCTTGGTAGTACTTGTGTACCCAATGCTACATACTACATTTCAAGGCCACCAGTCAATTGATTCTGGAGAACAAGAGGGCCATGAGGCCCTGAGCCGCTCACCTGAGTAAAAGGTCAAAGGTAAAATGAGGATCATCAACTGAACAAACCTGATAGTTTGAAACTGTCAAATATAAATATGTCCACAACATGCATGCAGAGTTAGAAAAAGATCCATTGAAAACTGTAGAAGTTGATTACACAAACTCTATACCACAAAGTGTGACAAAAGGATGAACAGATGGTCAGACGGCAGACAGGGGCAAATCTTAATGCCCCCTGACTATCGTCACGGGGGCATAAAAAAAATCTGTCCATAAATGAAGGCACTTGAGCGATGACAAAGTTTTTCTAAAAATAGCTGCTGTGACCTTGAACTTGACCCCAGAATGCTGAAACACAAACATGTCCAAGATATTGCTATACTTATCACTTGTGTGAGGTTAAATCGAAAATGGTCCATAAATGAAAGCACTAGAGCGATGAAAAAGTTTTTCTATTAATAGCCACTGTGACCTTGACATTGATCTTAGGACGCTGAAATGCGAGCTTGTTCTAGATACTGTCATACTAAACATATGTGTGAAGTTTTAATCCAAATCGGTCAATAAATGAAAGAGCTAGAGGGATGACAGAGTTTTTCTAAAAACAGCCACTGTGACCTTGATCTTGACCTTGACCTCAGAATGCTGAAATGCGAACTTGTCCAAGATATTGTAATACCAATCACTTGTGTGAAATTAAATCAAATTTGGTCCTTAAATGAAGATGCTACAGCGATGACAAAGTTTTTCTAAAAATAGCCACTGTGTCCTTCACCTTGACCCCAGAACGCTAAAACATGTTCTTGTCCAAGATATTATCATACTTATCACTTTTGTGAAGTACAAACAAAATCATCCCATAAATGAAGGCACTAAAATGATGACAGAGGTTTTCTAAAAATAGCCACTGTGACCTTGACATTGACCATAGGATGCTGAAACGCAAACTTATTCAAGATATTCATCTGATATTGTCATACTAAACATTTTTGTGAAGTTTTAATCAAAATCTGCCCATAAATGAAGGTGCTAGAGCGATGACAAAGTTTTCTTAAAATAGCTACTTGACCTTGACCTTGACCTCAGAACGCTGAAATGCGAACTTGTCCAAGATATTGTAATACCAATCACTTGTGTGAAATTAAATCGAATTTGGTCCATAAATCAAGGCCCTAATGCAATGACAATGTTTTTTCTGAAAATAGCCACTGTGACCTTGACCTTGACCCCAGAATGCTGAAATGCAAACTTGTCTAAGATATTGCCATACTTATCACTTGTGTGAATTAAATCGAAATCGGTCCACAAATGAAGGCGCTAAAGTGATAACAAAGTTTTTCTAAAATTAGCCACTGTGACCTTGACCTTGACTTCATCATGCTGAAATGCAAACTCGTTCGCAAAATGATATAATAAATGAGGTAGCTAGAGCGATGACAAAAGGTGAACATACGTGCATACATACAAACGTACATACGGGACAGACCCTATATCCCCTCCACAACTTCGTTGTGCGAGGGGATAATAATCCAACCTGGCCCACATTCGAAAAGGTCCGAGATGTTTTGGCCATCCTGAATACCTGCAAGTTTCAAGGAGCTGCGATCAAAAATGAAGGAGCTATGGCCAAGACAATATTTTCCCCATTATAAGTCTAAGGGAAAATATTTTATCGCTCAAGGGCAAGTAACTCTAAAAAGAATGATCCAACCTAGCCCAAATTCAAACTGGTCCGAGATGTTTTGACTGTCCTGGATACCTGCAAGTTTGAAGAAGTTGCAATCAAAAATGAAGAAGCTAGGACCCGGACAACATTTTCTCCATGGTAAGTCTATGGGGAAAATATTTTATCGCTCAAGGGCAAGTAACTCTAAAAAGAATGATCCAACCTGGCCCTAATTCGAACTGGTTCGAGATGTTTTGACTGTCCTGGATACCTGCAAGTTTGAAGAAGTTGCGATCAAAAATGAAGAAGCTAGGGCCCGGACAACATTTTCTCCATTGTAAGTCTATGGGAAAATATTTTATCGCTCAAGGGCAAGTAACTCTGAAAAAAATGATCCAACCTGGCCCAAATTCGAACTGGTCCGAGATGTTTTGACTGTCCTGGATACCTGCAAGTTTGAAGAAGTTGCGATCAAAAAAAAAGAAGCTAGGGCCCGGACAACATTTTCTCCATTGTAAGTCTATGGGAAAATATTTTATCGCTCAAGGGCAAGTAACTCTAAAAAGAAGGATCCAACCTGGCCCAAATTCGAACTGGTCCGAGATGTTTTGGCTGTCCTGGATACCTGCAAGTTAAAAGAAGTTGCGATCAAAATTGAAGACGCTAGGGCCCGGACAACATTTTCTCCACTATAAGTCTATGGGACCTTTCTGTTGCCATGGTAACCAGAGTTTCAAACCAATCTGTCCAAAAACTATATGCAATCAATCCCCCACCCCAACAATGCTACACATAAAATTTAATCAAGATTGGCCTTCTACTTTAGCAGATATTAATGTTTAAAAGTGTGGACGTACGACGTACGATGTACGACGGACCAAGCCTATACTATAAGCTCACCTTGTGAGCCTTCGGCTCAGGTGAGCTAAAAAGACTTTTAAAGGTTTTTACTATAAATGGGCATGGCAGCCATGTTGATCATGTGACCAGGACCATTTGAACAATTTTTTTTGTTCTCCTGACCCCTGGAGGCAATACAAATTTGGTTACAAATCGACCCAGTGGTTTCAGAGAAGAGGGTGTTTGAAAGTGTGGACAGACACCCAGACAAGGACGGACAACGAAACAGATGGACAACTGAGCCTGCCGATCCTATAAGCTTTTCCAAAGCCTTTGGCTCAAGTGAGCTAAAACTTACCTTGAGCAAGTTTAGTTGGTAATGGTGGGCATTCAATAACAGCTCCTTCGTATCTTTTGGGCTGCACTGGAGCACTGGGCACATTAGCAAACTCTCCCAAAGCTGGAAAATAAAAGATCTGTGTCATGCTCTAATATGCGCTTTATTGTATCCCATGCACAAAAACATCACAAATCAGCCTGTGCATTCTATCATAATGTTAAATAATTCTAGCACAGTTTGCCAAAAAACAATAGAAAATAATCTAATTAGCTCGCCTGAACGAAAGTTCAGGAAGAGCTATTGTTGTCACCACGGCGTCGGCGTCAGCGTCCGTGTCGGCGTCCGGATTGGATGTTTTGGTTAAAGTTTTTTAAAGACCTATATCTCCTTAACCCATAGATGGATTCTTTTGATACTTGCACTGTAGTTAGATATTGGTCTAAGGTTTAACAGGGTACCACCCCCACCCCACCCTGTGACCTTGATGTCAAGGTCATGGACTTAGAAAATTGGTATTTTTTTTTGACTGGATGTTTTGGTTAAAGTTTTATAAAGCCCAATATCTCCTTAACCCATGGATGGATTCCTTTGATACTTGCACTAAAGTTAGATATTGGTCTAAAGTTTTCGAAGGTACCACCCCCACCCCCCTCTGTGACCTTGATGTCAAGGTCATGGGCTTAGAACATTGTCTTTTTATTGATTGGATGTTTTGGTTAAAATTTTTTAAAGACACATATCTCCTGAACCCATTGATGAATTCTTTTTATATTTGCACTGTAGTTAGATCTACAGAGTACTACCCCAACCCCGCTCAGTGATCTTGATGTCAAGGTCAGGGACTTGGGAATTTTTTGTCTTTTTTAAAGTTTTGTAATTGCATACTGATTCATAATGCTTTGCAGAGATTTAGTTTATACTTGAACTGATGTTAGACTCTTTTTTGAGTTTTTACAAAACACCTTATACTTACCCCACTGGATGACCTTGAAGTCAAGGTCATCGACTTAGAATTTTGTCTTAAAGATTTTGGTTAAGGTTTTATATTATGAAGACATAATTTCACAGTGCCACGATGATGGACTCAGTTGATACTAATACTTGGACTGATGTTAGATAATGGTTCAGGGTTTTGATACATCCTAGTAGCCCCCCCCCCTCCCCCCTTCCCCCTACCCGTCAGTTTTTTTACCTCAAGCTCATGGGCTTTGAAATTTCATTTCATTTTCTTTTTATTTTAATTTTATTTATAAGACTTATTTCTGAGATAGCTTTTGTTTATAAATGTGTTTTCAGTATGGACATGCTTGCCTGAAGTTTTATGCATAGCAGTCCACATAGCACCCCCCCCCTCCCCTTACCCGTCAGTTTTTTTTTACCTCAAGCTTGTGGACTTTGAAATTTCATTTCATTTTTTTATTTTAATTTTATTTTAAGACTTATTTCTGAGATAGCTTTTGTTTATAAATGTGTTTTCATTATGGACATGCTTGCCTGAAGTTTTATGCATAGAGTGCACACCACCATAGCAGCTGTGTGATGGGCAAGCACCAATTCAGGCGAGCTATGCTGTCAGGCGACAGCTCTTGTTTTATTCTGCAGTCAGTCACTGTTTCAGAATGACTGACTAACCGCTGATGTCATTGGCAAATGGACAATTTTTGTGACATTTTGATGATGTTCCCTTATGTTGGATGGGTGTAGCATCTCTTTTTCATAATGACAGCATCAGAAAAAGCAACATTTACTACCGTATTAATCCTACTCAACACCCCAGGGGTGTTGCATTTTATGAGAAAGGGGGTAGGGGGATTACAAGAGAGCCTTAGGTATAGTAAATCAGCCACTGCCAAATTACAAAATACCTCTAATAAACAGTATTAAGGTGAATGGGTATACTTTCAGAGGAAGGAAATCTACAATTTTTACCTCCCTTCTTAAATGGGGTCAACTCTTAAAGAAAATAATTTGCTCCTTTAGGAGAAAATTCTTTCCTTTAAGAGTAGACTCCATTTCCATGAGCTACCTCATCAAGAGGAGCAAACAGGAATTTGTGCAAGTTAATATAAATTATTTATGGAATAGAGGCAGGGGGGCGTTTATCAGAGCAGGAGTGTTTATTAAGATTAATACGGTATCTGTGTAACAGTGAAGAATATTGGCAGGATCATGCATGTTCAGACAAAAATGTTGTAAGAATTGAAAGAAAAGAATAATTTTTCAGCATTTTTAAACAGTTCAGCTGTTGCAGTGAATTGTTGAGTAATAATACATGGTTTGTCTGTCAGTTGTAAGTAAACATATCACTCATGCTCCAGGCTCATGATTTAAATGAGCCAAAAGCATTATGATTTGGTTCAGATCCTCTGTGCAATAGTTTGTATGTTTGCATGCTGTTCGTATGCTTGTCACATAAGCTTACAGTGCATATCATATGTTAGAACAGATCAATACTTCAAATAGCATTCTATGTTGTACATGTACTTTCAATTGGAAAGCATAGCCTTTCCTTTTCATTGTCTTACCTGCAAAAGCTAGCTGTGACGGAGCCCCAATAACAGTCCCCACATCATTAGAAACACCGCACTGGTAGATCCCCGCATCCCTCTGTTCCACAGGATCCGAAATGGTCAACCTTCCATTTGTCACAGTGTAGCGGCTGTCCAAGTCAGTTGTCACTTTTTGTGTACTTCCACCTGTAGTTCGCAACCAGTAATATGATGGTAATGGGGTTCCCCTGGCTACACAATCAAGATAAACTTTACTGGATTTGCCAATAATGTTGGTGTCCCCAGTCTGGGATACGATCTCGGGTCCGCGAGGAATTGTAGATACATCCTTGTAATTTACACCATAGTCTGAAAGACAACATGGAATTACATTATATTACATTACATTATCTTGTTGGGGACTCCAGTTGGTTCAACTTATATATGCCCCTCTCTGTTGGACACTCAAATATGTTTATCATAATGGCCCAAACTACCTTGCAAAATGGAGTGATTTTCCCTTTCCAGATTAAATTTTCCAGAATAACCTTCAATATGTAAAGAACTTGTACTAGTTATATACAATAACATGGGATCTTCCCTCCAAAACAATCCCAGAAATCTAGATCCATCCAAGATGGATCTAGATTTTTGAAACTGTTTTGGAGAGGAAAATCCATCTTATAAACAAATGAGTATGGTACTGAGAACAAAAGTACAGCAAGCAGTGTAGAGCAAGATCAGACTGATCAGGATCTGTACTGTGGCTCATTCCATTAGCAACTGTTTGATATATAGCAGTGCTCCAGACAAGACGGGGTAACAGGGATAATTTAAAGATAATTTTCCATATTTCTCCATAAAAACATATATTGTGACCCCTCATTCAGGACCGTCTTGCTGAGATGGTTCTAATTAGGGGTCACAACATATGTTTCTGTTGAGAAATAAAAAAAATTATCTCTGAATTATCCCTTCTTATCTGGAGCTCTGTCAGATGAATTTAACAACAATGCTGAGACATTGTGGAACTGCCATGAACCGTCACAACTTACAAACAACCACTTCCTTTTGACAGCTAATTTTTTTTTATTTCCACAGTACAGATTTAACGTATATCTGACCTCTAAATAGCACCCGCTTGAGGCTGAAATCTTTTCAATTGTACATGGGGTTCAACTGCACACAGCCTTACATTATCTCCCTCCCACCATCCTAATATGACTGATTAATATCAGCAATTTCCCTAAAATAGTCCATTTAACACTTTTAAAAATGCCAAAAATTAAAGTAGTTGAATTTACAAGCAGGGTAGATCCAGATGAGCTCAGACAATTTTTTTCTCTCTGAAAACCTGCAGATCTAAATTTTGTTACCTGCTTTTTGGTCTTTTAAGGGTTAATACCTTCCCAAGAGTGGCTGTTGTACAAAGGATGCATTAAATAAATCTAAACCCTTTGTATCATTAACTGTATTATAAAGTGCTTCAGGTATACCTATTGTCTTTTCTCCCTTGGTTATCAATTCAGTACACTTCATTTCTGCAGAGCCATATGCGAAAAACTTGACGCAAAGTTTATGCCACCAATGCCCAAACACCAGAAAAGTAATACCCACGTCACACTACTGCTTGTTGGGGGCAAGACAAAAACCTGGGTTTGAGGTTATAAAACTTGAGAATAATCTCAAACTCAAAAAAAGCACACTGATTGGCTGCTTCCGAGCATGTGCTCGGAAGCAGCCAATCAGTGTGCTTTATTTCGAATTTGAGAATGTACTCAAGTTTAATAACCTCTAGGCCTGGTTGAGATGAACTGCTTTAAAGAACTGCTTTTTAAAGCAGTTCAGGTGTTTAAAAAGCAGTTCAGGTGTACTTACCAAAGTCTCTTCCATGAAGACCAATACGGTACACTTCATTTCTGCTAATCTCACAAATGTACGGTCTTGGCTCACCCCTGTCTTTCACGAGACCAAGATAATAGTTCCTGTATTCTGAAAAATAAAATGGAAGACCAAATTGCAACAAGAGGGTCATGTTAAGCCTATACAGCTTTTAAAGCCCTCTTTCTTAATGTTCAACTGAGACTGAGCTTAATGTTTAATATGGAATATAAATGTACCTTTATCAGATTTAGTGCAACAGATGCACATTTCTGTATTTAACTTTTTCCGAGTCACTAAATCCCCCAAAAGTTTGAGAGAAAAAAGGTGATGGCAGATCCTTCTTCAAGCCACATTTACTGATGAGTTCTGCGAGACACATATACTGCAGACATCAGGTAAAAGATGCGTATTAATTTGTGAGCGCAGGCGTCCCCCATAATATTAACAATGGTGGTTTTGAGTATTCAAAGATAAGAAATTATATGAAAAGCAAACACTTAAACAACAAGTATTTTGCGGAAGGCTATGTCACAACTGCAAACTTACACTCAACAGAGCTTGAAAGTAGGTCAAGGTCAGCTAATTACATTGGTATGATTGCAAAGAAAATGTTATGATGTGAGTTTGTGTTTCATCACTAAAAGTCTTTTAGTGTCTGAGAAATGCAGCTAACTGCAGTGGGTAAACATCAATTTGGCTATGTTCAACAGAGCATGAAAGTAGGTCAAGGTCAGCAAATGACTCTAATACCGCATAGACAATGTCATGATGTAAGTTTGTGTGGAGTTTTGTAAGTTTATGTGGAGTTTCATCACAAAAGGTATTTAAGCCTCTCAGAAATGCAGCTAAATGCAGTGGGTCAACATAAATCTGGCTACTCTCAACAGAGGTCATGGTCAGCAAACAATACTGGTGTTGGCCAGTTGATGTATGAAGTTTCTTTACATCTTTGAATAACAGAGCTAAACACAGTGGGTAGACATAAATTTGGTTATGTTGAACAGAGCCTATTTTGGTCAAGGTCAACCATGACCAGGAAATGACACTGGCATTGCTGAGACAATGTCATGATATAAACCTGTTTGAAGTTTCATCACAATTATGAATAGGTCTATGACAAATGCAGCTAGAGGGGATAAGTTATTAAGTAAACATTGTTGAAAACGACGAAGGCACCAACACTTACACCACCGCCAGAAAGTGACACCTATATTGCTTCTGCTTGCTGGTTATATGACAGGAATTTATCCTTCCAAAATTACCACAAATATGTAAATCAGTCTTGTATAATTCAGCTATGAAATAGGTTTTTCTCTTCCAAAACAATTCGGAAGATCCAGATTCATCTAGATCCTTCAGAATATTTTGGAAGAGAAAACCCTGTCTTATAATTGAATTAATACTGTATTTGGACTGTCACATAAGTTTGCAAGATTGTGTAAATAGAGAATCTTACATGAGTGCTCATGTATTAATGAATTTATTTAACTTGTCGGGGAAAACCGATAAGCTGCTCGGCAAAACAGCCGAGCAGCTTATCTACTTTCCCCAACGAGTTTAATAAATTCAATAATACAGGAGCAGGAATGCTAGATTCTATTTAGCACAGGACACTAAAATCAAGTTTTATCAGCAAATCTTGCACTAAAACGTGACGATTTAGCCATTAGAAAACGCGACTTCTTATGGACTTCAATGCATAATGTTACAACGTAATTTGCATATTTAATCCACTAGCTGATTATCGTTTTTAATGCATGGCTTTATTACACTCTCAGATGCGACGTCATATGATAAAGATATGTCTCATAACTTACCATAGTCAAAACTGTAAACTACAAGATTCAATCGGCTATCCATATCAACGTGTCTTACATTTGGACCCCACAATGACGAATAAAGAGGCAGCTCCTGATTGGTTGCCGTCCACACATATCTAACGCCATCTTTTTTTCTCTCCTTCTCTGCACTTGTATACCAATCTTGACTGCAAAAAAATGTCTCGGTCATATAGGCACCAAAACAATAAGAGAAAGTGAACAGGGACTCACCTATAATTCTTATACACGAATACCCTAACAAACTGCACAGATTCAGATATGTTGAACGTCTGTGCCAATTTCACGTCAGATTTGAATCACAATTGGCGGGTTAAGCCTCAAATTATACCACAGACTATACTGCAAAATAAATCTTATTCAGAGATTAACCAAGATTTTATTTAAAGTGACGTAAAATTGGACCTTGTTGTCGTTGATTGTCATAATGAGCAATCTGGTTTAATACTTGGTTTGTTTATTTACAGAAGGTTTCCTTTTCAAAGATTCTTCATCCCTCTGAATCAAACACTTTTACTATTTTTTTACAATTTTGCTTGCTTTCATACCTAAACGTTCTTTGATATGTGAGCTTTTTAAGAAAGAAGATTACTTTGTGTCTCAGCAGCCATTTTGAAAAAGTTGATGCACAGTGCAGTATATACCGGTAATTAAGTTGAATACAGTAAGTAGTGCACTTTTATCTCTTCAAAGTAAGGCACTTACAAATGAAAATCTGACTTCAGCTGGCTTGCAATAAAGGTATTTTCTGCTTCTGTCTCTGCAGTTACCAGGATAGCTCCATTTCTCTGCAAAACAAAAGAATCAGTTGGAGACTGTTGTAATCTACCCTAATGTGCCTAAGAATTGGTACACCTTAAACCATTAATTTTCCATTTGTCCCAAATGGAAAATTAATGGTGTTAAGTGTCCCAATGTTTAAGCACATTAGGGTAAGCTATTAAAGAGCTATATGTTAAATGTCCTTCAAAAGTGAAGAATATCATATACTGTAAACCTAAGATTCATAAAACGTATGGCTACATTACAATTTACCTGCCAAGCTTTCTGAGGGAGATAACTTTGGTGACTTCCTAGTTGCTTCACTGTACAATGAAGACCTTCCAGAAAGGAAAGCAATTTCAGTTCTTCAAAAGAGTTCCCGTCACCTCTTCCCCCCCCCCCCCTCCCCCCCCCACAAACCCATTTACCTTTATGTCACTATTAGTGTTGCTCATTTTGTCAAGGATTTTATTTTCACACAGCTATAACTGGCTATGACTGGCAGATGTTTGTTCCAATACTTAAGCAGAATTTTTATGGTATACTTCGAGGGAAAAGGTTTTTTTAATCTGATGCCATACACCTGATTTCGGAGATTCTCTAGATTTCAATTTTCTTTTGGAACATTTTTTTTTACATAAACACCCCAGGGATGGGGCTATCAAAAGTATTATCACTCACCTGACAGTCCAAGGCAGCATCATCATATGGTAAATGAGGGTAGAATACAAACTTGTAGCACCTGTCCGAATTGCTATGCCAACCAGGAGGGCAAACTGAAACAGAACCGAAAACTTTACAACTTTGTGACGGTTACATAAGTCTGTAAGCTTCACACGACATTTTCAGACAAGTGTCTCATATTGATTTTTGCATACATAATAACACACCGAAAATTTCACGTCTCTTGCGTCAAATCCAAGTTTGGCTTAATACGACCCCCCCCCCCCCCCCCCCATGGACCGCTATAAAGCAGTTATCATGAATTGGCTTTGTTGGGATCACCTAAGGTAATAACAGAGTAATTAAAATCCTCAAATTTACCGTAACTAATAACCCACCAAACTTAAAATGGTTATTTATCACCGTGCCTGCATTTTTGTCTGAACGACCTGTAGAAAGTATAAGCTTCACAACTTTGTAAGTTTCACAGTGTGGGCTTTATATCTATGAAAGGTTCATACCTATGATACTCTAAAGTTGCTACTTGTGAAGCTTAAAGATAGCTGTCCCTAATGTGAAGCTTAGGGACAGCTGTCCGTAGCCTTCACAACATTGTGAAGCTTACGAAGGTGTGGAGCTTAGAACAGCACTAGAATAGCAAATCAATGAACCAACAGGCCCGTATGCAGACTTTAGAAAAGATGGGGTGCAATTTATAAATTTCAAGAAACTTTCAAAGAGGAGGTTGCAAAAGTTAAGAAAACTCAGATTTTGAAGTCAACATTAGAAAGTGTATACTCTGTTTCTGACAGAAAACAGCAGGCTTTTGAAATAACTGCCCAAACCAGGGGGTTGTGTTTGCACCTTCCACACCCCTCTGCATACAGGCCTGATACAATTATGTGGTATGGTAATTATACTTACTAGTTGGTACCTGACTCAGTACTCCTCCCAGTAAGCTCCACAGTAGTATAGTCTTCATCATATCATTGCTGCAAGAAGAAACACAGAACATTTGAGAATGGTAAAGGGTTCCCATAGCCTAGTGGTTGTAGGGGCAGTGGGGATTATACATCCACTATAACTTGGGCACAGCATACGAAAGGCCTGTTCTGACAGAGCTACAAGTACAGTCGAACTTCACTGGCTCGAACTCGGAAGGTTCGAACACCATGTTTCGGTCAAACTGACTTTCCAGTCCCGGCAAAACCCCTATTCATTTCAACTAAACATGCCACACTTGGCTCGAACAACAATGGCTTGAACGCTCGAACCCAAAGTCTGGTCCCTAGAAACCACTTTCTGTGTAAAAATCCACCGATGGCTCGCTCCTATTTCCTTGTAAAACATTTCCAAGTTTAATGACCGGACTAAATGTAGATCCTACCGATTACAAATATTGGTCATCAGGTTTGCTACATGTACATCCATGCTTATCTTGGTATTTTTATATTGTAAATAAAATTATAAACATATGTTTCTGTGTTGTTTTGTTTTATCTACCTGAAAGTGCAAAGATTCAAAGAGTGACCGATCAAAATACAGGAAGTTTTCATAGTTATGATAGAAAAACATATAACATAAAAATGGATCATGTTGAGTTGGTCTTCAATGGCTCGAACTACCGATCGTTCGAACTTTTTTTGGTGGTCCCCGCGAGTTCGAGCCATCGAAGTTCGACTGTATAATTATATTGAGAATTTAAAGAAGAGAGGGCAAACAGTTTTGATCCAGAAGAGGCGGCTCATAATAGAGCCTCCGCATCTGATTCTACACTGTTTGCAAATTCAAATATTATCACTTCTTCTGCTTTACGAGTTCATCATGGTAAGGTACTAATGTGTAAAACAGAATGTAGTGTCAGAGCTCCAGATAAGGTGAGGTTTTGAGGATAATTCTGAGGTAATTTTTTATTAGTCAATGAAAACATATGTTGTGACCCCTCATTAGAACCGTCTTGGCAAGATGGTTCTTATGAGCGGCTACAATGTATGTTTTTAGGAATAAGGAAAATTATCCCTCAATTATCCCTGTTACGCCTTCTTACCTGGAGCACTGAAGTGTTTTTTATTGTCAACTCCAATCATGCGTACTAAATATTCTGTTTTGTAACTTACAGCTGAAGTGGTTCAGTAAATATTGATATAAAATGCATATCAAACAAAATTTACACAATTTTACAAGTAAATCTCCCAGGTAAAACCAATGAAAATTCAAATTTATACTACCAATTTCACTTTCGTTGATTTCTGCTATGAGCGAAAAATATTATCCATTACCCAAGTTACCCTAGATATTAACCTTTCTCAAATTTGAACAAGTTTTTTTTGTTATTCAACAATGTCAGTACTGTTTGCAAAGCTACTGTAAGGGGCATCAGAGTTCAGAACTACCGCTTAGGATTTAAGGTGAATGGACACTCTTTCAGGGGAAGTAACTGTGCTATTTTTAAATTTGCTATTTTTCTCATTGAGGGTCTACTCTTGAAAGAATTTGCTCTCCAGCAGTTTGCTTTTAACAATTTTTTTAAGAGAAGACATCATTTTGGAAAGGCTTTCTCTTTAGGGAAAGTAAACACGATGTCAATACAGTTGTTTCCCTTTGCAAGAACAGCAGAAAACCACGGAGATATGCCCACACACCTTGACACATTCATCACAGACTTGTAACCCTCAATACCCCAACAGACTCTGCCAGCTTTGAATTTCAGAAGCAAAGTATAAAATTTGGAAAAAGGGGGTTTGAGAATATCATTGAAGCATGATAAAAAGTGTAGCTTAATGTGCTAAAGAATCGAGCACCTAAAACCATTAATTTTCCATTTGTCCCAAATGGAAAATTAATGGTTTTTAGGTTGCCCAGTATTTAAGCACATTAGGCTAGTTCCAAATGAGATGGATCTTTCTGCACTGTAGTGTTTGCAAGCTGTTGTTTCTTGTTTAGCCTCTACCATTCTGAATTTATTAATGTCAATAATATCTAGTGGTGAATGAATAACCCTCCATGTTTTCCTACCACTTTTTCAAAGGGACACGACTGTCACAGTTAAAAATTGGCGTCCTTTTAATAAAAGCCCCAATTCAAATGGGACCTACTGTTAAAGAACTAGTTCCTCGGGGAGAAAATTCTTTCCTTTTAGAATTGACCCCGTTTTTTGAGATGGGAGGCAAAAGTAAAAGTGGGAGAGCTGCTTCCCCTGAAAGTGTATCCGATCACCTTAAGGCATACATGAATATATTATTATTCAAAGTCCTGGTTCATGCTCTTGCAAATATTAACTTTTAGCAAATACAAAGAATAGACAGCTCCAGATAAGAAGGTGTAACAAGGATAATTCTGGGATAATTTTTCTTACTTCTTAACGAAAATATATGTTGTTATCCCTCATTAGAATCGTCTCTCTGAGACAGTTCTAATGAGGGGTTACAACATATTAAGTTCTGATCAAAAATAACAAAAATTGTCCTTAAATTATTCCTGTTACCACTTCTTATCTGACTGACTGCTGTAGAACTTGATTTGAAAGAATGTTTACAAGTAACTTGTTGTTTATTCAGTAAGGTTAATACCCCTACATATCCCATGAGAACAAAGCCTGGCCAGAAGCTCAGACACCCATATAATGAAGCTGTCACTAGGCAGGGGTCAGCCTAGGGTTCTCAGACAGGGAGACATTTTCTGAAATTCAAGAGAAGTTTTACCCCAAAATTTTCTATTTCTACATGTTTTAAACATTTTGATTTCTCCCTCAATTCAAAATAGGGAGAAGTCATTCAGCTGAGGCAGACTACCAGTATTTCTCCCACTTGTCCCTCTCGGTTGAGCCCTGCTAGTCAACATGAATTTGTAAAGCTTAAACAGATAGATGACTTGTGATTTTATTCCTTTTTAACAGTATTTCAATCAAATCAGGACAATTGGAGGGTGATAATGAAAGGCTGTGTATAATGGAACTCTGTTTAGGACTGAAAGAATTTCCACTTCCAGTGGCAATCGAACCTGAGACCGCTAGATCAGCAGATTAGCGCTAAACTTACTAAGCTACTAGAGCTCCTCTAAAAGCTGCTACACTAGCCTGGCTTCCAGGCTAAATGGTTATATGTATTCAAATGGTATAAGTCTTAACGTGGCTCGTTTTATGCTGACGGCCAAACATTTGGTCAAAACCAAAAAATAAAACAAAGGGACTGGAAGCCAGCCTTCAAAGTCACCTACGCATCTCTACACATATCTACACTTCAGATAAGACGGGTAACAGGGATAATTGAGGGGTACTAGTCTTTTCCTTATTTTTCCATAGAAACATATTTCTGACTCCTCATTAGAACTGTCTCACCGAAAAGAATCACAACATTTAGAAATAAGGAAAATTAACCTTGAATTATCCCAGTTGTAAAACCTCTTCTTATCTGGAGCACTGATATAAAACTTAATACAACCTGGAATAGCTGTCTGTATGCTCTTATGGAGATGCAAGGGCCTGAAAATTTGTGTAAGCCAAGATACAAGACCAAGCTCAAGCTCATAAACCAGATACAGTGCTAATTTTTGTGAAAATAGGTCACCATGACCTAGTTCTGTGGCATGTAACAGGAAGAATGTTTGGTACAGGGACTGATTGTGTGCCACCCTGCCCAGCGCAAAAGCTCAATATGATGTCTTTCTTGAAACATATCCATGTAGCTCTTGACTTGCAGTTTTGGGGCATATGCACCAATGGACTGTTGAAGGAATAACTCTTAAGGATGGTGAGATACAGGTTCTTTTTCTCTGAGAAAGTAGGTCACTAGGACCTAGTTTTGTAGAAAATCAAGATATGTGTTTACATGGATGGACAAAATTTTTATGAACACAGAAAGCTTTTGTTACTCTGATCATTTCTGTGAAGTTTTACCATGATATTCAAGACAGTTTCCAATCTATCCAAATAGTAAAAGAATAATTAAAGGCCCACAAGAATTATGCAGACTGCGGTGTCTTGCTTTTCTCCACACTGTCACATAACACAGCTAAACAAGAAATGCTGACACAAAGTTTACGCTGCTGCCAACACTGGAAAAGCAACACCAATGTCTCATTTACACTAGTCACGGGTTTGAATCCTGCTGAATACATTAGCACTGGAAAGTATGAATCAGTCTGGGGACTTATGGATTTCCATCACGCATATTTGTGATGGTCAGCCATAATTCTTACATTTTTTAGTCCAACTCACTAAAATGGCAAATTAACCTACTGGCAGTGTTCAGTATGACCTGTCTACACTTAAAATTGATATTTGGCCCAGCCCTTAACTATTCTCAGTAAAAACAGTCTTATTTTGGTTATGTCTGCAGAATTATGGTCAAAATTAGGCAAATATCGCTGTGTATTTGACTTGTTTTATTTCCAAGAAAAATAGATATATATATTTACTTTCTATTTTTTATAAAGTGTTGCAATCAATATTGTCTACAATGCTTGCTTTTTTGTAACAGATGCTAACTGTACGAGTTACTCAAGGTTTTGCACCAATTACTCGACAGAAAAGTACTTGGGGGGTTTTGCCTTTGTTATGGTCAGCCATAACAGCAGAAGAAACCAACGTTATGGCTTTCCATCACGTTTCGTCCTTCGGACATGTAGTGACATCTTGTGGTAAAAATTTCAGTAATTATGTTATGGTAAGCCATCATGTCAGTTCATTTAAAATGCATGGTTAACCATCACAAATATGCATTATGGAAATCCATAAGTCCCCAGACTGTTAATGGTGGCTGTTTCCTTCAGGGTCCGGGGGTTTCACACAGTATTTCCCAGCCCTTGTACTGCTGAGAACGGCTACATTCTAATTCTTTCCCATTCACAGAATAAAGCACACAGGAAAGATTGAAAAACATTTCCTAGTGTATTACTGCTACAGCCAATGGCGATTACACTTTATTCCGCGAAACAATGAAGATACAGCCCTGAGAACTACTTCTGTATTTCTTTATCCTCTGATATAATGACCGGGTTCATAGAATAACCGAAAAGCACCGAAATACCGAAAAGCACCCGAATAACCGAAAAGCAATTTAAACAAGAGGGCCATGAGGCCCTGAATTGCTCACCTGAGTAAAAAAAGGTCAAACATCAAACTAGGATCATCATTTAAACAAACCTGCTAGTTTAAACTGTCAAAGTATGACAGACATTGGTTCGAGCTTAAAAAATGACTTTGACCTCTATTGCTAAAAAAAATTCAAGTACTCTTTTATTAGACTGTAATTATTAACTTCTGTACCAAACTTTTCCACAAGTTCCATGAACTCTTATATTTACCATTTTCCCATAAAAAAGCACCAGAAAGCAAATTTGACCCTGCCAAAAAATTGTCAAGTCAACCCAAGGTCATCATTTGAACTATCTTGGGCCAAAATCTTCAAAACTTCCATGAAATCTTGTGTTCTAGCATGTTCACATATCTGACCATGCCGTAATAGGTCAAGGTCAACCTAAGGTCATTCATTTGAATTATCTTGGTATTACTGGAGTACCCAATGCTACATACCAAGTTTCAAGGCCATCCGTCAATTGGTTCTGGAGAAGATTTTTAAAGCTTTTTATCATATATGGGTGCGGCAGCCATGTTGGTCATGTGACCTGGACCGGTTGAACAAATTTTCGTTCCTAAGACCCCTGGAGGCTCTATATGAAATTTGGTTTCAATTGGCCCCATGGCTTTTGAGGAGATTGTTTGAAATTGTCAAAATATGAGAGTTCAGGGTCAAAGGTCAAAGAATGACCTTGACCTCTTGTACTCACAAATCTTCATGTACTCATCAAGCTGAGTGTATATACAAATTTTAAGGCCTTAATCTTCAAAACTTTCCATGAAATCTTACATTCTAGCATTTTCCCATATTTGACCTTGCCGTAAAATAGGTCAAGGTCAACCAAAGGTCATCATTTGAACAAACTAGATAGTACTTGAGTACCCAATGCTACATACTAAGTTTCAAGGCCATCGGTCAATTGGTTCTGGAGAAGAAGATTTTTAAAGCTTTTTACCATATATGGGCATGGCAGCCATATTGGTAATGTGACCTGGACCGTTTGAACAAATTTTTGTTCCCTCAACCCCTGGAGGCTCTATATGAAATTTGGTTTCAATTGGCCGCATGGCTTTTGAGTAGATTGTTTGAAATTTTCAAAATATTAGAGTTCTGGGTCAAAGGTCAAAGAATGACCTTGACCTCTTGTACTCATAAATCTTCATGTACTCATTAAGATGAATGTATATACTAATTTTTAGGCCAAAATCTTTGATAGATTCCACAAAATCTTATGTTACAGCATTTTCCCATATAAAAGCTACAGAAAGCAAATTTGACCTTGCCGTAAAAAAGGTCAAGGTCAACCCAAGGTCATAATTTGAACAATCTTGGTAGTACTCACGTACCCAATGCTACATACCAAGTTTCAAGGCCATCGGCCTATTGGTTCTGGAGAAGAAGATTTTTAAAGCTTTTTACCATATATGGGCGTGGCGGCCATGTTGGTCATGTGACCTGGACTGTTTGAACAACTTTTCGTTCCTAAGACCCCTGGAGGCTACGTATGAAATTTGGTTACAATTGGCCTAGCGGTTTCAGAGGAGAGGTCATTTGAAATTGTGGACGGACGCCGGACGCCGGACGACGACGACGGACGCCGGAGCCTGCCTATCCTATAAGCTCCCCCGGAGCCTTCGGCTCAGGTGAGCTAAAAATTAGTTTAACATGGGAATAAGTATTTTAGTTAGGCTTTTCTTGGCTGGAAAATCATTTGTAGTGTTATTTGTGGACTTTTATTAGCTTGGATTTCATACTATACTAGCATTGTAACCAAAAAAAAAAAAAAAAAAAGGGGGGGTGGGGAGCAAATGATGCTCAGCATTTTTTCCAGTGCATTCCTGTTATATCCAGGAATATGAACTGCCATTTGCTTAATGTAATTTTTTCAGCAAAACAAACCAAATTAGTGAATAAAATTGCATGATTGTGTATATTCAAATATACTTATTATATTCTGAGCAGACTACCAATCACAATCTGAGACACAAAATATATTGGTAAACAAGTCTTGTTCGGGTGCTTTATCTGTTAGATCTTAGTGCACTGTTTTTGGGGTACCTATAAAACTAGAAACGAAACCAAAACGGAACGAAACGAAACAGAACACAACGAAACGAAACGGAATAGAAATCAAATGAAGCAAAATAAATCTGCAATCTAACAGCACAACATACATTTATATTTAAAATTAAAATCTTAAAAAGTTCCTTCAAGAGCAGAGAATACATACAGAAGTAGGAACATGGGCCAGACTACGTAGTTTCGACTAATAAAGCCTCGTCAGTGACCCTGACAATATCTGGTGAAGAAACCAGAAAAAAGCATACTGTAATTTCTAATTTTAATTTGACAGTCGATTCAAAGACTGATTAATTTCAAATGGATCCAAATAATATAAAAGACGATGATCTAGAATGATAGTCTAAATCGGTCTAAAATTTTAGATTTCTCAGAATCTGTCCTCTAATCTCAAAGGATGTAAATAAAATATAATCCGCACTATGGATGATGTATCCCTATATACCATTGCAGCAACAGTTACCCCCGACTATCACCTTTTAAGTACAATTTCCAGCTTTAATAAAGTAGAACATAAGTCTCCTGTTGTGACTTTGTCAGCACAGCAAGGGCAACTGAAGGCCAAAGACTCTGTCAGTGGTGCCCAAGCAACCTTACAAGGTTATGGGATACACTAGACTACTCACTAGACTAGATTGGATGTTAGTCTGTTGGCAAATAAAGGCAGGACGCATACAGGACGCGGTAAAGTGGTGGAGAGGAGATGAGGGGTGGAACCACTTTTAAACCTCAATAAATATTGTTTTAAGAAAACAATGCGGGTTGAAGAAAAGATAAATTTCAAAACGTCACTCTCTGCCTCTTGCCTGCACATTAAAGGTTCATTTTGGTGGTTTGTAAGAGGACATGGAATTTGGGTACGGGTATTTTGCAGTGGGATCCTGAACATGACAACAGTGAAACCAACGGAAGGATAACTTAAGATTCTGGGAACCAGGGAACATTTTCTGAAATCATTATAGTTCGGGAAATGCAAAGACATTTTTTTTTCTGCGCAGCATAAAAATAATTGTTGGGGACCGAGGCAAGAACACTATTTCAGAAACCTGGGTCATATGTATGGAGCTGGTAGCCCGAAAAATGTCGAAAAGCTCATACGACGCTCCACAACAACAAAAAAGTAAAAATAAATATCAATTATCTTTAAATAACAATCAAAAATTATAAAGATAATAAAGAAAATGCCCAGACCAAAACACCCTAAGACCAAATGAGACCCCAAAATCGTATGTCAGTTTATCAAATTAAACAATTCAGCCAAGTATCTGTTTAAAAGTTAACGTATTTGATCTAACAAATACCCAGTAAGGGACCGACCATTTGATATTCTGGGGGGGGGGCCTGGTATTCTTGATGGAGACACAACATTTTATTTCAATGGCCTCTGGAAACAATTTCTTTTTTTTTCACCTTGTGGAAGCTAATTTATTTTTTTACAAACTAACTCAAACAGGTTATTTCTTTTTTTTTTTTATAGCTGAACTATCAGATCCTTGTTTACTTGATCTTAATATCCTTTTATTTTACCCACATCAGTATTTTTTACACCTTTTTTTCTCACAAAAAGAACATGGTGCTGTCTTTCACCAGGCGAAGGGCATGGCTTAGCTTGCTTTTGCAAACCAGTGCCTGGAGCATGTTACTCTTTTCATCTAAGGTACAGATACAAACATCCCTGTATGAGTTTGGCCAAAACTTAGGCCTTAAATTAGGGCTATTTTGGCTAAAATTTAGGGCTATTTTGGCAAAGTTTTAGGGCTAACATTAGGAATTTAAGTTTTTTTCTATCCCAATATATGCCCAATTATGCGTTTATATTCGTCCTTTAGAAAGTTTGATAAATACTTACTGATCGAGTCACATTATACATGAATGGCAATTAATAAAATGGCTGAAAGTTATGTGCTAAGAAGTTAACAAAGGGGGGTCTGGGGGGCAACGTCCCCCAGAAGCTAGTTGCCCCCCAGAAGCTAAAGCAATTTCCCAATTTCAATGGCAATTTTAAGACTGGAAACAAGAGAAAAACTAGGAATGATGGTAAAAATAAGGGTTTTTATATTGGGACTTTTGCCTTTTAGAGTGTTTATTTTGCCATAATGGTTTTGTCTCCCATAAGCTAGTGACTCTTTTGCAATTCAGTTTTAGCGGAAACATTTACTTAGTAATGTGGCAGATAAATGATACATGTATGTGAATGTTGTATAGGATTTTTTTGTAAATGTATGCACATGCGGCTCCGCTGGTGTACCAATTGTAGATAATATTAAAATATAACTATAAATATGGGGGTCTGGGGGCGCAGCCCCCAGAAGCCAGAGAGATTATAAAAACTCAATTCCAATGGAATTATCTGCAGACTATATTTTTTTTTTTTGAAATTTTGGGTGGAGACAGGTTATTTTTTTCTCTTACTGTTGAAGCCAGATTATTTTTTTGAACCCTCTTATGAGCCAGGTTATTTTTTTCTTGCATATCCAAAGACAGGGAATTTTTTTGATAAATATACCAGGCCCCCCCCCCCCCCAGAATATCAAATGGTCTGTCCCTAACTTGGTAACTTCATATAGCAATGTATAGGGATAAACATGGTGCTTTTTTAGTCTTCCTTTTGTATTAATATGTGGTGCTGTTCTATTGTGATACTTTCATGGTATTTTTCAGATTTTGCTCCATTTCGTTTTATTTCTATTTCGTTCCGTTGCGTTTTGTTTCGTTTCGTTCCGTTTTGGTTCCGTTTCTAGTTTTATAGGGACCCCTGTTTTTGGATTAACGTTTGAAACCAAGACAACTGTGGTGCAGAAAACTTCTCTTTAAATGCTTCTCCCACCCATGAAAGTAATATTACAATGATACTTCATATGAAAACTGATATTTTTATTGCTTTTCGGTTATTCGGGTGCTTTTCGGTATTTTTGTGCTTTTCGGTTATTCTATGGACCGATAATGACCAGATGTAATCAGGGTATGAAGGGCCAAAAAAAAGAACAAAAAATAAAGCAAAACTGTACCCGAAGTGTATATAGCTCCTGATATGTACGGAACAAAAATCATATAAACATAAGCAGTAAAAACTTGGTCTTGGGCTTTATGACACAGAATGTGTCAACAGTTCAAATAACACCGGTATCCGGAAATTTATGACTCATTCAAAGGTGTGTGTTTATTTGAATTATTATTTCTGCCAAAATTGGTCAACAGTGTCACTCAACACAGACTACATAAAAAAAATCATCATTTTTTTCACGCTACCTATTCAGACTGCTTCAACCAAGACAAGACAGCGCGTGCTTTAACTTAAACATGCTTACCGAAATTGCTTTTTTCGTTGTTTACCTATCTAATTTCAAAATGGCGGGTATTTACATACCTGTGTAAAATGAGGTCACTCACCTGTCTCAGTTGCTCCCCCTGGTGTTGAGAGTAAATGGGTAAAACCTTATACCATAATTACATGACCTTCGTTGACACAGGCATAGTCGCGCAGTGCTCTTATGTACTCATTTATTATCAGGTGGGAGGGTACATTTTCATATGGTTCACCAAAATTTTTCCGACCCCCCCCCCCAGTCTCACAAGAATTATTTTTCCGACCCACCCACCCCCCAGATAGGTGACAAAAAAGTTATGATTCCCCCCCTCTATCCCCAATGCCAGCTACCCTTCACACACACATACCATATTACCAATTTTATTTCTGACTGACCTCAATCAAAACCTAGCTGTATTCAACACTAAGAACATTTCTTATTCTAACAGGTTAATTACATGTAATCATGGTCTGTTTAAACTTTGTCTGCATTTCTTGCACTTTTTCTTCTGCAAATAGGCATCCAGAAATCTGTTGTCGAATGCTTAATAATTATAACTGTAAATAATATTGATTGGGCCTCTGGGTGGCGGGTGTCTGGGGGGCGCAGCCCCCAGAAGCCACAGTAGTTTTGCTGATGAAAAGGCACACGGAGAGCTGATATCACAAATGCAGGCATTAAATTTAATTGAACACAAAATCATTTTTAGACACTTTCATACTGTTCTTTTCTAGCATATCAGTGAAAAGATCTGTTTTTGGATATGAAGCTGCCCAATTTTTGTGTCATTTCCATAAAGTCTTTTAAGTTTAAGTTTTGAGTTTGAAAGAAAAGAGTCTGAAGTTTTAGTAGATATGGGGGGTCTGGGGGCAAAGACCCCCCCCCTCCTCAGAAGCTGAGACATTTTTAAAAATGAAGACCGATGGAAGAATTCTGACCTCCACAATATGCCTAATAAAATATATGACCCCCACCCCCTTGCTCCAAGGCTTTTTTATTTCCGACCCCCCCCCCCCCCCCAGTACACCAGCTAAAAAAAATCCGACCCCCCCCCCCCTAAATGTGCCCGGCCCCCCACCTGATAATAAATGACTCGTCCCTAACATCAGATAAAACATGCTGTACAGTCACCGCCTTTGGATATCAGCACCAAAAAGAAGCTTGTTGGTGCTGATATGGCATTGGCAGATAGACATATTCCAAGAGGCAGAAAAAACGATCCCCTTGTAAGTGTTCAGATGGAAAATACATAGACAAGAATCCATGTGGATGTTCTGCAGATGCGTTACTTATGGCTGTCATCATAGTACTGGATCCTGTACATCATATTAACTTCATTAATACAGAAGTCGACCTACTTGACGCACATGCCCCAATAAGCGCAAATCCTGGTTATTTTTAGGATATAGCACTACAAGATACAAGGAACAAGCTCTTTATTACGAATTTTCGGTCCTCATAGGAGCACATATAGTGGTACAGAATGAGCAACCAAACAAACCATGATCAAGGAAAGAATTCCAAATGACAGAATGCGAGCAAAATATCTATACAAAATAATAAAGCACATCTCCTAACAGATGATACAAGTACCATATGATACCACTTGGTGCCCGGTTTTCATCAGTGCTTGAACTTGAACTAATGGAATTCCATCCTTGATAGGATCACCGTATATACGTCATCTTCACGAGAATGCGTTAATTTTCAACTTTTTGTTCTTTATATGAACATATACCAGGAGCATACACCAATGACGCACTGACCAGGGCGGAATTATCTTTTAACACTTTGTTGTTTCACTGGGCAACATACATAGGGCAGTTACCGCGCGGTAGCAAGCTCGGGGCTCTGCTAACATTAACCAATTTTTAAGGATTCACTTTTGCATTTTCGTCATGGGGTACATACGTCGCATACAATGAATAAACTGAATCAGCATCTGGGGATATTGGCAACAGGGTTAGGGATTTTACCCTGAATTCGGTAGTTGTAAAGGTTATTTCCCTTAGACCATAGCGTCCCACCAATACACAGGATAGGTTTGTTGGAAGGTGGCGAAAAAGGCATATCCTGACAGTATCAATATAAGAAGTTTCGGTAGTAACCTTAAATCAATTTTATACCACATTGGTGTTGGTCATATTTGGGAACATCAGTCAACTTTTAGTAACGCCAAACTAACTAAGGCCATTTGTAAAGTCCTTTCTAATAGATATAAAGCTTTTTGGAAAAAAGGTTTATTCAATGATGACAGAAACGGCAACAAATTGAGACCTTACAGAACTCTAATAAGAGTGATATTGAAATGGAAAAATACGTTCTAACAGATATTGATAAGAAAGCTTTTAGCATCTTTGCTAAAATTAGAATAAGTAATAGTAAGTTGTATATTGAAGAAGGTCGTTTTCAAAAAGTTCCTCTTGAAGAAAGCAGAATATGTCGATTGTGTAACAATGGAGTTGAAGATGAAATGCATTTTATTTTAAACTGTGCCCAACTTAATGGGAAGAGGAAGATTATGTTCACTGAAAGTGAAAATTGCTTTCCGTCTTTTAGTTCAATGGATGCGTCAGATAAGTTCAAATTTATTTTAGGAAGTAATGATTCTGATTTGACTAAGATATGTATTAAGTGGGGTTCATAAGATGTACTTGTTGAGACAATCGTTGCATAATAGATAATTATTAGCTTGAAATACGAAAATGTATTAAATTTTGTTAGATGAGTCCAGTAAAGCTTCCTCAGCGGTGACCATTACAAAGTTATTTAATTCTGTCATGTATCATTGTCAGAAGGAACAGTGCCTCTTCCCTTTTTATTTATAGTCTATTATAAATGTTAAGAGCCAGGTTATAACACTTCGAGTGACTGTGATCATATCATAAGAATTTTTAATACTTTTATCGACAATAGATTTCTTAGACTAATACAATGGAAATTGAGTTTAAAGGTAGGTTCCTGGACTAGCGATAACAATTATATTCACAAAATAATTTCGTCTTTTTCTGGGTAGCATTGAATTCTTTTATTTTTCTGAATCTGTTGCTACTGAGAAAATCGTCAGATGTTGAAGAAAATAGTCGTTTTCCCTTTTGGTTTATTTTCCTTCGTTGGAATTCCAGTTCTAAAAACAGATATGTCATATGTCTATACATGCGTAATTTTGATGCCATTCTCCAAAGGTAAATTTTCTCTTGTCGTATGCTCTTCTAGAGATCCTGGCATTGCGGATGACTTAAAACTATCCCAAAATGCAACGCAGCATGACTTCAGTTGCGTTATATATTTTTGGCGCGAACTAAAAATAGCGCTAACTGGTGTGCGAAGCAGAGTTAGGAAATCCCTTGCAAAACACATTTTCTAATAACTTTTTGATTAACACTTTTAAGTGAAGCTTATTCATTCCCTTTTTATAAGTGCTTACCAACAACTTGGATGAAAGATCATCAAAATTATGATGCATTCCAAAGTAAAGGAACCTACCTTTAATGAAAATATAGAAAAGGCATTGCCGGCTTCTGGTAATTGTAACAGCAGATTCTGTACTGTGTATATTTGTTAACTTGGTCATTTTTTAATGCTTTAGTTAGTTATTGTAGTTAGTTATCTTACATGTTTGTGTTTGCCTCGGAAACAATCATATTTTGTAAGGATTTAACCAAATAAAATTGACTTGACTTGACTTGACTTACGGAGGCGAGACTCACCCGGAGAAGTGGATCGAGCCTGCACCCCCTGGATTGGTACTCTAGCGCGTTATCACTACACTACTGCCGCTCCTGTGAATATAGTCTAGTCTAATCAATCCCATTATAACCTTGCGAGTGACATACCGTATACAAGATAATTGTCGCGGTATTCCATTTTTCGCGGTATTTCGCTGTCACTTAGAAACCGCGAACATTTAAATCGCGAAATAATATCCTTTTTCTTACAAAGTATCTTTTGTAGACTAGACACGGTGTTCATATATTTTGTTTCTGTTTGCTTCGGTAATTGCTGGTACTTTTCACTTGAGTCAGTTCTATCATTAACCTGCGGCAGCCCTGCCGCAGGTTAATGAACGAACTGGCTCAGGTGAAAAAGTAGTTTTGCTTTTCGCGCATGTTGCTAACCGCGAAAATTAAAAATCGCGAAGATGAATGCTTATGTTTTTTACCCTTTACCGCGAAAATTTGAACTCGCGAAAATTACCGCGTATACGGTATTGTCCTTGTACGAGGTTCAGTAGCCTTCGGTTGCATCTCATCTCAAAGGTCTACGCTGTTTTTCCCTGACTCTGTCGAGTCCATGAGCCACAGGCATACAGAAATATGGATAAGACAATGGAGAGCATCAGTTTCACCTTTGATGCGAGAGATATGTTGTTTACATCTCTCCATATTGGCTTCAGCTTTGTCAGAGCTGCATGAGCAGACTTTCCCTTTTTCAGTCTCAACTTCCTCACGCAGACTCGATTGTCGATTGAGTGCAGTCCAGTGCTAAATCCTCTTGTTAGCTTTTCTGTATTCGTTCGCTCTTTCTACTTCATACCGCCTCTTCTTTAAAACAGAGGTTGAGAACATCTCTGGTGACCCAGGGCTTTTTCCTGCAACGTTTATTTCCAAGTATCTCACAGGCTGTGCCAGTCACTGATGTATTGTAGGCGCTAAGCATGTTATCTATGTCTATGGCATCATCCCTCAGACTGATGAGTGGTGCAAATTTCCCACTTATTGTTACTTAAAACGTGCCTGCCTCATCTGGGTTTCTTAACTTCTTAAGGGCAAACCTCAGACTCGACTGGGTTGACTTTCTGGCCTTCTTCGGACGAACTCGGAAGGTCATCATCACCAGGTCACCACTTCCTATGTCTGCTCCAGGAAAGCTCTTTGTCCTGTGGATGTTAACTCCTGATTGGAACCGCTTCCTCACCAAGATGTAGTCAATCTGGTATTAATGCTTCCTATCTGGCCTGTGCCATGTCCACCTTCTGGATGGTTTCTTGGTACTTGGCAGTACATTGTTACCAGAAATGTGAGTGTGGATGCGTTCGGTATATAAATCCAGGTGATCCCACTATGTGAGGGTCAAGCGTCATAGTCCCCCGCAAAAATGTTTGTATCGGGGTACCTAAGGTAGGTTGTTTATAGTTTGCCACCCTAATGTGACAAAGACCACAGTCTTAGGGCGGCAAATGATTATTAAAAGTGTAACTGTATCACTTCGTCCGAAAGAAGTTTGCTTTGTGAGAAGTGTAGCTAAGATAAAGGTTGGGTTTGTGTCATTTATTTTGGTTATACAGACTTTCTTTTACAGGTTAACTAACACCAATGTCGGCGGAATAGCATCGCCTTTAACATGGATTAAAGTTGATATTGTTTTCACCTTATCTCATACATGCAAAACACCAATCGAAATGCCAAATAGACCCGTCCAAATTCAATCTTGGGCGAGTCCAGTGCAGAAATGGTTGAGGGGTCTAAATTATGTTAAATACGGGAATCGGGAACAATATCTGACAATTTGAACATAATTAATCATTTTCCCAGAAGACTTTTCTCCGTCAGTTTGAGACAAAATCAAAACGGCATAACTCTTTTGTAACATTTGCAATAACTATTCACGCCGCAATTCCAATGATTGTGAACAAGAGGACCCTTTCATTCCGTAAGTTCTAAATTGCTTCAGAGACAATAAGGTCAACTCTATTTTTCATATTTTGACAGATTCCCAGTTGAATTTTGTCAAAAAATTACGCCATCCTTTGTAATGCGTACTTCCCGTAGCTAATATTAATGAGCATGTTAATTTGTTAAGAAAATTCTTGTTTGATTTCACTTTGGCTTCTTGAATATATTTTCCATGCCATCTGTCTTCTTTACAAAAAGGATTTTTAGCGCTGCAGATACGCTAACTTGGGGACAAAAATTGCAACTATTTTTCAAATTCCTCCACAAAATATATGTCGCGAAATCTCATCAGAATCGCCTCGCCGAGGCGATTCTGATGATATTTTGCAACATATATCTTTCGTGGAAAAATATGTCAAACTGTTTATCCTTAAAAATTGGTCTATTTGGGGCTCTGGGATTATCTGTTGGTTTGGAACGAAGATTGTGGTCTTTTTGTTTCTCGCCGCATGCCCTTCTTCTTTCAATTTTCATCAACCGCATTTTGTCAAGGAAGTGTCATTTTGAAGTTTCTTTGTTTCTGTGCAGACTGGCGTATTAATTAAGTAACAATGACAGAGAATTGGTTGGTGAAGTTGAGGCTGAAATAAAATTCACACCTTTCTACAACCTCAAGAGCATGCTGGTTGCGCATGCTGGTGGCAAATACGATTTAGCTTTCTTTTGAGTCCTCATCATTGTTTCATCATAGTGGTATTCCTTGATTTCCATATCCAAGCAGAACCAAATGATGGCAGCAACTTACATATCCAACCCTCCCCACTCCTCACCCCACGTTATTTATACTGACCGTTTCAAGGCGTTAATGTGCAGTTATTTTGTTTGTTGTGCCCGATGGTCATGTTCCATATGCCCAATATGAATCTAAGAGAAGTTTGGCTTCCATCATTTTGGATTATTTTGGTATGTTGTAAATTCAATTGCATCAAACATTTCCTTCCCGATGTCCCTTCCTGTATTTTTCGGACCATTGGTCTTGAGGGGCGGGGGGGGGGGGGGGGGGCGAGGGGCAGGGCGGGGCGAGGCGAGACGAGGAGGATGCTGCGCATGGACATTAATATATAGGCGTATCTTACCTGCTTTGACTCGCCGATTACGTCAGAAAGTGTGGCTCGGAGAGGAATTTCCGTTGCCTGCCAAGATACGCCCATCACTTTTTTTCTCTCTCAAACTACAGGGGTTTAGGGACACTAAAGAAGTTAATTAAAGAAGTGTGCATCTGTCGCACTAAATTTAGTAAAGGTACAAACTTCATACATGCAATCATTTTGATATGATGATATGTCATAATAGTCACTTTTCTTGGAGTTTCACGCCTGGACTTTAACTCCTTAGTCCGTTAGAATATTTCATGAAACTTCACGAATGCTTTTGCTTTGAAGAGCCTAAATGCTTAGAAATATGCAACTGTTTGTCTTTGAATTTATTTGTCAACCCCACACTCTTTTGGCACATTTTCATGATACTTCATAGATGCACTCGCATTTGAATTATCTCCAGTATTAATATGAACAGCGCCCTTATGAACATTTTCATAAAAGTTAAAAGACTTTCTCGAACAATACAATACAATACAATACAAATATCTAATTAATTCTGACATGATAAGGAAACATAATATGCATTAAAATAAGGTCCATAAATGGCAGACTTTGAGTTAGAGCTATGAGAGGCAATATACATGAATATATACACACATTTAAAAACAGTAACTTTATGATAAATCGTGTGGTAGATAAAGAAAAAATAAGAGAGCAAAAATTCGTTTCTGCGAAACCTTATTCAGAAGCTGTTCGAACAACTTTATGCTTGAGCTCAATATTTTGCGCTGTTTTATTTATTTATTTTTTTTTGTATTGTCAGAACTCAGGAAAAATACTCAACAATGACATTTGTTGGGCATTCTGTGACTGTGACATTTTCTTGTCATAATTATTGTGGAGAACAGGGTCATGTTTATGGACAACATTTCACCAACAGGTGGGAAGTAAAAACTAAGGTAAATAAATATAAACTTATATACAAGTGCAAGCTCATACAAAATGACACTTAACAGATAGACAACAAAGGTCAACGAGATATTAAAAACGGATATCTATCATATCCAGTATATATTGATATTATTAATTGCAATACACTTTCAATTATCTAATACTTTTAACACCTTTCTTTATTATCACCCATTTCCTAAAACCTTGTCAAATATTGTTATAAAGCTTACGAAAATGCCTTTATCACTAGCCTAATATTGACCGTTATCAAGATCAAAGAGACCGACAGATGGTCAACACGCGCAAACCTATATACAAACGTTTTGTATATCAGAAACTACTTGAAATGATAAATTTCCATATGTCACCACAGAAAGAGTTGAAAGAGTCAAACTGCTGAAACTCTTTCTGTGGTTCAATTCAATTCAATAAAGAATTGAATTGAATTGAACCACAGAAAGAGTTTCGAATTGAATTGAATTGAACCACAGAAAGAGTTTCAGCAGTTTGACGTTATTGTGTTGCTGCATTGATTTGATCTTATTGGAGACGGCGGAGCTCCACCCACCAGGGAAGCAATGGCTATTCTGTTGATATACATTCTGAAGAGTAAGGAACATACCAAAGGACCCGGTTTATTTGAGCCTGATCATTCATGTGCAGTGATGTAATGTTACAACACTACCCACGCCCCTAGCACACGCTTCAGCGGAACTCTAGTTTCAAACTGACTCAGAATAAGCCCCGGAATAAGCCCAATGATTCCAAGGGACCAGAAAATACATAATTTGCACTTTGATGATGTATAGGGAGACTTTCTAAGGCCGCCACACGCCACAATACCAGATGAAGTGTAAATTAATTGCTTTTGAAGAAATATCCACTTGAAGTAAATAACACATCAGAGAAACGAAAATAGCAGACTTGGTTTATTTGGGTTTGTTCATGTGCAGTAATGAAATGTTGCAAGACTGTGCAGGCCCCTTAACATCGGCTTCAGCGGAGCTCTGTTTTTAAACTGACCCAGAATGAGCCCAGTGATTCCAAATGACCAGAAAATATATAATCTGCACTCTGATGATGTTCAGGGAGACATATTACGGCCGCCACACAGCACAACACCAGCTCCAATGAACATAAAATTAATTCTGAAGGAAGCTGAGAAAGAGAAGGCAATGACCAGGTACCGAGGTTATAAAAAAAATTTCGTGCGCAACTCAAATGAGCATGAACTTTTATCTGCTGATAAATATGAAAATGCCAACTGATGTTGGCATTTTCATATTCATAAGCAGAGAAAATTTCATACTCAGCTAAACAGAGCAAGAAAACAACTGTACTTATCAATAATTTGTTATTTATTAGCAGGTAAATTCATGCTCAGCTGAGTTGAGCATAAAAAAAGTTTTATAACCTTAGGGCCAGAAGCCGACTCAGTCGAGTTCCACATCCTCCCCCAAACACCAAATGGGAAAGAAAACAATCAAGAGTCACATAAAGCAAAATAAGACAAATGAAAAGCCAAGAGGTCAGCTGTTTCCCGGCAGATGACCGCGAGGCTATTAGAAATAGTGTACAAAAAGTAAGATTTATAGAAATCCGACAGTGACAATAGTGGAAACCACAACAGTTGCACCGCCTTTGAACGGTCAACAGCAAGCAAATTTGATGAATTTATGTCCCCCGCCTTTTTTGGAAAAAGACTTGGGGTGCACAATCCCAAAATGTGCAAAAAACGAACGAGGAGTAGTGCACGCAAAGTAGCATGAAAATATGCATTAACTTTACACTAGCAAATTAACATTTTTTGCCTTGCCTTCGCCATTTATTTTCAAATCAATTCTCAGGCCATTCGCATCTATGGCAATGGGGATTTGTAGGGGCTAGAAATAGTGTTGGGTCAGTTAACCTAACCACACTATTCCTGGGCTAGGTGGTTAACCATTACTAAGTGCACTTACTTTCACCAATAACTGACAACCGCCCTTCTTAAATCAGCGGAAAGGGAAACGAAAATAAGTGGCCGGAACGGGTATCGGTCCCGGGACCTCTGGCTCTTAAGTCATACGCGCTACGACTGCGCTACGCGGCCCGGCGGCAAGAAATAAACCCAGTAAAATTCTTCAAAATCTTGGTTATACCGGTATACACTGCAACTTTTTGAACATTTCTACAATACACATTCATTTCATATTCACCGTCATGTTTTAAAGATACTGCGATATTCATTCTGACTGCTACTTTTCGAGCAGAACTTTCCGCTACAAAATGCACAAAAGGTGATAAGAACTTTTCGGGGTATGTTTCCAACCTTACCGGATACCCAGGTGTGCCTTACACAGACAGGACGTACAGAACGAAGAAGATGAGGGATGGTAAAAAAGTGCTCGGAAAATTATGTATTCTCCACTTGTTGTTGTTGTGCTGTTGCTTTAAGTCCACGATAATCATGTCGGGACGGTTAACCACCAAAATATTCCTGGACAGGCTTAGACCTCCTAAGCGGTCAACCATTACTAAGTCACATACTTTCGCCAACTGCTCTTCTTGAATTAGCGGAAGGGGAAACGAAAGATTGTGGCCGGACCGGGTATCGAATCCGGGACCTCTTGCTCTTGAATCAGACGCGTTTCCGACTGCACTACGCGGCCCGGCCTCCACTTGAGTAAATTTACTGGTGTGCATGTGAGTGGTTGGGGGTTTCGGGGAAAATGGGGGAGGGAATAGAGGAGAGGGAGATGCTTTGTATGTAGGGCAAATGGAGTGTAAAATCGAAAGAAAGCGGAATTTATGTTGAAAAGTCGACAACAGCGACGTTCGTGACGCTTCTATTTGTAGAACCCATTTGCGACTGTAAGATATTTATGTATATAAATATTTACATAAATTTATTTTAGACACACTTCTTTCAGACAAACTCCCAGCATGGGGTTTATACTGCGATAGACATAGTGCTAATATGGTCAACAAAGTGTCTTGCTTATCGGTATTAACATTATAAATAGGGGTAAACATGCTTTAATCATTTCTGAGGTTTCTGTAAATCTTTGAACGTTCATGTTAATAGACAGTTTAACTTTTGTTATTTGGAGAAAATCCAGTATCAGTACTTTAATAGCATCGGCCAGAACATTACCAGTTTGGCGGCGACACGAGAAAAACGTCTTCCAATTGTATATTTCTGTTCACAAATTCCTGTATTTAAATAGGTATGCTCTGATCAGACGCCGTGGACCTGAATGTCGTATCCTTGCTCTACCTTGTTTCTAACCCCAGCCTCTCTTCAAAACAGGTTTGGGCCGTTTTACAAGATTATTGTGGAACCTACACGAGTTTAAGTCCTAACATAGCCTTTGTCGCTGACACATACACTGTTATCATTATCATTGACATTATGATTGTCTTTCTTCGGCTTTCCTCTCATACCATTAAATGTTGTCCCTGTTTTCTTTTCTTTTTTTGCAAACTCATGAAATAGACACAAATCTTGAAGATGCGTTTATCGTTTTACGCCTACTTGACCACATGAAACAATGTTTATGTGACTTTAATTACAAATTAGAGCAACAAAGCAATAAAAGTTCGTTTTAATTCATTCAGGAGCTATCATAACGGTTGACCGATAAGCCAGTAATACACGTCACTTTCGATACTTAAACCACTACTTGCTATAATACAGGAGATTTCCTTAGGACATTTCCGAAAATATAAGGGAAATTTGGACCTGCAGATCTTTTAATTTGTCTCGATACTGATCGGAGATGTTATCTAAAATGTGGTAGAACAAATGGCTAAAACGGCCTGAAGACAGAACAACTCCGTTTGAAATTAAACTTCATTCAATGACGGATAATATTTGCATAGTTTGTTGCAAATAGAAGTACTGGAAACGCAAAAATGTAAATAGGACTTATATGTACGTAGTTTGTGCAGACTTTTGAATTTTGCGCGTATGTAGACTTTTGCGAGTGTGAAAATGTTATAAACTTGAGGTTATACGATGTGTGTGTGTGTGTGTGTGTGTGTGTGTGTGTGTGTGTGTGTGAATTTACCCGACGTGACTTGTAACAGCGGATCTGAGACACATGCTACTTACGTAGGCCTACATACCCAAGTTTGCAAATGACAGTTATATCTACACGACTGCACAGTCTGATCGCGTCCAATTAAAAACTTTGAAGCATCTATAATAGTTTTTGTATTTTAATATTCTTATATGTGATTTATTTTCAGTCATTCGGACATGCCAGCCTGAACGGTTCTTTACTGACAACAAATTATTATTGAACCTTTGCAGGGCATCAGATATGGGCATCCGAGAGAAGAATAAGTCATGTCATAGCACAACTTGTCTAAATGCACACTGAACATGCGCTGTCACAGTTTGCTCATGCAATAATAGGGTCTTGAGGACTTTATAAAGCGATCTGCCCATGCGCGTGCCTGACTGCAATTTGCAGATTTTGATATGACTGTTTGATTTTGAGCCGCCTTGGAGTTCAATAAACCGTTGTTAACGACTGTTTTATTCTAAATTGACTGCTGTTTCTTGTCATGAATTCCGTAAATAACTTCACTGTCACGCAAATGATGCGTTTTCTGTATTTTACACTGCATTAAGCAGCTAACAGATTCTTTTTATTTTATTATGTCTTCGTGTCTAAGAGAAACAGCACTCTTTTTGTACAGTCACTTTCCGTCAATGAGGTTTCTGTTAAATATCTCATTGAGTGTGGTAGTCTTTATTTGATAGTCTTTATTTAAATCACTTCACTGTTATAGTAGAGACCATATCTTGCAAAATCGATTTGTTTACGATGTGCTTTAAATGTGGCTTATAAGGTATACATTTTGTTTTGTGGCATCTATGGACGCTGTTAGTTTTAAGCAGAAATTAATTTTAACTATCTAATTTGGATTAAAGCTACTAAGGATTGAAATAAAAAGTTTATATGGATTTCTTGGGCATACAACATGGAATATTGAGTATATAAGTAATAACATTACTTTTTGCAAGAAAGGAATGGTACTGTATAAACAATAAATTTCCAGGTCTTTGTAAAACACAAATGATACTTTTGTCATTGTTAAAGAACAAGTGATAGAGCCTGGTTCGTCCGCCTGTACGGAGAGATAATCCACTAGCTTTAGCGCACTTATGAAATGATACTCAGTGTGGACATTGCACGCGTTGCTAAAGATTTGGGTATCTGGGGATAGTGCTACAAAGTTTCCTTATATTCCGTGGGAAAAGTAGATCAATACAAAGTTGATTTACTGCTGAAGTATCTAAAGAATCGAGTGGCAAGCATGAGAAAAATGTTGTTTATTTCTTAGTGATTAAGAAGAGGACATTTATTGAGAAACTGATAAAGAGTTGACCTCAGATGCCCGAGTCGGACTATCTGCAACACTGGAGTGATACTAACAGAGCTAACGAGAAGGCGTGACACTTTTGATAAGAGCGCGTGTCACTTTAGCGTGCTCTGTAACGTAAACATTGAGCGTAGCGATGTTGCTTCGTCCTAGTAGTGTATTGTGTTTCATTTGACAGGCTTTAATAATGGGCTTTGATGTAAAGCGATTTGTCAGCAAGGTATCCGAGGACCGCAAATGCTCCCTATGTCAGTTAGTGTTGGATAACCCAGTGAAAACTCCATGTTCTCATGTCTTCTGCTCCGGGTGCATTCTCCCCTGGGTGGTGCGATATGGGATCTGTCCCTTAAAGTGTCAACCTCTTGATCCTGGAGATCTGGATAATGTACTCCCATTAAGGGACCTGGTGTTAAATATGAAAGTTTTGTGTGATTTTAAGGATCAAGGATGTTCTGAAACTATCAAATTGCGGGATTTCGTTCATCATACTCAAGAGTGTGGGGCGAGACCAGTTAAGTGTCGTAACAACGGGTGTGAGTGCAAGATACCATTAAAAGAACTTCATGAGCACGAAGACTTAGTGTGCGAATATAGGGCCTCGGATGTTTGCAAAAAGGGGTGCGGACTTTTATTATTGGGAGGTTCTTTAGAGAATCACGAATGCCAAACTGCTCTTCGATTGAAAGTTGCTGAACAAGAACAATGTATAGCAACTTTGGAAGAAGATATTGAAAACCTTACTAACAAGTTTGGGGCTCGTGAAAGTTCGTTAATTCAAAGAATCGCGATGCTTACAAGGAAATTACAAATGCAATCTATGAAGTTTCAGAACCAGTGCAGGAATTACCAGACGCAGTTGGACCAGATGTTGGCAATAAAAAATAACAACAACAATTGTGACAACAAGGTAACTTACTTTAATTACCCCCATTATTAAAACAACAATTATTATAATTGTAAAAAGGGACATGCAATTATAAATATATGGTAACACTAGAATAGAATGAAACTACTACTACTAATAATAATAAGTTGATTTTACTGTACAGCGATCGGATATCAATTCCACCAGGCACACAACATCGAAATGACGTCGACACGACGTCATTTCGGCGTCCTGTGCCCGCTGGGATTGTTAATGGAATGGCAAACAGTGCAGATCCTGGTGAGTGAAGGAGAACCTGCCCTGGTTCTACACGGTTTGCTCAGGCACTTAGCTTAAGTTTTTTCTTTTTCAGTATTGAGGGTCTTTCACGTAAGGTTCGATGTAGTATTAATATTTATAGTATACAGCTGACATGGTATGTGACAGGTAGTAAAAGGGAATGTGAAAAGCAGTGAGGAGATAGCTAAGAGCTTTGTGAGGCATACATTAGCAGGTGTTGAGAGCTTATCAACTCATAGGCTCTCAAACACTTCTGTTGTCAATGACGTTTGTTCTGTGCATCTTTGCAAAGCACTCAATGTATGATAACACTATCACTTTGTAAATAAGATACCCCTCCCACCATTTCACCAAGATTGTCCACACCATAGGTACGTTCGGAGTTTTGCAGTTGGTATCAATGCATGTTAATTTTGTCATTGGTATGATTGGTTGCCAGTGGTACATTTAGAATTCTGAAAACTTCGAACGTATACTGACTGCCACTGACATTTTTGTTGGTGGTATACTAATAAACGAAAGTAGAGTATCAACAGCTATATTAGAACACAAAACCAATGCACGTGTTCCATTCACATAAACTTTGCGATATGAGTAACGGTCAGACAAAACCCAGTTCCTTTAAGCAGTGCAGCAGCTTTAAGTGCTCAAGCATGGCAGCTAGACTATGACGTTTCATAGATCAGCGACTCTGCAAACATATAAATGAAGATATATAGGAAATACCACAATCACAGAGCAATCAGAAGAAAAAGAAGAGAGAAGAAACACAAACAACACAATGAAAAAGTATATTTTCGACAATAGATACGTAGGGCCCACTTGGGATCAGTTGTACGGCTGGTCTTGTTGTTGAGTGCTTAATCCTGATATATATGTTTGCAATTTGATCTATTAATGGGTTAGAAGTCCTTCAAATGGACCGAACAACTTTACTTCTATTTTTATTTTATTTTTGTCCTTTGAGATCAGACGATGTATATGCTGAAAAGTCAGAAATTTTTTATTGGTTTAGACTATTGTTCTTGATCATTGCTTTTCAATCATTGGACCATCTTTGATACTAACCAGTATTTGAACTGACTGCCTTCTTAAAATTTAGAAATTTGGACGGACACTCGGCGCCAAGTGCGTGCAACTATGATTACGTACCACAGAGCCACTTGGGGAACGTCGTTAGGAGAATCGAACTGAACTGAACTGAAAATTAAGAAATTAGAGTATGCCTTTCTCTGGCTTTTGTCACTAGATTATGTCAGGGTCACTGATGAGGCTTAGGTAGCCACTTCGAAGTATGACCTATGTTTCTTCTTTTGAATGTGTTCTCTACTCTTTGAAATAACTCTTTAAGATTTTAATTGTATGTTAACGAACCACAACAGAACAAAGGGCGAGGGTTACTCGCATGTAAAACCCAGTAATTGCATCACTATACTAACCGTTCCAATGCAATTCTTCTGTTGGGATTTATTAACATGTCATCGTCTGTCGACTTTCTATTAGTCTTTGATGTTTGTACAATATCTAGGACAGGCTCGCGGTCATCTGCTGGGAAAGAGCTTATGACCTCTTGGCTTTTGGATGCTTTTCCTTTGAGTGCCGTCTTTGTTTTCCTTTCCCATTTGGTGTTCAGGACAGGATGTGGAAATAGGTTATGTCGCTTCTTGATCTACTTTACGAAGGCGAGATGCGAACTAATGTCGGGATAGTCTTATGCGAGCTGTTTTAGGCTATAATACACAGGGAATCAAGATCATATATGTAAAAGGGCCAAAACTGTTTGCAGTACTAACAAGTACAATGTATATGAAATAAAAGCCTTTGCTGACTTATTCATGAAACATAAAATGCACATTGTATTATTCTAGACCACCAGTGCTCTGTTCATGAACAGACACTTTGAAGTCGATTCCAAGGAGTCCTCTTCTTTTTTCAGAATTTATATACAACACGCAATCATTCATTTAAGCTAAGCAGTACATGACCTCAATATTCGCCTTGTTTAATTGAAAGGTTATTATTTTTCTTAAACGCCGGTTATTCAAGGCAAAGGAAGAAAATTAACTCTGTCGATATAAGTCAGAATTGTATTTTAAATGCTCCTCGGAAGGAAAATAGATCATATCTAAGATTTCACTCTCTAGTCCGACCCCCTGCTGTCTCATACAACCGACTTTTACGGGACACTTTAAAGGGCATTTGGTACCATCCTAAACGATTTGGTAGCACAGGTTTGGTTTTTAACAGTTGTCGCGAACTTTAAAAAAATTGAGGAAATGAGTGCAGCAGCAACTAGATCAGCCATAATTTGGTAACGGTCCCCTAAATGGTCTCGGCACAAGCCAAACTTGCTGTATCTCAATTCGGAACTGATAAAAGTCCATCACATGTGTTGGTATAACATGAGGTAATGTGTCCTAGTATTTAGGATAAATATTTGTAGGTATATGTAAAGGCAGTTCGCTTGCTTTGCTGTCAACAAATTTGGAATATGTTACATAAATAAATAAATGAATAAGTAAATAATATTCAAAGAAAACGAGTAATGTGCTAGTAAGATTGACCGGGGTCCGGGGTAGTTTTTGTTTGAACTGGTATACCAAAGTTTAAGGACAAGCAATTAATTTTGGTAAAAGTGGGGTAGTTGGCCAAATAAAGGATAACAGAATAGCCAGATCAAAGACTGTTAAAGACCCTGTATCAGCATGAACTTAATGTTCTAGGTATCAAAAGCCATTTTGCTATCTAAGTGTATCGAAATTAAATTGAAGCATAAACAGGGCTAAAACAGCTTTTGTGCTAAATGACAGCATGAAGGGCGATCAAAGCAGAATGAAACATAAACATATTATCAAGGTATATAGAAACTTTATTTAACGTGATATAAAGTGTCTCATTAATTTTCTTTGAGGAGTAAGTAAACAGTGGTATTTATCTCCGTATACCTACTTTACTATTACTATGGTACCGTATTTCCCGGAACAGTTAGGACAGAAATGCTTTGGCCAGTTGCAAATCTACACCAGACTTATATAGAGGAGCAGTTTGGTCACACTATCACAGTTTGCTAATGTCGGAACACATACCTCTGGTTCATACCCTTGAATACATCTTGTTCACATTCTTAAATACATGCTTCTTTTCACTCAGTTTGGCTTTTTACACCACTACATTACTAAAATCCCACTACAGCATGAAAAGGTTTACAATTCGAACAAACATATACAAGAAATAGTAACGCTGTGGAATAAGGAAGTTCATGTAACTTTTTGAACGATCCTCGTTATTTTTGTATGGATAGCCTCCCTTGTTTACTCTTTCGTCTTCTTGACGTATGGCGGGAAATGGCGGGTGCTGCTGAGCTGGACTGGGAAGCTGTGAACATGTTTGCAGCGTTTTTAAAAGAATATCTGTTGGGGTCATTGCAAAGTAGTCTGCCCTTTCCAAACTTTCGACAAAAGGTGGAAAATTGTAGCGAGGACTGACTGTAAATGGGAGCAGGGAAAACGCGTGTTTGCTAATTGATTTCTTAATTGCTTTTATGATGCTTCCGTATTCTTTGAGCCTTTTTGCTGCATGGTATAAATGACTTAAGTTGGGTTGATGTAAACTAAGACTCAAATAGCATAATCACAATTATAGCAACTCCAGATACCCTGGGTAAGTTTTCTTCTAGAGGCTACACTGCAGAGACAGATGTCTGAAAGGCCCCTTGCAGGCAGAGACTATTCAACAGTGTGGGTCGTTATCCTGTCCCAATAATTTTGACAGCAAATCAAAAGCTCACCACATGCATAGCATTGCGGGGACAGTGTAAAGGTAAAAACAATGTAATTTGCTTAGTGTTAATGCACTTAAGCCCTGCTATCCTCAGCAGTTTCTGAGCCATGAGGTAGCGGAGGTTGCTAAAGGCTAGTGCATTAGTGGTACTGATCAGTACTATATTGTTTAGTTGTAAATATACTTTAATCTCCTTTTGTCAGAAATGGTAGAGCTTCTATCCTTGGCAGTTCCTGAGCCTTGAGGTTGCAAAAGGCTAGTGCATTAGTGGTACTGATCAGTACTGTATTGTTTAGTTGTAAATATACTTTAATCTCCTTTTGTCCAAAATGGTAGAGCTTCTATCATTTTAATGGTGCAGTGAAAAAGTAATTCAGAGTCAGCTCATTACTTAGGATCACTAGTGTTGTGATTCTCAGCTTGGTACACTGGCTGGTCTGAGTCTTTTCAATTTGCAAATGCTTACTATAAGGCATGTTTCTGAATGGCGGCATGTTTCTGGATGTCGTGGCTCGGATGGTAAAAAAGAATGACAATTGGAGAGCTGATTTGTCATTTATGATGAGTCGATGAAATTCATGGAAAAGATCTGAGGAAAGCATCTTTTATTTAATCAACCGAGGTTAACTATTGCTGGATAATTATAGTTTTGATACACTGTCCCATGTCACCCGTAAATTCTTGTTTATGTCTTAAATTATTTCCTTTGTTTGTCTTTTGTGCTTTTAATTGAAAAATATCATTAGAAGCATGTGTATCAAATTTTCTTTGTCTTAAATGACATATTGCTGAACTTTTGTCAGGCATCTGTTAGAAATTAACAAAACTCCAAATTTATATACATGTATTTAAAAGGGCTTCAGAGTAGAAGGAGTAACAGATAATTTAGGATTAATTTTCTATATTTGCGGTAAAAATATACGTTGTGACCCTTCAGTAGAACCGTCTTGACTAGTCATACAATCCATATTGTAAAAGATGCTAATTTCACTAGATTACTGTATTTCAGGGTCTGCTTTCCAAACAGGACCAGTGATCTGCTATTAAAGAGTCACCTGTCTTGTGCAGCTACTATAGTTTCAAAGCTTCAGAAATGATTAGTACTGATGATAGTCCTGGGGATAATTTTTCTATATCTCCATGAAAATGTTGTGGCCCTGCATTACAGCCACCTTTCTGAGGGTCTACATCATGTCTGAGAAAATTTACATTTATCTAGAATTATCAGTTAAACGTTTCTTTCTGTTAATGCTTCCTGTATCTTGAGTGCCGTAATGTCCCTAAATATTCGGACAGATAGGACTGAGCAAACATTGTATACCCAGATCAAACTGCTCCAGTTGATCAGAGTCTACAACGTTTGCCATTCAAGAAGCATCATTTGGATGCATTAATATCTGTAAAATCCTTTTTTAAAGAATTTTTGAACAATAATTGTCTGGCTTTTGGGTGTCCGAAATTTTAGGGTCATTACGGTACTGTAGATGATCCATTCTGCTCATGGATGGTCCTTTAAGAAGAACGAGTACATTTTCAGGGGAAGCTGGTAGGGATGCGCAATAATATCGATATATCGGTATATCGCAATACGGTCAGAAAAAATACGTATTGCGATACGATCCGCCCATATCGATACGCTGACGATATTTTAGCTCCTTAGGATGTTGAAAGTCTCAAAAATAATCCATTCAGTTTTTGTTGTGTTGAGGTTCTCTAAGAAATTTACATCGTTCTTTCCGGTAAACAGAATCACGCTCAGAAAGCACATACTTTCGTTTCTCCTTCCGCTGATTCAAGAAGGGCAGTTGTCAGTTACTGGCGAAAGTATGTGCACTTAGTACTGGTTAACCGCTTAGGAGGTCTAAGCCTGCCCAGGAATAGTGTGGTTAGGTTAACTGACCGTCCCGACATGACCTTAGTTGTTTACCGTGGACGTTAAGCATCAAATCAACCAACCAACCAACGCTCAGAAAGCTTTATAATCAAGTACCCCATGGGTTACATAAGCCGTTTTCTTTGTAACAGCGTAGGCTTAATGTTTTACCAATTTTTAAGCAAGCCGTTTTCTTCGGAATGGCGTAAGCCGCATTGCGTTAGTGAATGAATGGCGTAAGCAAGCTGTAAAAGCAGAGTGTGCATATACATGTTGAATCGATAACACCATAAACAACCGGCTGACAACAATGGCCGATTACGAAACCGTTAAAAATCCGAAAGGAAAGTCAGATATCTGGCAGCATTTAAGCCTTCAAAAGATGACTGCTACAAATACCATTATTGAAAATGTTGCAGTGTGCCGCAAATGCGATATGGTTGTCAAACATTCAGGAAAATAAACCGTACTTACAGTTAGTAAGTAACTCTGGACGTTCTCCCCCTGATAAACAGCTACCTTTAGGAAAATGCATAAAAAGCTAGATATAGGATTGCCCTTCTTTTTCAGACTAAGCCTTTAACCAAAATCTTAGCCAGACAGTTTATTTAGAGGAGTTCCACTAGTCTTTCTCTTGTCCAGTTCAAGTCACACTTTATGAAGGATAAATGAAAACACCAAAGATAAACATAATACAGCTTTATTATCTCATATCTACTTTCACGCATAGCCCTCCAGTGTACTTTACATGTAGAAAACAAATGTCACAATATATTGTGATACGCATTGCAATACAGTGTGAGGGTATTGCAATATATTGCAATACGAAAATTCTGGCAATACCCATCCCTAGAAGCTGGTCTGTCATTTTCATTTTCACCTCCCTTCTCAATAGGGTTAACTCTTAAGGAAAGAATTTGCTCCTGTCTCTGGAAAGCTTTATCATTAAGGGAAGCAATAAGAAAGTCTCCAAAGTTGTTCCCCTTTGTGAAAATGGCAGAAAAACACGGAGGTGCACCCATAGGCCGAAAGACAGATTGTACCATATAACTAGTTATGTATATCAGAGCTCCAGATAAGAGAGGGTATTGAGGATGATTCAAAGATAATTTTTCTTATTTCTCAACGAAAACATATGTTGTGACCCCTCATTAGAACCGTCTCGATGAGACGGTTCTAATGATGGGCCACAAAATATGTTTTTATGGAGAAATATGGATACATGTAATTATCCCAAAATTATCTCTGTTACCCCTTCTTATCTGGAGCACTGGTATATTGTTATTATAAAATTCAGAGCTCCAGATAAGGTAGGGGTTTTGAAGACTAGATTTTCTTATTTTTCTACAAGACCATATCATGTGACCCCTCATTAGAACTGTCTCACTGATACAGTTATAAAACGGGAAATACTGAAAATTATCCCTAAATTATCCCCGTCCCAAATGTCTCAAAATGATGCAAGGCTCTGTATTCTTCTCTAATTGTACTTGATATTCAGAAGCCATGATCACTGTGAATAGACCTTATGAAGGGAGCATAACCTCCATTGATTTTTACATTAGGAGCATCAGCTACTTGGAAGGGGATTTATTGAGCTCCCTTCCCAGCGTTAATTGTTTAGATGAATTTAAAGCGATCGCATTGTAACCCATCTGTCTTATTATTTTCAGTGTGGCCAAGACAAGAGAATTACACTGATGTTGGAAAGGATATCAGGAAGCTTAGGGTTCAATATCATGGGAGGCTACTCCGTAAGTTACTTTATTACACTTTGCACTGAAAACAGTAAAAGATCAAATCAAAGTACTTACAAAATGATTTTAATTGTTTATAAATGATCAAATTTATTTGAGATGCTTACTCATCTACTCATCTATATGAAATCTTTACTGTTCTCAGTCAGAACCAGGGGCCGTATTTATAAAACAACTTAAGTGGTTGCTATGCGGTTGCTAAGGCTGATTTTCTATGAAGGAGATTCCCTACAACTATGAAATTTGCTCTGGAGGAACAGTCTAATAAGACTGTTCCTCCAGAGCACATTTCATAGTTGTAGGGAATCTCCTTCATAGAAATTTACCCTTAGCAACAGCATAGCAACGACTTAAGTTGTTTTATAAATACGGCCCCAGTGCTTTAGTTAAGAAGGGGTAACAGGGATAATTTCAGGATTTTTATCGCAGAACTATCCTCAAAACCCCATCTTACCTGAAGTTCTGGCTCACTCAAACGGAGAGTTTCACTGAATAACCAAATCAAAAAAGGCAAACAATATATATCCATATCCACACCGGGTAGGTGGCAATCGAAAACACTCTTAACAATCGATTAACTCGGATCAGAAACTGTTAGAAACAGCGTTTTCAATTGCAAATTGTAGAAGCAGCATTTTTTATTGCAAATTGTAGCCAAATGAGCGTTTTGTATTGCCACCTACCCTGTGTGATATCAGATAGTTTCATAATCCTGTTGTGGAGGTGAGTGGTGTTTAGCCTCCAAGTTATCAATATTTCAGTCGTATCAAGACATTGACTCTGAATTTGTAGAACTTCTACCTGAGCTGAGATATGGCACTCAGGTCCTGCTACAGCTATTAGCAACTCTGCTGCAGAAGCAGAGCCCTAGATAAGAGGGAGTATTTGGTGATAATTAGGGATAATTTTTGTTAATTCTGCATAAAAACATATGTTGTGACCCCTCATCTGAACCGTCTCGACGAGACGGTTAAGATGAGGGGTCACAACATATGGTTTGGATGAGAAATAAAAAAAATTATCCCTGAATTATCATCAAATACCCCTCTTATCTAGAGCTCTGAGAAGCACCTGGCAGCCCATTTTGCAGCCCCCCATGGGCAAAGGCAATGCTTTTGAGGGATATTTCACAGCATAGACAAGAATTTCAAAAAAGGATCAAGTTTTTACAATGTCATGTCATGGAAAATTGCATGGTGACAATAAGATAGAGTCTTGAAGGTCTTAAAGGCCATATAACTTCTTTCGTTATATTGTGACATCATGTGCAATGCTTTTAACAGTACACATCATTGTTCAATATAATCTGATTTGCACAAATTAGCGCTGCTGTAACCTTGTCACATGCATTGGTACCTGGCAAAAATTGGGCCAGATTATGTCTGGGCACTTCTTACGATCTAATTTCATCCACACTTTTGATGTTTATCAGTTTGCAACTGCACGGCAAATGATTATGTGAATGGCATCGCGCAAAAACGGACCTTAAGCCATATGTGAATAGCAAATACTCAAATTAATCGGTGCATCCATACAGACAGATAGTGGTTTTCGCTTTTCTTTGGTTACATCCCCCAGGATCTGTAGATTGTTCATGCAAACAGGGAAGACTCTGATCACACTGCGCATCTGAGTGTTTCCCGTTTGAAATGCATCAAGGCACCTTTTCAGTTGATGCCAGTCAATTTAAGCTTAGGAGAAACATTTATTTCATTAATCTATAGAAGTCACCGTTAAAAGATTAAGAGATTAATACTTTCAAATCATGTCGGCATTCTTTCATGTTCAATTGCAACAATTATGAGGGTTATTTAAGTTTACATGCGATGGTATTTGAACAGTGATTGTATTAAGTCAAATGTAAAGCATTGATTGCTTTGATTATATTTAAACAGGTAAAGTGTGGTTTCAGCGATAATGAGAATCGATAAGTGTCAGTAACCTTTTCGATTTCTTTAGAAATCCCATTTCAGCCGTCGGTCAGTTCTGATACATAGTTGCATACATTCAGGAAACAGAGCTCGAAATTATGAACATTTCTAATAATGTCACAGAGCTCTAGATAAGACGGCGTATTTGATGATAATTAAGGATAATTTTTTAGCTCACCTGGCCCGAGGGGCCATAGTGAGCTATTGTCATACCAATGCGTCCGGCTTAGCTCACCTGGCCTGAAGGGCCATAGTGAGCTATTGTCATACCAATGCGTCTGGCGTGCGTCGTTCGTCGTGTGTCGTCCGTCAACACCTAAAAACAAATAGTCAAACATCTTCTACTGTAAAACTACTGGTCCCATGGTTCTCAAATTTCACATGGAGCATGACATGACATCAGGGTCTCAGAATTGTAAAATTGGGTCAGGTTGAAAATCCAAGATGGCCGCCGTTACTAAAAATAGCAAAAACAACAAAATAAACGTCTTCTCCAGAACCACTGGGTATATTTGTCTGAATTTTGGCATGGAACATCAGTGAAACCTTGGTATTCAAAATTGTAAAAATGAAAAAAATCTGTAGCGGAGTTTTGTCACAGTGACCTACTTTCTTTTTACAAGTGTAATTTTGCTCAAATGCCAATGTCAAAAAACAACTTATTCAAACGACTTCAAACAACTTCTTCTCTAAAACCACTGCACCCATGGGTCTCAAATTTCACATGGAGCATGACCAGACTGCAGGCTTGCAAAATTGTAAAATTGGGTCAGGTCAAGAATCCAAGATGGCCACAGTTACTAAAAATAGCAAAAACAACAAAATCAACTTCTCCTCCAGAACCATTTGGTATATTTAGCTCACCTGGCCCGAAGGGCCATAGTGAGCTATTGTCATACCAATGCGTCCGGCGTGCGTCTTGCGTCGTGCGTCCGTGCATCGTCCGTCAACACCTAAAAACAAATATTCAAACATCTTCTTCTGTAAAACTACTGGTCCCATGGTTCTCAAATTTCACATGGAGCATGACATGACATCAGGGTCTCAGAATTGTAAAATTGGGTCAGGTTGAAAATCCAAGATGGCCGCCATTACTAAAAATAGCAAAAACAACAAAATAAACTTCTTCTCCAGAACCACTGGGTATATTTGTCTGAATTTTGGCAGCGAACATCAGCGAAACCTTGGTATTCAAAATTGTAAAAATGAAAAAAATCTGTAGCGGAGTTTTGTCACAGTGACCTACTTTCTGTTTACGTGTGCAATTTTGCTCAAATGCCAATGTCAAAAAATGACCTATTTAAACAACATCAAACAACCACTGAGCCCATGGATCTCAAATTTCACATGGAGCATGACCAGACTGCAGGCTTGCAAAATTGTAAAATTGGGTCAGGTCAAGAATCCAAGATGGCTGCCGTTACTAAAAATAGCAAAAACATTAAAATCAACTTCTTCTCCAGAACCATTTGGTATATTTGGTTGAAAGTTTGCATGGAACATAAGTGGGACCTTGATATTAAAAATTGTAAAAATAAAAAAAAAATCTATAGCGGAATTAGGTCACAGTGACCTACTTAGCGTTAACAAGGCCGATTTTGCTCAAATGTCAATATCTAAAGAAAATGCAGCCAATTCTGACCAGATTTGGTCAGAATTGGTTCTTGAATGGAATTATTTCAATTTTGTGCCAGTTGACTATCCAAGATGGCCACCATGGGGGCCGTTACTAAAAATAGCACAAACATAAAAATGACAATTACTCAAGAACCCTTGAATGGAATTGGACCAATTTTGTGTCAGAATGTTCCTTGCATGAAGCCGTTTCGATTAATTGCAATTTAGCATCCCAAGATGGCCGCCATCTGGTGTTACTAAAAATAGCACAAACATAAAAATGACAATTACTCAAGAACCCTTGAATGGAATTGGACCAATTTTGTGTCAGAATGTTCCTTGCATGAAGTCGTTTTGATTAATTGCAATTTGGCATTCCAAGATGGCCGCCATCTGCCGTTACTAAAAATAGCACAAAACATGAAAATGACAATCTCAGTAACCCCTGAATGGATTTTGACGAAATTTGTGTCAAAATGATTCTTGCATTGAGATGTTTCAAAAATATCTAACTGTAGACCATTCATATTGGCCTCTGTTACTAAAAATAGAAAAATGTGAAAATTAGAAAATCTCAATGGAGTTGGATTAATTTTGTGTCAGAATGGTCCTTTCATTAAGCTTTTTTGATTTTTTTGATTTTTGGCATTCCAAGATGGCCACCATTTGCCGTTACTAAAAATAGCACAAAACATGAAAATGACAATATCTCAGTAACCGCTGAATGGATTTTGACGAAATTTTTGTCAAAATGATTCTTGCATTGAGATGTTTCAAAAATATCTAACTGTAAGACCAGTCATATTGGCCTCTGTTACTAAAAATAGAAAAAGGTGAAAATCAGAAAATCATGGAATTGGACCAAATTTGTGTCAAAATGGTCCTTGCATGAAGGCTTTTTGATTTTTTGCATTTTAGCAATCCAAGATGGCCGCCATCTGCCATTACTAAAAATAGCACAAAACATGAAACTGGCAATATCTCAGTAACCCCTGAATGGATTTTGATGAAATTTGTGTCAAAATGACTCTTGCATTGGTCAGAGATGTTTCAAAAATATCTAACTGTAGACCAGTCATATTGGCCTCTGTTACTAAAAATAGAAAAATGTGAAAATTAGAAAATCTCAATGGAATTGGGTTAATTTTGTGTCAGAATGGTCCTTTCATTAAGCTTTTTCGATTTTTTGCATTTTGGCATTCCAAGATGGCTGCCATCTGCCGTTACTAAAAATAGCACAAAACATGAAAATGACAATATCTCAGTAACCGCTGAATGGATTTTGAAGAAATTTTTGTCAAAATGATTCTTGCATTGAGATGTTTCAAAAATATCTAACTGTAGACCAGTCATGTTGGCCTCTGTTACAAAAAATAGAAAAATGTGAAAATTAGAAAATCTCAATGGAATTGGACCAAATTTGTGTCAAAATGGAACTTGCATGAAGGCTTTTCGATTTTTTACATTTTAGCAATCCAAGATGGCCGCCATCTGCCATTACTAAAAATAGCACAAAACATGAAACTGGCAATATCTCAGTAACCCCTGAATGGATTTTGATGAAATTTGTGGCAAAATGATTCTTGCATTGAGGTGTTTCAAAAGTAAATATATAAAGACCAGGCAAGGTGGCCTCTGTTACTAAAAGTAGCAAAATGTGAAAATGAGAAATTCTCAGTGGAATTGGACCAATTTTGTATCAGAATGGTCCTGTTGCACAATAGCCAGGTGAGCGATATCAGGCCCATTTGGGCCTCTTGTTGCATTGAGATGTTCAAAAGTAACTAAATATAGACAAGTTTTAATGGCCTTTGTTACTAAAAATAGAAAAATGTGAAAATAAGAAAATCTCAGTGAAATTGGACTTATTTTCTGTCAGAATGGTCCTTTCGTTAAGCTTTTTCGATTTTCTGCATTTTGGCATTCCAAGATGGCTGCCATTTGCCGTTACTAAAAATAGCACAAAACATGAAAATGACAACATCTCATTAACCGCTGAAGCGATTGAGACGAAATTTGTGGCAAAATGATTCTTGCTTTGACGTGTTTAAAAAATTAACAAATATTGACCTGTCAAGTTGGCCTCTGTTACTTAAAATAGCAAAATATGAAAATTACAATGGAACTGGACCAATTTTGTGTCAAAATGGTCCTTGCATGAAAGCTTTTCAATTTTTTTGCATTTTGGCATTCTAAGATGGTCGCCATCTGCCGTTACTAAAAATAGCACAAAACATGAAACTGACAATATCTCAGTAACCCCTGAATGGAATTTGATGAAATTTGTGGCAAAATGATTCTTGCATTGAGGTGTTTCAAAAGTAAATATATAAAGACCAGACAAGTTGGCCTCTGTTATTAAAAGTAGCAAAATGTGAAAATCTCTGGAATTGGACCAATTTTGTATCAGAATGGTACCGTTGCACAAAAGCCAGGTGAGCGATATCAGGCCCATTTGGGCCTCTTGTCTTATTTCTCATCGAAACCATATGTTGTGAACCCTCATCTGAACCGTCTCGTCTTGTGACCCCTCATCTGAACCGTCTCGTCGAGACGGTTCAGATGAGGGGTCACAACATATATTTTTATGCAGAATTAACAAACATTATCCCTAATTATCACCTAATACGCCCTCTTATCTAGAGCTCTGTGTCATGATATCTGTCCATGAAACATAATGTTGCATTCTATGATATAAAAAAATATCACCCAATAAAGAAATTTATCAGTAAAAAATGCTTGTAAGCTGAAACTCTACAAAGATCTAAGAATTATGTCTCCCCCCTTCAGGGTCGGGAGACATATTGTTTTTCCCCGGGCGTCTGTCCGTCTGTCCGTCCGTCTGTCCGTCTGTCTGTCTGTCCGTCTGTCTGTCACAAATCGTGTCCGTTCTATAACTTGAAAACCGCTCAAGCTATATTCGCGAAACTTCATGTAAATATCAATCAACATGAGACGACGTGCAGAGTGCAAGAATGGTAACTCTGGCATTTATACTTTTTGAGTTATTTCCCTTGGAACTTAGTCCATCACAAAATTGTGTTTCAATCGTGTCCGTTCTATAACTTGAAAACCGCTCAAGCTATATTTGCGAAACTTCATATAAATATCAGTCAACATGAGACGACGTGCAGAGTGCAAGAATGGTAACTCTGGCATTTATACTTTTTGAGTTATTTCCCTTGGAACTTAGTCCATCACAAAATTGTGTTTCAATCGTGTCCGTTCTATAACTTGAAAACCGCTCAAGCTATATTCGCGAAACTTCATATAAATATCAATCAATATGAGAGGATGTGCAGAGTGCAAGAAGGGTAACTCTGGCATTAATACTTTTTGAGTTATTTCCCTTGGAACTTAGTCCATCACAAAATTGTGTTTCAATCGTGTCCATTCTATAACTTGAAAACCGCTCAAGCTATATTCACGACACTTCATATAAATATCAATCAACATGAGACGACGTGCAGAGTGCAAGAATGGTAACTCTGGCATTTATACTTTTTGAGTTATTTCCCTTGGAACTTAGTCCATCACAAAATTGTGTTTCAATCGTGTCAGTTCTATAACTTGAAAACCGCTCAAGCTATATTCGCAAAACTTCATATAAATATCAATCAACATGAGACGACGTGCAGAGTGCAAGAATGGTAACTCTGGCATTTATACTTTTTGAGTTATTTCCCTTGGAACTTAGTCCATCACAAAATTGTGTTTCAATTGTGTCCGCTCTGTAACTTGAAAACTGCTCAAGCTTTATTCACGAAACTTCATACAAATACCAATCAACATGAGGCGATGTGCAGAGTGCAAAATGGTAACTCTGGCATTTATACTTTTTGAGTTATTTCCCTTGATACTTAGTCCATCACAAAATTGTGTTTCAATTGTGTCCGCTCTGTAACTTGAAAACTGCTCAAGCTTTATTCACGAAACTTCATACAAATATCAATCAACATGAGGCAATGTGCAGAGTGCACAAATGGTAACTCTGGCGTTTATACTTTTTGAGTTATTTCCCTTGGAACTTTGTCCATCACAAAATTGCGTCTCAGTCGAGTCCGTCTATAACTTTAAAACCATTCAAGCTATATTCATGAAAGTTCATACAAATATCAGTCAACATCAGACGACGTGCAGAATGCACTCTGGCGTTTATACTTTTTGAGTTATTTCCCTTGGAACTTTGTCCATCACAAAATTGCGTCTCAGTCGAGTCCGTCTATAACTTTAAAACCATTCAAGCTATATTCATGAAAGTTCATACAAATATCAATCAACATCAGACGACGTGCAGAATGCAAGAACCATAACTTTAGCATTTATACTATATGAGTTATTTCCCTTAGAACTTTGTCAGTCACAAAATCGTGTCTCAGTTGTGTCTGCTCTATAACTTGAAAACCATTCAAGCTATATTCACAAAACTTCATACAAATATCAATCAACATTAGAAGAATTGCATAGTGCAAGAACCATAACTCTTGCATTTATACTTCTTGAGTTATTTCCCTTGGACCTTTGTCAGTCACAAAATCGTGTCTCAATCGCTTTATTACTTGAAAACCGGACAAGCTATATTCACGAAACTTCATACAAATGTCAGTCAACACTAGATAACCTGCAGAGCACAGCATTTATACTATTTGAGTTATTTCCCTTGGAACTTTGTCATTCACAAAATCGTGTCTCAATCGTCTAAGCTCTATAACTTGAAAACCGTTTAAGCTATATTCATGAAACTTCATACAAATATCAGTCAACATATAAATAGACGACGTGCAGAGCACTGTAACTCTTGCATTTATATTTTTTGACAAAAACTAAATATGAATATCAGTCAACATTACATGACATGCAGAGCATAACAACTATAACTCTTGCATTTATACTTTTTACTTATTATGAATCCCTGCTTCAGGGTAGGGAAACATATTGTTTTTCCCTTGGCGTCTTAATGACTGATCCTTTTGACATTAAAAAGGGGGGAGACATCTGTTTTTTCGTAGGAAAACAATTCTAGTTTATATATCTGAGATATCCAAGAGTGTGTGATGCTTTGTCGATAAGAAGAGAGCAGTTATGTTAGACTTGGGTAAGACCTGGGCAGGGATTGAACTGGAAACATCCAGCATGAAAATATTGGTATGTTTAAATTTAAGTCTTGACACTTCTGTTGTTTTGCCCCAACAGTTAATTTTTTTCGCCTCAGAGTTCTCTGGGAAACTTTTAATTACTCGACTCGTGATGCCCATAGCATTGTTTTCATAAATCCCTTAAAGTTTTAGGAGATATTACAGTCAGTTGGATCTTCAAGAGGCGACATTCTGTGTTGTCAGATCAAAGGGGATTCTGCATGTTCTGCACACGTCACTGATTCATTTTGTTTGCAATCTTAATTCGTAGAATGACTTCTTTCAAACTTTCTCAAGACTCACTAAATCTTTGGGCGCCTCGTTTTTGATACTTCTGTTGTTTATTAGAGAATATTGCATAATTAGCATAGATTTTCACTTGATTATTTTTTTTACCCCATGGCACATGTGACGTTAACAATGCCACTTGATTTTATACAGAAAGATTATGCAAATTTTCAGTGAATCACTTCGAACCTGTTTGGCAATGATTTGTATCGGCCTTTGATGTCTTGTAATTAGTTAAAGAGAGTTGTAATTGTGATTGCAGTGTGATTTTAGCGATTAACACTAGAAAAATTGCCTAACACTTAAAGCGCCAAAAATGAAAATAGCTGAATTTGCAAACAGTGTAGACCCAGATGAGGTGGCTCAGAATGAGCCACCTCATCTGGATCTACACAGATTGCCCTGTAGTTTTTGAATTCTTGCAGTAGTATAGCTTGGAGGATACATTTTTATTTGCCCATTTGAAAAATGGGATGTGGCATCCTGCTGTTAACTTTTTCGTTCCCAGATCACTCCACCTACAGCTTTTTACATCCAATCAAGCTGAAACTTGGTATATACTGAAACTGTGAGGTGGACCAGAGGTTTTTACCAGAAACAACCCCTTTCTTAAACTTCTTGTTAGTTACTGTACGACTCATAATTTTCATCCAGTCGACTTTGGTAATTGTCCATCTTCTGAACCCCTTCACCTAGGAATCTGATTTTTCGTATACTGATATGAAAATATTTAGGGGATAAATGTTTTGAAAATTGTCATTTAGGGAGGTAAATCAACGGTTTTATATTCGGAACCTAATTTGCGACCAAAAAACCAATGATTTACCTCCCCTCCCCCTCCAAATGACAATTTTCAATACAATTATCCCCATTCTAATGCTTTTTCTGCATTTTCATCTTTCATAAGGTACTACCGGTAGTTTGCATCAATTTCAGGCACTGTCAGCAACGTAAAATCAAATGTCAGCCTGCCGGGCTGCGTAGCGCAGTCGATAGGGCATTTGACTTATAAGCCGGAGGTTCTGGGTTCGATACCTGGTCCGGCCACTTACTTTCATTTCTTCTTCTGCTGATTCAAGAAGGGCAGTTGTCAGTTACTGGTGAAAGTAAGTGCACTTAGTTCTGGTTAACTGCTCGGAAGGTCTAAGCCTGTCCAGGATTAGTGTGGTTAAGTTAACTGACATTCCCGACATGACCATGGGTGTTTACTGCAGGGCTCGAAATTTTTTTGTGAACATACTTGTCCTGCAGGGCAAGTGCTTTCAATTTTTTACTCGTCCTTTCAAAAATCTACTCGTCCTTAAAAACTGTCTGATATCATTCTACTTTCAGTTTCATTTTCACTCGGTTATTTCCGGTACTTTCCGTAGGTATATGGTTTCGTCCCAATTCAGGTTTTGCCAAAGAGGTTTCGTTAATAAAGATTTCTGCACCAAAGTAGATTTTTTTCTGCTTTATTCAAGAGAGGACGTGAAAATAATGTCCTATACAACTAATTGAGTTGGATTATGCATTTGTAATCGTGCAGTTATAGAGCGCAAACAACTTAGGCGAAACCGCGTTGGTGCGAATCCTCATCGGGTCGATGTTCGATATGCGCAGGCGCACCGTTTATTTACAGTGTGCCATTTCCGTTTTCATTTTTAGATTACACGATGCGGGATTTCATGCTTTTTGCGTTACAGTCAATATATGTTTGCTGTAATTTGATCGATTTGTAAAGTGCTTTTCCTGAACGGCATGATTAGACAATTTTCATGGAGGAAAAACCTACTCGTCCGGCAGGGCAAGTCAGTGACAATTTCCACTCGTCCTTACCAATCAGCTACTCGTAAATACGAGCGGACGAGTGTAAATTTCGAGCCCTGTAACAATACTACAGCACAACAACAAACGTCAGCCTATGAGAAGCGACATTACTTAATGACGTAGGGTTTGCGACAGTATATCGCAGAATATAGTCGCAAATTTTTGACGTTATCTAATCAGATGTCGCGTTATATTTGTAAGTGCATTAGAATCCATAATAATCATCAAACACTCCCATTAATTCTGGATTTTTGGTCTCCTCTGCAGGAAAATACTCTTGTTAGTCAAACTAGACAATTTCCAAAACTTCACTTTGATTTGTTAAAATTTGCACTAATTTGCATGATGATCATGCTTGGACCAGGAAATTAAAGGCCTGGCTGTTGACAGCCCTTGATTCGAATGTTGTTTCCAATCTTCATGAAACAAAAGCACTTTGATTGTGTTGTAAAAATTTCTGCTGCATTCAATGCGAAGATTGCATTTTGTAATGATTTTAGGGGCTGCCCCTATATACTGTGGTTTCCTTTTGTGCCCACAAATCTGTCAAAATAGTCCGCTTAATTAGAGTTACGAGGGGACTGCAGATTGCCCAACTCTGTTAACGTCAGCATTTTTACACCCGTTAGATTTATTAGATGATTGCGGAACATGTGGGCTTTTAAATTTTACCACGCTGACACGAAGACCTGTCAGGACATTTTGAAATGAAACTCATTCTGTCAAAGCTTCTTCTGTCTTTGTTGTATTAACCCCTAAAGCCCGTAAGACAAAAATAGTTGAAGTTGCAAACAGTGCAGATCCAGATGAGGTGGCTCATAACGAGCCACCTCATCTTGATCTACACTGTTTACCCTCTAGTCTTTAATTTCTCAATATGATATTGCTTGGATGAACTATTTTTTGAAGTTTTGCAGACTTAAATTTTGCCTTCTGCTTTGTTGGTGCTTTAAGGGTTCAAGGCTATTTTAAGAGTGCTGTGCATGGTGCTGTGAAATGGGATTACTCTCGTAAAGATTGAGAGATTTGGTTTTGTTACAGTTACCGAAACATACACGTTTGTGATCCAACAATTGGCTAGGTATATGGTGTGAATGTGTTTTGTCATTTGCATCAAGTTTTTGGTTAACCCTTAAAGCACTAAATGAGCAGACAACAAAATTTAAAAAATCATTTGAAATAGTTTATAGAGAATTCAATGACTATAGAGGGCAAACAGTGTCATTATGAGCTGCCACGTCTAGATCTATGCTGTTGACCCCTCATTAGAACTGTCATGGTGAGATGGTTTTAATGAGGGGTCACAACATATGTTATTAAAAATTACAATGTAACTGAAATTATCTTAGAATTATCTTAAAATACTAATCTTATCTGGGTTTCTGACTGATCTATAAAATATTCCCTGACAAGGCAAATTGAAGCGTCCAAATTTTAAAAAGAAAGAATCCTTGACCAGGCAAATGGACGAGTCCCGAGCTTAAAACAAAGAATCCATTACAGAATGGTTGAGGTGATACAGTATGAGTCATACTCCATTCTTTTTCTATTGAATCATAGAAAAGATGACTATGTATGAAAAGAGTCCCATGACAATGTTTTTCCTAATTTGAAAGTTAATCATGCATATGTATGTTGAGGGATTTCTACTTGTTGAATATTGGAATGATATAATTGAAGCTTGTAGAACTGAAATAACAGATCTAGATATAGATCACTTTTCAGGAAATGTAAAGAACACTCTTGCAATCTGATAGGACTCTTTGTTGATTGACCTGGTTGTATATTGAAAAAATTAATAAAAAACAGCAGAAAAATACTGCCCCTCCTTAGAACCACCTCTGGCAATTCTGGGAGTTACTTTCGTTATACCATATACCCCCCCCACCTCCCGACACAGGAAGTACGTTGGGGTTTACACTGGAAGTATGTTGGGGTTTATTGTTTTCATCCCCCCCCCCCCAACACACACACACACATTACACAGGAAGTATGTTGGGGTTTACACCGGATGTATGTTGGGGTTTATTGTTTTTCATTCCATCTAGCCATTCATATATATACATCAGAGTTTTAAAATGTTTCGTCCAACCCATATCATATTTAGAATTCAAAGACCGGAGAGCAAACAGTGTAGAGCCAGATGAGGTGGCTCAACATGAGCCACCTCATCTGGATCTACACTGTTTGCTAATGCAGCTGTTTTTAAGGGTTAAACTTGGTGGTGGGGAAAATTCCTGGAGACATTCATCATTCTGAGTAAGAATATTCTAAATTCTGTAGGAGCGGCTGTAGCGTAGTGGATAACACTCCGGACTACCAATCCAGGGGTCGCAAGTTCGATCCCCCGCTTCTCCGGTCTTTCGGATGAGACTTTAAACCGAGGTCCCGTCTCCATATGACCTCGTTGTTGGTGGGACGTTAAACCCGAGTTCACTCACTCACTCACTCTAAATTCTGTCTCAAGATGTGCATTTAATGACTAATGATGAGACTTCGAAAGCAATAATTGAAGACTTATTAGGACAATTTTCTGCTCTCTGAGAAATCATTAATGGCCCTTATTAGCCGAGGGGTAAAACACTGGATGAGCAACTGGTTAGAATTTGTCATACTCGTGAAACATTGAATTCATGTAAAGGTAGAAATTGGGGGGACAAAATTCATGAGATGTGAGAGAAATTTATGCCAGAAGTTAAAAGATTTTGTAAACTGTAAAAACACTTAAGCATTGGGGCAGATAAATTCTGAGCAAACAGTGCAGATAGGTCTGAGCAAATATGGGAAACCCAGATCAGACTGCTGATCAGGGTCTATACTGTTTTCCATTTCATCTGCATTTCCTTGCATTACTGCATTGAAAAACCAAAATTCAATAGTTATTCTTTGAGGTGTCCCAGTTTTTGAACAGCAGTGCCAAGCTGTAGACCACAGTAGACTGCCTGGAAGCAGTCTGATCAGATTATCCACAGTTCGCCAAGTTAGAGGAGCCCCGGTAGCTCAGTGGGATAAGGGCTGGCCTGCTGATCTGGCAGTCTTGGTTCAATTTCTGCTGGAGACAGAAATCATTTCAGCCATAAACAAGGTTCCATTGCACAAGGTCTTTCATTATCAACCTCACATCATCTTGATATGATTGAAGTACTGTCGAAAAGGACGTAAAATCACAAGTCGTCCTTCCATCGTTCATTATCAAGTTACCAATGGACTTGTCCAGATTTGAAGCTGAAAGAGAGGATTAAAGGAATGGTTACAGAACTTTGAAAGTCAGACCCTATTAATGCTTAAAATTAGTGCACAAAATGAAACTACATGTAGTTGAATTTGCAAACTGCGTTGATCCAGATGAGGTGGCTCAAATGAGCCCCCTCATCTGGATCCACACTGTATGCCTGCTGTAGTCTTTGATTTCTTAATATGATATAGCTGGGATGAAACGTTCTTTGAGATTTTGAAGACATAAAAAATTTTGTCTGCTTTTTTTTGCGCTTTAAGGGTTAAAAAGTTCCATATTGGCTTCTTCGCCTTTAGTTACAAATTTGTCTGTGAGTCAACAGGTTTGGTAATTCACATCTTTAATTCTTCCTAAATTGGGAATGCGAGTCTTTAATTTTGTCTAATAAGACAGGCGCATCTGTTGAGTCAGAGGCCCTTGAGTGGATAACGAAAACTGCCGGAAAACATTTAGACGTCTTAGAAAGCTGTGTTAATTGATAAAGAGCCAATTACCTCTAGAAATCGTGTAAAATCTCGCAATTTGCATGCAAATCTTTAATACCACCGACAATTTGCACCTAAAGGAGACGATTCGTCCTTAAACTGTGCTTTTATGGTCTCATCTTAGTAAGGATTTATTGTCGTTTAACGTGCTGTAAATTTAGTGGCGGCAAATTTTACGGTATTTTTATGTTTTAATTGAACAATAAGATCATGGGTCTGAATCTTAAGATAAGAAACGTTTCTTTCTAAGGAATATTTATTGTATTGTGAAGTGTTTGAGTCATATTGTTTGGGCTTTTGGTTCGGTAATTACAAAGCTCTAGATAAGAGGAAGTATTTGATGATAATTAAGGATAATTTTTCTTATTTTTCGTTGAACCCATATGTTGTGACCCCTCATATGAACCGTCTCGTTGAGACGGTTCAGATGAGGGGTCACAGCATTATGTTTTTATGCAGAATTAACAAAAATTATCCTTAATTATCACCAAATACTCCCTTTTATCTAGAGCTCTGTAATTATTGTGATATCCATCAGGAAAATTGGCGAAATCATTTCAAATCAAGTATTTGTTTTGCTTTGAATTTCTAAGATAAGATATATTTGTTTGTCTGCTTGTTTAAAATCATGTTAATAAGTGTGCAAGGATCTAGTTGCTAAACAATATGGAGTAAAGCACAGTCTGCCATTTTGTCAGACTGGCATTATATTGATAGTCACATGCGGCATATATAATCATGCAAACTGCAATTAATGCCCTTTGCAAAATATCTTGCTGTTTAAGCTTAAAATGCCAAAAATACAGATGACAAAATTTACGTCTGCAAAATTCCAAAAAATGTCCAAGCTATATCAAATCTTCTTTGGCTTAATCTACAAACACCACTATTCTGCTTGCATTGGCCACTATGTGCTGTGTTGCTTCTTGGTTCTAAACTCTAGGTGCTTTATCAAATTGAGAATTCAAGGACTAGAAGGCAAACATTGTAGTCCCAGATGAGGTGGCAAATTCAGCTATTTTCATTTTTGGGCACTTTAAATATCAATTTGTCCCTTAAATTGTTAGTACCTCAGTGATAGCCAGAATGAATTAAAACTTCTTGTGAAATATAATCATAACAAAAAATGGTTCTATAAAATTCTTAGTGCATTTAGTATTTTATTCAGTATACACATACTGTACATAAAACAGTAAGACGTAGATTCAGAAGATAGTCACAATCTTGCCACTTTCTTTTGATTAGAAGTCAAGTTCAAATAACTGACAAAAAAAGATTCATTTCTTAAATGTGTGTCTAATTTCAGTTTCTGAACATGACAGAAATGACAAATTGTTGTCCATGTTTGGTTATTGTCCGAGGAAGATTGGCACATGTGTGTGGTGAATAGATCCTGTGGTCAATTTGTACTGGTTATTGTCAGTTTCTAGTTGACCACTGGTCATTATGGGGATCACAATATTTGCAGATGGGCTGGTTTATAATGCCACAGTGTCATGGACTGTGTAATTATTTTTCTTCCAATAGCTATGGTTTGTCAGATATTTCAATGGCTTCTCTACATTGAATTGATGGATAACTTGTGATATTATCTCCTTTTCAACAGTATTTCAGTCATATCAGGACAATGGGAGGGCAACAATAAAAGGCTGTGTGCAGTGGAACCCCATTTTCATTTGAAAAGAGTTCCGCCTCCAGCATGAATCAAACCCGGGACCGCTAGATCAGCAGTCCAGCAGTGTCTTAGCCCACTGAGCTGCCAAGGCTCCTACATTTTGTTGAAAAGCTGTAAGGCAAGAAGTCTCCTTCAGGTCGTGATTACCCTCATGCCTTCGGAGTATTTATTATCTCACCTATTTTCCTACCATATGACTTGTTCCTTATACGGACCGTATACACTATCATTTTTTTTTCTTGTACAACTTTATTGTACAATAAAAAATGACCAAGAAAAAGTGGCAGTGATGAGGTGTATACACGATCAAATAAAATGACATTTTTTATTGTCCAGTGAAGTTGAACAAGACATAATGATAGTGTATACGGCCCTTTAGTTATGTCTTTTTGCTTACAATGCTGCTGCAACAAATTCTCTTGCTTCTGATTGGCTATTTGATGGCAAGTTTCAAAGGTGATAACCTACGTCATAGTGCTGACGTCATAATCGTTTTATCAGCGGCCTTAATAAGGTAACAGTTTTGCATAATGAAGGCTTAGTAAACACTGAAACAACCAAATATCTCGTTGATCTGGTGCCTATAGATGTTTTGGACTCAATATTTCCAGAATTCACCATAAAATACTTAGCTGGGCCGGGTAGCGCAATCAGTAGGGCACCTGACTCGTAAGTCAGAGGTCCTGGGTTCGAATCCCGGTCTGGCCACATACTTTCGTTTCACCTTCCGCTGATTCAAGAAGGACAGTTGTCAGTTACTGGCGAAAGTATGTGCACTTAGTACTGGTTAACCACTTAGGAGGTCTAAGCCTGCCCAGGAATAGTGTGGTTAGGTTAACTGACCGTCCCGACATGACCTTAGTTGTTTACCGTGGACGTTAAGCATCAAATCAACCAACCAACCAACCATAAAATACTTGCTGAATCTGATAACGCTTCAACATAGTGATCTGTATCGACTCTGCCTTAATGCATGTTTATCTCAGCTGTCCACATCAAAAATTAAGGTGAGGCTTTTTATAATTTCTCACCCTTTGAAGAATCTTGCCCTATATATCTGGGCTATTTGTATATGTAGGCACCGACTCGCCATTTTATCTTGTGTTAAAATCCTGTCTCTTATATGTTACAAACGGAAAATCTGTCAGTGTTAAAATCCTGTCTCTTATATGTTACAAACGGAAAGTCTGTCAGAGTTTCTTTGAAATGGCCGTCGAATAATTAATTCTGTCACGCGCAATATGACGTAGGTAACAATGTTACCCCTGAAGTTTGATAAGTTGTCATTGATAAATAGGATGAGTTTCTATTCATCAGTTTTTCTGGTACAATAAGAAAAATGATCATTTTTTGCTGTATTCACGATCAAATAAAATGACATTTGTTGTCCAGTAAACTTGTACAAGAAAAAAGGATTGATGTATACAGCCCTTTATACAGAACTTGGACATGTAAGCAAACATAGGCACCCGGATAGCTCAGTCAGTAGCGAGGTTTGTCTCAAGACCAGCTACATACCACTGCAGAGCAGGTTTGATTCCGGTTAGAAGCATTAGTGCTGGGAAGTTTGACGGGTTGGCTGTTTTCTTCTGTATTTCTGTGGTTTCACAGAGTAATTACCAGGCAAGTACAGCTGAGAACTACTTTCACAGAACTGTCCTCTGATATAATGATCAGGGCCCAGTTGTTCAAAGCATTGTTAGCCTAACAAGCTCTCTAAGAGGTCAACTCGTTAAGTGTCTTACAACTTTATAGCCAAATACATTAATATTTTTTGTTGAAAAAAAATGTGAGAAGCTTCTCATATTTTTTCAACAAAAAATGTTGGCGTATTTGAGATATTTAAGTTTGAAATTTTAACGAAATGTTAACTGATGACATTGTTAGTTTTAAACTACTGGGCCCTGATGTGATAGACTCATTATAGTAGTAAGGGAGAAAACAAAAGAAAACAAAAAACACATACACACGCTCACATACACAGAGATTTTCTGTCTCCTAGCAATATATAATTTTCAGCCTATACAAGGTTTCTTCTCCATTGTCAGTTGTGCTGGTATAATTGCTCCCCATATCTGTATTCAGCACAGGATTATTGGACAATTGCAGCAACTGCACTTGAAGTCCCATTAGTGCTTTCTAAATCAATTATCTGCAGACCCACTCCAGAGAGCATTGTTACCCAGGATTAATGTTCGATATCAAATTCATGCATGGTCAAATCTTGTAGTCCATTCTGACCACTAGTTGGAGAACTTGATCAGCTGACATCACCTGTCACCACACCGGGTAAGGGGCGATCGAAAATGCTCATGCAATCAACGGACGCGGATCAAAAACAGTTAGAAACAGCATTTTCGATTGTAAATTGGTGACAATTTGCAATCGAAAACGCTGTTTTGCAATCGAAATGGCTGTTTTTGATCCGCCTTAGTTGATTGTTAAGAGCGTTTTCGATTGCTGCCTACCCGCAATGGTCACAGCCTTTGGAACTCTGAATGATTCACAAAAATGACTTGAAATGTGAATACAACCTGTACAATAGAGTCTTGCAAACAGAAATGAGTTTTTGAAATTAAAATTTGCACTCCTTATATGCCACTGGTTTCAAATTTGTAACAAATGAGCAAAATGACAAATTGTGTCTGTTGACAGAAGGTGTCAGGTGAGCTACAGGACCATTGGTCCTCTGGTTTGGTGTTGTCGTTCGCGGCGTTTACTTCCGTCTAGTTTTTGTCTCGCCTGCGAAGCAGAAGCGAGACATAGGTATTGCTTTTCCGGTGTCGTCGGCGGCGTAAACTTTCATCGGGTTTTTGCGTTTAGGTCAGTTTCTCAGAAATTATAAGGGCTAGAGCCATGAAACTTGATATGTGCATACATCTGGAAGAGTAGATCTCAAAGCCATCATCAGTACTGAGTCTTGACCTACATTTTACGGTTGGCTGACTTTGCAATTTTTCATCAGGTTTTTGCGTTTAGGTCATTTTCTCAGGAACTATAATGGCTAGAGCCATGAAACTTGGTTCATGCATACATCTGGAAGAGTAGACCTCAAAGCCATCATCAATATTGAGTCTTGACCTACATTTTACGGTTGACTGATTTTGCTATTTTTGATCAAGTTTCGGCGTTTAGGTCATTTTCTCAGAAACTATAAGGGCTAGAGCCATGAACCTTGGTGCTTGCTTAGGTCTGGAAGAGTAAATCTCAAAGCCATCATCAATATTGAGTCTTGACCTACATTTTACGGTTGACTGACTTCGCAGTTTTTCATCGAGTGTTTCGCATTTAGGTCTGTTTCTCAGAAACTATAAGGGCTAGAGCCATGAAACTTGGGTCATGCATTCATCTGGAAGAGAAGAGCTCAGAGTCATCATCAGTATTGAGTCTAAACCTATATTTTACGGTTGACTGACTTTGCAATTTTTTGTCAAGTTTAGGTCTGTTTCTTAGAAACTATTAGGGCTAGAGCCAAGAAACTTTGTTCATACATACATATTTGCTGATTTAGCTCTGTTTTGTGACAAAGCGCTAGCAGGCGAGACACCGCATTCCGTGGAATTCTTGTCTGGTTTAGCTCTATTTTGTGAAAAATGCATTGACAGGCAAGACACTGCCCACTGTAGAATTCTTTTGTTTTTCCCTTGTTGGGGTTGTTATGACCCCTCCACCAAGGTGGATATATTGAGGAGCCACTAGTTTTGCACAGGGGCATTATTGTTTTAATGAGGGGCCAATACATATTTTTAAAGTGAAAAGATTCACTGTTTGATACACTATTTTAACTACTGCCAATGAAACCCTGCATTTATAATTGAGCCGCGACACGAGAAAACCAACCAAGTGGCATGTGTGTGCATCCAGCAAAGACTCAGATCAGCCTGGGCATCCGCCCAGTCTCACCAGAGTCTTCCCTGTCCGCATGGAGGTAGCTTAGACTCTTGGCTACCCTTTAAGGGCTTAGCAAAGAGTCTGATCAGACTGGGCAGATGCCCAGGCTGATCTAAGTCTTTGCTGGGCGCACATGCAACTCTGTTGGTTTTGTCGTGTTGCGGCTCATATTTTCTGTCCATGGCATTATCATCATTCTGTATCTCTTTCTCTGGTAAAAAAATGCCTCTCATAACTAAGGCAGCCAGGGGTCAGCACTGACCATCAGGGTCTCAGAATGAGGCTGACAAGATGACAATTAATTGCATTCTAATTTTCTTTTCATTCCAAATAAGCAGATAAGGTGGCCCCTTGGGGCAGTATGGCATGTCTCAAATAATTGCATGTCAGGAAGAAATGATTCTGAATTTGAGTTTCTTCTAGACTGGACTTCTAATGTATAATAGTGCAGAAGGAGCTATTATCACTCTAGTGCATGTCCCAGTCAGTGTCAACCTTAGATTCCCCATTTTGATATTGTAGTGACAAAAAAAACTGTTATTGATGAAAACTGTTATTGACAAGCTGCTAAGGTAAGCTGTGCTGTTCTGTGACAGCTCATGCTAAGCACCCATGAAATATGGGAAAAATGATCATGAAAAATAAAATCCATGATCAACCATTGAAGACCTAACACATACATAGCTTAAATTTCTGACTATCTACATTATAAGCTAAATAAGGAATACAAGGACACAGGCATAATTAATGGTCACTGAAAATATTTCGTTCCTTTATAAGATATCATATTTTCATAATTTTCATTGATCTTTTAGCAAAATCACCACATTCTGTCACTCAATATTATCTTGGACAGATGGTTAATTAGTAACAATTGAATTTACTTCATCAGGATTAATAACTTTGATTAGTATTCATAACTTTGTCGGCGGACAGGGTATCAAATTGTGTGAAATTACAAAGCCATGCCGCCCAGAGCTTCAAAGGGTCTGTTTTTGGACTGCTCATTTTTTTTATGGTCAGAAAGTGTCCTTTTATTTGTTTAATCACGATTTGATCTGTTTCACACCCAGAATTATGAAAACTCCAGTTTTCTCTTTTGTATAGAGAAGTATTGAATTAGCATCAGTAACTTGTATTGTGTTACTTTTTATTTGGTAATATGAACTGCCCCATGCATAAAGAACCCTTATATGAGCCATGACACAACAAAACCAACAAAGTGGTTGTGTGCCCAGTGAAGACTCAGACCAGTCTGGGCATCCAGCAAGTCTGATCAGACTATTCGCTAAGCACTTAAAAGGTAGCTAAGGGTCTAGGCTACTGCCATGCGGACAGCGAAGACTCTGATCAGACTGGGTGGATGCCCAGGCTGATCTGAATCTGGGCTGGGCACATAGTTGTCACGTTATTACAGCGCGACAAGACATGCCCCCTTGGAAATGTGCTATCATTTTGTGCAATATATGAAATAACCTCAGGAACAATGACAGAACAGAACATTTCAAGAACACATCGTGTTAAAGAAAAGTCTTTGAAATACTCAAGAACAAATAAAGAACAGGTCAAGAACACCCGAGGCAACTCGTTGTTCAAGAAAAGTCTTTAAAATGTTCAAGAATAGTTTATGAACAATTTAAGAACATCACAGATTCGGAAAACATTCTTGTACTGTTCCTAAAAGCATGTTATTGAACAGTTCAGGTATAGTTGTCACCCGACGTAGGCGGAGGGGGACTATAGAAATGACCCTCGTCCGTCCGTGTGTGCGTCCGTCCTTCCGTCCGTCCATCCGTCCGAAATCTTGTCCCCGCAACTCCTCCGACGTCTTTCATCGGATTGATTTGAAATTTTACAGATTGTATTCTTATGATATAAAGATGTGCATGTGGTTTTTGATTTTTGTTTCGGCCATTTTTGATGGAGTTACGACCCTTACTGACTAAGACCTTCCGAAATCTTATCCCCGCAACTCCTCCTACATCTTTCATTGGATTGATTTGAAATTTTACAGATTATATTCTTATGATATGAAGATGTGCATGTGATGTTTTATGTTTGTTTCGGCCATTTTTGATGGAGTTACAGCCCTTGCTGACTCAGACCTTCCGAAATCTTGTCCCCGCAACTCCTCCTACATCTTTCATCGGATCGATTTGAAATTTTACTGACTGTATTCTTATGATATGAAGATGTGCATGTGATGTTTGATTTTTGTTTCGGCCATTTTTGATGGAGTTACGGCCCTTGCTGACTCAGACCTTGTCCCCGCAACTCTAGCCACATCTTGTATCAGATTGACTTGAAATTGTGCAGAATGTTTCATCGTGATCTGAAGATGTGCATGTGATTTTGGAATTTCAATTGTCCTCTTTTTTACAAAGTTATGGCCCTTAATGTCGTTTTTGGCATTTTTTTAACTTTTGAACCGTTTGACCAAGAGAGCTGAAATTTGGTATGCTGTTAGCATTTGGTAAATTGATTATTCTGATCAGTGTTAGGATGTGCTAAATTATAAGTGACAGAGTTATTCCCCTTTCATAGATAGTAGACATTCACTTAAAGATAATGGGATAACTCCAGAACTATTCATATTAATGGGCTGAATTTTCATAAAGGCATTGTTCATTTTTCATCAGATTCACATTAGCAGGATTATGGCCCTAGTTATTTTATTACTGGGTATACAATCTTGATGTTTTGGGCATTTTGTAAGGGCCTAAAGTTTCAGTAACCTGATTATACACATATATGCCCGTTCTAAACTTAAGTATTTTATAAAGAGGCCCAGTAATTGGGTATATGTCTTTGCTTATGCTCAGTTATTATTTGTTTACCAGGTTCTGTAATACACATATTTTCTGTTTTTGGCCATACAGTTACTCTGAAACGGAATAAAGGGCTGCAGTTTGTGACACATATCAAACGTCGGGTGACACTTGGCCGATGGCCTTTTATTGTTCTTAAAATCCTTCATGAACAAGTCAAGAACTCTTACTGATTTTCAAGAGTTGTTCTTGAGTTAAGAACTCAGTTTCACAGGGGCTGTTTGTTTCCCTGAACAATGAAGCCCATCCAAAATTAGGTCTACTCTTAAAGGAAAGAATTTGCTCCCTCCTTTCTGAGTTTATTCCCATTTAGGAAAAATAGTAGAGTTGCTTCCCCTGATGGAGTAATGATTTGCCTTACATATTAGGCACAAACATTAGAAACCGACATCTGACAGTTTGTGGAAGAGCAAATCTTATTAGGGTCTGCAATGTTTTATCATTTAGTCATTGTCCTGTGAATGGGGCAAGAGGACTTGTACAAATTCGAAAGTGCAGCGGTCCATAGGTATCGCCGTAAATGCGGCTATGGTAGGAATTTTTGTGTGTATTGTTGTGTAAAGCAGATAAAAATCTTTACATCGTAAGAAAGTATTTTATTCCACTCAAAAGTATAATTTTACTTTTGATCTTTGATATTTTATAGCTTATTAATGCAAAATCAGGTTCTAAGTCATAATTGAAAATTATTACAATTTCAAAATGCCTATAAAAGGTGATTATAGGGTCATAAATAAAAAGTAATAGTATACTTAACGTTATTGATGATGAGAACTGAATTTCAAACTTGATAAATGATGCTTTTGCAAATAAATCAACATATTTTTGAAATTACAAAATTTTGGTCATGTCCAGCCTTGGTACCAAATTTTTTGTGGATCCCTCCCATTGCGTTTTATTTTTATTGATGTCTTCTCAGATTTACCAAAACATTCAGTATGAGGAACAAACCATCATGTGCTTTGTCTTCCTAACCCTTAATGCACCAAAAAGCAGATGACAAAATTTACATCTGCAGAATTTAAAAAAATGTCTCGTCCAAGCAATATCATATTGAGAATTTGAACACTAGAGGGCAAACAGTGTAGATTCAGATGAGGTGGCTCATTATGAGCCACCTCATCTGGATCTACACTGTTTGCTAATTCAACAATTTTAATTTTTGGCGCTTTAAGGGCTAAGTATGTTACAATGATTTGGAACGTTCTGATACTGAGGTGCCCAGGTGAGGTGGCCCACAATAGGATGTGCTTTTCTGGATAATATAAATGAACAGAAACTACCTCACCATTTCCATCAAGTGAGTGAGTGAGTGATGAACTGGGGTTTGACGTCCCACCAACACCTAGGTCATATGGAGACAGGACTTCAGTTTAAAGTCTCATCCATAAGACTGCAGAAGCTGGGGATCGATCTTGCGATCTCTGGATTGATAGTCCAGCATGTTATCCACCACACTATCAGCGCTCATTTCCATCAAAACCCCATCTTACCTGAAGCTTTGATTTTGTAGTTATCTTGCATACAGGATCAGCAGAGCTAAAATGGTTCTTAAACCATTCCATTCGGGATCTGGGCAAACAGTTTGAATCTCAGATCAGGCCCCACATTTGTGGGACCTGATCTGAGATTCAGTCTGTTTGCTGCCTAGACATCATATCTACAAGAGTTAGTTAGACCAATATTGTCAAAATGTTCTTGATTATTGATGCAGACCACAATTTCAGCAGACGACGAAAAAAAAAAAACAGAATGCAATGGGTTAAGACAGGCTTTGTAAGTACAGTATAAAGGTCCATCTTTATTTGCAGTCTGAGAACAACAACAATAACAACAACACCAAACAAGGGATGGTGACAGAAGGGATCATCGTTTCCAGGGTGTTGACAGGAGGGCCTGCAGACTTGAAGGGGCTAAAGACACACGACCAAGTTGTAAAGGTAGGGCATTCCATGAAAATCTGCAGAACAAAAATAAGAGCGGTGTCATGTGACTTCCAACAATGTGGCATTGGTGATACGCAAAGGCTCTGATCAGACTGCACATAAGTGCAGTCTGACCAGAGCTTTGGCTTGCCACATCAGCCGTCTATGGAAATGACCAAAGCCATAGAGCCAACAGTGAATTAAGTCTCTGATTATGTCCCCCCACCAAAGGTGAGGGGGGACATATTGTTTTCAGTGCGGATCCCGGTGCGTTGGCGTCGGCGTCGGCGTGACAGATTCTTGTATGCGCGATATCTCTTGAACCAATGGATGGAATTTCACCAAACTTGCATGGATATATCATTGGGACAAGCTAAAGAGCTGATTAGATTTTGGTGACCTTGATCTCATTTTCAAGGTCACTGGAAGACTTAGATGACAATTTCTTGTATGCATGATATCTCCTGAGCCAATGGATGGAATATCATCAAACTTGCATGGATACATCATTGGGACAAGTTTAAGAGCTGATTAGATTTTAGTGACCTTGATCTCATTTTCAAGGTCACTGGAGGACTTAGATGGCAATTTCTTGTATGCATGATATCTCCTGAACCAATGGATGGAATGTCATCAAACTTGCATGGATACATTATTGGGACAAGTTTAAGAGCTTATCAGATTTTAGTGACCTTGACCTCATTTTCATGAAAAAATGTTATTATGTCCCCCCACCAAAGGTGAGGGGGGACATATTGTTTTCAGTGCGGATCCCGGTGCGTCGGCGGAGGCGTGACAGATTCTTGTATGCGCGATATCTCTTGAACCAATGGATGGACTTTCACCAAACTTGCATGGATATATCATTGGGACAAGCTAAAGAGCTGATTAGATTTTGGTGACCTTGACCTTATTTTCAAGGTCACTGGAAGACTTAGATGACAATTTCTTGTATGCATGATATCTCCTGAGCCAATGGATGGAATATCATCAAACTTGCATGGATACATCATTGGGACAAGTTTAAGAGCTGATTAGATTTTAGTGACCTTGATCTCATTTTCAAGGTCACTGGAGGACTTAGATGACAATTTCTTGTATGCATGATATCTCCTGAACCAGTGGATGGAATTTCACCAAACTTGCATGGATGCATCATTGGGGCAAGTTCAAGAGCTGATTAGATTTTGGTGAACTTGACCTCATTTTCAAGGTCACTGGAGGACTTAGATGGCAATTTCTTGTATGCATGATATCTCCTGAACCAATGGATGGAATGTCATCAAACTTGCATGGATACATTATTGGGACAAGTTTAAGAGCTTATCAGATTTTAGTGACCTTGACCTTATTTTCAAGGTCACTGGAGGGCTTAGATGACAATTTCTTGTATGCATGATATATCCTGAACCAGTGGATGGAATTTCACCAAACTTGCATGGATACATCATTGGGACAAGTTTAAGAGGTGATTAGATTTTGATGACCTTGACCTCATTTTCAAGGTCACTGGAGGACTTAGGTGGCAATTTCTTGTATGCATGATATCTCCTGAACCAATGGATGGAATGTCATCAAACTTGCATGGATACAAAAGTGGGACAAGTTTAAGAGCTTTTCAGATTTTAGTGACCTTGACCTCATTTTCAAGGTCACTGGAGGACTTAGATGACAATTTGTTGTATGCATGATATCTCCTGAACCAGTGGATGGAATTTCACCAAACTTGCATGGATACATCATTGGGATAAGTTTAAGAGGTGATTAGATTTTGATGACCTTGACCACATTTTCAAGGTCACTGGAGGATTAGTTGACAATTTCTTGTATGCATGATATCTCCTAAATCAGTGGATGGAATTTCACCAAACTTGCATGGATACATCGTTGGACAAGCTTAAGAGCAGATCAGAGTTTGGTGACCTTGACCTCTTTTTCAAGGTCACTGGAGGACTCAGATTACAATTTCTTGTACCTACAATATCTCAAAGAGTCAGTGAATGGAATTTCACCAAACTTACACGGATACATCGTTGGGACAAGCTTAAGAGCTGATCAGAGTTTAGTGACCTTGATCTTATTTTCAGGGTCACAAGAGGACTTAGAAAAAGTGAAAATTTCACGAAAATTGATATCTCATTAGCATTTGGCTTGATTTCGACCTTACTTTTATAGATATACCTTTGGGACAATCTTAAGAGTTTACTTTGTTTTGATGACTTTGACCCTATTTTCAAGGTCAAAAGCTGACTTACAAATCCTTTTTTTTTTCTCTCTTAAAAATGAGTTATATCTTGAATCAGTTAATGGGTATTCATCAGACTTGCATGAATATATCTAACAAACTAATGTGCCAGTGCCATAAGGTACATACAGAAAATGAATTCACTTCAGATAATGACGTTAATGACGAGAGCACTAATTCTTTTTCACATTCAAGTTCTTTTCACGCCATTTTAAATTCACAAAATGGATCAGTTTATGAAAAAGATACTATTATTGATCGTTCTAGTAATATATTCGAAGTGTCAACTTTGCATGGTTCAGCATCAGAGGTGTTCTGCCCTGATAATAACAATACTGTATCAATAAATGACATTTCTGACGTACATGTATCAGATGAATCTGATACTGTATCATCTATTCTGACAATTCGCAAAAACAGTGATAATAATTACCATGATCAAAATACTCTTGGTGGGTTACCATTTATTCTCAAATGTGGCTCACTAAATGTGTGTGGAATAAAAAGGAAAATGCAATATCCTGAACTCTGTGAACTCATCAGTAAATATGACTTATTCTGTGTAACAGAAACAAAAATTGATAACCACGATATTATTAATTTATCTGGATATAAATTTTTGTCACAGAGCCGCAAACAAAAATATGTGCGTAAAAGTGGAGGCATAGGTGTTTTTGTGAAAGACTATATTGCTCCACATGTATCTTTACACGAGTCAGACTCTGATTACATCATGTGGTTTAGACTCAGCAAGTCATTTTTACAGGCAGATGAGGATTTATTTTTTGGTATTGTTTATTTACCCCCTAATGATTCCAGATTTCACAATTCTGATGAACTTGAACTATTTGAGATAGAGATTACTAATATGTGTGTTTTAAACAAATATGTATTTTTGATGGGAGATTTCAATGCAAGAACCCAAACCAAAAATGATTTTATTGACATTGATGAATTTACAGAACGAGAATTTGATAATTCGGACATGTTAGACCAATTTTTTGATGTTCAATACTTATTAAGTAACTATAATTTAGACCATACAAGAGCTTCTCAAGACAAACATTCAAACAATGAAGGCAATCTGCTCCTAGAGATATGTAAAACCAATGGTTTGTTTATACTGAATGGCAGATGTGGAAAAGATAAAGGCATTGGAAAATTCACATTTAGAAATTTGTCTGTCATTGACTATTCAATTGCATCTGCATATGCTCTAAATTATATTAAAGATTTTGAAATTACAGAACTTGATTGCCTATACTCAGATGGGCACTCTCTTCTTTCTACAGATATTGAGTTGAAAAAAGTTCCTTGTCAATTAACAAAGAAACCTAATAATGAAAAGAGACAAAGAAAACCCAGGTGGAAAAATGACAAAAAATCTGAATTTCTGACAAATATTGACCAAAATAAACTCTTTGAAATTGAAACATATGTCCAAAACTTGCATGAAAATATAAATAATATCGACATGGAAAATATGAACTTGGTGTGTAAAGAGATAGGGCAGGTATTTATTAGTGCATCTGAGCAAAGCTTTCCATCACCTTATATCCCATCTACTGCTCAGCTTAAAAAGAAACCTAAATGCTGGTTTGGATACCAGTGTGAAAACGCACGTCGTAAGTACCATAAAGCCGGTAAAATTAATAAAAAGTTTCCTTCAGATACAAATAAAACAAACTTAAAAACTGCAAGTAAAGCCTACAAAAATGTTATGAATTTTCATATCAACAAACACAATAAAACTACTGAAGACAAATTAAGAAAACTTAAAAGCAACAACCCTAAAGACTTTTGGAAAATTATGAATAGCCTAGAAAAAACAAAAGATAATGAGAATATTGATATTGAGACACTTTACAATTTCTTTAAGACCTTAAATGAACACAATGAAAATGAAAGTTTGCCACAAGACATAAATGTTGATTTAACTGACGATGATGAATTACTTAACTCACCAATAACTGAAGCAGAAATTCGAAAATGCATTAAAATGCTGAAAAACAACAAAAGCTCCTCAAATGATAAAATAATAAATGAATATCTGAAATGCACCATCGAGATGATGCTCCCTATATATGTTTCTTTTTTCAACGTTGTTCTAGAGACTGGTTTAATCCCTGACTCATGGGTTGAAGGAATTATCAGACCAATATATAAGAAAAGTGGTGCCCCCCAAAATCCTGAAAATTACCGCCCAATAACAATTCTGAGCTGCTTTGGTAAACTCTTTACAGCCATTTTAAATCTAAGATTAACTAACTTTCTAAAACAAAATGATATTCTGGAAGAGAATCAGGCTGGATTTAGAGCTGGCTACTCAACAACTGACCACATTTTCACACTGCACGCACTTACAGAAATGCTAAAATCCAAAAATAAAAAGCTGTATTGCTCATTTATTGATTTTAGCAAAGCATTTGACTCAGTTTGGCGTATTGGACTATGGACAAAGTTAATAAATACTGGTGTAAATGGTAAATTTTTTAGAATTATCCACAACCTTTACAAAAATATTAAATCATGTATTGTCTTCTCAGGAAATCAGTCAAGTTTTTTCCAAAGTTACTGTGGTGTACATCAAGGTGAGAATTTATCACCTGCTCTCTTTAGCCTATTCCTGAATGATCTAGAAGACTACATGAATGCTCATCGTTGTTCAGGTATAACTGTTGACTATACAGATGATGATATAAGTGTATACCTAAAAATTCTAATACTGTTGTATGCAGATGATACAGTCATATTTGCAACTGATCCAGTTACATTTCAGGACAATCTAAACATCTGCAATGAATATTGCCAATTATGGAAATTAAACATTAATTACAACAAAACAAAAATAATGATATTTGGAATGCGTAACACAAACAGTCTACATTTTACTATTGGAGGGCATAATATTTCTATTTGTAGTGAATTTAAGTATCTTGGGGTTATATTCTCCAGTTCACGTAGCTTCTTCAAAACTATTAAATATAATGTTGAAAAGGCTAAAAAGGCTATGCATCTCTTGTACAAAAGAATAAATAATCTAGAAATTCCAATAGATCTGCAAATCCAACTGTTTGATCACACCATACTCCCAATTCTACTGTATGGATGTGAAATCTGGGGATTCAACAACATTAAATTAATAGAAAATGTACAGAATCAGTTTCTAAGAACAATCACAGGCTTGAAGAAAAGTACCCCCATTTATATGATACATGCTGAACTAGGCATAACACCAATGGAAATTCATGTTAAATCACGCATGCTGAGATTCTGGATATCTTTAATAAACTGTGAAAATATGAAACTTTCTAAACTAATGTACAAAATCATGCTGAATGAATCAAACAAGGGAATCCAGTTCAAATGGTTAAACTCTGTTAAAGGAACTCTTATCTCAGTAGGAAAAATTGATTTACTGAGTTCAAATGTAATAAATAACCCAAAAGCAGTCAAAGGATACATAACAAAAACATTACATGATCTATACACCCAGGAATGGAATACTCTAATATCACAATCTTCAAAAGCAAGAAATTACCATGTCTTCAAAGAAACCATAGAATTTGAAAATTATGTTAAACTTTTACCAAGAAAACTGTACATTCCACTGATCAAATTCAGAACTTCAAATCACAAGCTGCCAGTAGAAATAGGCAGATGGGAAAACATACCCCTTGAAGATAGAAAATGCCCCAAATGTAATAAAAATGATGTAGGAGATGAGTTCCATTATCTTTTCACCTGCCCTTTTTTTCAGGCTGATAGATGCAACTTACTCAAACCATTCTACTACCAAAGACCTAATATACTCAAATTTAAATCGCTGCTGACAAGTACAAATAAAAAAGTTCTTGCAGATCTCTCACAATTTGTTAAAATCATTATGAATACGTTTTCATAGAAACTGCATGCTTCTATTCACATTCATGAAATTCTTTTCAATATATTGTCCAAGTCATTGTTTTCATTGCCTTGAACATCATTTTACATATTCTTATATGTGCATGTTTTTACATTTGTCTGTATTGTTTGCTCTTATGCCATCATAGAGTGGCCGGAGTCTTATGTTTAGCAATAAAGTTTTGTTCTGTTCTGTTCTGTTCTGTGACACGTTTAAGACATGTTTAGTATTTGGTGACCTTGGCCCATTTTTAAAGGACATAGGTATCTATTTAGGATATCTTTAGAACCAGTGGATGGATTTTCTCCAAACTTGCCTAGATATTTTACTTGTACAGGCTTTTTATTCATTAGAGGGGATGGGAAATGGGCTGGTGGGGGGACATCAGTTTTTCTCTGAAAAACATTTCTAGTTATCCTATATAAACGAGAAGGATCTGAATATCACATGACAAAATTACCACATTGGAAGTCACATGAGGCTGCTTAATCATAGGATCTGTCCATTCAGATACAGTTGCCAGTACCCACTTGACGGAGATCTATCTGCATCAGAACCAACTTGCACCCATGGCAGTAAAGCTTCATATATTTTTTTGCAAACCAAAATAAAACAACAGGCAGGAAATGACTTTATATATAAGCATTTTGCTTACTATATATACTGTCAAATCCTGATACTTTTGAAATTGTATTGTAGTATATGTATGTAATTTATAGTTAATAAAATATTGTTTAAACCAAAGCAGCAGGATAAAGCACATGTTTATGCCAAGTTACTGGTCCCTTCCAAGCAGGCACATGACGTTGAAATGACGTCCAAATGTCGATGTTACATAATGACATCACAGCGACGTCGAAATCATCGATGTCATTTGGACGTCATGTGCCAGATGGGTTGTCTTTAGGTCAGCTTCGACAAAGGTAGACTTATGCTATAACATCAGAAAGAAACATATTGGAAGTCTAGAGCACTTACATGACGAGCAGATCTGAGATGCCCATAAGGGAAAAGACAGAGTTGTCCAGGTAGGTCATGATAGAAATAAAAATGTTGGGCTGACTATACAGTTGACTGTAAGTTCTGATTCTGATTTAAAGTTCCAATGGTGGTCAACTCTTAATGGAAAAAATTTGCTCCTATAGGAGCAAATGCTTTCCTTTAAGAGTAGACCCCCATTGGAAGGCCTCCATCCTCTGTGAAAGCAAACAGGAAGTCACAAAAATTGTTCCCCTTTGTAAAATTGCCAGAAAAATGTGGAGCTGCACCCATGCACCTTAAAGTCTTTTATAGCTTTGAGACCAATTGACATGACAATATTTAGCTCACATGACTCATTATTGCAGCATCATTAACCAACTATTGTCTGAAACATTGGCATCACTGTCAGGAACTCTTGAAGCTGTTTAATGTTCACTAATCCCACTTGCTTTGTTCTCAGGCTCTTTGATCTGGCTTGGAGTGGGGAACCCTTGACCATGCTGTGAACTGTGATAACATACTTATTCGGTTATAAGACGGGGTTTTTAGCTCACCTGAGCCAGCGGCTCCGGGGGAGCTTATAGGATGGTAAGGCTCCGTCGTCCGTCGTCGTCCGTCCGTCCGTCCGTCCGTCCGTCCGTCGTCCGTCCACAATTTCAAACGACTTCTCCTCTGAAACCGCTGGGCCAATTATAACCAAATTTCATATGCAGCCTCTAGGGAACTTAGGAACGAAAAGTTGTTCAAATGGTCCTGGTCACATGACCAACATGGCCGCCACGCCCATATATGGTAAAAACCTAAAAAAATCTTCTTCTCCAGAACCAATTGGCCGATGGCCTTGAAACTTGGTATGTAGCATCGGGTACGCGAGTACTACCAAGATTGTTCAAATTATGACCTTGGGTTGACCTTGACCTTTTTTACGGTAAGGTCAAATTTGCATTCTGTAGCTTTTATATGGGAAAATGCTAGAACATAAGATTTCTTGGAAACTGTTGAAGATTTAGACCTGAAAATTGGTATATACAGTCATCTTAATGAGTACATGAAAATTTATGCGTAAAAGAGGTCAAGGTCATTGTTTGACCTTAGACCCTGGTCTCTCATATTTTGACAATTTCACACATCTGCTCAAAAGCCACTGGGCCAGTTGTAACCAAATTTCATACAGAGCCTTTAGGGGGCAGAGGAACAAAAATTTGTTCAAGCGGACTGGGTCACATGACCAACATGGCCGCCATGCCCATATATGGTAAAAACCTTAAAAAATCTTCTTCTCCAGAACCAATTGGCTGATGGCCTTGAAACTTGGTATGTAGCATCGGGTACGCATGTACTACCAAGATTGTTCAAATGATGACCTTGGGTTGACCTTGACCTTTTTTACGGTAACGTCAAATTTGCTTTCTCTAGCTTTTATATGGGAAAATGCCAGAACATAAGATTTCTTGGAAACTGTTGAAGATTTTGACCTGAAAATTGGTATATACAGTCACCTTAATGAATACATGAAAATTAATGCATACAAGAGGTCAAGGTCATTGTTTGACCTTTGACCTTGGTCTCTCATATTTTGACAATTTCACACATCTCCTCAAAAGCCACATGGCCAATTGTAACCAAATTTCATATGGAGCCTCAAGGGGCTGAGGGAATGAAAATTTGTTCAAAGGGTCCTAGTCACATGATCAACATGGCCGCCACGCCCATATATGGTAAAAACCTAGAAAAATCTTCTTCTCCAGAATCAATAGACCGATGGCCTTGAAACTTGGTATGTAGCATCAGGTACCCCAAGTTCTACCAAGGTTGTTCAAATTATGACCTTGGGTTGACCTTGACCTTTTTTTACGGTAAGGTCAAATTTGCTTTTTGTAGCTTTTATAAGGGAAAATGCTAGAACATAAGATTTCTTGGAAACTGTCGAAGATTTAGACCTGAAAATTGGCATATACAGTCATCTTAATGAGTACATGAAAATTTATGTACAAGAGGTCAAGGTCATTCTTTGACCTTAGACCCTGGTCTCTCATATTGTGACAATTTCACACATCTGCTCAAAAGCCACTGGGCCAATTGTAACCAAATTTCATACAGAGTCTCTAGGGGCTGAGGGAACGAAAAATTTGTTCAAACAGTCTTGGTCACATGACCAACATGGCCGCCATGCCCATGTATGGCAAAAACCTTTACAAATCTCCTTCTCAAGAACCAAGTGATCGATGGCCTTGAAACTTGGTATATAGCATCAGGTTCTTTAGTACTATCAATATTGTTCAAATGATGACCTTGGGCTGACCTTGAGCTTTTTTAAGGCAAGGTCAAGTATGGGAAAATGGTAGAACATAAGAGTTCATGGCAAGTTTAGAAGATTTTGGCCTTAAAATTGGTATAAACAGTCGTCTTAGGTAGTACATGGAAGATTTGCGGGCACAAGAGGTCAAGGTCATCCTTTGACCTCTGACCCATGTCTCTCATATTTTGACAATTTAAGATGCCTCCTCAAAAGCCACAGGGCTAATTGTAACCAAATATCATACACAGCCTCCAGGGGCTGATGGAACAAAAATTTATCAAGCATCTAGGTCACATGACCTATATGGCCACCATACTCAGGTGAGCGGTTCAGGGCCTCATGGCCCTCTTGTTCCTTTCTAAAACAATCTCAAAGATCTAGATCCATCTAAGATGGATCTAGATCTTTGAGATTGTTTTGGAAGAGAAAAATCGGTTTCAGCGCTGAATTACACTAGACTGATTTATATATTAGCAGTATTTTGGAAAGATAAACTCCCGTCTTATAATCGAATAAATACGGTAATATGGTGTAAAATTTGCATCATTGCTTCAATAATCCTTTGGAATACATTTATAGTATCGGGACAGAAGTTTTGCAGAAAGCAGTCTAGACCCTGATCAGAGAAATCAGACTACTCTTAAAGAAAGTTTAAAAGTTCAGAGCAGATAAATGCTGGGAACAGGAGTTAAGAGCAAGGAGAATAAATGGGCTACCTTTTGGTTGTTGAAAAAAACAAACTGAAAAAAGGAATCCTAGACCTCCTGGGAGACCAGATTTATGGTGTTTTCATGAAAAAAACTTGAAGCTTCTTTGCCTTTTTCTCAGTAAAGAACTTGCAAATTAGAACCCTGTATGACCCTTTGTTTTTTAGCCTGCTGAAGCAAATTTTAATTAACTGCACAAGCTTTACAACAAGCATTTATAGACCCTTGGAGAATATGCCTAAAGAACAAAAACGATAAAGAGCCAAAGAGCATGAAAGGAAGATTCTCAATTGTTTTAAATGCCGAGACCAATTTCCAGATTGAATTGACATGCAATCAGAGTAAAACACCTAAACTGTCCCTCAGGGTGTGCGAAGACAAAATGCAAGCTTCTGTGATCCCTAGAGTGCATTTTAAGCACACCAGGTGACAGGGGTTGCCAAAAGCAGCTTCAGAAGAAGAAATCACTTTCTATAATTGTCTCTTGGAAAACTGGCATAAATTTTGTAAATGGTCTCCACCCCTTGCTCATAAATTTGTCATACTTTGAGCTGCTCCTTTTTGCTTGATGTCTAGTATTTGAATAATATCTGTCCCCTGTGACAAAGAAAGAGCATGGGCTTCCATCGTGATTCACATATATGAATCTAGGATTTCGTGCTCTGTAGAGGATGGTAGTGCACATGGTTGCAAGTTCTGTCAGCACTGACTGCTCTGTTATAAAAGCTGTGCTGTCCAGAATTGCAAAAAGTTGTGAATACTCACCCTAAATTGGTGACTGCACCCACATGAATGTAAACTATTATAAACACATGATTCTCTCAGTGAAGTATTTTAAGAATTGCTTTTCAAAGCATTGAATTAAAATAGCTCTGATTGGTTAGATATATGGACATTTGAGCATTGTCATATTCTTTTGAAAAGGAATTGAATATAATGATGTGCTCGGATTCAAAATATTAGGAACAAACAAGAACGCGATCATTTCACTCTTTCACATGGAAACTTGCTCCATTTTATTCTTTTTAGACATCCAGAGTCGTAATTCATTTTGGATGGAAGGGATTTGTACATAGCCCTTGATCAATTTCCGACAAAATCCTATCATCATGTGACCTAGGGGCTTTAAGAGCATCTGCAGCACTCTGATTAATGAGCATGTGATGACCATTTTCCTAATGATGGTAGATTTAGCGGATATTGCAGCTTAAGGGCGATGAATCTCTGTAATTCAACAAGATACCATCAGATGCTCCCTACATTTCTAGATTCCCATGCACGCATTTAAACGTCTGACTCATCATTTGTTGCAATTTGTCCAATTTCTTCAATTTGTCTAATTCCCTAGAGACAAAGGTCAGAATAGGACAGGAAGAGACAATTTTAGTAGTCCCGCAGTAAATCACTGCAGTGACCCTAGTTGGTCATTATTAATCAGACCTGATGCACAATGATAATATTTGGCTTTGTCCTTTGGACTGCAAGTGCCATTGTTGCATTGTCCCAAAGAAGTTGTGTCATCTAGGGGTAGTTGTAAGTCTTCAAAGGGGGAAGGGAAATAGATGCTCAACACACTCAGTCTGTTCCAACTTTGTAAACGAAACACTTTTTGCAGTAGTCACCAGACAAACAGTGGTTTTAACGACATGCACTTTAAGGTGAATGAGTACATTTTCAAGGGAAGCAACTCAGCCATTTTCGTTTTAGCCTTACTTCATGGATAGGGTCAACTCTTAAAGGAAAGAATTTGCTCCTAGGGGAGCAAATTCTTTCCTTTAAGAGTAGACCTCATCTTGGAAGGGCTTCATTGCCAAGGGAAGCAAATAGGAAGTCACAAAAATGGTTCTCCTTTGTAAAAATGGCAGAAAAACATGGAGGTCTTACCATACACCTTAAGATCTGTGCCAGAGACATGGTGAGGCTACTCGCACTCTTTCTATGAGAGTAGCACCTTCTTTGGAAAGAAATGCATTTGTTTGCTGATTCTCAAAAGTCCAGTTGTACTCAGTCTTAACTCTTTAAGTACCAAATAGCAGACAACAAAATTTACGTCTGCAAAAATTAAAAAAATGCCTTGTCCATGACATTCCATATTGAGAATTAAAAGACTAGAGGGCAAACAGTGTAGATCTATATGAGGCGGCTCATTATGAGCCGCCTCATCAAGATCTATGCTGTTTTCAAATTATGCTATTTTTATCACTGGTGCTTAAAGTGTTAATGAACTGCACAAGTTATTATGAACTGCTTCAAATATAATACAATTTCAATTCAGATGCTGATTCTTAGAATTATGTAATATTTGTGCAGTTATTAGGTCTGTCACTTCACCCCTCCCTAATTATACACTGTCAGAAATGACATTATCATCATTATGCAAATCATAAAGCAAATTTAAATCAACATCTGGCAATTGGCATGTTTTATGAAGCTTCCGACGAGAGACATGCATTTTAATAAACACTTCAAAGAATTACAAGTGTTTCTGTTGTACTCTTGTTTTGTATTCTGAGCAGATAGCATTTCTCATTAAATTGAAATTCCAAATATTTGATGAATGAAGAATAATTGAATGCAAATTCTGCATCTGCTGATGTTCAAATGCTGTTTGTAAATTCAGGAAACTTTATGAGCAGCAGCGGAAATGTTCTTCAAATTTTTACTTGCATAATAATACAGGAATGCTGAGGTAATTGAAAATCATCAAAATTCTGCTTCTGTTTATGCAGCGGAAACAAAAAACTTTTTATGAAAGGGAGGAAAATGCAAATGTTACAACTGTAATTATACAAAATAGTGTGACACCTTAATTAAGGTGAATGGTTACACTTTCAGGGGAAGCACTCTACCATTTTCACTTCAGTCTCCTTTTTCAGTGGGGGTCAACTCTTCAAGAAAAGAATTTGCTCTTTGTTCTTTAAGAATAGACATCATAGAAACAGAGCTCTAGATAAGAGGGGTATTTGATGATAATTGAGGGATACTTTTTTTCATTTCTCATTACAGGGGTCACAACATATGGTTTTATTCAGTATTAACAAAAATTATCCCTAATTATCACCAAATACTCCCTCTTATCTAGAGCTCTGAGAAATAGCAGGAAAGCATGGTGTTGTGCCCATACACCTCAACTGTATATTATTTGAGTCTTTTGATTTGGACAAGTCAATATGTCGAACTATGAGGGATGTTTGGTTAAATTCATTGCAAACAATGGAGATTCTGAATAAGCTGTGAGCAGTCTACAGTTTGTTCAGTTTTTGTTTTGCCTGAGACTAGCAGAAGCGAGACATAGGTTTTACTTGTGCAGTGTCGTTGTTGGCGGCGTAAACATTTTCAGGTTTAACTCTGTTTTGTGGCAATGCGCAGACAGGACAGGTGAGACTATAAGTATCAATCATGGGTTTGAGGTGTGGATAGAAAAATCCGTCACGAGGGTCACTAGTCGGCATCACAAGGCTTGCCGAGTGATGCCGAACAGTGATCTTGAGTGACTGAGTGACGAAAAATCCGTCACTCAGGATCACTGTTCGGCCTCACTCGGCAAGCCTTGTGATGCCGAACAGTGATCCTGAGTGACGGATTTTACTATCCACATCTCACACCCATGATAGTAGTCCTGAGTCTCATGCCGTTACGTTCCACTACGCTTCACTACGACAGAGTACACAACGGCCATCTTCAAGAGGTCTACCATGATAGATACTTTTGCTTGCACACCATACTTTTGTTTTAGCTTCAGAACTTGTTAAAATGCGTAATTCTAGAATTCTGGTGCTTGTGAGGTTTCAATTTGTTTTTGAAAGAAGGCACCGCTTTCAAAGACTGCCATTCGGCTCTTTACATCAACGACTGGCATGCATGAACTGACATCATTTTTGCCGTCTTCGTGATGTCATCATCTAAAATGCCAGCGTCACTTGACGACACAGGTATGTGAGCTCCTGTACAACCAATGCAGTGACAGCTCATGATTTTTATCCGGTCCTGGGTAAGATAACATGGGTAAGATAAGATTTTCTATCCCAGGTGATAAGAATGGCATTTTCTATCTGGTGTGCAAGAAATTGCATTCTGCAGAGTTCTTGTTTTGTCTGAATGTCTTAAGTAAGGTGGAAGAGTCCGTTTGTAAGAATTTAAGGGTTTTAATATGTAAGGTTATCATGGTACACAGAGGTATGTGGTGGTATCTACATGACCACCACATTCATTTAAGTACCTCAATAATGCCATATAATGCACCTACAAGCTTATTCACTTCACATTCCTAGTCCATTTTCTATGAGGAGATCTAAGTGATTTATAATGTTTCAAAAATAATACCTGGTTATTCAGTAAAAACAAACAATATTTGAACATCTGTCAAGTGCACACTTAAATCACAGTATGAGTTGATATCATAATATGAAAATCAAACAGTTCCAAGAGTTTTGGGTTAAGCTATGGTATTTTCTTGAAATCCATTTAGGTGGACCATTAAAACTTGGTCTTGAGTGTTTTGTCCAGTTGAGCAGTTAGTTCGAACTTGTTCAGTCTCCCTAGACACAGGGTATAAACCAGTCCGCCAATTTTCGCTTCCTGTAGAGACTGTCCGTCATATTTGGCTTCCGCCTAGAGTGTCCGCCATCTCTTGCTTCCTGCTGAGGCCTCTGTACATGATAAATGGCTTCCTGCAGAGACTGTCCACGTGATTCTGCTTCCTGCCGAGGCTCTCGGTAGGAAGCAGAGTCAAGCGGACAGTCTCGGCAGGAAGCCATTTTTCGAGGACATTAATCCCTGCAGGAAGCAAGAGATCACGGACAGTCTTGGTGGAAGCTAAATATCATGGACAGTCTCTGCAGGAAGCAAAAGTTGGCGGACTGGTTTTATACCCTGTGCTAGAGTCTGTTGTGACAATAGCTCAACTACCTCCAGAGTTCCAAATGAGAAGGTTACAGGGATGATAGAGAGATAATTTTTCTTATTTTTCAGTGAGACGGTTCTAATAAGGGATCACAAAATATTTTTTATGGCAAAATAAGGAAAATTATCCTTAAATCATCTGTTTTTACCCCTTCTTATCTGGAGCACTGTAGTAACCGCTTAAGCTCAGTTTGTAGAATGGCCACTTGAAATGCAGGAATTCTTGGGTATGCTGGCCATTTTGCAAGTCCTGACTTTTATTGAGAAATATTGAAAAATGCCACTTAATTATCCCTGGTACCCCCTCCTTATCTGAAGCACTGTGGACCAGGAATAATCCATATTTGAAGCCAGAAAGGTTCATCATGGAAGTGGTTGAGATGTCTTAAAGTTTTGAGGAAATGCGGTTCCCATAATTGCATTATCATCAATATGCAAATCACATAACAAATTATAATCATCATCTTGCGTCTTGCGTGTTTTAAGATGGCTTCAATTTGTAAAACGTGCATTTAAATAAGTGTGAACAATGTCAAAAGGAATGCCTTGTCACTTTGGTATTTCCCAGCAGTTTTTCACATAACAGAGTTAAAATTCCAAGTATTTGGTGAATGAAAGAAATCGAGAGATGATTGAAAGCAATTAGTGAGGCTTTTATTGCAGAAATTTTCAATGTGAATTACTTGAGCATCTTAGAGAGCTTCAGAAAGATGAGCCTGAAATTATCCTGCAAGAGTATAAATTTGATTGTCAAACATGATATAATTTCCAGATGCAAGCACTTGGGGATTCAATTTTTAACTCTTTGAGTGAAAGTGTTGGGCTTTTCAGAAATTTCATTGGGCTTTGCCAGAAGTTATCTGGTTGGTTGCCTGGTTACCTGAGTTTTTGGTGCCATTGAATTAGGAACCTGTGAAACAACCCATGTGCACATGATGACAGGTGATTGGTCACCTGGTTACCAGAGTTTTTGGTGCCATTGGATTAGGAACCTGTGAAACAACCCATGTGCACATGATGACAGGTGCTCTCCAGTTTCCTCCACTGAATGCCAACCTCAGTGCCTTTGAGTATATGTTTATATAAGTTTCTTGAGATCATACCTACCTCAGTGCCTTTGAGTATATGTTTATATAAGTTTCTTGAGATCATACCTACCTCAGTGCTTTTGAGTATATGTTTATATAAGTTTCTTGAGATCATACCTACCTCAGTGCTTTTGAGTATATGTTTATATAAGTTTCTTGAGATCATACCTACCTCAGTGCTTTTGAGTATATGTTTATATAAGTTTCTTGAGATCATGCCAACCTCAGTGCCTTTGAGTGTATGTTTATATAAGTTTCTTGAGATCATGTCAACCTTAGTGCCTTTGAGTATATGTTTATATAAGTTTCTTGAGATCATGCCAACCTCAGTGCCTTTGAGTATATGTTTATATATGTTTCTTGAGATCATGCCAACCTCAGTGCCTTTGAGTATATGTTTATGTAACGTCCGAGCTCTAAGACAAGAAATAACGAAGACTGAATAACCCAAAACAATATTAATCCCTCAATATAATTTCACATACAATCAATAACACATAACGTTGTTCTGTCGTTGTGGAAGCACCTTGACTAAGATTTCAAGAGTTTATATAGGCAACAGGGCTCCGTTGCTCCACCTAGCATGTGAAAGTCCTGCTACCAGCTGCTCCACTGCTCCTTTGCACATGCCTGCTCCTATGCACGTGCCTGCTCCCTTGCATAGTCAACAAAAACCGTACAATGCTCCCTCCTTTGGGAAACTGGACCTCCACTGTCCAAAACACAAAACTATTAAACGAATTAAAGTCCCCTAGTGAATAAAGTCTCTCTTGCACTTTCACGAGAATTGTATCTTCCCCTAGCACTTCTGTCACCCATGGTGTAGATTGGTCTGCCTCTAGAGTCGACCTTGCTCCTTTCTCGCGGTGTCAACCGTAAACTTTCCTCTTGCACAGCAGATGTAACAGCTTCATGTAACGGTTTGGGTCTTGTTCTTTTAACAGCAAGTCTGAAATCAGTTGAGTCATGGCAATTATCTAAAAATGTAATGATTGCCCGTTCTTCAACTATTCCTGTGTTACCAGGATAGGCTTTGCTGTAAAGATCCTCTATTGCTTGACCAAATTCCCTGTATGATTCATCTTTTGCTTTTCGTCTCAATCGAGCATCAGCAATGTAACTATCCTTCATATTCATTATCCCAAACCTCTGCTCCATACGGAAGAATAAAGAATCACAATTACTTTGAATACTCATTGGTAAACCATAAGCGAACGTCTCCGCTTGACCACGAAGAGAACACAACAATGTTCTTCTGGACTGTTCCTTTGACCAGTTATTTAGCACAGCTAAATTTCCAAAATACTTCTTGAAATCGTGCCAGGTATCATTACCAGTTCCACTGAATGTCCTGCGGCACTGAAAATCACGATGAGTTGTAGTTGCAGAAGCACTTGTTCTAGTGTCTGCAGTCTTGCATACTTCGGCCGAAGAATTCCTGTGCTCAGCAGTAGTCAACTCATCTTTATTAACGTATCCAGATCTCTCTTCGTCTTGTGATTCAGAATCATTGCTATCAAGATAGAGTTTTAACAAAAATGAAAGCAAAACAAAACATATGAAACCAGGGTAAGGTAGAAACTTCCAGCCAGAAACAATGTCACTTACTACTGTCTTGTATTTCTGAATCTGTAAACTGTAATAGGGAATCATCACAACTGATAGAAGAACTCCTAACCATACCAAAATAAGTCCTATCCAAGTACAGCTCCATTTACTCCGCTTGCTCCATTTACTCCGCCTGCTCCGACCTGCCAAGGGAGCACTCCTTGTTTTATCAATATCTTCCAAAACTGGAGATATCGGGCTATCCACTTTTGAATTTCCTTCGAAATCAGGAGGGAAAAACACTTGACTAATCCCAGAGTCCTTAACTGAGGCATCAGGCCTTGGACTTATCATTCGACTGCCACGCACTGCTGGAGTCAAACACATGGGTGTAATGGTGTTCTCACTATCTCCGTTACTCTGTTTGCCATTTTGATCAGCCTCTGTCACATATTCTGAAGACATTTTAAGTTGGCCAAACTTTCAAAACGAATTCAGTTCACTAGAGACTATTCAGTTTATGTCCAGAGATCATACGTAAGCAAAATGTACCTGTGAAATCTTGAATATCCCACCGCTGCCACCAGTGTAACGTCCGAGCTCTAAGACAAGAAATAACGAAGACTGAATAACCCAAAACAATATTAATCCCTTAATATAATTTCACATACAATCAATAACACATAACGTTGTTCTGTCGTTATGGAAGCACCTTGACTAAGATTTCAAGAGTTTATATAGGCAACAGGGCTCCGTTGCTCCACCTAGCATGTGAAAGTCCTGCTACCAGCTGCTCCACTGCTCCTTTGCACATGCCTGCTCCTATGCACGTGCCTGCTCCCTTGCATAGTCAACAAAAACCGTACATTTATATAAGTTTCTTGAGATCATGCCAACCTCAGTTCTTTGAGTATATGTTTATATAAGTTTCTTGAGATCATGCCAACCTCAGTGCCTTTGAGTATGTTTATATAAGTTTCTTGAGATCATGCCAACCTCAGTGCCTTTGAGTGTATGTTTATATAAGTTTCTTGAGATCATGTCAACCTCAGTGCCTTTGAGTATATTTTTATATAAGTTTCTTGAGATCATGCCAACCTCAGTGCCTTTGAGTATATGTTTATATAAGTTTCTTGAGGTCATGCCAACCTCAGTTCTTTGAGTATATGTTTATATATGTTTCTTGAGATCAAACTAAAGTAGTTCGATGCACCCATCATAAGGCTGAAAGAAAATGACAAGTGCACACATTCGTAATTTACAAGACTTTAGAGATACGTAACATATTTACCCTCAATATAAAAATGATGCCAGAGCAAAATACAGACTCAGATCAGACTGCTCCTTTGGAGCAGTCCGATATGGGCCTGCATTTTGCTGGCAGTTTTGTAAAACACCCCGATTAGACATAAACTTGTAGTTCATATTCAGGACAGAAGTTTTTGTGCAGAAACGGTTGAGGTGTCAGAATTTGACGATAAAAATGGTAATGTTTCGAAAAAAATAGAACTTGCTGTTAGGTGAAAGCAAACATTATTCGATTTGAACAAGTGTCAAGTATTCCCTTATACCACCACTGAAAAGAGTTGATAGCGTAATTTCGTCGTCAAACTTCATGTCAAGAGGACATCACCCCTTTGTGTTTTACAGTTTGAAAACATCCATTTAGGGGGTGAATTGTGACTATTAAACGTGGTGTTTTTATACTAGATTGTTTGGCTTTGTAATAGATATTTATTAAAGGGTAATAGACCACCCTTGACTCAGTCTGTCGATCAGACAAATTAAATCAAGCACCCGTTATTAAAACATTTCAAATATATAATGTGGTAATAAGGACAGGTATTCATATGGGTAGAATGACTTTCAGATTTATCGAAGATTTTGTCTATTTATCTATTCTTGTTTTAACCCAGTCATTGAAATTAGGACTTTCTTCTTAGATCTATCCAACAAAAACATTGTCTTTTAGCTCAACTACATAAACTGTCTTTTAGCTCAACTACATAAACTGTCTTTTAGCTCAACTACATAAGCTAACCGGAATTCATTATTAGCTCTTGTATGGAAGCACAGGAAGAGTTACTGAAGTCGTTATGTGTTGGTGTCCACGTTGGCATCCCATTTTGCATTAGTTTTGGTTAAAGTTTGCGATGGGTAAGATGGTGTTAGGTGAGCGATCCAGGTCCTGTTACTAGCCAGATCGGTTTGGCTTGTGCTAAATTAGAGCAGGCATTTTATTGTTGGAGCATCTGAAACTAAAAAAAAATAATTGACTACATCTTGTGATGATTGGATTTTATTGTCAATTTTAGGCCTACCAAAAATACTTGGTGTTTTTTCTCTCCCCCTCTCTGTTTGTGTATCATAATTATGTGTGTTAGATAGAGGTTTTTGTCTCAATCTAAAGGCTATTTCATCCATAATATTACTCAGATATATCTCAACCCAATCTTCTGAGTCTACTGAATCATGCTCTTGTGCTTTGTAAACACCTGTTTGAAGAATGAGACATATGTTTTGGTGCTGCATCTGGCCATCTGTTCATAAATGTGAGGTCGTTCTGTATTTGTTGACTACAGAGTTGTTGCCCTTATATATCAGTATTTGTGTATATAGAGCTATATGAAGCTTAAGAACGGCTGGATTTGGAAATTTCATAGATGGAGTGGCCATGAAAAATAGCAGACCTGTGCCCTTTAATAATTTTTCTTATAATGAAATGTTGCAACGTGCATATATTCCCCAGTTGGGGTACGCTTGTTTGCCCGATATTGAGTTTGAGGTCAATTTTAATTGAGAAATTAGATTTAGTTGGTTACTGTTTGATTTCAATATTGTTTTAAGGTATGGGCTTGTGATGGCTATTTACAAACTTTTTATTGTCAAATTGTTTTTGAAGATGTCCCCCACAAGGTGCAAAAGAGCATTTTATGTAAAACTTAGTTTAAAGGTATCAATCCATGGGGGCCTGTTGTTACCCTTTTAAACTTCTGATGTTTGTTCAAGAGCTTTAAAAACGTCTTTGTGGGTACCTCGGCAGAGTTAGCGGAAGTCACATTAAATAAGTGGCTCCAGATTGTACTAAGAATTTTGTAGGAAGGTTCCAGAGCAGGGGAGTATTTGAGCTGCGACACGAGAAAATCAACAAAGTCGGATGTGTGCCAGTGAAGACTCAGATCAGCCTGGGCATCCGCCCAGTCTGATCAAAGTCTGCTTTGCACTTAAAGGGTAGCTAAGGGTCTGAGCTAGCTCCATGCTGACAGCAAAGGCTCTTATCGGAATGGGCGGATGCCCAGGCTGATGAGATGCCCAGGCTGATCTGAATCGTAGCTGGGTGCACAACCACTTTATTGGTTTTCTGATGTCACAGCTCATTTGTTAATAATATGCTTGATATGTTTTTGCCTCAGCTGATGACCTTTGATCTTTGGTGAAGGAAAAGTAATTGTTGTAACAGTGTTCCAATTCTCGTAACAATTGGTCTCCAAGAGGCTCAGCAGAGCAAATTGTGTCTGTAACTCCTGGCACTGAGTCTGTCCATGAAGGGAAACTAGAAGAAGGAGGCCTGTAGAAATCATAGTAAAACTTCAAAATTGTCACCCATTGGACATTGGAAGATTAATAGCAATTAACCTGTTTAAAATCAAATTTACCAGCTGAAACTTTACTACAATACAAATAAACATCAAGTGATGAATAAACATAGACATTTAACAAATGTAAATATTTTCAATCATATGCAAATTAAGTCTTATCATTATCAAATAGTTTGGTACTTTTCTGATTTTTGGACAAAGGAATTATGGGTAATGATATGTACAACTTTAAGAGTGGAGACAAATTGATCTTTCAAGACCTATCTGAAGAGACTGCAGACTGCTCGCTTCAAAGTCGATTGAAGAAGTTATTTGCTCTTATAATGTTAAGGGCAGGTTAAGGATCTGAATAATTATGTATATTTACCTGCTCTCATTGTAATGATTGGTACTTTTGTCTTGGTTTTATTGTTATAAGCAGGTCAAAGATATATGACCATGATAGCTTGGCCGGCGAAAGGTAAATGGACTACAACTGGCTATTGAAGTGTTTGGATACACTTATACCTTTTCTTTTTTTCATTGATTTTGCAAAGAATAACAACTTTTTGTCCCCCGACGTAGTTGAAGGGGACTACAGGAATGGGTTCATCAGTTTTGTCCATCCTTCCGCTTTTTCCATTGGATTTTCATGAAACTGTCAGAATATTGTTGTCACCACATGACGTGGATCATGCTATATTTGGAATCATGATCGGACTCTTCCTTCGGGAGTTATGGCCCTGTATCTGTAAATTTGGCCAAATCTTGTGGCCGCAACTCCTTCAGTTTTTTGTCTCGCCTGCGAAGCAGAAGCGAGACATAGGTATTGTTTTTCCGGTGTCGGCGGCGGCAGCGTAAACTTTCATCGGGTTTTTGCGTTTAGGTCAGTTTCTCAGGAACTATAAGGGCTAGAGCCATGAAACTTGATTCATGCATACATCTAGAAGAGTACATCTCAAAGCTATCATCAATACTGAGTCTTGACCTACCTATTACGGTTGACTGACTTTGCAATTTTTCATCGGGTTTTTTGCGTTTAGGTCATTTTCTCAGGAACTATAAGGGCTAGAGCCATGAAACTTGGTTCATGCATACACCTGGAAGAGTAGATCTCAAAGCCATCATCAATATTGAGTCTTGACCTACATTTTACGGTTGACTGATTTTGCTATTTTTTGTCAAGTTTCCGCGTTTAGGTCATTTTCTCAGAAACTATAAGGGCTAGAGCCATGAAACTTGGTTCATGCTTACGTCTGGAAGAGTGAATCTCAAAGCCATCATCAATATTGAGTCATGACCTACATTTTATGGTTGACTGACTTCGCAATTTTTCGTCGAGTTTTTCGCATTTAGGTCTCTTTCTCAGAAACTATAAGGGCTAGAGCCATGAAACTTGGGTCATGCATTCATCTGGAAGAGAAGAGTTCAAAGTTATTATCAGTATTGAGTCTTTACCAACATTTTACGGTTGACTGACTTTGCAATTTTTTGTCAAGTTTTCACGTTTAGGTTTGTTTCTCAGAAACTATTAGGGCTAGAGCCAAGAAACTTGGTTCATGCATACATCTTTGCTGATTTAGCTCCGTTTTGTGACAAAGCGCTAGCAGGCGAGACACCGCATTCCGCGGAATTCTTGTGACTGATTTTCATTAAACTTTCAGGATACGGTTATTGATCATATTTTATTGGGGACATGATTGGAAACTTTCTGCCAGAGTTACGGCCCTTTGTGAGTCTGGTCAAATCTTATGGCCGCAACTCTTCCTTCAATTTTCAATGGATTTTCATCAAATTTTTAGGATACTGTTATCACCATTTGACGTAGACCATATTTTATGGAAGTCATGACTGAACCCTTCCTGCTGGAGTTATGACCCTTTGTTAGTCTGGTCAAATCTAGTGGCCGCAACTGAGTCCTTCAGTTTTCAATACTTTCAGGATATTGTTATCACCACCTTTGTAAGTCTAGTCAAATCGTGTGGCTCCTGTGGGAGCAAATTCTTTCCTTTAAGAGTTGACCTCCATTTAGAAAGGAGGCAAAAATGAAAATGGCAGAGCATCTTCGCATGGATGCACTTTTCACTTACGTACAGTATCCTTGCCCAACGGCCTTTTCCTCAAATCCAGTTTCACACTCCGCCATTTTATTGGATGTGAGTAACTTTCATCACATCCAATCAAATTATCTGTAACAACATTTTCTAATATTGTATTACCAAAAAAGGTTAGATGGTCATGATTTAACCAAATTATTAATTAATAATTAACTGTGTGTCTGTTTGTCTCTGTGTCTGTGTGCATTGGGTCATAGGCTCAGCAATCATCATTGATACTTATATTGAATCTTTCTTTTGGAGAAAAGATAGAAAATACAAAGCAAAGAATGCATTTCACAAAAACTTACAATACCGTAATGTGAGTATATATTGGGACACCTAAAATAATGAATTTTCCATTTGGGACAAATGGAAAATATATTATTTTAGGTGTCCCAATACTTATGCACATCAGGGGTACTTACCTTTCATAAGGGAGTTTTTAATGTGTATTGGTGCTTTGATTATCTAGGCACCATTCAAAATTAGAATCGGCTGATAATTTGTATTATATCATGTTTGTAAGTAATTAATGCAATAAAAGCATATTTCTTTAATCGAAGTTCACTGCATGTTATCATTATACACATATTTGTTGAATTCATTAAATTTTGGTGTGTTTTAAGTTTGAATTTGAAATTGCTTTAAAGATCTGTTATAATTAGTCAGAGTGATAATGGACTCATTATTTCATTTTACTGATTTTCATTTCAAAGAATGTGGAAACCTTTCATGTCTAGTGAAAATAGGTTTGAATAAGCAGAAAAAATTTGATTGGACCACACACATTACACTTTCCATTAATTGAAGGCTAATTGTTGTTGAAGATATTATATGTCCTATTCATAGATGGCTTTTGTGAAAGATTTAAAGTGTTCATTGATCAAGATTTATTATTGGAATCATTCTTGGGCTTCTTGTGAGCTATATACACAAAAGGTGGTTTAACCCATAAAGCATCAAAAAGCAAATGACAAAATTTATGTCTGCAAAACTCGTCCAACCTATATCACAAGGTTACCCTGACACAAGATTCTGTGCCATTTACACCCAAAATCAATCCTGGGACTCCCAGAAAAATTCTTGGGACTCTTCAGGGACTCTCAGACTTAGAGCATGAACAGAAGGTTATTATCCCCTGCCGAAGGTCTCCGTCCCTCCGTCAGTAGGTCCGTAACACTTTTGTCCAGAGCACTTACTTGAAGTATATAGTTGGAAAGTGATATAATATTAGTGCTCCAGATAAGAAGGGGTAACAGAGATAATTTTGGGATAATTATCCATATTTCTCCACAAAAACATATTTTGTGACCCATCATTAGAACCGTCTCATCGAGACGGTTCTAATGAGGGGTCACAACATATGTTTTTGTTGAGAAATAAGAAAAATTATCTTTGAATTATCCTCAATACCCCCTCTTATCTGGAGCTCTGAATATTATGATTCTCAGTCAGTATTTCATTAAATGTATATATATTTTAGAATAGATCTGCTTAATTTTTGATTGAAAGGATGAAAGAACTTTGATCATATCTTTGTAAGATAATTCTCTCTAATAACTGCCTACAATAGTCACGGCTCAAGTGTAGGTAAAATTTAACTTCTTCAACTTAAATTTGTTTAACCCTTTCAAATCGGGTAACAATTATCGTTCCGTTTCTTTGTTAGATAGTTAAAAGTGATTGGCATTTTGAGTTCCCGCTGAGCATTCTTTGCTGGTGGGCCAAAGATAGTTTAACAGCGACTTTCATACCAGTAGTTAAAAAATTCTAAGTATTGGGACAGTTAAGTCTGTGCAAAAATGCAGACCCAGATCAGGGTCTACAGTATACCATTCCATCTGCATGTTTTGGACATATCACTGCATCTTTTAACACTTTAAGCACCAGAGACGGAAATAGCATAATTTGCAAACAGCGTAGATCCTGATGAGGTGGCTCATAATGAGCCACCTCATCTAGATCTACACTGTTTGCCCTCTAGTCTCTGAATTCTCAATATGATATAGCTTGGACAATTCATTTTTTGAATTTTTGCAGATGTAAAGTTTGTGGTCTGCTTATTTGGCCCTTTAACAGCTAGATTTGCCCCGTTTGGGCAGAAATAGTGAGGAAATTGTATAGACCCATATCTGACTGCTCGTAAAGTCTGCACTTTGAATTGATCCATTAATTGTACAAAATTACCAGAGCCTGGCAGAGGAGATTGATCAGTGTTACTCAATAAAATGATCTGTATTGGGTTTCAGAGGCTGTTTCTCATATCAAGGAAAGTAATTATATAGTGTCTCTTCTTGTTCTTCCAGTCTTGCATTGTCTCCCTTAACACACTACCAGTGTTCTTTGAGATTTGAAGGTGAATGGGTTCACTTTTAAGGGGAAGCATATCCGCCAGTTGTGTTTATGCCTCCCTATTCAATGGGAGTCAACTCCCTTAATGAAAAAGAATTTACTGTTATAGGAGAAATTCTTTCCTGTAATTAAGAGTAAACCCCGTTTTTTAAAGGGTTTTGTTGCTCAAAGAAGCAAACTGGAAGTCATAGAAGTTGGTTCCCTTTGTGAAAATGGTAGGAAAAAACTACAACAAAAAAACATTAAGATATACTTTGCTATGTATACCTTAAGTAGATAGAGTTCACATTACACTGTACAACTATACCCCAATACTGCCTGGCATGCTTTGTTATTCTGTGACTGCTATTACTATTTGGAATTGTAAAGGTATAGCAGGGGCATTGGTGATTTCAGGGTTTGACAAATTAACTCCGCTTTGTGAAAAGGTGTCTTACAGCAGTATTTCAGTCATATCAGGACAACGAAAGGGTGACTATGAAAGGCTTTGTGCAATAAAGCTCTGCTTAGGTTTAGAAATAATGTCGCCTCCTGTCCTGAAGAATTTGTATGAGGGGTGACACAACAAAACCAACAAAGTGGCATGTGCACCTAGCGAAGACTCAGATCAGCCTGGGCATGTGCCCAGTCTGCTCAGAGTCTTCGCTGTTGGCATGGAGGTAGCATAGACTATTAGTTACCCTTCAAGTGAACAGTGAAGACTCTGATCAGACTGGGCAGATGCCCATTTCTGTGCCATGTTTAACTTTAAAGGGAAGCAATTTCTGTAAATAACTGTTGCTTCCAGTTGCAAAATGGGTTCTACTCCTAGAGGAGTAAGTTCTTTCCTGTAATAATTTACCCCCATTAAGAAGGGAAGCAAAAATGAAAATGGTAGAGTTGCTTCCCCTGAAAGTATACCCATTCACACCAAGACTGTACACGTGGAGATATGCCATAAGGTACTTTGTTCCAACACTGGTTTAAGAAATTCTTCAATTCCTCCACATCCTAGTCTGTAACAAACTAATCCCTAGATAAATAAGACAGACAAACAGACAAACAAACACTAGAAGATTACAAATGTGTCATACCTATTTATTGGTAGTGGGTGACACTGGGTGGATAGGAACTCCTCACAATCCTCAGTTATCCAAAAGTCAAATACTATCCAATTCTTATGCAACAATTGTTGGTAATTTGTCACAGATTTTTGGCAATATTTGTTAAGGTTGGTCATACAGAGACTAATCAAATAGAAAAAAATGATTGAAAAAGTTTTTATGAATGATATTTTTGGATGAAAATCAGTGCAGATGTATAAACAGTAAAAGCAAATTAACCATATTCTGGCTATTAAATAATAGTATTTTTTTTACTGGATACCAATGACTGAAAGCCAGGTAATACAATTTGCAGTTTGGTCATATTTGTTGGGGTTTTAGACTTGAGAATGAGTACATCAGCAGGGGGTGCAACTCTACTATTTTTGCATTCCCCACCCTTCTCAATAGGGGCCAGGGTGTCCTGGAATTGGCTTAAGGTTGGGGGAGGCCATGCTATGCTTTCAGGAGCTTGGGAACGAGGTTGTTTAGAGTTCTTTACTCTAATAAATCTTTCTTCCTCTCCTTCTTCTGCTGTTTAAATAGACAGAGATGGCTCTAAATAGACTGTAATACCCTATCAAAGGCCTGATTACTGTGTACTTTTAGAAGAGGACTGCAATTTTTTGTGGCACCTGCTTTAGCAAGGTGCGATATAGGCGTCCGGTTTTCCGTCCGTCATTCCGTCCGTCAGTCCGTCCGTCCGTCCGTCAGTCCATTCACATTTACGTTAACCCTGGCGTTAAATATTAATTTCTCCAAAACCACTGCACCCATGGTTCTCAAATTTCATAGGGAGCATGACCAGACTGCAAGACCTCAGAATGATAAAAATCAGCCAGGTCGAGAATCCAAGATGGCCGCCATTGCAACAAATATCCGTTCACATTAATTTTACGTTAACCCTGGCGTTAAATTCTATTAAATTAAAAACCACTGTACCCATTGTTCTTAAATTTTGCATGGAGCATGACCAGACTGCAAGACCTCAGAATGATAAAAATCAGCCAGGTCGAGAATCCAAGATGGCCGCCATTGCAACAAATTTCTGTTCACATTAATTTTACATTAACTCTGGCATTAAATTCTATTTAATTAAAAACCACTGCTCCTATTGTTCTCAAATTCCATATGGAGCATGACCAGACTGCAATACTTCAGAATGGTAAAATTCAGCCAGTTCAAGAATCCAAGATGGCTGCCATTGCAACAAAAAAGTGCTCACATTTACGTTAACCCTGGCGTTAAGGTCTATATTTAATTGATTTCACCAAAACCACTGCACCCATGGTTCTTAAATTTTATATGGAGCATGACCAGACTGCAATGCTTCAGAAAGATCAAATTCAGCCAGGTCGAGAATCCAAGATGTTTCCACTGCAACAAAAAACGTTCACATTTACGTTAACCCTGGTGTTAAAGTCTGTTCAATTAATTTCTCCAAAACCATTGCACCCATAGTTTTCAAATTTCATATAAAGATTCAGCCAGGTCGAGAATCCAAGATGGCTGTCTTTCCTAAAAATGGCAAAAACTACAAAATCAGCTTCTATTTCAGAACCACTTGGTATATTTGGTTGAAATATTGCATGGAACATGAGTGGGCCATGACCTCTGCTACTGTGGAAGTGCAATGCAGGTGTGACATAGCATTCCGCGGAATCCTTGTCCTAAACTTTTTGCTGATTTGGAGCCTCGAGGAATCCATCAAATGAGCTGTGACATGAGAAAACCAACAAAGTGGCATGTGTGCCCAGCCAAGGCTCAGATCAGCCTGGGCATTCGCCCATTCTGTTCAGGGTCTTTGCTGTGGTCTGAAAGGGTAGCTAGGGGCCTAAGCTACCACCATGTGGACAGCAAAGATTTTGATCAAACTGGGGGGATGCCCAGGCTGATCTGAGACTTGGCTGGGTGCACATGCCACTTTGTTGGTTTTGTCATGTCGCTGTTCAGAGATCTGCATTCCACTGTCAGCATTTTCAGTCTGTCCTCTCCGATAACTCTGATATATTCCGGTAATAAAATCTGTCTCAGAATTCCGCCTAGGATATTTCCATAAGTTAATATAGATATTAGGAATATAAACTCCCGCCAATAAATTGCATTACTGTTACAGAAAATGATTTAGGATAATAAATTAGTTTATCTTTGGGGTATAACTGTATGAAAGAGCATAGATCTAGTTTTTTCGATGCCAGATATGAAATTGCCTATATTTTCTGCTTAATCTGAGTCTGAGAAAGGAGAATATATTTATTTTTTGTGTCCAGCCAGTTGATAGAAGGCTGCTGATTAAATGATTTAGGATTAGGTTTTCATTTGGTCGGCTGTGGGAGCAAATACCATAGCTGATACAGCTGATCCTGTTGACATTTCTACACTGTATAATAGTTGTCCTTACCAAATTTACAATGCAGGAAGTATGAACAAATCATAAGCTAGGAATTAAGTCTAAGCTATGAGCAGTTACACAATACCCACAATCATGCCTATAAGTCCGTGTGCGGAAAACTTATACAGGTCACAGGTGAGACAAAAAGGGCCAATGTCACCAAACTAAGGAACCAAACATGGAGTTAAGCCTAGTCAGTGACTGAAACGATTTATATTGACATTTCTTTAGACATTTGCTGTTGAATCTTGTCTAATTTCGCAGTGCATATTGAAATTTTGTCAATTTGACAAAATTTCAAATGCACCTGCTTATTTGCATATAGGCAGCTATTCCTTTGATTAGGACAAGAGAAGAGTTTAAGGCTTGGTGACCTTTGCCCCATGTAAGGTCTCAGGGGACATAGAATTACAAAATTTTCAACAAAAATGCTTTTTCTGTGCCTCATCTTGTGAGACCACCTGAAGTATTTTGATCAAACTTGACACACTATTTTTGGAAGAAGCTAATGATTGAATTAGATTATTGTGACCTTGACGAGATTTTGAAGGCTACTAAAATGTCGAAGCTAGGCTTGTCTCTGTAAGTACTATATCTACAAAATCTTATCTCCCGAGATTTATACCAAACATGCATGATCTCACCAGTGACCACAGGCTAAAGGACATGCTTTACATTTTGGTGACCACCTGCTTTAGCAAGGTGCGATATAGGCGTCCGGTTTTCCGTCCGTCTGTCAGTCCGTCCGTCCGTCCGTTCACAATTTACGTCGACCCTAGCTTTTTAGTCCATTCAAAAGACTTATTCTCTGAAACCACTGCACCCATGGTTCTCAAATTTCACATGCAGCATGATCAGACAGAAGGGCTTCAGAATAATAACATTCAGGCGGGTCGAGAATCCAAGATGGCAGCCGTTACTAAAAATAGCAAAACCAATAAAATCAAGTTTTTCTTCAGAACTGCTTGGTGTATTTGGCTGAAATTTTGTATGAAGCATAAGTGGGACCTTGGTATTCAGAATTATCAAAATGAAAAAAATCTGTAGCGGAATTAGGTCACAGTGACCTTACGTCGACCCTAGAATAATTTACGTCGACCCTAGCTATTAAGTCCATTCAAATGACTTATTCTCTGAAACCACTGCATCCATGGTTCTCAAATTTCACATGCAGCATGATCAGACTGCAGGGCTTCAGAATGATAAAATTCACGTGGGTCAAGAATCCAAGATGGTCGCCGTTACTAAAAATAGCAAAACCAATAAAATCAAGTTTTTCTCCAGAACCACTTTGTATATTAGGCTGAAATTTTGTATGAAGCATATGTGGGACCTTGGTATTCAGAATTATCAAAATGAAAAAAATCTGTTGTGGAATTAGGTCACAGTGATCTTACGTCGACCCTAGAATAATTTACGTCGACCCTAGCATTTAAGTCCATTCAAATGACTTATTCTCTGAAACCACTGCATCCATGGTTCTCAAATTTCACATGCAGCATGATCAGACTGCAGAGCTTCAGAATTGTAAAAGTTGAGAATGGTCGAGAATCCAAGATGGTCGCCATTACTAAAAATAGCAAAACCAATAAAATCAACTTTTTTCTCCAGAACCACTTGGCATTTTCATTGAGTTCTTATGTGAAGGCATACAGCAGGTGCGACATAGCCTTCCGCGGAATTCTTGTATTTTCTAGGTCTCAGGCAAACGTACAATGTCACATTGTTGCCAAAGATAGCTCCTAAACCTTATCACATAAACAAATGCGGTTGACCATATTTCTGAGATCACCATAGAGACTCAAAAAGGGCTTTTATGCAGTGTATGAAAGTTGTTTGCAGATTCTTGCTAAGCCATTGGGACAAACCTGAGAGACTCAGTTCAGTTCAGTTGACTTATTTACAACACATTTTCAAGGTCGTAGGAGGACTCATCTTGTGGCCTGTGTCATGAATTGTTAGATTTTGACCAAGCTCATCATATGTAACTTGGATGGAGCCAGTGAGTTGACCTTGACCTTATCTTGAATGTTAAGATCTCCAATAACACAACATTTCCTGAAAATGACACTGTTGGTAATGCTGTAGTTATTGTTGGGTTGTGGTTTAACATCCCAGTAAGCAATATTTCAGTCATATGAAGAGAATTTGCCTCTAAATTTGTAGGACTTTACCCAACTTTAGATGAATGGCACTCAGGTCTTGCTACAAGCTACAAGCAGCTCTACAGCTGAGGTACCATGCAACCCATCTGTTTCCCGATCCCCTTTGGGCGGGGGCCATGTAGGGAATGAGTTGGTGGAAAGAAATGTAATATTTTCAGTTAGAATAATTACAAGGATGTTATATATTTGCAAGAAATCATGTTTTCAGTCTACCTGCATGCACCAGTTTGAATTTTATGATCTGTCTAATTACATTGTTAAAAAAGATGTAAAATAGGTGCAAACTTCATCAGCAACATACCTTTGTTATTTCGAAAGCTTGCCAAGTTATGGTAAGAAACCTGCGAGAAATTGAGCAACAGCTAATAAACTGCCGTAATTGTTTATTACCCAAAATAACACAGAAAATCAGAAACAAGAAAGAAGATTTAATTAAAACACAGCAGGTAGAATAAGTGTTAGATTAAAAATTGGAATTCAAACAATGTGAGTCTAGGTAATGCATGATAAAGGATATTCAGAAAGTGTTTTTCGGTGTTCCAGATAAGAAGGGTAACAGGATCCAATTTAAGGAAAATTTTCCATATTTATTAATAGAAATATATATTGTGACCCCTCATTAGAACCGTCTCGCTGAGACGATTCTAATGAGGGGTCACAACATATGTTTTGATTGAAAAATAAGAAAAATCCTCAATACGCCACCTTATCTGGGGCTCTGTATTTAGTATGTGTTGTTAATATTTTCCGAGGTTTAGGGATATGGGTGGGGATGAGAAGAAATGGTGGTGAGGATTATGTAGTGATAATGGGTAATTTATGATATTGCACCTCAGTTACCGGTGTTTGCACCTCAGGTATTAGTGTTTAGTGCATCTTGCTTCATTGTTCTGGTGGAACTTTTGTGGACTGTTAGTTGGAAATTCTGAATATTGGTGAGTGGGTGTGGAAGTTTTGGTTACTTGAAAGGAGGGCAGAGGTGGAGGAGGTAGAGAGGCAGAAATAAAAAAAGGCAACTTTCATCTTTGGATTGGAGATGACATTTTGTTTTGTTGAAACTCTTGGGCAACATCGTAATGACGATTGGACAGAAAAAAGGGAATAAAGATAATAAAAAAAAGAAGAGTATAAAGATGGGGAGGCTGGTTAGAGAAAAAGCGAAGAGTATAAAGATAGTGAGGCTGGTTAGAGTAAAAGTGAAGAGCGTGAAGATGGGGCGGCTGGTTAGAGTAAAAGTGAAGAGTATAAAGATGGGGAGGCTGGTTAGAGTAAAAGTGAAGAGTATAAAGAAAGTGAGGCTGGTTAGAGTAAAAGTGAAGAGTATAAAGATGGGGAGGCTGGTTAGAGTAAAAGTGAAGAGTATAAAGATAGTGAGGCTGGTTAGAGTAAAAGTGAAGAATATAAAGAAAGTGAGGCTGGTTAGAGTAAAAGTGAAGAGTATAAAGATGGGGAGGCTGGTTAGAGTAAAAGTGAAGAGTATAAAGATAGTGAGGCTGGTTAGAGTAAAAGTGAAGAGTATAAAGAAAGTGAGGCTGGTTAGACTAAAAGTGAAGAGTGTAAAGATGGGGCGGCTGGTTAGAGTAAAAGTGAAGAGTATAAAGATAGTGAGGCTGGTTAGAGTAAAAGTGAAGAGTATAAAGATAGTGAGGCTGGTTTGAGTAAAGGAAAGGTGAAGAGTGTAAAGATGGGGCTGCTGGTTTGAGTTAAAGTGAAGAGTGTAAAGATGGGGAGGCTGGTTAGAGTAAAAGTGAAGAGTGTAAAGATGGGGGGGGGGGGGGGCTGGTAAAAGTGAAGGGGGGGGCTGGTAAAAGTGAAGAGTATAAAGATGGGGAGGCTGGTTAGAGTAAAAGTGAAGAGTATAAAGATGGGGAGGCTGGTTTAAAGAAAAGTGAAGAGTGTAAAGATGGGGAGGCTGGTAAAAGTGAAGAGTATAAAGATGGGGAGGCTGGTTAGAGTAAAAGTGAAGAGTATAAAGATAGTGAGGCTGGTTAGAGTACTGTAAAACACTTATATTTGGCGGTCACTTTATTTTGGCGATATTGGCGGAAAAGAAACAAATCGCCAAACTAAAATGCCGCCAATATAAGCTCATGATACCGAAAGAAGAAAAAATATTATTGAGCACATGATCCTATTATCAAAGCTTATACACACCACATATATAAGCGGAAAAGAAGATGCTTCCCAAACAACAAGAGGGAGGAAATGGAGTATGAAAATGTTCCGCCATACTTATTTGTATTTCAATTAAGTTGATTAAATCAGAAGGAACACAAAATCTGTTTACTTTAAACAATTTACTACCCAAACTGTAACATGACTATAATAATAATTGCTTTTATTCAATATAGAGCTCAAATAAAGAGCAAAATACGACGTCAGAAGAAATATTTTGTTCTTGAGAATCACAAAACCGCCAAAATAAAAATCCGCCAAAAGGTCCATATTTAAAAGCCGCCAAATTTTGCTGCCGCCAAATATAAGTGTTTTACAGTAAAAGTGAAGAGTGTAAAGATGGGGTGGCTGGTTAGAGTAAAAGTGAAGAGTATAAAGATGGGGTGGCTGGTTAGAGTAAAAGTGAAGAGTATAAAGATGGGGTGGCTGGTTAGAGTAAAAGTGAAGAGTATAAAGATAGTGAGGCTGGTTAGAGTAAAGGTGAAGAGTATAAAGATGGGGTGGCTGGTTAGAGTAAAAGTGAAGAGTATAAAGATGGGGTGGCTGGTTAGAGTAAAAGTGAAGAGTGTAAAGATGGGGTGGCTGGTTAGAGTAAAAGTGAAGAGTGTAAAGATGGGGTGGCTGGTTAGAGTAAAAGTGAAGAGTATAAAGATAGTGAGGCTGGTTAGAGTAAAAGTGAAGAGTATAAAGATGGGGTGGCTGGTTAGAGTAAAAGTGAAGAGTATAAAGATGGGGTGGCTGGTTAGAGTAAAAGTGAAGAGTGTAAAGATGGGGTGGCTGGTTAGAGTAAAAGTGAAGAGTATAAAGATAGTGAGGCTGGTTAGAGTAAAAGTGAAGAGTATAAAGATAGTGAGGCTGGTTAGAGTAAAAGTAAAGAGTATAAAGATAGTGAGGCTGGTTTGAGTAAAGGTGAAGAGTGTAAAGATGGGGTGGCTGGTTTGAGTAAAAGTGAAGAGTGTAAAGATTGGGAGGCTAGTTAGAGTAAAAGTGAAGAGTATAAAGATAGTGAGGCTGGTTAGAGTAAAAGTAAAGAGTAAAGATAGTGAGGCTGGTTTGAGTAAAGGTGAAGAGTGTAAAGATGGGGTGGCTGGTTAGAGTAAAAGTAAAGAGTATAAAGATAGTGAGGCTGGTTTGAGTAAAGGTGAAGAGTGTAAAGATGGGGAGGCTGGTTAGAGTAAAAGTGAAGAGTGTCAAGATGGGGGGCTGGTAAAAGTGAAGAGTATAAAGTTGGGAAGGCTGGTTAGAGTAAAAGTGAAGAGTATAAAGATGGGGAGGCTGGTTTAAAGAAAAGTGAAGAGTGTAAAGATGGGGAGGCTGGTAAAAGTGAAGAGTATAAAGATGGGGAGGCTGGTTAGAGTAAAAGTGAAGAGTATAAAGATGGGGAGGCTGGTTAAAAGAAAAGTGAAGAGTATAAAGATGGGTAGGCTGGATAGAGTAAAAGTGAAGAGTATAAAGATGGGGAGGTTGGTTAGAGTATATATTGTATTCACATGGCTTAAGGTCCTTTTCATGTGGCATCAGTCCTATGAAAATCGTTTATGAAAATTAATGGGGACAAAATCCTGTTTTATGGCAGAAATAGCAGCTTATGAGAGAAACCAGTCCATCAAATGATGAAATATTGCTACTTTCAAGCAAGCTGTGTTATTATATCACTGTTATGATATAAGATACCTTTGACAGATTTTCATAAAACTTATTAAATCAAGTTGATATCTGGTTAGGTGTCACAAAACATCAGTCACAAATATTTTATCAGACTGACACTATTTTTCAGAAAGTCTACCCTTGTTTATGTTCACTATGACCCATAAATATTAGGTCAGAAGTGGATAAGGAAACGACAGCTGCAAAATCGAAGTTTGGTCATAGTCTGCACAGTTTGACTGAATCCTCTGGCAAGTTTTAACACTTCAGATTGTAAAATGTCTGAAAAATTTGACAGTAATTCACTCATGGCAGTGCCTGGTTATCAAGATTCCGGTAATAATAGTTGGATTAATGCTCATAAGAGTGAGTGAGTGAGTGAACTCGGGTTTAACGTCCCACCAACAACGAGGTCATATGGAGACGGGACCTCGGTTTAAAGTCTCATCCGAAAGACCGGGGAAGCGGGGGTTCGAACTTGCGATCCCTGGATTGGTAGTCCGGAGTGTTATCCACTACACTACAGCCGCTCCTATGCTCATAAGAAGGTGGGCCTTTGCCTGCTTTCTGTTTTTAGGTGGCTATTCAGGGTCTTTCAGCCTTTTCAAGAATATTTCAGTTATTTTATACGAACGAACTGAGGAGGAGGAGAGCATAATCCAAAGTCAGTGAAGAAAGATTTAAACCTACAACCTGGAGAGTATTAACACCAAACCCAGCACATCTTTACTACTTTGGATGGAAACTACTGTGGGATATGGGGACTGCATTTGGATGGAGGAGACAGATAATTATGATACCAGCATATGACTTGCAGTTTTATGTCCTCTTCAACAGCATTTCAGTCCTATCTCAGAGGATGATAGAAGCATGATAATGAAAGGCTGTGTGCAGTGGAACTTCATTTATGGTTTAAAAGGTTGCCACCTCCAGCAGGAGTCGAACCCAGGCGGCTAGCTCAGCAGGCCAGTGCTTAACCTGCTGAGCTACTGGGCTCCTCCAGCAAAGTGAAATTTTTGTCAAACTCATAATTGAGACAGTTGGTTGAACAAATTTCAAAAGTTGTTGTCAGTAAACAGAAGTTGCAAACAAACCCAGTTTGCAGATCAAGTATATCATTAAATATAATAATCATTCCCCATAAATTTTACAAGTGCAATAAATTCCTAGAAATGTACAGAATACCAAAATCTATTGTTTTGGCACATGTCTCATGTTAGTATTTTGTAATAATATATGGTAATTAGGCAAAATACTGGAACACTTCTACCAAATTCCATAATTTCCTAAAATTTTACTATCCGGCAATTCATTGAAGTTGTCGGCAGAATAGCAAACGGTGCATACCATGCTAAGACTGCTCCTTTAGGAGCAGTCTTAGCACGGTCTGCACTGTTTGCTCAGGCATCTATGTTGAACTGTTTTGGGTTGTTTCAGGTTTTCTGCAACTTATTGTTTATTAATAAGTTAAGTAATGAGGTCTGCTGATTGCTAAATTATTGATGTATTGTTCTGTGTAATTTCTGTTGGAAAGACAGGTGGTTTCCAAGACTATTTCTTGTTTCTAATTTAAGCCTAGAAACATGCTGTTTCTGGCAACCCAGAATTGTTCTGCCAGACTAGCTAAATGAGGCAACTGGATAATCTCCCCTAAGGAAAATAATTTAGCAAGATTGCCTCCCTTTGACAATATTAGTTTCCCTTGTATGTATTGGTTTATCCCTTTGCAAAATGTTTACTCTTCAAGACATATTGGTCTCTCTGCTCATTTTGTCGGTGTTGGCATTGGAATCATCGTCGGCATGACAATGTCTTGTCTGGATGGTATCTGTAGCAGGCGGTGATTTTCACCAAACTTGCATGGGTGTATCATTTGGACAATCTTTAGAGCTGATTAAATTTTGATGACCTTGACCTCATTTTCAAGGTCATGGGAGGACTTAAAATGTTGAATTTATTCATTAAAAATGTGATATCTCTGGAACTAATTGGTGTTGCATTGGGTCAGTTAAAAAGTTGATTAGATTTTAGTGGCCTTGACCTCATTTCCAAGGTTAAAGAATGAGTTATAATGTTAAGTATTCACTACAAGATATTTCTTGAATCAGTAGGGTAGATTTTCACAGACTTGCATGAATATTGGGTTTTGGTGACATTTGCCTTCTTTTCAGGTGGGTTTAGGTGACCTTGGACAACATGCAAACAGCAAGATTTTAGGGAAATGAGCCCGTGGTCAATGGGCTAATGGCAATAGGGCTAGGGAAAAGGGGCTGAGGGCATGGAAACATATTAATATCTCAGAGAAATGAGAATGGGCAATAGGGCGGGGATGGTTGGAGGGTGATGGTGGGCTCTGAGATGGTGGGGGATGGTGTGAGTGTATCTACAGTTCTCTTATAAAAACATTTCTGGATTTAATATTTTGACTTTAAGATCATTCTGTGGTACCAGTTTGAATTCTGTTTTCTTTAAATTTACAAAGTTTACACTTACGTGCTATTAAACTTTTAGACAAAGAAACTGCAGGAATTTGGCATCAAATTCTCATTAAATCGGAGATTGGTAATTAATGAGTAGAAGCACTAGTAGCTTTGAAACCTCCATCCCCTTATCTCTCAGCACCCCTGGTAGTCCATAGACCCTTTATCTTCCTTATCAGACTGGTTACTGATGATTTATAGACCTGACTGGTTGTAAGACCAGCCTAAATTAATGTGGATGCAAAGTGCCTCTGGATACAAAATGTTTTGTTTTTTACCAGCTTGGATGTTTGGGCTAATGGAAGACTGAATTTGCGACTATTGTAAGATGGTAACTATGTCATCTTTATTTTCTTTTATTTCATATTAGCCTTTTCATATGACTTCAGATTGGGAAACTTGAAGCCCAAATCCATGTTGTTAGCTTCTGCACCCCTGGTTAACTATGTACAGTCCAGCCTGTATATAGCCAGCACATAGGGGATAATCAAAATATGCTAGCTGAAGACAGGTGCTGGCTTAATACAGGTACATTTCAATGTATTTGCCTGCTTTGTAAACTGAATACTTGCTTGCTTAATACAGGTTGCTTGCTTGATACAGGTGGCCACTAAGACAGGTTTTACTGTATATACAAGAGCTGTTATGAAATGAAAAAGAGCTGTTAGGAAACGAAAAAGAGTCATAGTTACTAAATGACCTGATGACCAGGTTGTTTGGTAACTATGATCGACTCTTTTTCATTTCGTAACAGCTCTTTTTGTCACCCGACGTAGGCGGAGGGGGACTATAGAAATGACCCTCGTCCTTCCATGTGTCAGTCCGTCCTTCCGTCCAAAATCTTGTCCCCGCAACTCCTCCTGCGTCTTTCATCGGATTGATTTGAAATTTTACAGATTGTATTCTTATGATATGAAGATGTGCATGTGGTTTTTTATTTTTGTTTCGGCCATTTTTGATGGAGTTACGGCCCTTGCTGACTCAGTCCGTCCGAAGTCTTGTCCCCGCAACTCCTCCTACATCTTTCATTGTATTGATTTGAAATTTTACAGATTGTATTTTTATGATATGAAGATGTGCATGTGGTTTTTGTCGCACCTGCTTTAGCAAGGTGCGATATAGGCATCCGGTTTTCCGTCCGTCCGTCCGTCCGTCAACCCGTTCGTCCGTCTGTCCGTTCACATTTACGTCGACCCTAAATTTTAAGTCCATTCAAATGACTTTTTCTCTGAAACCACTGCACCCATGGTTCTCAAATTTCACATTCTGCATGACCAGACTGCAGGGCTTCTGAATGACAAAATTCAGCTTGGTCCAGAATCCAAGATGGCCGCTGTCACTAAAAATAGCATAAACAATAAAATCACTTTTTTCTCCAGAACCACATGGTATATGTGGCTGAAATTTTATATGGAGCATTAATGGGACCTTGGTTTACAAAATTATCAAAATGAAAAAAATCTGTAGCAGAATTAGGTCACAGTGACCTACTTTCTGTTTACGAGTCCGAGTTTTTGCAAAAACACCAATATCTCAATAATACCTGAACATATTTAGGTCAGCTTTAGTCAGAATGGTTTTTTGAAATTTAAGCGAATTGAGACCATCCAAGATGGCCGCCAGCCACTGTTACTAAAAATAGAACAATATGAAAATGACAATATCTCAAGAGGCCCTGAATGGAATTGGACTAAATATGTATCAAAATGATCTTTGCATGAAGCTGTTTCATGATTTTTTCAAATTGACCGTCCAAGATGGCAGCCATCCACCGTTACTAAAAATAGCGAAAAACATGAAAACAATAATATCTCGTAAACTACTGAATGGATTTTGACCAAAATGTTTCAAAATGACACTTTTATCAAGTTCTTAAAGTGAAGGTGCAAATCAGGTGCGACATAGCGTTACCCGGAATTCTTGTTGATTTTTGTTTCGGCCATTTTTGACGGAGTTACAGCCCTTGCTGACTCAGACCTTGTCCCCGCAACTCCTGCCACATATTTTATCAGATTGACTTGAAATAGTGCAGAATGTTCCATCATGATCTGAAGATGTGCATGTGATTTTGGAATTTCAATTGTCGTATATTTTACAAAGTTATGGCCCTTTGTCATTTTTGGCATTTTTCCAACTTTTAAACCTTTTGACCGAGGAGCTGAAATTTGGTATGCTATTAGCATTTGGTAAATTGAGTATTCTGATTGTTGTTAGGATATGCTTAATTTACTAGTGACAGAGTTATTCCACTTTCATAGATAATAGACATTCACTTATAGGTAAAAGGATAACTCAAGAATTATTCATATTAATGGGCTGAATTTTCATAAATGCATTGTTCCTTTTTGATCAGATTCATATTAGGAGGATTATGGCCCTTGTTATTTTGTTAATGGGTATACAGTCTTGATGTTTTGGGCATTCTGTAAGGGCCTAAAGTTTCAGTAACCGGATTTTACACATATACGCCCAGTTCTGAACTTAAGTATTTTATAACCTCATAGAGGCCCAGTAAATGGGTATATGTCTTTGCTTATGCTTCAATTATTATTTGCTTACCAGGTTCTGTTATACACAATCATATTTTCTGGTTTTGGCCATACAGTTACTCTGAAACGGAATAAAGGGCTGCAGTTTGTGACACATTTCAAACGTCGGGTGACTTTTGGCCGATGGCCTTTTATTCATTTCGTAACATCTTTGAAAACATAGTTAATAACCAGGTGTGTATACAAGTACTGACCTACACCAGTCTTATACATAAGTACTGACCTCATACAAGAGTCACTGTTACTTGTTGCAAGTTGAGAGATGACATGGTCAAGTGGCTATGTGCGGAAGATTGCATGTTTGAATTCAACAGGCTAACATCTGTAAGACTTGCATCAACCCAAACTTACATCCATGGGTACTTACATCCATGGGTATGTGCCTATAGAACGAGGGAAGGTAAAGTGGCAGTGAAAGGATTGCACTGGGTGCTATATCAAAGACATGGTGGGCTTCCAACAACCCGCTGCCATTACTGAGGCCCTTAGTTCCAAAGAATTTCTAGGAGGCCATAAGCTAGAAGTTAACCACCATGATTCAACAATGGTCAGATATCATGTGTCAGCCATGGTTGCTTTTGTGCAGGATAAATCTGTTGTCCTTTAGCTTTCAGCCGCCTAAAATGGTACAAGTCTCTGAGCCTAAAAGCAGGGCTAAGGGAGACCTCATGCTTGTTTAAATCTGAAAAATCATAAATTTTGATAAGGCAAGAACATAAAAGAAAGATAATGAAAGGTTCTAAATTTCACTAGTAGAACTAAAGAACTTTAAAACTTGGAAGAACCAGTGTATCTCTTGAGTATGTAAATTGAGCCTAGAAGCTGATGATGTACAGTGAGCAGGTCAGAGGTGGTGTTTGTTTGGTAGAAGTGGAACTACTCCACTGATGAAAGGTGACATGACAGCCTGCTGCTGAAATATCAAGAAACCATTTACTCCTGTTTAGCTGGGGCTCCAGATAAAACATTAATTTTGGTTTAAAATTTCTTTGTAATTTTCCGTAACCTATTCCATTCGGGATACTGGCAAACAGTTTGGATCCAGATCAGGCCACACAAATGTTTCGCCTGATCTGAGATCCAAACTGTTTGCTGCCGAGACATCATTTCTACAAGAGTAAGTTAGACTAATATTGTCAAAATATTCTTGATTTTTGATGCAGACGACAATTTCAGCAGACGACAAAAAATACCCAGAATGCAATGGGTAGTATAGAATCACCTGTGGAAGGTGATTCTAATCACTTATGGGAGGTGATTCTGTTAACTTCTATTGAAAGTAAGGAAACTGGCCGACTTGGTAACCACAAAATTTCAACTTTTGTGGGTCTCTGAAACTCTTTGATAAGAGAGGTTAGGGTGATTTGATAGCAATTTAATGGAACTTTAGACACTTTAGTTGATCATTTGGCTGCATCAGAGTGTTGATGCTGCTGGTGGATGAGTCTTTGGAATTTTATTTATCACAGGTGAATTATGCTTTGGATTATCTTATGGCTTGGGGCCTTTAGCAATTTTTTAGCTCGCCTCTACGAAGGTACAGGAAGAACTGTTGCATTGCCCCGGGAGTCTGCAGCGTTATCGGCAATATCTGCGCTTGTAAAATGTTAATGTTTTACATTAAATTTTTTTTTATGCGATGGGCAAGGAGCTGTCAGGAGAGCTATCCTGTACACAGACAGGTCTTGTTTTTATTTGAAAGGTGTGTTGATTTATTGAAAATTTTTGTGTCCTGTATGCTTTGTTTTTACCTGAAAATAGTTTATGATATCACTTCCTTTAATATGAGATATATTTCATAAACAGTTTTTAGGTAATTGAAAAGTTTTTATGACAGTTATATAGACAGTTAATTTTCTTTGTAAAGATATATCGGTCTATTAGAATTGTTTCTGGGGAATATTTTCTGCTCTATCATATACTTTTGCTAAAAAATATTGGAAGTTTCTGTCTTCAGAATTTATTTGAAATATTCAGATAAGTGTGCCTAAGTAGACACTGGTTAGCACTGACCTAGCTGACTTCAAATTATGGGGTTGTGGATTTGAGTCCAGCTAAACCATTAAACATGGAAGGGAAGTGTCTTCATTGGCGAAAGGTTAGCACTCCTGACTTAGATTATGGGGTTGTGGGTTTGAGTCAAGCTGGCGGGGGAGATTCTCTGCCAACCTAAATGGCACCTCATTGCACAGAGCTTTGCATAATCACCTTTTTATCCTGATATTCCTGACATATTGTTGAAAGGGGCATAAAACTGCCAAATCATTTATCCGTCTTAATAGGGAATTATTAATTTGACAAGGAATTTAAAAAAAAATCTTTGGAATGGCGAAAAAATTTGAAGTAGGGCTGGATTTGTCGGGTAGGTAATTAGGGTAGGTAGGTTGGAGCACAGTAAACTTACATTTTGGATGAATGGCAATTCGGAGCACAGTAAACTCGCATGTTTGATGAATGGCCATATTTAGGAGCACAGTAAACTTACATTTTTGATGAATGGCCATTTTTGATGAATGGCCATTTTTGATGAATGGCCATTCATCAAAAATGTAAGTTTACTGTGTTCCTACCTAATTTTTGGTGGTGTCTGAATGTATGAATACTGATGGTAATTCAGAATCTTCATCAGTCTTGAAATATTTTGATTGAAGTCATTTGGTGCTTCAAGAACAGATTTACTTTGGAATGTTTGGTTTATTATGTGTCAATATAGCCTTTGTTTATTTGTTTTCGGAGAAGGGGAGAGAATGCCCTTAGATCTGCTTGTTCGCAGGTTTCTTCCAAAATATTTTGTTCTATGATGAATATTTGTTCAGACAGAAATCTGCCAAATTTGCATAGGGGTGGGGCTTTGATGTAAATATAAGTAATATGTTTAATTTGTCACAGAATTAAATTTTTGGTGTAGACTGAAAAAAGAGAGAGAAGAAATCATGCATTTCCAAATGGAAGCATGTGAGGCAGTGTATGCTCAAAATGGTTAGGTCAGCTGATAGATCAGTGTTTTCAACTCTGAAGACCAAAGTAAGGAGAGATGGTTTTCAAAAAATGACTTATTCGGAATAATTTGGAACATATTTTAGACATTAACCCATTCATGTCTAGCATCCCATAAATGCATGGGACACATGCAAACAGTGCATACCCAGATCTGACGCCACATAATGGGGCATCTGATCAGGGTATCCACTGTTGGCTGAAAATTCAAGCATTTCTGTAAAAGAATCAAAAGTGAAAGTTTACCAGACATCCCTAAAATGATGAATGGACTCATCCATTCCATAAGGGTAGAAGAGTCCATTCATCATGAATGGGTTATGCATGCTTGCCACAATTCTTTGTGTCTCTTGGATCTCTTGCAGAGTTCTTACTAGTAACCATGCTTTTAACCCTCGCATCTTCATTGATACCGTATTACTCCTAATAAGTGCCCATTCACCTTAACACTTTTTGTTTTAGGCCCGTTTGAAAAACGGGACAAATATTGGTATGGCGCTGGCGTCCTTCTGTTGTAAACTTTTCGTTTCCGGATAACTCCTCTTACAGTTTACATCCGATCGAGCTGAAACTTGGTATATAGTCAGACTATGAGGTGGACCAGCGCATATTGTTTCGAGGTTATGCTCCAATGATTTTAGTGGAGTTACTGATCTTTACTTAGAATTTCCGGGATGTTCTTTTCCAGATAATTCCTCCTACAGTTTTCATCCAATTAAGCTGAAACTTTTTAAATAGTAAGACTACAACATGGAGTAGCGCATATTATTAGGAGGTTACGCTCTTATGATTTTTAGCAGAGTTACAGCCCTTTGAAAAAACTCGACTATGGCAGTTTGTATGGCAATTCTTTAGCATTCCATAACTTGGTTACTCTTTGGAATATCATGATGAAACTTTATATCAATGTATATGAGGTTAAGACAACATGTCTCAGACAAGAAAGGTTACTCCCCTTTACTTAGATTTTGAGTTACCTCCCTTTGATTATTTTGTCAGACTATATTTGTACACCTCATATCTAACTAACCCTTTGGACTATTATGATGAAACTTGATAGCAATGTATAATAGGTTGACACGATATGTCACATATAAGAACGATTGCCTCCCCTTACTTATTTTTGGAGTAACCCCCCTTTGAATATTTTCTAAGGCTATTCTTATGCAAGCGATAAGTAGGTAACCACATGAAATATCATAATGAAAATTTATAGCAATGTGTATTAGGTTGAGGCTGTGTGTCTTATATAAGAATAATTGCTCCCTCTTCCTTATTTATGGAGTTATATCCCTTTGATTAACTACCGCTATTTTTGGGCAAGTCATTACTAAGTAACCATATGGAATATCTTGATGAAACTTTATAGTAATGTGTATTAGGTTGAGACAGTATGTCTAATAAAAGAATAATTGCTTCCCCTTCCTTATTTTTTTTTTTAGTTACATCCCTTTGATTACTTTTTCAAGGCTTTTCTTTTGAGAACCTTAATGTCTTGATAAACTTGATAGCAATGTAGACAAGGATGAAACGGTGCAAACATTCAGAAACGGGTGTATGTTGCCCTGCTTGCGGAGCTCTTGTTAGATATTTAATGCTGTAAGTAATGCCCCCCTTTCGGGCATTTAATAGGATTATTACAGTATGTCTGCCACTGTCACTAGTCTGTAACTTAGCACTTGGAACCCTTCTTTCAACAAAAGGTAGTAATTTTATGTCCTTTTCAAGAGTATTTCAGTCATATCAGAACAATGGGAGGGTGATGATAATGCAAGGCTGTCTGAGGGTGTTAAGGCTGTCTAGTCCAGTTTACAGTTGAGAAGATTTCTGCCTCAAGTGGGAATCAAACCCAGGACCGCTAGGTCAGCAGATCAGTGCTTAACCCACTGAGCTACCAGGCCTTCAAGTTGTTCAGAAACAAATCTGAAATGACTATTGAGTTGCATTATCAAGCCAGTATCTACAGAGATAGAGTGAAAATAAACAAGAGCTAATCAGTATCAATTTGATGAGTGAAAATTGAGACACTTGCCTCTGTTTAGTTTCAGCTGATATAAAACAGCTGTTTCTTCAGTAGCTGGCTTTGGTAACAAGCAGGTACATGAGGCTAAAAATAATCATTCATGGATCAGACATTCCAGAAGAAAATCCATAACAAGAACAGCTGTCACACCAATGAGAAAGGAGTTAATTGGGGGTGTGGTGGGCGCATAACAAGGAAGAGTGTTGGTATGTCATGGCACAGTCACAGTGCGGTCAAACACACTAAATTTACAGCACAAATCATTAATGTTTTCATTTTAAACAAGTCATCCCATAGCAAGTCATCCGTCCATCCATCCATCCATCTGAACAACTTGTAGATTTGAACTGAGCATGGTAGCCAGTGGATAGATCACTGCGCTTTCTGGCCATAGATGGTATAGTACACGCAATAAAGTTCTGTTCTCTAAAAAAAAGGGTAAAGGTTCTCCATTTCCTTGAGGCTGTCGGGTAGTGAGTGTAAGAGGCCAGCTGTACCATGTCTACTCTTAATGAGAAGAATTTGCTCCCCATTGGGAGCAAATTCTTTTCATTAAGGGTAGTCCCCTAAGAGAAATAATGGCAACAAATATTTTCAGGACAGGGTGATCCGCCTTTGAGGATGGACGATGTCTTGCGATTTCAATAGTATTTCAGTCATATTGAGTGCAATGGAACCCCTTTATAGTTGGATAGATTTTTGTCTCAGGCAGAGCTCGAACCTTTAACATATACTTTGACACTGGCAGAGAAGAGTAATTCTTTTGCTGCTACAAGCCCTCTGAGAATAAGAAATTAATTGAGGGTTCATTGATAAGACAAATATGTAAGGTAGATAGATCTTAAAGCCCCAGGGAGAAAGGGTCTGTTTATCTTTCTCTTTTGAAGTGCCTGAAGGAATGGGTTTTAAAGTGGTAAAGCAATTTTGTTAGCAGTAGGGGGTTGACAAGATTGAGGGCTCTGTTATGCAATGTTTGTACTTTGCATTGAAGCCATTTTTCAGCTTTGAAACAAGTCTTGTTGAATGTTTCTGAAGATTGATATTGCAATACCGTAAGTTGATAGCTATGAAGTTGTCAAAGTGAACCCTTCTTTAAGCTGTACTTATCAACTCTGTATGGTTATTAGCCTGAAAAGAATTCATAGTCACTAAGGTTGTTTCCCTTTGTAGTTCTGGCACAAAAACAAGGAGGTATACCCATTCACCTTAATATTTGAGCCTTGACATGACAAAACAAAGTGGCATGTGTGCCCAGCAAAGATTTAAATCAGCCTGGGCATCTGCTTTGCCTGATCAGGGTCTTCGCTGTGCGCTTAAAGGGTACCTCGTAGCTTAGGGTCTGAGCTAGGTCCATGCTGACAGCAAAGACTCCCAGGCTGATGCCCAGGCTGATCTGAGTCTTTGAATGGTGCACATGCCACTTTGTTGGTTTTGTCGTGTTGTGGCTCATTTGTAATTGCTCCTTAATAATCTCTGAAGCAAAAGAAACATAAAAAGGTTTTGTTATTAACAGTTCTAGGCGATCAGGTGTGATTTATCAGAAACAATATTAAACCAGATCTAATAAAAACCGGAATCCATTGAAATAAACAAGATTAAAGGCAACCTTGTCATATCTTAAGCTGTGGGGAGGGTGGCCTGGTTAAAGGGATCTTTTTGATGTGCACATGTAATTTTAGATACATCAAAGGAAACATGCAGGTTCCCTACTGGTTAATTGATATAATGTTATTTTTTGGTGCCAAAGTTGAAAGGGGTCTTTGTTAATAAGCTCTTTGAACTTTTTGTTGTTTTATAAGAAGGCTTTGAGTTGGTTGAATGGTGTAGGATGGAAGTGATTGGAAATTGAAAATGACAGGTTTGTTTTAGATTTTACTGGGAACATTTTGTCTCTGTCCTGTACATATGTAGCTCCATTTGAGCCGTGACTCAACAAAACCAACAAAGTGGCATGTGCCACCAGTGAAGACAGATTCTGTCTGCTGTCCGCATGGAGCTTAGGCTTAGTCCTTTAGCTATATTTTTAGCGCACAACAAAGACTCTAATGCCAGGCTGATCTGAGTCTTTGCTGGGTGCACATGCCGCTTTGTTGGTTTTCTCATGTCTTGGCTCATTTGGTGTCAGTAGTGGATATAAATGCTACCAGTTGGTCATTGTTGACTCTTTTATACACCACTCTGTTCATCCAATATAAGCCAGCAGTATTCTCATTCCAGGCTTCTGCAAGGAATGGAATGGAATGAATTTGCATTAATAATCTCCATTCCACTGATTGGGGATGGCAATTTTATGTGAAAGAATTTGCTCCCATGCCATTTAGGGAGCAGTTTCTTTCCCGTAAGAGTACATTCCAGGTCCTGGGAGCAAACTAGCCAGTGGGATGTAAATTTTTTCATTCCTTCCATTCCATTCCAGTCCACTCTATCTCAGGATTTAACTTTGCCTTCTGAAACTTTGTTTCTGGGCCTTCAGTAAACTGGGCATGGAAGTCAACCGGTCTTATCAGTGGTGTTTTTACCAAAAGGTTTTAGAAGTTCCAATAAAACTTGTTAAAAGAAAAAAAAATGGAATTTGAGGAGTTGTGAAGAAAAATTCAAAGCCTGTAAGGAATCTTGTTGAATGTTGAGGTCATGTAGTTCAAATTCTAGAGCATTTTGATTGGCTATGATTGATGATAGATGATAAGACAATTAGCCTAATTTTGCAAAATTCTTATATTTTAGACAGACCATCAGTTACCCTTTTAACAGGTGTAATTTATGGCACACTAAGTCAACCCATGAAAACTTCCCAGGAGTACATGGGAGTCAAGAAATTCTGTCATAGATCAGCCTACATTTCTGCACAGTCTTATCAGATACCATTCTAGGACTCTTCAGATTCAGCAGAGCCCCTGATTAGACTTGTCTCTTGGTCTGCATACTTGCTAAGGTATGATGCTATATTCCAAAAGTTAGAGTTTGTAATCTCGGAGTGACCAGAAAGACTATAAGAGGAGCACCATCACATCAGAAAAAGTTACCTCCCTTCCTGGGTGTTGAATCTCCACAGTTTGAAGCCTTCTATTAAAGTGTCATTGCTTCTTGAGTTTGGAGCCACCTAAGTTATGGCTTTCCCAAATGTCAGTGCAGGTTCTAAGTTTTTAGCCCTCTATGTTTTGAGTTTCCTAAGTTTCATCACTTCCAAAGTTTTGGGTCCTAAGTTTTGAGCTTTCTAAGTTCCATAGTTTCCTAAGTTTTGAGCTTCCTTGGTTTTCAGCTTCCTATGTTTTATCACTGCTTCCAAAGTTTAGTACTTAATTCTCAAGTGTTGAGCTTCCTAAATTTCATCACCTCCTAAGTTTAGAGCCTGCTTAGTTTCTGCACTTCCTAAGTTTTGAGCTTCCTAAGTTTCATCACCCAAGTTTTGAGCCTCCTTAGTTTTTTTCACATCCTTAGTTTTGACCATCTTTAGTTTGATGTAGCTTCTTTTGTTTTGAGCCTCCCAAGTTTTGAATTATGTCCCCCCACCAAAGGTGAGGGGGGACATATTGTTTTCAGTGCGGATCCCGTCGGCGTCGGCGTCGGCGTCTGCGTCGGCGTCGGCGTCGGCGTGACAGTTTCTTGTATGCACGATATCTCACGAACCAATGGATGGAATTTCACCAAACTTGCATGGGTACATCATTGGGACAAACTTTAGAGCTGATTAGATTTTGGTGACCTTGACCTCATTTTCAAGGTCATTGGAGGACTTAGATGACAATTTCTTGTATGCGAGATATCTCTTGAACCAATTGATGGAATTTCACTAATCTTGCATGGATACATCATTATGACAAGTTTAAGAGCTGATTAGATTTTGGTGACCTTGACCTCATTTTCAAGGTCACTGGAGGACTTAGATGACAATTTCTTGTATGGGCGTTATCTCTTGAACCAATGGATGGAATTTCACTGAACTTGCATGGATACATCACTAAGAGAAGTTTTAGAGCTGATTAGATTTTGGTGACCTTGACCTCATTTTCAAGGTCACTGGAGGACTTAGATGACAATTTCTTGTATGCGCGATATCTCTTAAACCAATGGATGGAAGTTCACCAAACTTGTATGGATACATCATTGGGACAATTTAAAGAGCTGATTAGATTTTGGTGACCTTGACCTCATTTTCAAGGTCACTGGAGGACTTGTATGACAATTTCTTGTATGCGGGATATCTCTTGAACCAATGGATGGAAATTTCACCAAACTTGCATGGATACATCATTGGGACAAGTTTAAGAGCTGATTACATTTTGGTGACCTTGACCTCATTTTCAAGGTCACTGGAGGACTTAGATGACAATTTCTTGCATGTGCGATATCTCGAGAACCAATGGATGGAAGTTCACCAAACTTGCATGAATACATCATTGGGACAAACTTTAGAGCTGATTAGATTTTGGTGACCTTGACCTCATTTTGAAGGTCACTGGAGGACTTAGATGACAATTTCTTGCATGTGCGATATCTCTTGAACCAATAAATGGAAGTTCACCAAACTTGCATGAATACATCATTGGGACAAGTTTAAGAGCTGATTAGATTTTTGTGACCTTGACCTCATTTTCAAGGTCACTGGATGACTTAGATGACAGTTTCTTGTACCCACTATATCTCCTGAACCAATGGATGGAATTTCACTAAACCTGTATGGATACATCACTGGGACTAGCTTAAGAGCTGCTCAGACTTTGCTGACCTTGACATGAATATATCATTGTGACACGTTTAAAACATGTTTAGTATTTGGTGACCTTGACCCATTCTTAAAGGACATAGTCATCTCTGTAGGATATCTTTAGAACCAGTGGATGGATTTTCTCCAAACTTGCCTAGATATTTTACTTGTACAGGCTTTTTTTCATTAGAGGGAATGGGAAATGGGCTGGTGGGGGGACATCAGTTTTTCTCTGAAAAACATTTCTAGTTTCCTAAGTTGATTGCTTCTTGAGTTTTGGGCCTCCTAATTGTTATTGAGTCCTAAGTTTTTAGCCCTCTAAATGTCGAGTTTCATCACTTCCTAAGTTTTGGGCTTCTTCAGTATTGAGCCTCCTAAATTTTGAGTTTCCTAAGTTTTGAGACTTCTAGGTTTGGATCTTCCGAAGTTTCATTGTTTTCTAAGTTTTGACCTCCCTAAGTTTCATGACCTTCCAAGATTTGACCTTTCTAGCTTCCTAAGTTTGATCACTTCCTGAGTTTGGAGCCTCCTAGGTTTGAGTTTCCTAAGTATCACAGCTTCCTTAGTTTTGAGCTCCAAAAGTTTTGAGGTTCCTAAGTTCCATCGTTCCCTAACTTGTTGAGCCTTCTATGTTGTTAGCATCCCAAGTTTTGGGCTTCCTAGGTTTCATGACCTCTTAAGTTTTGAGCATCACAAGTTTCATCACTTCCTAAGTCTCATCACCTCCTAAGTTTTGAGCCTCTTAAGTGTTGAGCTTCCTATGTTTTGCGCTTCCTGATGCTATAAAAATCATAATTCATGTCACGTATGTAGTTATGCAGTTCAGACAAAAGATCTTAAAGTTACAGAGCTTAGAAAGTAAGTCCAAAAAGAGCTGCAAATTAACATTCTATAGAACCAGTAGTCATTTCCTAATCAGTTCTGACTATAGCACACTATCCCAAGCACCAGTGGCAGTGACGAGCCAGAAAAATTGACCTTAAATGTCCAATTAGGAGACACTCTTCCAAAGGATCCTTTTCAGAGCTTATGGCCAACTGAATATTTTTAAAGGTGTACACATTGAGCCTTAAATTTATCAAAGCCATCTTCTGACAACATAAATCCTGATAATTTTGTCATAAAGATAAATAACAGTTTCCATGGGGAAAATGATTCTTGTAAAAATCCATATTTTTTCCCATAAAGATAAACCAGTGTTACATAATTATTGTGTCAGTAAGGATGACAACTAATAATTTTTGAGAGAGCAAAAAAAAAAAAAACATACCAAAAAAAGTGAGAGAAGACAAAATGATGCTAGGGGCACAGAGCCTCGGTACAGTTCTTTTTCAAGAGAATGTCGTGGTAGTCTGACCTGGTGATAAGTACATTCTCAACTTTGGATCACAGTCCCGTGTTCAAACCCCATTGGAGGCAAGATTTTGCTGAATCCAAATGTTGCTTTACTGCACAGAAACTTCCATAATCATCATCCTGATATAATAGAAACACTGTTGTAAAGGACATACCATATTAGTCCTAATAGAGACCCTGCTGAAATAAATGCCCCCTGCCTCTTTTAAAAAAAATATTATATTGCATTAATTCCTGTTTGCTTCTCTGGGTGAGGTAGCTTTTTGACATGGGGTTCACTCTTGAAGGAAAGAATTTGCTCCTAGAGTTAACCTTTACTGAAAAGGGAGGTAAAAAATATTAGAGTTTCTTCCTCTGAATGAGTACCCATTCAACTAACTCAATACTGTTCATTAGAGGTATTTTGGCAGTGGCTGATTTACTACACTTTATGCCCTAAATACACCCCCCCCCCCACCCTCTGTAAAATGCAATGTGCAATGCCCCTAGGGCATTTAATAGGATTAATAAGGTAAATAGCAAGTCATTCATCCATAGTAGTTCTTGAAAATAAAGTATTGGACTGGCTTTTGTGTTTGAAGAGTTTCAGGAAAATCCATGCTAGACTGCCATTATAGATGCACAGGGTGATCATGGTGGATCGTTTTCATGGTAGCAGGGCTTGACAGTCTGATGATGATACTTTCATAACCTATATTGTTTTGTCCACGAAAACATACGTTGAGGCTGTTCTGTAGAATGGCTTTCAGTTTGTTTGTATTGACAGATCAGTTGCAAGACTGGGTTTTTCTCTTCATAAAACTCATCATAAACAACCCTAAAAATCTAGAACTAGGAAGGCTGTAGAAATCCAAATCTAAGAAGGATATAGAATTTTTAGATTGTTTTGAAAGGAGCCTCCCATCTTACAGCTGAATCTGCACAAAATTGATTTAGGTACGCCTTGCCCTCCACCCACCCCACCCACCCGGCTTAGTAATGGAGAACCCCCCGATAGATATCGTAAGGAAAATAGGGAAAAAATGGCTGCTCTTATTTGCCTTTAAAAAATTGGCAACTTCTCTGATATGAAAGCTTTTCTCTCCCTCCTCATAGTGGCTGAAGAAAGAATTTGCTCCCAAAGGGAAGCTACACATAAAGGACAAAATTTGCTCCCAAACGGGAGCAAATTCTGTCCTTTAAGAATAGTTCCTTATGTTCATTGAGAAAGGGACATTTAGTTGGGAAACAAATTATATTTTATGCCTGAGTGATTGCCCTTGAACAGGAGATCTACTCTGCCATGGATGTCGTTATTATGACCGGGTTGGGCATCTTGTCACTGGATGTAGCTCAATGTTGAAGGAAGAATTGACAAGGCAATCCTATTATTTCTCTAAGTAGATTGATATGTAGTTATTATCTTCTGCAGAAACTTGATTTGCTGTAAAATATATCCGATTTGCGATTTGCTGTTTATTTCTGATTTCTCTATTCCTAAAAGGGCACTGTTACTCTTTAGGCGAAGCTGCAGGAGGGGATGAGATTTCACTGTTTTCAACTTTACATTCTACAGACAATCACAGATTTCTTTGTTTTTCTTTCCAAACTAGAAGCCTTTTTAAATAGTAGCAGATCTAAATAAGGATCTGGATCTCATCAGGATCTACACTGTTTGCAAGTTTTCTGTGTGGGATTTCCCATAAAGTTGTATGGTTGCACTGCCATGGTTTGGTCACCATATTTTTAAGGGACACAACTTAAACAGGATGGCATTTGTCTCCTAAGGAGCTGAATCCCTGTTCCAAAAGCTACTCTTGCAAGAAACAGACAAAGTTCTTTTCTTTATGAGTACTGTACATGTATTCACAGGGTATAATTGATTCCGCTAATTTTTGCTTTCCGCAGAGACTACATCATATTTGGCTTCCGCCGAGACTGTCCATGAACTCTTGCTTCCTGCAGGGACTACTTCCGCGAAATTGGCTTCCTGCTGAGACTGTCCGCTTGACTCTGTATCCTGCCAAGAGCCTTGGCAGGAGGCAGAATCACGCGGACAGTCTCTGCAGGAAGCCATTTATCATGTACAGAAGTCTCGGCAGGAAGCAAGAGATCGCGGACAGTTTCAGCGGAAGCCAAATATGATGTACAGTCTCTGCAGGAAGCGATAATTAGCAGAATCGATTATACCCTGTGGTATTCGTTCAGTTAATTGTTAGCACTTAAAGCGCCGGTGACAAAAATAGCAGAATTAGCAAACAGCGTAGATCCTGATAAGGAGGCTCTTGATGAGCCTCCTCATCTAGATCTACACTGTTTGCCTATTAGTCTTTGAATTCTCAATATGATATAGCTTGGATGAAACATATTTTGAAATTTTGCAGAAATAAATTTTGTTGTCTGCTTTTTTGGCGCTTAAAGGGTTAAAGGTCATTAAAATGTCTGTTTGATAATATTTTCTCTTCTTTTTCAGGTAAGTTGAATTTTGGAGAGACTGCTTTGAAGAAAAGACACTGTAATTAAGGTACTATTTATATCATTATTCAATGCTCCTGATAAGAAAGGGTAACAGGGGTGATTTAGGGATAATTTTTCATATTTCTCCATAAAAACGTATGTTGTGACCCTCATTAGAACTGTCTCACTGAGGCCATTTTAATGAGGGGTCACAAGATATGCTTTCTTTGAGAAATAAGAATAATAATCTCAGATTTTATCAGTTCTGATTATTATGTCCCCCCACCAAAGGTGAGGGAGGACATATTGTTTTCAGTGCGGATCCCGTCGGCGTCGGCGTGACAGATTCTTGTATGCGCGATATCTCTTGAACCAATGGACGGAATTTCACCAAACTTGCATGGATATATCATTGGGACAAGCTTATGAGCTGATTAGATTTTGGTGACCTTGACCTCATTTTCAAGGTCACAGGAGTACTTAGATGACAATTTCTTGTATGTGGGATATCTCTTGAACCAATGGAAGGAATTTCACCAAACTGGCATGGATACATCATTGGGACAAGTCTGAGAGCTGATTAGATTTTGGTGACCTTGACCTTATTTTCAAGGTCACTGGATGACTTAGATGACAATTTCTTGTATGTGCGATATCTCTTGAACCAATGGATGGAATTTCACCAAACTTGCATGGATATATCATTGGGACAAGTGTAAGAGCTGATTAGATTTTGGTGACCCTGACCTTATTTTCAAGGTCACTGGAGGACTTAGATGACAATTTCTTGAACCCGGTACATCTCCTACACCAATGGATGGAATTTCACAAAACTTGCATGGATGCATTATTGGGACAAGTTTTTGAGCTGATTAGATTTTGTTGACCTTGACCTCATTTTCAAGGTCACTGGAGGACTTGGATGACAATTTCTTGTACCCACTATATCTCCTGAACCAATGGATGGAATTTCACCAAACTTTCGTGGATACATGATTGGGACAAGTTTATGAGCTCTTTAGATTTTGGTGACCTTGATCTTATTTTAAAGGTCACTGGAGGACTAACAAGGCAATTTCTTGTACCCACAAGATCTCCTGAACCAATGGATGGAATTTCGCCAAACTTTCGTGGATACATGATTTTGACAAGTTTAAGAGCTGAAGAAAATTTTGGTGACCTTGACCTCATTTTCAAGGTCACAGGAGGATTAAGATATGTGAAAATTTTACTAAAATTGATGTATCTCTTTAGCCTTTGGCTTGATTTCCACTTTACTTTCATAGATATACCTATGGGACAGTCTCAAGAGTGAACTGTGTTTTGATGACCTTGACCCCATTTTCAAGGTCATAAGCTATCTTACAAAATGCGTATTTTTCTCTCTTAAAAATGAGATATCTTGAACCAGTGGATGGATATTCATCAGACTTGCATGAATGTATTGTTGTGACAGGTTTGAGACATGTTTAGTAGTTGGTGACCTTGACCCATTTTTGAAGGACATAGTCTTCTATGTAGGATATCTTTAGAACCAGCGGATGGATTTTGTCCAAACTTGCATAGATATTTTATTTGTACAGGCTTTTTATTCATTAGATGGGATGGGAAATGGGCTGGTGGGGGGACATCAGTTTTTCTCTGAAAAACATTTCTAGTTGAATACAAGGGAACTGGAGGAGCCCTGGTAGCTCAGTGGGTTAAACGCTGGCCTGCTGATCTAGCGTTCCTGGTTCGAATTCCACTGGAGGTGGAAATCTTTTCAACCATAGACAGGGTTCCATTGCACACAGCCTTTCACTATCACCCTCCCATTATTCTGATTTGACTGAAATACTGATGAAATGGACATAAAATTGCAAGTCATCCAACTATCCATCCATCCATCCATCTCCTTTTAACTGCCATAACATGCGTGTATGGAGATGGTCAGAAATTCCAAAAAGTTAAGAGATACAGAATTCATATATACATTAAAAAAAGTTGTGTCCTTGATCATGGTCCTGGTGTCATATTTCTGACGTGTTTGTTGGCAGCATAGGCATCATCCATAGTGACTTTCAAGGTATGGCTACAAGCTGAGAAACTTCGCACCAGTTTGGGTAAGCTATACTGTTGAATGTCAACTACTGTTTTAAATTGAACTCAAATTGTGCTTTATTTGTATATGAACTTTTTGTTACTTTTACAATGTCCCATGTTACAAATAATATGCTTGAAAACAAAGAAATCATTGCCCTATATAGTGATTTCTTTCGCTGAACGATGTTTTTGTCCAGATGGGGCATAGAATGCTGTTTTTCTCAGGACTCAAGTTATGAATATAAAGATAGAGAAGAGTACACCTATGATCCCATTTGGCACTTGAAGTTGAATCAACATTGATTCAACCTTGATTCAACATCATGACATTGAATCAAGGTTGATTCAATGTTGACTCGACATTGTGTGCCTGCTGGGATAGTGTTACAGATGCTAATATTGCTTTAACCTTGGGAAGTGGCAGATCATGAGGAACCAAAGCATGACATAGGGGCAAATGCAGTAATAATCTGTGTTTGAAAAGATCTGAAAGGTATTTGTCTCAAATGAGGTATATGTATCACATTTCAGTTTTCAAATGAACATAAATGTTGATGTCATCAAAATCACATGTATTTGTAATAGAATACAGTCCTGTCTGTTTTAATGCATTGCTGGAGAAACATAAACATATTCTAATCATCCTGTTGCATGTAGAAGTCTTTATCTAACAAGATTAGTTTTAAAATAATTGTTTCTTTCAAAATGAAAAATTGAACATTTGCCTTGTTTTCTCATGTAATGATGTAAGCCATTAGATAAAAAAAAGCTGCTTTGTAATTTGATATAAAATTGCAGAATAATAGAGGAGAAATGTTTGACCCCTGTAGAAGGCCTAGTAATCATTTAAAGTTCATTTCTGTGAAACAGCAGCAGAGACCGGGTTAGTGAAGGAGAACAGTAAAGACTCAAGGAAATATGAGCCGCGACACCAGAAAAGTAACAAAGTGGTTGTGCACCCCGCGCAGACTCAGATCAGCCAGGGTATCCGCCCAGTCTGATAAGGGTCTTCCCAGTAAGCATGGAGGTAGCTTAGACCTTTGGCTACCCGTTAAGCGCAAAGCAAAGACTCTGAACAGACTGGGTGGATGCCCAGGCTGATCCAAGTCTGTGCTGGGCGCACAACCACTTTGTTGGTTTTCTCATGTCACAGCTCATATATGGGTGACATGAATTAGTAAAAAATGAACAAACTTTCTACAAGGGTTTCAAGAATACATTTATTGTTCATGTTGTTTGTAATTTAATAGTACATGATTTGCATGTGAGAAAGTTGCAAGACTTGTAACAATAAATGACTTTGTTTATGGCGGGCAATATATATCTTGTTAGAGTGAAGTGAATGGTTATAAACTGCACCAGAAAAATTTAGAAATTACCTGTACTAGTAAATGACGTAACCGTCAAGGGGGCAGACCCCTAAAAAGGTATTATGAATTGGAAAATGTCGAAGAAATATCAGAGAAAAGTCGGGAATTTTGAAATTGAGGATGAGTGGCAATCCTTTGCATCTTTATATCTGATGAGATGAGATTAGTTTTGAAATAACTTTTTGCCTGGTTGTTCAGAGATGTCACTGTTTGTATCAACATTGAATCATTTGTACAGGGCAGAGTAGATGCATAAGCTGATTTATGTATTGCAGCCACTTCCATGGCTAACAAAATATATTTACCATGGGGGTAATACCAATTTCTCTGATTTACCAGTCAGTTACCATATTTGCAAAAGGTGCTGTCGACCATGACAATCGACAGCAGTATCAGCCTGTTTGATCATTTATCATTTCTTGTATTGTTTTTAACCGAAGCCACTTTGCATAGTACCTGCTTGGTTGACAGCACAGGTTAGCAACTTGATATTAATTACCCTTAAAGTTCAGTCATTGTTCAGATGGTTCTTCAGAGTTACAAATTCTTGGAATATTTGAAGATTTCTATTAATTCCACATAAAAACATGTTGGGACCCCTTTTTAGAATTGCCTCATAAAAAAAAAAGAAAACTAAAAAAAAAATCACAAAACAAGAAATGGTACAGTGTGTAACAAATGCCCCCGATGGCCCCCTAAACTGACCTTTGAATCCTGGTTGTGACCTTGACCATGGATTTGGGATCATAAATATTATGTATAACACACCTTCTCATTATTGTTTACCTTTCTGTAAAGTTTGATGAAAGTCGCTTCAGCAGATTTCAAGTTATCACAGAGGCAAGATTTGACCTTTGACCCCTGATTGTGACCTTGACCTTGAACGTGGTAACCTGAATCTTATGTGTGACACACCTTCTCATTATGCTTCATCTTTCTGTGAAGTTTTATTCAATTTGCTTCAGTAGTTTATAAGTTATTGCTGAGACACGATTTTGAGACACAATTTGACCTCTGACCCAACCGTGGCCTTGACCTTGGGTGTAGGGACTTAAGTCTTGTGTGCGACACACCTTCTCCTTATGCTTTATCTATCTGTAAAGTTTCATCAAATTTGCTTCAGTAGTTTTAAAGTTATCGCTGAGACAGGATATTAAGACACAATTTGACCTCTGACCCAATTGTGGCCTTGACCTTGGGCGTAGGAACCTAAGTCTCATGCGCAACACACCTTCAAATTATCCTTTATCTACCTGTGAAGTTTCATCAAATTTGCTCCAGTAGTTTTAATGTTATAGCTGAGACAGGATTTGTAACGGACGGATGGAAAGACAGACGGACGGACAGACGGACGGACAGACGGACTGACGGATGGACAGTGCGATTTTAATATGCCACCCGAAGTTCCTTCGGGGGCATAAAAACTGCATATTTATGCATAAGAATATATGTTGTGGCTGTTAGACCACCTTAGTGATTTGGGATATATTACTTATACAGACATGGTGGTGGCATAAACTTTCAGGGGTCACAACATTTGTTTTTAAGGAGAATTAAGAGAAATGAGTTTGCAGTTAATGATCATGTGTTGGTAGGATGTTAAGCATGAGTTCAGGCTCCCTCACTCACATCTGGAATTCTGAATAGATATGAGTTCTGAAGACAATTTGAACAGTGACTGAAAGGTGCTCCCGTTGCTTAATATTGTAAGGGGACATTAAAAGCAAAGAGTTCTGGGTTTTTTTTTCCAAGGCTGGAAAATGGCTGCATAAGACCTAGTTTCATATAGCAGAGCCCATCTCTTATAGTGAGAGAAGATAATGATAGTGTTAGCTTTTATCCAAAATTAGAAAAGGATGGTGTCTGTTTCAATAAAACACTCTTTAATATTGTGAAAAAGACCTCCAAGTTTTCTTAATAAGGTCTGTTATCCTGATGTATAGCAGTCGAGTTGATTGGTTAATAGCTCCGTAATGGCAGTGATAGCCCACGTGAATCAGTGTTTTATTTCGGAGCACGTCATTATAGCACGAGGTTAATCCTTCCGTTATTGATTCCCTTGATTATAAAACATGTCCTCAGCCGAGGCTGACAGTTTAAGGGAGTAGCGGAGAAAGATTTAAATAAACTTGTTGATTTTGAAATTGCGCCGAGTAATGATTCACGCCATTCGGGTCTCTTGTGCACGATATCATTATACTAACGGAATTGGTATTTGAATATTTCTGCCATTAGAAGAAGATTTAGGTTTCTTCTAGTAATTATATAATAAACGAAAATGTCCTTTTGTGCAAATGTGATATTTTTCCAAGTTATTTATTGTGGAATTGATGTATTGTTTCCATTTAAACTGCCAGATTTGTTGTCTTTTCATTTATGATGGAAGCTGGAGTATCCCCTTGGTGTAGCATAGCTTTGCTCAGTTATCCAAGCATAGTAAATGACAAATTTTGCATTTTATCCAGAAAAGCAAAGAAACAAAACAAAAAAAAGAAACAGACTAGTTGTCGTAGATATTTGAATTCAGTGCCAAATTTGAATATGAGTTAAATGACCATTTGTATGGATAGATGGATGGATTGAGTTGCAATCTAACATCCTTTTCAACATTATTGCAGTCATATCAGGATGATTAGAGGGTGATAATGAAAGCTGTGTGCAGTGGCACTCTGTTTACGGTTCCTCATACAGGAATGGATCTGAGACCACACTTTACCCACTGAGTTACCAGGGCTCCTCATTTGTCTGTGGACCTTTGTGTGTAGTGAGGGGCTGTAAGGTGTGACGGAGAGCAGTATTGAATTTTATAAACTTGTAAAAATATTGCCCCCCCCCCCCCCCCCCCCCCGCCTTTCACACACACACACACACACACACAGACACACACACACACACAGAGAAATCAAGAAACCGTGTTGGCAAATTAATGTAGGCCAGGAAACCACCTTCTATTGTTAGTTTACTACTTGCATGTCCACATGCTTGACTCCATTTATTTGCTGACATTCCATGCCTTTACTACACAAGGGTTCTTTTGGGTAATGGGGGGGGGGGGGTCTAGCAATGGCTTGGGCACATAACTAAAATTATGTTACCTGAGTTGAGCTCACCTGTCAGTTAGTTAAGGCATATTATGAGGAATGCAATGGAAAAAAACAAATGTAAGTAGAGAAAGGGTTTTCTGATGGACCAGACTGCAGTACAGATGACTCACGATTTTACATCCTGTCCAATAGTATTATGGTCATTTTGGGGAGATGGAAGAGTGATGATGAAAGGCTGTGTGCAATGGAACCCCATTTACAGATGAACAGATTTCTGCCTCCACCTCAGGATTCAAACCCAGACTGCTAGCTTAGCAGGCCACTGCTCAGTCCACTGTGCTACTGGGGAAACTACAGGTGCTGCTTGAAAGAAGTATTGCTGATTCAGAAAATAATGATGTGGTAAGTCAGTTAACCCTTAATGCGCCAAAAAGCAGACGACAATATTTACGTCTGCAGAATTTCAAAAAAAAATTCGTCCAAACGATTTCATATTGAGAGTTTGAACATTAGAGGGCTAACAGTGTAGATTCAGATGAGGTGGCTCATTATGAGCCACCTCATCTGGATCTACACTGTTTGCCATTCAACAATTTTAATTTTTGGCGCTTTAAGGGTTAACAGAGTCTACAATGTAAGAGTCTGCATCTGCAAAGAAGAAAGCCAGGGGAAACAATTAAGTATCATCATGGTCACATATAAAGGATCCCGAATCCATGTAACTGAAGACTGACAACAGCTTGTATAGCTGTGTTAAGATACCCAAACTATTATTTGCATGTAGATTCTCCAGTTCATATTTTGTGTGTGTCAGCGGGAAAGGTTCTAATCAGACTGTGCCTGTTTGTGCAGTCTGGTCCTAGTCCGTGCTGTTTGCACATTGTGCGAAGCTCCCTTTAGGCTTGTTGTGGCTCAGATGCAGAACAGAATGTTAACAACATTGAGAATACTTTTGATTTTATCAGTGTATTTTAAAAATCAGCTGGAATTTCTTACTTTTTATTTTGGGACACCGAACCTATTTCTGGGACCACATGGAAATTTGAACAGGCTGATAGGTGTCAAACATATACAGTCATGTACCTTTACATGCAGGTTGGTAAAACACTGCAAATCCTGCTCAGGCTGGTCTGTTTTTGGAACAATTTGATCTACAATTACTCTTATTGCATTGGCAGGCTGGTTCAAACTTTTAGGGTAAATACGGTTTATGAAAGTATCAATTTTGAAGAAAATAAAGATAACATGAAATCATTTGTTTGAATGATCCTTAACTTTGTTTCTTTGAAGTTGATTGCAATACTGATAATGTTATGAAGTTATCACAGTAGTCCTTGAAACTGCAAGAAAAAGTGGCAGTTTTCCATTGCCACTACTTAAATGAACTGCGACATGCAAAATGGTGCTTAACAGATATGCGACCAGCAAAGGCTCTGACCAGTCTGCCCATTCGGGCAGTCTGGTCAAAGCCTTTACTGTTGGCAGATAGCATTTATGGATACTAAGGAAGGCAAACAAAAAAAAAAAAAAAAAGGGTTTTACTGGACTGCATGGATGCACATATTAGTTATGGTATTCCTTTACTCTGCTGGACAGAGATCTGACAACTCCATTCTTTCATAGTACAAATTGGAATGTCAGAGAAATGTACAGGCTGACTAGCTAGCTAGTAAGCGTAGTATTTCTTATGTGCAACTATGTAAGAACCATTTTTGCATGGCACGGCTTTTCAGTTCTGTTCCATTCCCCTAAAATCCCAATAGCCTACAGAAGCGGTTGTTCAAATTTGAAAGTTGATGAGTCCCTGGTGACATTACTGCATTTCTTGCATACCAGACAAAGATTTCTGCTGTTTTAACTATTTCAAGTACCATAAGGCAGACGACAAAATTTACGTCTGCAAAAATTAAACAAATGCCATGTCCAAGACATTTCATATTGAGAATTCAAAGACAAGAGGGCAAAGAGTGTAGATCCACATGAGGCGGCTCATTGCAAATTTTACTAATTTCGTCTCTGGGGCTTAAAGAATTAACTGTATCCTACATTCCTGATGTTAGTCTGTGATGGTGTTGGTTCTTTTCAAAATTAAACACAGACCTCTTAAATACTAAAATCATGCATTTTAGCAAGTCGTAGATTTAAAATCCAGTGTTTTATTTCAAAATATATTTAAGAAAAAGTATAAGAGGATTGAAATTTCTGTCCTTCTGGATCACTGTTTGTAATCACCGGCAATCCTCAAGATGCTGTAAACAGAGGTCCTGGAGATGGATTTTCCTGTCAGCACCTCACACCTATAATGATACTTATAATCTACAGTGAATTGTGTGGTGTTGGGGAAAGTGGGTGGGGGTGCTAAAATGTTGAATGTTTTCTGAAATTATTGTAGTTGGTAGCTCTGTTCAAAATGCATTTATAACATTATTTGATCTTTCAAAGCAGTCTCAACAGAAGAAATATAGATTTCACTCCTTTCAGGAAGCGCAGTAATGAAAAAGATATTACATTTGAATTTATTGTTGAGGAGAGGGTCATTCAGAAAGTTCATCTTGTGTTCAGTCTGCGACAGCTGACAACTGTTTTGCCTAGGTAACCACCAGATTCTGACATTATCAAGCATTTGATTCACATTTGTATCAGTTGATTCACATTTCTATCGGAAGCATTTGTCCTATGACTGGTGGATGGACTACAGTTTACCAAAGGCTTTCATCATTTGGGTAGTAAATATTCACACGTCACAACTGCTTCTTGTTTTCATATTAGGAGCTCCAGATAAAAGGTTAAGATGAATGAGTTCACTTTCAGGGGGAAACAACTCAACCATTTTTATTTTGAATCCCATATCAATTTTGGTCAACTCTTAAAGGAAAGAAGGGGCAGTATTTTTCCTTTAAAAGTAGACCCCATTTTGGAAGGGCTATGTCATCAGGTTGGCAAACAGGGCAGCAGGTCAGAAAAGAGCATCAGCACCTTGGATAGACCATTTCAAGCAATCTGGAGCTGTAAGAAAGAACCCAGGATATTGCCCTCAGCTGAATTTGTATTCATATTTTGTCATTCATGTGTTTGAGATGCTCATGACTTGCACATAATTCCTTCAAAAATCTGTTACTTGTTGAATGTCCCTCAGAAGATTCTCACTTGTCTGACAGTTGAAGAAGATAGATAGTTTTTATTGAAATTATCTGAATTCTACATTTTATGAGCAAACCCAATATTTGCTTTTCCATTTTTAAACTCAAATAAGGATTGCTTTTCTGAAAGTTGTTATAAAGTGGAGGAGTTAAGTTTCTACTTCGCAATTTCACCGTAATGACACTAAATACTGGGGGAGAAGTCCCTAAGCAAACATTGTAGACCCAGATCAGACGGCTCCATTGGAGCAGTCTGTTCAGGGTCTGCACTGTTTCAGTCTTCAAGAAAAGTTTTGACATACTCCTGAGTAGAAAAATCTGCTTGTTCTGATAATAACATGTTATGGTTTCCCAGTATTTTGGATAATTTTGATATTTCTCAATTTTATTATTTGCTTTTAAGGAATTGATAATGGAATTGGGAAGAAAGCAAAATAGAAAAAGTCAAATCAAACACAGTATGCTGCCTCTTTGTAGCTTGTGAATCAAACACTGTATGCTGCCTCATTGTAAATTGGGATCCAAACTCTATAATCCTGCCTCTTGGTAGATTATGATGTAGATTGTGAATCTAACTTTGTATGCTTAGTAGATTGTGAATCAAAAGCTGTATGCTGCCTCTTTGTAGATTGTTAACCAAACACTGTATTCTGCCTCATTGTAGATTGTGAATCAAACACTGTACGTTGCCTCTTTGTGAACCATAAATCAAACACAATATGCTGCCCCTTTTGTAGACTCTGAAGCAAACACTGTATGCTGCCCTTTGTAGACATAAATCAAACACTGTATACTGCCTCCTTGTAGACTGAATCAAACACTGCATGCTGCCTGTTTGTAGACCATAAATCAAACACTGTATGCTGCCTCTATGTATACTGTGAATCAGTTTCTATATGCTGCATCTTTGTAGACTGTGAATCAAAGACTGTTACAATGCTGCCGCTTTGTAGGTTGTGAGTCAAACACTGTATACTGCCTCTTTGTAGACTGTGAACCAAAGACTGTTACAATGTTGCCGCTTTGTAGATTGTGAGTCAAACACTGTATGCTGCCTCTTTGTAGACTGTGAACCAAAGAATGTTGCAATGCTGCCTCTTTGTACCCTGTAAATCAAAATTGTATGTTGCCAGTTTGTAAACTGAATCTCTTTGTAGAGAAGTTGGAAAGAAGTCTGTGCTTTTAAGAATCTCTGAATTATTTTCCTTGAAGAATGTAACTAAGAGTCATAAAAACAAAAGGTAAAGGGAGACAATTTTGCATTTTTCCCATTTATAGAAACAACTTGTGGGGGTGTTGTCTACAGAATTGTTTAAAAGTTTCTAAACTTCCTTTTGCACAGGCAGTCCATTTAGTAGAGACAAATGTATTTTGCAAAGTCTGAAATTACTGCAGTAATCACCTGCAACTAATGTTGCATGCTGACTGTCTTAAATACGGGTTTTAATGGATTTTTCAAATTAGACAACAAATTGCAGAATTGAAATTGTGAAATCTCATGATTCATTTGTAACTTGCATGTTTAAAAACAGTTTTTGTTCGCTTTATCTCCTCGTTTCTAATCGAATAGAAACATCAGAGCAGTAATTTCTGTGACAAAATGCTTAATGAAAGTTTTGCTGTGTTGGTATGAAAAGAACCTTAGTCTGTCTTGGAGGGTGTGTTATATTGCTGATTCACAAAAATGTTTCTCCCAGAAGATTTTCAGTAATTTAATAAAAAATGTAACACTAAAAATAATTTTCAGGAACACTTTGGTTAACAGTGCAGTGGAACATCCAAAAGATTCAGATGGATTTGCAAACAGTGTAGGCCCTGATCAGACTGCTCTTTCAGACTGCTCCTTAAGAGCAGTCTGATCTGGGCCTGCACTATTTGTTCCGACCTGACTGTCCCAATATTTACAGTTTTTATTTCAGCTCAGTTATTATACTACCATATTTCTCAGAGATGTTTGCACCTTAAACAGAAATGATCAGCACGCTGAGGGTTAATACTGATGCAGTGTCATGAACAGTTGCGCTCAGCCAGATCTCTGGACAACACCATATGGTAAATAGCATATCAGTGTAGTCCTCCAGTGGAACATTTATTTTGTCACAAAACCTTGTAGAAATGTTAAAAATTAGTAAAGCCTTTTTGTCTCTGAAGAGCGTTTTATTGCCAGTTGAAGCTGTATGAGTGTTTGCTAAATGTTTTATTTGTTTGCCATGTTTGTTGATTAGATACCTGGGGAGATGATATCTGTCTCTTATTTGACTTCAGCAGCGTCACCAGAAAATACAACTCCCATGTTATCCTAAATGCCATGTTACAGAGCAGCAGGAACTTCGATATTGGTTAGATAGATTTCTTGCTGTTTTCTCTGAAAAGTTCTGCAAGGACCAAATATTGGTCCTTGCAGAACTTTTCAGAGAAAACTGTGTTTATTGACATCTATAGATACAGTAAGTGCATTCACAATGTTGTATAGTTTTCGTAACTTTTGCCGTAAGTTTCTTTCGATATATGACTCAGGTTTCTCAACAGTTGCTGCGACAGTAGCTGAAGTAATGTTTGATATCTGAGTTGTCAATTAACAGATCTCGCCTCATAGAAAGTCAGTGGGGGATTGCCGAGAAGGAAGAGAAATAAAATAAAAAAAATGGATGTTTCAGTCAGGCAGTTGTACTCAACTCTGTCGTATTTACCCTAAATATAGGGATATTTTAAACAATTACTGTAATTATTATCCTTATGTAAAATGTTAACCTGGGCCCAGTAGTTCAAAGCATCATTAGCTTAAAGTCATTAATTGATGATTCGTTAAGTTGTGGAAAAATATGTGAGGAGCTTGTGCAATGCTAAAGCTCCTCACATTTTTTCAGGAATATGTGGCAGTGTTTTTGGGTACAATATGATTGAAAATAGAACAGCTATGTGGCAGTGTTTTTGGGTACAATATGATTGAAAATAGAACAGCTATTTAACTGACCATGTCATTGGTTTTGAACAACAGGGCCAAGTTTAGAATCTGGTGACAGTTGAAATAGTTGCTAACAGCGAAAACCTGATCATACTTTCGGTGTAGTCTTGGCGTATTATTCAAATCTAATGATGTCGTCCGTTAACAAGAACCTAATTGAAGGTGTGTGTCTGTCAACCGTTGCTGTTTCTCTAAACACAATACAGACTCATCCGCAAGTGTATCAAGTATATATTGTCTATTTGATCTTCTTCATAAAATATTATTGGAAAAAGAATTGTGGTCGTGGTCATTTGTCAAACTTGGCTTTCTATGTCAATAATCCCGGCTCTCTATTGTCTTGTGTTGTTAGCTCACCTGAGCCATAGGCTCAGGGTGAGCTATTGTGATCACCCAGTGTCCGTCGTCCGTCGTCCGTCGTCCGTCGTGCGTCGTGTGTCGTGCGTCGTGCGTCGTCAACAATTTGCTTTAAATGACATCTTCTCTGAAACCGCTAGGCCTAGAGCTTTGATATTTGGTATGATGCATTGTCTAGTGGACCTCTACCAAGTTTGTTCAAATGGTAGCCCCAGGGTCCAAAATGGCCCTGGGGCAGGGGGTCTTGGGTTCGAAACTAAAATATACTTAAAAATCTTCTTCTCCAGAACTGCTTTGCTCAGATGCTTGAAATTTGGTATGTAGCATTGCCTAGTGGTCCTCTACCAAGTTTGTTCAAATGGTGGCCCCAGGGTTCAAAATGGCCCCAGGGCAGGGGGTCTTGGGTTCGAAACTAAAATATACTTAAAAATCTTCTTCACCAGAACTGCTTGGCTCAGATGCTTGAAATTTGGTATATAGCATTGCCTAGTGGTCCTCTACCGAGTTTGTTCAAATGGTGGCCCCAGGGTCCAAAATGGCCCTGGGGCAGGGGGTCTTGGGTTCAAAACTGAAATATACTTAAAAATCTTCTCCTCCATAACTGCTTGGCTCAGATGCTTGAAATTTGGTATGTAGCATTGCCTAGTAGTCCTCTACCAAGTTTGTTCAAATCATGACCCCAGAGTCCAAAATGGCCCTTAGGCAGGGGGTCTTGGGTTCGAAACTAAAATATACTTAAAAATCTTCTTCACCAGAACTGCTTGGCTCAGATACTTGAAATTTGGTATGTAGCATTGCCTAGTGGTCCTCTACCAAGTTTGTTCAAATGGTGGCCCCAGGGTTCAAAATGGCTCCGGGGCTGGGAGTCCCAGATTTGAACCATAGAAATACATAGAAAAATATTCAAAAGTCTTCTTCTCCAGAACCGCACTGCTCTGATGCTTGAAATTTGGTATGATGCATTGCCTAATAATCCGTTACCAAGTTTGTTTGAATGATGGCCCCAGGGTCCAATATGGCCCCGGGGTAGGGAGTCCAAGGTTTGAACCATAGAAATGCAAAGAAAATATTCAAAAATCTTCTTCTTCAGAACTGCAAGGCTTAGATGCTTGAAATTTGGTATTTAGCATTGCCTGGTAGTCCTTTACCAAGATTGTTCAAATGGTTGCCCACGGGTCCAAAATGGTTCCATGACAGGGAGTTCAAGGTTTGAACCATAGAAATACATAGAAAAATATTCAAAAGTCTTCTTCTTCAGAACGATTTGGCTCAGATGCTTGAAATTCGGTATGTAGCATTGCCTTGTGTCCTCTACCAAGTTTGTTCAGATGATGACCCCAGGGTCCAAAATGACCCTGACCCAGGGGTCCTGGGTTTGAACCTTAGAAATACATAGAAAAACATTAAAAATCTTCTTCTTCAGAACCATTTGGCTCAGATGCTTGAAATTTGGTATGATGCATTACCTGGTGGACTCCTACAAAGTTTGTATAAATGGTGCCCCTCGGATCCAAAATGGCCCTGGGGCAGGGAGTCTTGGGTTCGAAATTAAAATGTACTTAAAAATCTTCTTCTCCAGAACCCATAGTGCAGATGCTTGAAATTTGGTATGATTCATTGCCTAGTGGTCCTATACCAAGTTTGTTCAAATGATGGCGCCAGGTGAGCGAATCAGGGCCTCTTGGCCCTCTTGTTTTAATCTTAGTATTGGATGTCATATTTGTAAAGCGATTGTTTGACCACATAAAAGCTTTTTACTCTATATATGATTGCAGGCTATTGACTTCCATCGTTTGACTAATGTGTAACAAAACCACTGGTGACCTGCATGATCCTAATTACTTTGATTGATGCAAGTATCATCTGAGTGGCGCCACAAGGAAGGGTACCATCAGACATTAGACTAACCAGATCAGCCACTCTACATTTTAAGGTTTCTCTTTATAGATTCCGCAGAATCCATTATTTGTTCTTGCATTGGGAAAGACCCTGTTCAGTCTGTAAGTGCATGTATGTGGCTACAAGCATCTTTTTTCTCTGGGCCAACAGTTTTGAGTCTCAAGTGTATTTCCATACTCGGCAAACAATTGTCTTTTCATGAACTATTATGAGTTTTGACTGCTTGAGAAGCAGTGTAGAGGGGAGAGAGAGGGGTGAACCAAGTGATAGCACAATTAGAATACAAATGGCATTTTGTGGACAGATGACATGGAGACACTCTCATCTTCGAGTTGGAGTTGACATTGACTGACTTGGTGCTTGGATGTGCGAGTTACACACCTGGTCCTTTCAGCCTTCTGAGCAGCATCATTGTGAGATTTGGGTGAAAAAAAAAAAAAAATAAATGTGCATCAAACAGGGAAGCTGTAAATGCAACTTTTTGCTGGCCTTCATAAGCATGAACTGGGAGTCCAGAGCCATAGATAAGAGGGGTATTTGATGATAATTGAGGATAATTTTTCTTATTTCTCATTGAAACCATATGTTATGACCCCTCATCTGATCCGTCTCGTCAAGACGGTTCAAATGAGGGGTCACAACATACGTTTTATGCAGAATTAACAAAAATCATCCTTTATTATCTGCAAATACTCCATCTTATCTAAGGCCGGGCCGGGTAGCGCAATCGGTAGGGCACCTGACTTGTAAGTCAGAGGTCCTGGGTTCGAATCCCGGTCTGGCCACATACTTTTGTTTCTCCTTCCGCTGATTCTAGAAGGGCAGTTGTCAGTTACTGGCGAAAGTATGTGCACTTAGTACTGGTTAACCGCTTAGGAGGTCTAAGCCTGCCCAGGAATAGTGTGGTTAGGTTAACTGACCGTCCCAACATGACCTTAGTTGTTTACCGTGGACGTTAAGCATCAAATCAACCAACCAACCATCTTATCTAAGGGTTCTGACTGGGACAGTTGAAAGTTCAGCCGTAGCAATAAAAGCCATTGCAACATAGTTCATCTGGATGAGAAACTTTCATTCACTGTTGTTTTTGAAAAATTCTCATAAGAAATGAATGTTGATGCGGTACAAAATCAGAATCATGCTGAGGTATTGCGTCCTATCATTTGTGAAGTCAGCATTAATTGCTTCTGCTTTGACAAGATATGAATTAGGGGTCTGCATGTCTGTCTGTCATTCATTCCATCCGCCATTGTGTAGCCTGTATATTGTCCACGGCCCAGTTGCCAAAACAAGCAATGTCATTAGTTAACTAGTTATGTTTGAAACCTTCATTAACACTTTAGGCACCAGTGATGAATATAGCAGAATTTGCAAACAGCGTAGATCCTGATGAAGCGGCTCATGATGAGCTGCCTCATCAGAATCTACTCTGTTTGCTCTCTAGTCTTTGAATTCTCAATATGATGTATCTTGGACCAGGCATTTTTTTTAACTTTTGCAGGCGTAAATTTTGTTGTCTGCTTTTTGGAGCCAACAATGCTTTGAATAACTGTGCTGTTACTCACATTTCGTTGCAGGTGACATAGAATTCTGCAGTATTCATGCTCTTTATTCTAAAGCATCACATGCAACAAGAACATCAATGCTTATCGTTATAAAAGTGTAAAGCAATGTCATTATCAAACTGTAAATCAATTGTTTTGCAGACAAGGTCTGTATGACTAACAGCCCATGGTTTTATTCTCTGTTTGATAGAGAATATTAAATGCATGAAAACACTGATTGAAAATTATCTTAATAATTCTAAAAGTATACGACGGCTATGACTAATATCGGTCCTTTTTATGAGAGCTGCGGTGTTAATTTGATGAGCATCAAGAGATAGCGAATGTAATGATATTATGTTTTATAGGTCTGGTAGGAAACGGTGACATCAGTGTCAGTAGAAGCTTGCAGGAGATTCCGCTGTCATCAGTGTCCTTGGATAACGCTATATGGCATCAGTCACACAAGAAAATTGCCAGGGCTAGAGATAAGGGAATTTGGGGCTGAGCAATTTTTTTTTATCCACTTGCCCAGATGTGTTTCCAGTAAAGACCCCACTTGCCCTAAACAATCCTAATGTGCTTAAGTATTGGGATACCTAAAACCATTAATTTTCCATTTATTCTAAATGGAAAATTAATGGTTGTAGGTGTTCCAATATTTAAGAAGCACATCAGGGTAATGTAGCACTTAAGGCTCGGAGATTTTCACTTCTTCCACTTGAAATTTGACTTGTCCTGGGCATGGGACTAGCTGCTTTGCTTAGTCCTGGCTTTGGCTTATCTGATAATATTTTTGAGATAATTTTTCTACATTCGTCATGGAAACATAGCAGCACCTTGGTGAGAATAAGGCGCCACAACATATGTTTTGTTGGAGAATTAATGAAGTACCCCAAAATTATTACAATTTAACCCCATTATCTCCTGTTCTTATTTTCAAAACCTTAAAAAGTATTATGCTCAACTTTGCATAACAGTCAGCTCACTGAAATATTCTTCAAAGGGCCATAATCCCATACCAAGGACTCAAAGCCCTTTCATGATTTCATGTATTCATCATTCAGCAACGAAAAGTAAGGGTTCTGATGATAGCAGATACGTGCAGTGATAACATATGATAGTCTATATAACATTGAGGTGTTAGGCTCTGCTGTTCTTACAGCATGGCAAGTTCACAAGGTATAAACTAGTCTGCCAATTTTCGCTTCCTGTTGAGACTGTCCGTGATATTTGGCTTCTGCTGAGACGGTCCACAATCTTTGCTTCCTTCCATGACTGTCTGTGGAAAATGGCTTCCTGCCATGACTATCAGCATGATTCTGCTTCCTGCTGAGAGTCTTGGCAGGAAGCAGAATCATAGACAGTCTTGTCAGGAAGCTTTTTATCATGCACAGCGGTCTCGGCAGGATGCAAGAGATTGCAGACAGTCTCGGCAGAAGCCAAATATGATGGACAGTCTCGGCAGGAAGCAAATATTGGTAGACTAGTTTATATGCTGTGAAGGTTGAGAAGCAATCACTCCTTCAGTAATACCATAAACCCTAAATTCACTTAGCCATTCAATTGTTGTTGTTTCTTCAATTCTCGTAAGGTCAAGCCAGGTAAATTCGGGCAGTGACATTGTTTCCTTTATATGTCAGCTGTTTGGAATTAAACCAAAAATAAATGGGCGAAACAGTGAAAATCCTGATGAGAAGGCTCATTATAAGCCGTCTCACCTGGGTTTTCACTGTTTGCAGTGGTATGTCCGAATTTACCAGCTGTCCGAAGTTACTCGTCTGGACATGATGTTCTCCAGGTTGCTCTCAGACAGCAGAAATACAAAAATTTTAAACTATTTAAACTAGCCTGTTATCCAAATGACGTTAGATACAATTTGTTTTAATTATTAATTCACTCTGCATTTGCATATTTGATTAGGATGATATCATTTGCAGCTCGTAACCGATTCTCTACAATCTTATTGACTTGGTGTTCAACAGTTTGTTGTTACAGATGACAATAATTTTTCTGTTGGCTGCTCATAGACACAACAATTATTATTGGGTCATTTCAGAAAAAACCTTAGTTATTAAATAGTTGCTCTGTAGTATATTGGAATTATTAAATCTAGAATTAATTTATTTGTGACATTATTCCTGGAACAGAAGTGCGTGGCTGAAGCATTGTCACAGAGCTTTAGAAAGGTGTTGTAAAAGAAAAGGAATGGATTATAAGGTGAGATCATAATAAATCTGTTTTCAAATATATCCACTTGTTTAATCAGAATTCTAGACTGTTAGGTCATTTGTATCGGCAGATTGTCAAAGTTTCCAGAACCAAATTGAACTGTGAGGTCTTCTCAGTCATGCTCACATGGAGAACATTTATTGGATACTTTCTTTTTAGGCTGAGTGTATTTCTGAAAAAAAAAAACAACAAAAAAACAACAAAAAAACACAACAACATGTTTTGGTTAGAGAGTTAGTCTGATTTATGTAGTTTCTGAAATACCAGGCTGCCAACTCTCCAGCAAATAAACAGAGCAGTCACTTTTTTTTAACTTGTTTGTTTTGTTTTGTTTGTTTTCATGCATCAGATGCAGACATAAATTATTTAAAACAGATGGACAATTTTGGTTATTAATTACTGATACATGGACACCTGTGTTACCTGTTGACCACAGGTAGTATGTCTCAGTGATCCAAAATGATCCCTGCTCACCCCTGCTGACCCATGCTTACTGCAACATCAAACAGCCCCATAATGTATAAGCATGTACGTGATATATTTACTTAATTATAACTTGGGCAGTTGTATTAATATGTTTCAGTGTTTGTCTTAAAATGAGCGTAAATATTGGGACAAGTATATGAGCAAACAGTGCAGACCCTGATCCGACTGCTCCTTAGGAGCAGTCTGATCAGGGTCTGCACTGTTTGCCATTTTGCTATAATTTTTTCAACAAATTACCTGATTATTAAATCCGCTTTATTCAAATTTTAGGACAGTTACAATAATTGGTTACAATGCTCCAGTATTTTGTATGATTATGATACGTACAGTTTTTGTCCGGGTCAAATTTTAATATGGAGCATTTCATTAAATTCCCCTGGTGAATGTCTTTACAGGTGTTCAGAGATCATATTGCAGATTCATCACCTGTGCAGGGACTTTTTCTTCCAATAAAGACATTGCAGAAACTGTTACAGGTGGCTGTGCCTTTCTATCCCATCTATGATATCCCCAAAACTCAAACAATAGTCCTCTGTTGAGGGCAGTGTTCCTTTTCCAAGCATAGTCCATGAGGTAGTCAGTGTTCTCTTTTCCAAGCATTGGCAGCTATATTCAGTGTAGCTTTCTGTATCATGTTTGGTCCACCTTCGAATAGCTTGTTCACTCTGCCATTCAGTTCCATGGTGGCATCTGGCATATAGCAGTACTTCCTTCGCAGTTACTTTTGATTTGTATCCATACTCTTCAGTCTCAAAGCTTACCATAGATGGCAAAGCTATAAAAATATAACCTACATGTATCTGCAGTTTGCCAGTGACATTCTTGCAGAGGAGGAACAGGAACTAGACATGTACGCAGTCTCGACACAACTTTCACAATGTATAAAATGAAAATAGAATGTAAGAGCTGAGAACTGATGACAAACAGCACTAATCACACCCAAAGGAAGACAGAGAAGAAAGACGGACAAGTTTCAAATACTGTGGAGCAGTTGTTTCAGAATGATGATTCCAAACCGCACACCGGGTAGGCAATCGATTGACGCAGATAAAAAACCGTTAGAAACAGCTTTTCGATTGCAAATTGGCGACAATTTGCAGTCAAAAACGCTGTTCCTAATGGTTTTTGATCCGCGTTCGTCAACTGCATGAGGGTTTTTGATTGCCGCCTACCCGGTGTGAACCGGAGATGTTCTCATAGTTTGACAAGCCACTGCTGAAGCCAAAGATCTCTTGAAACCAGGAGGAAACTAATGTTCTCCCTTGTCGCTTCACAGTAAGCATGCATTGTTGGTACAAGGTCTATATACCCATTATTGTCCAAATGTCATGGTTGGGTCAGCGTTGTCAAACATCATATGCTCACTAGCTAGGATCCATTTATCATGCATCTGCTGCAAAATTTACCTGATAACAGGGGTATAATAACATGATGTGATATCATGTCAGTGTTGAACTGCGCTTGCGCGAATGTTATCAGGTCATGCCTACAGAAGCGATCTCAGAAGACGATTGGCTACACACTGATGTTGGCCATGATAACAACCTTCGATTGGTTAAATGACGTCACCGCCTTGTGTCATAACGCATTCGCGACGTCAACAAGTTCAAACAAATCTGCGTTTACTTTTCTTTCGTTTGACGCTCTTTACATCTCAAAATATTGTAATGATGCATGATAAATAGAAAACCATGTAAGTGTCTTTTGATATCAAGTTTATCAGGCTCGACCAGAAACACGTCGGACTGGCTCGGCAAGCCTCGCCATTCCTACACTGTTTCAGGTCTCGCTCTCTATTTATCTGTATGCCTGTGAAGGCTGACCTAGATTACAGGTTTCGAATTCGAAACCAGATGCTTCCAAATGCTACTGGACATCTTGTACAAAGACAGTGTAACTAGCCAGGCTGTTTGCAGGAAGATCCAAGCAACCACTGGAGAACAGGAAGAACACTAGGTTATTGTCAAGAAATGGGAACTTATAATGGTGGCCAAACATTGCCAATTCAGATGAGGCAGCTCACAATGAGCTGCCTCATCTGGACCTGTGCTCTTTGCAAATCCAACTATACTGATTTTGGGGGCTTTTAAGTGTTAAAAGATCAATTTCTTCTAGGACCTCCAAATATAGCGGGGTCAGCCTACAGCTTTCAGACAGGGAGAAGTATTGTGATTTTTTCTGGACTTTAGTGAGAAGTCTTGGCCAAAATTTTGGATTTCCTTATATTATGCTCTATACATTTTCACTTCTCCCTCAGCTCAAATAGGGAGATGTCAGCCAGCTTAGGGAGACTATTTCTCCCAAATCGCCCTATTGGCTGAGCCCTGGAAATGCTTGACCACTGATGCTAGTGAAAAATGGCAATTATGAGATTGTTATAGCCACCTGACTATAAACTTCTAATCATTTTAGCCATTTATGGACAAAGGTCCACAATATTATGTGCTAACGGAGATATTTGATGGTAAGGAGTATCTGATTTTACAATAACAGAAGCTGTGATTAGATATTTGATACTTATTTGTTGCAAACAAATTAGTTGTTGTGACTTTGGGGTCTAATCAACCTTTTGTATGATTCAGTCCATAGCCTATAAGCTCACCTGCGTCAAAGGAGCACCAGGTGAAAGATTGGGATAGGCTGAAATAAGGCAGCACTTGATGTTGCTCCATAAATGGGATAGGGTTTCAACAATTGAGATTGTTTAAAGTAAGGCAGCATTCTTTGTTGTTTCTTAGTGGCGATAGTTTGTTGTAATTAAGGCAGCCTTCATTGTTGTCCTACAGTTGGGATAGTTTGAAGTAAGGCAGCATTCTTTGTTGTTTCTTAGTGGGGATAGTTTGAAGTAATTTAGGCAGCCTTTATTGTTGTCCTACAGTTGGGATAGTTTGAAGTAAGGCAGCATTCTTAGTAGGGACAGTTTGAAGTAATTAAGGCAGCCTTCATTGTTGTCCTACAGTTGGGATAGTTTGAAGTAAGACAGCATTCTTTGTTGTTTCTTAGTGGCGATAGTTTGAAGTAATTAAGGCAGCCTTCATTGTTGTCCTACAGTTGGGATAGTTTGAAGTCAGGCAGCATTCATTGTTGTTTCTAAGTGGGGATAGTTTGAAGTAATTAAGGCATTCTCTTCGTTGTTGTTCCTGAGTGGGATACTTTGAAGTAAGGCAGCATTCATTGTTGTTTCTAAGTGGGGATAGTTTGAAGTAATTAAGGCAGCCTTCATTGTTGTTCTACAGTTGGGATAGTTTGAAGTAAGGCAGCATTCATTGTTATTCCGGAGTGGGGGTAGTTTCAAGTGAGGCAGCATACATTAATTGTTGTTCTACAGTTGGGATAGTTTGAAATAAGGCAGCATTCATTGCTATTCTGGAGTGGGGATAGGTTGAAGTCAGACAGCAATTATTGTCAATTGTCATGCCACAACTGGTTATAAATAGTATGTAGTTTTTGACCAAATCTTGCTTTTTAGCTCGCCTGAGCACGAAGTGCTCAGGGTGAGCTTTTGGGATACCCTGATGTCCGTCGTCCGTCGTACGTCCATCCGGACGTCCGGACGTCCGTCCGTCCGGACGTCCGTCAACTTTTGCTTGTGTACACTCTAGCGGGCACAGTTTTGATCCAATCTTTCTAAAACTTTGTCAGAATATATATCTCCATAAAATCTAGGCCAAGTTCGAAACTGGGTCATGTCGGGTCAAAAACTAGGTCACTAGGTCAAATCTTAGGAAAACCTTGTGTACACTCTAGAAGGCACAGTTTTCATCCAAAGTTCATGAAACTTTGTCAGAATGTTTATCTTTATAATATCTAGGACAAGTTCGAAACTGGGTCACGTCGGGTCAAAAACTAGGTCACTAGGTCAAATCATAGAAAAACCTTGTGTACGCTCTAGAAGGCAAAGTTTTCATCCAAAGTTCATGAAACTTAGTCAGAATGTTTATCTATATAATATCTAGGACAAGTTTGAAACTGGGTCACGTCGGGTCAAAAACTAGGTCACTAGGTCAAATCATAGAAAAACCTTGTGTACGCTCTAGAGGACACAGTTTTGATCCAATCTATATGAAACGTTGTCAGAATATATATCTCCATAAACTCTAGGCCAAGTTAGAAACTGGGTCATGTCGGGTCAAAAACTAGGTCACTAGGTCAAATCTTAGAAAAACCTTGTGTACACTCTAGAAGGCACAGTTTTCATCCAAAGTTCATGAAACTTTGTCAGAATGTTTATCTTTATAATATCTAGGACAAGTTCGAAACTGGGTCACGTCGGGTCAAAAACTAGGTCACTAGGTCAAATCTTAGAAAAACCTTGTGTACGCTCTAGAAGGCACAGTTTTCATCCAAAGTTCATGAAACTTAGTCAGAATTTTTATCCTCATAATATCTAGGATAAGTTTGAAACTGGGTTATGTCGGGTCAAAAACTAGGTCACTAGGTCAAATCATAGAAAAACCTGGTGTACGCTCTAGAGGACACAGTTTTGATCCAATCTATATGAAAGGTTGTCAGAATATATATATCTCCATAAACTCTAGGCCAAGTTCGAAACTGGGTCATGTCGGGTCAAAAACTAGGTCACTAGGTCAAATCTTAGAAAAACCTTGTGTACACTCTAGAAGGCACAGTTTTCATCCAAAGTTCATGAAACTTTGTCAGAATGTTTATCTTTATAATATCTAGGACAAGTTCGAAACTGGGTCACGTCGGGTCAAAAACTAGGTCACTAGGTCAAATCATAGAAAAACCTTGTGTACGCTCTAGAAGGCACAGTTTTCATCCAAAGTTCATGAAGCTTAGTCAGAATTTTTTCTCATAATATCTAGGACAAGTTTGAAACTGGGTCACGTCGGGTCAAAAACTAGGTCACTAGGTCAAATCATAGAAAAACCTTGTGTACGCTCTAGAGGACACAGTTTTGATCCAATCTATATGAAACATTGTCAGAATATATATATCTCCATAAACTCTAGGCCAAGTTTGAAACTGGGTCATGTAGGGTCAAAAACTTGGTCACTAGGTCAAATCTTAGAAAAACCTTGTGTACACTCTAGAAGGCACAGTTTTCATCCAAAGTTCATGAAACTTTGTCAGAATGTTTATCTTTGTAATATCTAGGACAAGTACAAAATTGGGTCATGTTGGGTCAAAAACTAGGTCACTAGGTCAAATCATAGAAAAACATTGTGTACGCTCTAGAGGACACAGTTTTGATCCAATCTTTATAAAACATTGTCAGAATGTTTATCTCCATAAACTCTAGGCCAAGTTCGAAATTGGGTCATGTCGGGTCAAAAACTAGGTCACTAGGTCAAATCTTAGAAAAACCTTGTGTACGCTGTAGAAGGCACAGTTTCGATCCAAAGTTCATGAAACTTTATCAGAATGTTTATCCTCATAATATGAAGGACAAATTTGAAACTGGGTCATGTAGGGTCAAAAACTAGGTCACTTGGTCAAATCATAGAAAAACCGTGTGTATGCTCTAGAGGACACAGTTTTGATCCAATCTTTATGAAACTTTGTCAGAATGTTTATCTCCATAAACTCTAGGCCAAGTTTGAAAGTAGGTCATGTCAGGTCAAAAACTAGGTCACTAGGTCAAATCTTAGAAAAACTTCGTGTACGCACTAGAAGGAACAGTTTTGATCCAATCTTCATGAAACTATGTCAAAATGTTTATTGTCCATATATATATGCCCCTTATGAAACTGAGTCACGTCAGATCAGAAACTAGGTCACTAGGTCAAATCTAAGAAAAACTTTGTGTACACCCTAGAGGGCACAGTTTTGATCTAATCTTCATGAAACTCTGTCAGAATGTTTACCTTTATGAAATCTAGGTAAGTTTGAAACTGGTTTGTGTCGGATCAAAACCTAGGTCACTAGGTCAAATATAAGAACGACCTTGTATACGCTCCAGAGGGCACAGTTTTGATCCAATCTCAATGAAACTTTGTCAGAATGTTTATTCTTACAATATCCGGTTTGAAACTGGGTCATGTCGGGTCAAAAGCTAGGTCACTAGGTCAAATTTAAATTAAGTTATGTTGCAAGAATCAGAACTAACATTGCAATGATGCCAGCCACAAACTCCTTGGAATACATTAGTTTCACCACAGTGAGGTAATGATGCTACCATTCTATCATCTGTGTTTGCCTAGTTAAGTCTAGTTCAAATCCATCAAAGGAACTCAACATGAACGGGAACTTTTCGGAGAAGCGACTCTGCCATTTTCAGCTCACCTGATCGAGCCTTACAGTATTGGTGTTAGCTGCCTCTTTCATCCATCCATAAACATTTTCAAACATCTCTGAAACCACTGGGCAGATCAAATTTCATATGGAGCCTGCACATGGGTCAAAGGATTGAAAGTTCTTCAAATGATCTTGGTCACATGACTAAGGTGGCCACCATTCCCATGTATGGTAAAAACTCTTATAAATCTTCACCAGAGCCAGTGAACTGATTAATGCTCAGGTGAGCGATTCAGGGCCACCATGGCCCTCTTGTCTCAGAAGTGCCAAGCACAGAGAGAGAGAAAGCTTTTCTCAGATGTGCCAAGCACAGAGAGAGATGGGAGAGAGAGAGAGCAACTGTTTCAAATGATATGTATCTCTTGACCAAATCTTGCTTTTCTCAGATGTGCCAAGGAGAGAGAGAGACTCCTGTGTGTAGAATGTGGGCAACCTCTTTCAGTATATCACAATATATTTTGGTTGGTTCTGTTAACAGTCAACAAAATAAAAACATTTGGACATGCCAGTATCAGTCTATTGTTTTGGTAAAAATCCAGGAAACAAGTGAATCATGCATAATTCAGACCCTTATGAACGTTTTGAAAAATAGGCTTTTGAGTTGAACTGGACTGTTCCCGACTTTGATAACTATTTTCGGCGTGGAATTAGATTTTTTTGACCGTAAGCAAGATGGATCTTTTTGGAGCAATTGGTATATGGCCTGCAGTTACAGGTTATTACTGCTGGAAAATGTCATGGGAAAAAACTTATGTGCCATATAGGAAGAGAGAAATATGACATGAGTTGGGTTATCCTGTAAGTCTGAAACTGGCCCAATGTTGTTCATTTGCACAGTAAATGTGCCTAGTACCTTTGAGCAAAGAATGAACACTGCATTTTAAGATTTCATGTCCAGGTATTAGGTATTTGAATAAGCTGCAAACACATTTTTACTCCTCACCACTCCGTTAATATAAACAACAACCTGGGAGACACGATTGATGCTCTCCACAGAGCTCTAGATAAGAGGGGTATTTGATGATAATTGAGGGATAATTTTTCTTATTTCTCAATGAAACCATATGTTGTGACCCCTCATCTGAGCCGTCTCATCGAGACGGTTCAGATGAGGGGTCACAACATATGTTTTTATGCAGAATTAACAAAAATTATCCCTAATTATCACCAAATACTCCCTCTTATCTAGAGCTCTGTCTCCATTCCAACTAAATAACAAGAATATTGGTTTTTAGATGACAGCGGTAAAACGACAAATGTGGTGTTTTAAGGAAATAATTGGAAAAGATTTTGCTGCAGAGTGATTTGAGTGATTTTAGCAGGAAGTTCGAATAGATTTTTTCAGAACGCCAGCCGCTAATTTGTTAGCAATAATCGCTAATGCTGGTACACCCATTTTGTGTTCAATTAACTTTGTACCTTGATTAAATGTTGCAATTATACCAACTTGTTTATCACCTTTAAGCTTGAATTTCAGTAGAGGTCATGGCAAGTTCTTTTAATTACAGCTGTATAATTAGGGACAGTTTGCACTTAAACCAAGCATTAGTCTTACAGAGGCTCTTTTCATGGTGTCTTTATACGTGCAAAAGCAACGCGCGTGAGCGAAGCTCATGCGCGCGGACGCGCAAAGCGCGTCCGTGCTGCTGCACGCCTATAGATAACATGCATCATTAAAAAAAAAGTTACTTCCACAAAGAGCAAATCCAACACCTTCCAGCTTAAAACTTTTGGACAAATATGGCTGCGCCCGTATGCTGTTTACATTGGATTTGTCCCGTTTCTGTAATGCAAAGTAACACTGAGCCGAGAGCCATCCTCGATCACATGCCCTTCCTTGACGAAGTCCCGCTTCTGAGAGAGTGACCAAAACAGTTTTCTTCAACATTTATTTCTTTTTGTTCTATTTTTAAAGGCGGTCAATCCAACTTAGAAGTCCAAATAAGTAAACGGTAACTGATTTAGCTGTGTATCAGCAAAAGGATAAATAAACCAACAATAGGAAACACTACGTCATAATTCACATGCCATTAATCTCGTGCGTCGATTCGATTGGATATGATGGCCGCCATCGTTAGAATTGACCTCGATATTTCGGAAAATCGACTATTTTAAAGACAACATGGTCGATGTAGAATACGAAGGAGACGGAAATTCGTGAATAGAAACTAAATACCTCGATGTGCAATGATTTCCACGCACAAGAACCTTTAGCCATTCAAATGTCATCCAGGGATTAATACCTCAAAGGCATCGTAAGCCTTAAGGTGATTGTAAAGTCATCGTAAGACGCTCGTAGTGGTTTTTGGCAATACCTCGACCGCCTCGCAATTTAAGAGGTCCCCGTAAGTCTGTCGTAATTTACGAGAATCAAATCGACCTCTTAACTGCATCGTAGGTCACCACATTGCATTTTACAATGAAAACAGCACCAGTAAGGGATTAATTAATATTTGCAAAATCATTTTCTCTTGTTTTGGGTGATGCAAACATTAGACGAGTTTTACTGTGTCTTCATTTGCAATGATTGAAACCCGCTGGCCGCACAGCTGCAGAAATATATATAATTCGTTAACAGTGGATCGTTTTTTTTATGCATAGCTCTGTGAGACCGCAATATTCACAGAACGCATTTTTCACATCTGAAAAATCCGGTCGCATTTTTCACACGTGTGACAAATCCGGTCGTAGTTTTCACAGAATTTGAACGCATTTTTCACATATCTGTGAAGTTTGCGTTTGATATATACAATGAAAACGTAATTTTCCAAACGCATGCAACAGCCCCAAAATATGACAAAATATCACAAAAACGCGATTTTCACTTCTTGACATTGTTATAACCCTGAAATTATGAAAGTTATAGTGGACGAAAAAAAGGTAGAGTAAACAAAAAAGAAGACTAGAATTTTGTTCTGCTTTTCCGCGCAGTAGGTCGCAGGTTGGAATCGCCAGCCGGGTCACGACAGAAACATTGACTGTGTCATCCCAGCTGTAAATGGATACCTGTTTCGAATCAGGGGAAAAATGCTAAGGAAGGAGAGGAATAGGTTCCCTCTTTCATAGCCTGTGCCTAAGATACTGTAGGCTCCAACAACTACTGTCCCTATACGACCACAAGACTATGGAAAACCTTTACCTTGTTTGTTTTAATTCACATGTATGCTGATGACGTAGGCTGTAGTGCACAGGTTCTAGTACTAACTGTTTAGCGGTGCCATAATCCAGCGGGTGGAGACCTTGTGGTACTGTGCAATATTAGGCATTTCCAATGAAAATGGGAGGAAGCTTCTCCTTAACAGTCCTTTATGCCGCATAAAATTTCAAGGTATTGGTACATTCAGTTGCGTGTTTGTATATGAAATCTATATCCGAATAGAAATGGGAGGGAAGACATATCGTTTTCCCATAGTTTTCTCCTGTCTGTCCGTCACAAATCATTTCCGCTTCATAACTTTGAAAGGGAGTTTTAGGAAACTTGTACAAATATAAAGCATGCAGAAAAGGTTGGAAAAATGCCAAAGTCGAAATAAGGCATAGTTCAGTCATATATTTACGAAATGGGCCTAAAATTTAATCAGGTGATCTACATCAGCTTAAAATAACACCTCAAAAATCAAAACCCTAGTTCAGATACTTTTCCCGCAATTTGTTGACCATGTAAACTCCCTAAGAGCCGAATGCTCAGAGCAGTTGGGGTTCAAACTCATAGTTGTAGTTCGAAAGGGAAAACAAAATCATTCATTCTCAAGCTTCCCTTGCTGTATGTGTGAAAAGTGCGCTTCTATTAAAAATCGCTACAAAATCCGAACGCATTTGTCGCACTGGCAAAATGTGAAGAATACGACCGTATTCACCACTCACGTGTGAGAATTGCGTTCTTGTGAATATTGCGGTCTCTCATAGCTCTTCTTTTTTGTTTACTCAACCGTTTTTTTTTTGTCCACTGTAACCTTCATAATTTCAGGGCTATAAAAATGTCAAGAAGTGAAAATTGCGTTTTTGTGATATTTTGTCATATTTTTGGGGTGTTGCATGCGTTTGGAAAATTACGTTTTCACGGTAAAATGCGTTCAAATTCTGTGAAAACTACGACCGGATTTGTCACACGTGTGAAAAATGCGACCGAATTTGTCACACATGTGAAAAATGCATTCTGTGAATATTGCGGTCTCACATAGCTCTATCAAATATTCGGACACCCTATTTTACCTGCATTTCGGGAAATTTTATTGTTAACTTTATGTCAGAAAAAATGACACAAACCTATCGCATACCGTTTATAATACCCTGATAAAAATATTTCAGGAATGCGTTAATTAGGGCCCCGCCAGACGAAGTCTGCGGAGGGCCTTTAGTAATCACCTTGTCCGTCCGTCTGTCTGTCTGTCCGTCCATCCCTCTGTCTGTCCGTCCGTTATCATTTCGTGTCCGCTCATACTCTTAAACCCTTAGAGATATTTTCACGAGACTTGGTACAAATGTAAAGCATCATCAGACGATGTGCAAAGAACAAGAACCATAACTCTGCCTACATTTTTTGCTTAATTATGCCCCTTTGAAATTTTGAGTACAGAAATCGTGTCCACTCCATAACTTTGAAACCGTTAGAGATATTTTTACGAGACTTAGTACAAATGTAAAGCACCATCAGACGATGTGCAGAGAACAAGAACCAAAACTCTGCCTACATAATTTATTGAATTATGCCCATTTGTAATTTGGAGTTCAGAAATCGTGTCCGCTTCATTACTCTGAAACCGTTGGAGATATTTTCATGAGACTTGGTACAGAATTAGTCCCCTTTGTAGTTTATAATCTAGAAAACTTGTTCACTCTCTAACTTTAAAACTGTTGAAGATATTTTCACAAAACTTGGTACAACTCTTAACATCATCAGACAATGTGCAGAGAAAAAGAACCTTTCATTTTTAACAGAATTATAACCCTTTGTTATTTTAGGTATGGGGATCTTGTCCGCTCTATAACTTTAAAGCCTTTGAAGATATTTTTATAAAGCTTGGTACACATATTTAGCATTAGGTGATCTGAAGGTGTGCAGAATGCAAGAATGGTAACATAAGTTTCCTGCTTCACAGAGTTATTGCCCATGTTTTAATCAATCACGATTTTGTATTTTGCCCATATCTTAATGACACTACCAGAGGCTTAATTTCAAACAACAAATGTGAAGGAACATGATGATAGAAAGCTGTTATTGTTATCACATATGACTTAAATGTCGTCAACAGTTTTATAACGGCCGGGCCCTATTAGTAACCATGTTTCTAGTTATTTTAGCCATGATTTAATTTGATCTACGACATCTCTTAAATATCATTTAGTTTGGGATTGACTAAATTAGACTGAGTTGGTAAACATCCATTTTTCCACCATTTTTACAAAGAGAAACAACTTTAGTGACTTCCTGTCTGCTTACCTGGACGAAGAAGCCCTGATTAAAAGGGATCTATCCTTAAAGGAAAGAATTACTCCCAGGGGAGCAAATTCTGTCCTTTAGGAGTTGACTACTACTAAGAAGGGAAGCATATAAGTATAGTGTGGAGTGCTTCCCCTGAAAGTGTACTCATCCACCTCAAAAATCGAATTAACTTCCTATATATAACTTGGTACTGTAGGACAGAATTAGTAATGGGCGGACGCTCGGCGCCCCGTTACTGCGGCTATGGATTCGTTCCGCTGAGATGCGGGGGCAACGTCGATATTACTACTGACAGAATTAGTAAGCAACTCAAGTGAACAATAAGTTTGGGTACGGCAGGATAGGGTAGGTTGAGGTGCGATAGGGTAAGGTTAGGTGGAGACAGGATACGTTGGGTAATTTTCGGACAGGAATTGATAATGTAAAGTAGGTATTGGGTAGGTATGGGCTTGGGTAGGGGCATTAGGTTAGGGTATGGTAGGGTAAAATACGGTAGACTGTGTAAGGGCTAGGTTTGGCGAAACGCTGGGTAGGGTTAGGTGGGTATGCAGGGGTTGGTCAGGGAAGTTTTGGGTAGAGCACAAAAGAGTTGAGGTAAATTTTTCCCAGTGACAACATGCAAATGGTAGCATGTGGAGGGACGGGAGAGACATTCATAATTGAGCATATTCTTTTGCACAATTTTGGCAGGCTTTTCCTGATGGCGCGGTACTTTTATAATCCATATGCAAGGCAAAATTATGCACCCTCACCTCTTCAGCAAGTACTTCTAACTCTTCATAACAAAAATTTGGGCGCCTTTTACGCTTGCTGATAGTAAACTCAGCCATCATATACAAAACACAGAGTCTTTTCTATTCTACACAGGACCACCTTACACTCTTACGATGTCGTAAGTAGCGAGACCGCTACGAGAACGTAAAGGTTGCTTCGAGGTAATAAAGTAGCCCGCTCTTAACAAGCTCGTAACATTATCGTAAATATCACCTTAACCTATGATTTTGCTAAAGTTTCGAGGTATTGACCCCAGTAGTCTAGTTGTAAATTATCCAAAACTTGGTACATGTACATCTACATTTTCCTTTAAAAACTTGCTTCACTTTCCCATTGGCATCGTCAAAGTTATGTTTACAAACACAGCATTGACCATTGTTTTGAAGGGTGTCACGACATGATGACGTCATAAGACAACGCGGGCAACGCACCATCATCTAAGGACTTTTCATAAAACTTGTGGCCCGATTTGACAACCTGTTGGACGAAACATTCCTGGATTTCCAGGAGCCTACACATCGGGCTATCGACGTTGAACGACGTTGATTAAACACTGATTCAACGTTTGTGTGCCTGCAGGGTATCTATCTATCCTATCCTATCCTATCCTATCCTATCCTATCCTATCCTATCCTATCCTATCCTATCCTATCCTATCCTATCCTATCCTATCCTATGGGTGACGTCAGACGGGTTCCGGCGAACCAAGTGCTGAAGTGCTATCTATCTATCTATCTATCTTTACGTCTTAACCCCTGAGGGTGACGTCAGACGGGTTCCGGCGAACCAAGTGCTGAAGTGCTGAAGGTGGTTACCTGAAACAAAAGTATAGGAAAGTGTGCAAAACCCCTTTGTATGCATGACGTCCCGATTATGGGAGCCTACAAATCGGACCTACAACATTGAATCAGCGTTGTGTGTCTGCTGGATATATACCCTTTGAAAGATGACATCCCATGCATCGGACACTCAACGTTGAATCAACGTTATGTGCCTACAGGATAATTATCTCTTTGCATGACACTTCCATTCTAGTAACCTACACATCAGGTACACAACGTTGAATTTCCGTTGTGTTCCTGCAGGATATGTACTCTTTGTAAGATGACACCCCCATTCTGTGGGCCTACACATCGGACACAAAACGTTGAATAAAAATTGTGTGCAGACATGGTATGTACCTCTGTGTCTGCATGAAATTCCATTCTGGGAACCTACAAATCGGGCACACGAAGTTGATTAAACGATGTGTGCCTAAAGGGTGTGTACCTGTTTGTTTGCCTTTGGGAGCCTGCGTCTTGGGTACACAACGTTGAACCAGGGTTGTGTACCTGCAGAGTGTATTCCTTTTTGTATGCATGATATTCCCATTTTAGGAGCCTACAGATCCGTCCTACAACGTTGAATCAACGTTGCGTGCCTGAAAGGAATGTACCCTTTCTATTCATGCCATTCCCATCCTTGGAGCCTAGATATTTGGCACACACCGTTCGATCAACATTGAAACAACGTTGGATCAACGTCATGACGCTGAACCGACGCTGAATCAATATTGATTCAATGTTGTTTTCCTGCAGGATATATCCCTATTTGTATGCTTGCCCAAAACTATTGCTGTATATTGCTTCCGGTCTACTGTTTACTTTCAACTGCCACATTGACTTTGCGCACATGCCAGAGTTTGAGCAAACGATTGATGTGCGCAAGCATGCTCTTGCGTATGCGCAAAAACTATTTGGAATAGGCAGTAGATAGTGAGCAAGTAACAGCAGAAAGTAAGCAGTACACAATAATCGGACCTTAAACGTTAAATCAGCGTTACAGACTGATGATGTGCAAAACAGAGATAGCGGGATTATTAGCAAAGAACTATCAAAAAGAGATACTCTAGAAGAAAAACATCGCCGTTTGCATACCAGTATCATTTCAAAAAAAGAAAACTTGAAACGTAGGTCTACTTCAAGTTCCCCGAGGTCAGAATATAATTGCTTTCAAGAATTTTTTTTTTCTGTTCTTCCCTAAAAGTACTTTAGAATATTTTCTTGTTCTCTAAATTTCAGTGTTTTCAACCGCTTCCCCATCCCCGCACAAAAAGATAAGTCTCTAACCACGAAAACTTTGGTCATTAATCGCTAATCATTAGACCCCATTCAAACCCTCATCTATTTTCATTTAAAAGTTTTATGCTGTTAAATCTGCGGGGCGAACAAATTCAGAAATACATCAAGGACTCAAGAATAACAAGATAAAACTGGTGGGAAAAAAAATTAATTTCTTAACCTGTGCGCGAAAATCCAATTAAATAGCACGCAGTCTTATAACGTCACGTTATTTTGTTTCTCTGACGTCAGATTTAATGCCAAACTGGTCATTAGCGCATCATTTACTTATGACGGTTTAATGAACGTTTGATACAACCGGATTAATGCCGTCATTAACTAATTTGTCGTTAGATTAGAGGTTAATTTGTCATTAGTTTAATGATGGTTTGATACTTGTACAACCGGGTCCTGAACTAACTAGAAGTTAAATTGCTGCAGATTATATGCCCTCAGCTTTGTAAAAGAAAAATCTGCTTTTGCACGCATTTAGGTAACACCTATTTCATATTATCTATGTATTTCAACTACATTGACCACAACTGAATTTACAACATTTGCAATAAGCTCTGTTATCAACATCAAAATTGTTTGGTTCAGCATCAACAACAACATTATAGTCAGGGATGGGACATCAAAAGAACACTCATGCAGTGTCATTCTATCTCTTGATTTCATTATCAATGGCAACATCTCCAAATTTTTGTTCCCATTCTCATAAAGATGTTCCCCATGATGCACAACATTTTCAGTCAAACCTTTACAGTTATTATATTTTGGTTCTGGTCCACTGATTGGATGAACAACTTTCCACTTGGTTGCCTGATGTGTGTGTTGGAAACCAGACCCCTGTCAGGACAAGTGGACAGCATGGTTGTCTTTATAGAAGTGACAGAAATTTCCAAAACAGTAGTTCTTCATATTGCCTTGTTACATGCATCTTTATTCCATTTATTTACAGCAGCAAGTATAACAGTTGAATTTGTTAACAGTGTAGATCCAGATGAGGTAGCTCTGCATGAGCTGCCTCATCTTGATCTACACTGTTAACATATTGAGTAATTGACTAAATGTCTTGTAGTCTTTAATTTCTCAATATGATATAGCTTGGATGAAACATTTTTTGAAATTTTGCAAACGTGAATTTTTCATCTGCATTTTGTCTTGCCGGCAGCTTGCAGACACCAGACATGTATTACTTTTCCTGTATCATCAGCGGTGGCAGTGTAAGCTTTTTGTCGAGCCCGCTTGCAGTGAGCGAGACATAGTTGTAACAATTTCAGTTCGGTGTATGTCCGTGCGTAAGTCCGTGCGTGCGTCCGTCCGTCCGTCCCGATTTGTCCGGGCCATAACTTCTACATTTATGGATGGATTTCAAAATAATTTGGCACATTTGTTCTCCTTGATGAGTAGAAGTGCCATTTAAACATTTGATCAGATAGGTTCAAGGTCAAGGTCACAATTGAAGGTCAAATGATAAAATGGCCATAAATTGAGCTTGTCCGAGCCATAACTTCAATATTTACAACTGGATTTCAAAATAATTTGGCACAATTGTTCTCCTTGATGAGTAGAAGTGCCATTTGAAACATTTGTTCAGGTAGGTCCAAGGTCAAGGTCACACTTGAAGGTCAAATGATAAAATGGCCATAAATTGAGCTTGTCTGAGCCATTACTTCTACATTTGTGGATGGATTTCAAAATAATTTGGCATAACTGTTTTCCTTGATGAGTAGAAGTGCCATTTGGAACATTTGTTCCGGTAGGTCCAAGGTCAGGGTCGCACTTGAAGGTCAAATGACAAAATGGCCATAATTTGAGCTTGTCTGAGCCATAACTTCAATATTTACAACTGGATTTCAGAATAATGTGGCACAATTGTTCTCCATGTTGAGTAGAAGTACCATTCGGAACATTTGTTCAGGTAGGTCCAAGGTCAAGGTCGCACTTGAAGGTCAAATGACATAATAGCCATAAATTGAGCTTGTCCGAGCCATTACCTCTACATTTGTGCATGGATTTCAAAATAATTTGGCACAATTGTTCTTCTTGATGAGTGGAAGTGTCAAGTGACATACATGTTTGGGTAGGTCCAAGGTCAAGGTCGTACTTGAAGGTCAAATGACATAATAGCCATAAATTGAGCTTGTCCGAGCCATTACCTCTACATTTATGCATGGATTTCAAAATAATTTGGCACAATTGTTCTTCTTGATGAGTGGAAGTGTCAAGTGACATACATGTTTGGGTAGGTCCAAGGTCAAGGTCACACTTGAAGGTCAGATATTGTAATTGTCATAAATTGAGTTTGTCTGGGTCATCACTTCTACTTATTTTCCTTTGTGAAAATTTGAAAAAAAGAAGAAATATGCTGGCTAAGCATGATGTTGTTTGGCTTCTTTCCAGAGTGAAGCAGTTACTTAGTCTTGACATACTTATAGGTCACTATAGCAAACAGCGGGCTCGACCAGTTGTCCCTGGACAACCTTCTAGTGTTGAGTTTTCTGGCTTAGCTCATGTTACGTGACATTGCTCTTATGGTCGAGACACTACATTCTGCAGAATTCTTGTTTGTGCTTTAAGGGTTATATAGTATTTGTTATCTGTAGCATCATTTAATTGATTGTTTTACTCAAGCATAGCTTGGCTTTTATTCTTTTCAGTGTTTGATGCTTCCTTGATGTTTGCTTAGTTTTCATGATTCATACCTCTGTAATGAGTTTTTTCAATGTTTTGCATCAGAAATTACCTGAAAACAATGGCACCACATCCAGGTGTTAACGAGGCTGATAATCTAGCTGTCAATCTTGATGGATGTCTGGAATAGTATCATGAATTTTGAAATAATATTCTGTTTCAACATCAATTTATTTGTTACTCCATTTCCTAGAAATGACAAATTTAGTTATTTGAGCTGTTCCCATGGGACAGAAGCCTTATAGCATATTCAGGGTAGAGGAGACTTGGACAGGTCTGCACACCGGCACAGTCTGGCAAGGATTCTGCTGCTCATAGTTTTCAGGTTCCTCAGGAATAAAAGATTGTTGCTGCAAGGGGTGGGGGTTGGTGGGGGCAGGAAGATTTTGCAGGTGTTGGCCTGTGCCAAAGCTGCCATTTTGCATGGCTTGGCATTTGTGTGATATGTCTTGATATAGCTGTAAAACCATAAGGGAACTACCATACTTTAGAAGGAAGTGCCTGAGAAACTGTAATGGACCCGATTTAGAGTGCTGGGAGGTGGAGCCATGGATTCCTTTTACTGAGCCTCTCCAGATGTGCCGGAGACTAACTGAAATAAGAAAACATTGGGTTGGTTTGCTTTGTTGGCCTTCCCGCCAGGGTAGCCTCTTTAAAAAATGAAACTTTTCTGATTTTAAAACACTTTAAAGTGCCAAAATGAAAGTAGTTTATAGAAGCAGCTAAGGTGGCTCATAATTTATGACCTCATTGGGATCTACACTGCTTGCCCTCTAGTTATGTAGCTTAGATAAAAGATTTTTTCGAAATTTTGCAGATGTAAATTTTGGCACTAGGATAATTCCCATAGCCTGTAAAGATGACACAGTATACAGGGTAATTAAGACATCTCTTGGCAGAAAATAACAGAAAGAAGACCCAATTAATTATTCTTTTCATGTATGTATCATATTCAAATTAAAGTTAATATCAAGAGTTAATATTATGCAGTTTAATCAAATAAATGGAAATGCTAAAAGTCTGTTTTCAAATTTAATTAAAGTAATGGAAACGGGAAAGTGGTCGGTGAATATGTTATTGAATTGTGCAATGCAATATTTATTACAAGCGATTTTTCGCCAGGAGATCGGTTACAAAGTTTAGCCACTGATGAAGTCATTGAAATATGAGCCGCGACACGAGAAAACTTACAATGTGGTGCGCCCAGCGCAGACTCAGATCAGCCTGGGCATCCGCCAAGTCTGGTCAGACTCTTCATTTAGCGTTTAAAGGGTAGCTAAGGGACTAAGCTACCTCCATGCGGACAGCGAAGACTCTGATCAGACTGGGCGGATGCCCAGGCTGATCAGAGTCTGCGCTGGGCGCACAACCACTTTGTTGGTTTTCTCACGTCGCGGCTCATATTATTTATGCTCGACCGAGCGCGACTTCATTAGAAATAGATGCAAATGTGAAGGTGAAAAATCAATTTCTCTTTTATAAATCAACAGGTTGATACATGGAACTGTTTCTAAGACAGTCTCGCAGAAAATGATTTTTAGCGGGAAAAGTCAATTAAAAAGAATCCCTATTGCGACTTCAGAAGCTGTAAGCCAAGGCTTGATGTCACGTTTCCAATAAACAGTATATAATGCTGCAATTGAGTGGATAACAGTTCGTTCCTGATACTATAAGAATGTTGTGTTACTTCAGGACATATATGGTATAATCGTGATTGAAAATATGGTTTCAGGTGCATAAGCGTAAGAGAATTAATTTTGATGGGAGTAAGCAGATTGGAAACTGTGTCGTGTAAAATTGTTAATTTGAAATTTGTCTGGATGCATGCATATAAAATAAATTTATTGTGATGCTAAACAGGTATTGTGCAGTGAGACTTGCTGATATGACAGTAAAACAGTTTTACAAGAAAATTATTGATTTTAGATTTAAAATTTAATATTCAGTACTTGATTTTGGCACTTTAAGCTCTGAAAATGAACAAAAAGTTGTCTTAGCCAAGAGCGTAGATGAGGTGGCTCATTATGAGCCGCTTCATCAGGATCTACACTTTTGCTGTCTACGTAGATTTTGAGTTCTCAATATGATAAAGAATGTGACAAAATATTTTTTTGAAATTTTGCAGCTATAAATTGTCAGTTTTTTGGCATCTTAAGGGTTAGATTTAAAACTTGAATATTCATCATACCTGCATTGTTAAATCTCTCCTGGAAATATAACCTATTATAAGCATTATTCTGTAAAAAAATGTTTGTGTGTGGCGGATAAAGGAAAATTAAGAAAATTATAGCATAAAAGAAAATTGTAGTGGATGTATAGGTATTTGAATTGATTCTGTCATATCTGGAGAAAACTTGGCACAATGGATGGCCAGTCTTTGAAAGTATTTTCTATACCGATTCTAAATTTTTTGACTGCATTGTACTGTCAGAGACCAAGATAAGATATTCCAAGATAAGTTTTTATCATATGATGTCGCATCTGAGAGTGTAATAAAGCCATGCATTAAAAACCATAATCCACTAGTGGATTAAATATGCAAATGACGTCGTAACTTTATAGGTTGAGGTCCATAAAAACGTCGCGTTTTCTAATGGCGAAATCGTGACGTTTTAGTGCAATTTTCGCTATTAAAATGTGATTTTAGTGTCATATGATAAATAGAATCTTGCATTCGTGCTCCTGTATTATTGAATTAATTAAACTCGGTGGTGAAAACGATAAGATGCTCGGCAGAGCCTCGCACCTTATCTTTTTTCCCCAACTCGTTTAATAAATTCAATAATACATGAGCACTCCTGTAAGGTCCTCTTTGTTGATTCTCATTTGAAACATATCTTGTGACCCTCTCAGTAGAACTGTCTCAACGAGATGGTTCTAATGAGAGGTCACAACATATGATATAACAGAGAAATGTGGAAAATTGTCCTAGAATTATTTCTGAATACTCACAGCTTATCAGGGCCTCCATTTACAGTACAGGACTGGTGTGCAGGCTGGCACTTATGTGAAATTACAGTATGCTTGATCATGGGAATGTGCGTAATTTGTAATTTCGATCAAGTAATATTACTAAATGGCTATTTCTTTTGGAGCAATAAGACTAATAATGATTACTGATAAAGATATAATCTTAGGAAGAGTAGCTAAATAAGCATTTTCTGTGAACATCCATGGATGAACTGTGTCACAGATGGCTTCAGGCAGTGGCGGAAATGGATGCTGGATTAATGGTATGTATCTGTAAAACTTATTGAAAAAAAAAAAAAGATGGTTAAGAAATGTTGGCCTGTTAATTTCCAGTATTTATTATATTGGTTTGTAAATCAGGAACTAGTTCCAAGCACATCGCACAAGTTACCTGGACAGGTAAAGGTGTGAAAATTTATTCAACCAATCAGTAGACCAGAATTAACCATACACAATGATTTGATTGGCTGACTGGAGGTGTTGACGCAGTGTGACCAAGAGACAGAATGACCCTTTTGTTTCTTCCATTTCTCATAACAACCCCTGGTTAACTATGTACATACAAGGGCTGTTACAAAACGATAAAGAGCTGTTATGAAACGAAAAAGAGCCATAGTTACCAAACGACCGGATGACCAGGTTGTTTGGTAACTATGACTTCGTTTTGAAACTAAACGATAAAGAGCTGTTACAAAACGAAAAAGAGACATAGTTATCAAACAACCTGATGACCAGGTTGTTTTTTTATACCCCCGACATACGAAGTATGTCGAGGGGTATATAGTTTTCGTCATTCCGTCCGTTCGTCTGTCTGTCCTTCCATGTGTCCGCTCGTCCGTCGGTTAACATTTGCGTTAAAGTTTTGCGTTAAGTTTTTATTCTTTGCTTATATTTCCAATATCCTTTGATGGAACCTTTTGGTATGTGACTAGGTATACTTCTAGGTTCATGCAGAATAGTTGGCATCATCTGGATGCTGCTGCTGACCTAAGGTCAAGGTCACAGACTTAAAAGTTTGTGTTAAAGTTTTGTGTTAAGTTTATATTCTTCTTTAATATTTCCAATAACCTTTGATGGAACCTTTTGATATTTGACAAGGGTTACTTTAAGGTTCATACAGAGTAGTTAACATCATCTGGATGCTGCTGCTTACCAAAGTTCAAGGTCACAGACTTAAACACATGCGTTAAAGTCTTGCGTTAAGTTTATATTCTTTGCGTATATTTCCAACATTGATGGATCCAACTGATATTTGACTAGGGTTACTTTAAGGTTCATACAGAGTAGCTGACATCATCTGGATGCTGTTGCTTACCAAAGGTCAAGGTCATAGACTTGTATATTTGCGTTAAAGTTTTGCGTTAAGTTTATATTCTTTGCATATATTTCCAACATCCTTTGATGAAACCTTGTGATATATGACTAGGTTTACTTATAAAAATAATTGACATCATTTGGATGTTGCTACTGACCTAAGGTCAAGGTCACAGACCTGAACTTTTGTGTTAAAGTTTTGGGTTAAGTTTATATTCTTCTTTTATATTTCCAGTATCCTTTGATGGAACCTTTTGATATTTGACTAGGTTTACTTTTAGGTTCATAGCTGCTTACCAAAGGTCAAGGTCACAGACTTGCATATTTGTGTTAAAGATTTGCATTAAGTTTATATTCTTCGTTTAAAACATCCTCTGATGAAGCCTTTGGATATATGACAAGGTAAACTACTATGTGGTCATGCAGATTACTTGACATCAGTTGGATGCTGCTGCTGACCAAGGTCAAAGTTTTGTGTTGAGTTGGTACTATTTGCTGATATTTGTAATGTACTTTGATGGAACTATTTGATAGGTGACTAAGTTTAGTTTTAGGTTCATACCATGTTTAAGGTTGGTTTCATTAGGCTGTGATTTCATTAGGTGGTGGTTCCATTAGGTCGGGGGTATACATGAGCCCCTGCTCACTTGCTCTAGTTAACTATGACTCTTTTTCGTTTCATAACAGCTCTTTTTCATTTCGTAACATCCTTAAAAATATAGTTAACCAGCTGTGATAACAATGTTCTTTAGGAGGCTCAGTGGTTATGGATGACGACTGAGCCGGGAAGGTTGATTGAAGCATCCTGACTATTTATTGACTGAAACAGTACCATGCAATCCAGCCATGCAAATATCACTACCACGCATCATAATAACGTGGACACTTACCATTTTATCTAGCCACTCACAAGAACTTTCAGTCTTAAAAATTAAAGGAAAAAAACGTGTGCTAACTCGGTCACGACTTTCCGCCTATCTATATGCCAGCAAATAGTTGCTTGATATGCATGCAGTATATATATGGGGATAAAAAGATGCAGCAAAGTCTTTTCCAAGAAATTTTTGTCTTTGATATGATATACTGGCTGATTCTGTAATACCCACTATTCCATTCTGTCATATTCAAAATAACTGTCTCGACAGTTTTGAATTGCTTATATTTTGTAATAAGTCCAATGCTTTTTGTTGGAATTAATACACAGAGAACCCATCTGATTTATTGAGCCTTGTTTAAAGAAAAAAGCCTTATGCTTTCCTGACTTACAAGGCCTCATGCACATTTGATCAGACTGAGCAGTCACTTTTATCCATACAGATTCCTTGTTTAACTTCCCCTGGATCCTTAGTTAACGCAAACAGGGATGACTCTTATCAGACTGTGCATCTGCACAGTCTGATTACAGTCTTCACTGCTTGCATGTTCCGTAGGATTTATTTTCTTGAAATCTGGCTCATTAAATGAAAGCTTCGAAAGATTCTGATGGAATTGAATTTTTCATAAGACATTTCGTCTGTTGTCTAAACAGGGGATCTCCATTTCAGTTCTTTTGTATATTTTAGCAATCGGTAAAAAGCTTATTGTAATATGTGATTACGCAATATCTTGCAACAGAAATTCATCAAATGAAGGTGGCTGTAAGTAACAGCCTAGCTTGTTGCAGACAAATTCTTACTGACAAATTGGAAAGGCTTTATTATTGGTACAAAATCAAGTCTCGCAATAATATCAAATTACTGTTTTTCTACTAGACCAAGAGTGGCTTCATACCACTAAAATTTTTTTTTTTCTTTTTTTTTTTGTTTTGTTATTTTAAAAAACTAGGGGGGGGGGGGGGGGGGGATTCTCTGCTTGGGTTTGAAAAAGCTCCAATCTATGCTGTGGAGTAGGAATGGTGGACTATAATTTTATATGTCAGATGGAAGAGAATAAAATGACACAACAGTTGAAGTCGGAGATATCCTGATAAATGATGCCACAATACTCAAGGCTTTCTAGAATTAAGACTCTCAGATCATTTAGCTTCAAAGAAGAAGGCTTCAGACAATTTTGTTTTGGTTATGGTTTCTCTTGTTTTATCTATAAGCTGATTTGAGCCGCGACACGAGAAAACCAACATTGTGGTCGTGCGTCCAGCGCAGACTCAGATCAGCCTGGGAATCCGCCCAGTCTGATCAGAGTCTTGGCTGTCCGCATGGAGGTAGCTCAGTCCCTTAGCTACCCTTGAAGCACTTAGTGAAGAGTCTGACCAGACTAGGCGGATGCCCAGGCTGATCTGAGTCTGCACTGGACGCACGACCACAATGTTGGTTTTCTCGTGTCACGGCTCATTTCTATAATCTTGTTACAGACTTTTCAGCCCTTTCATCTGACTGTTCAGATTTACTTTCTGGTCTTTATTAATGTGTTTTTTATTCCATTATTCAGTTATGATACTTGATTTTCATAAGATCTGAATTCACTTAGGCTTAAGTTGCAATAAAGCATAATAACTTTTATATCAAGGATGACATGATTTTGTTTTGATGAATTTTCTAACCTGTTTATGTCTTAGTGTGTTTGAAGAATGTCAAAGGCTGTAATTGTGCCAGTCAAGCTCTTTTATACTCTGGATAAACAGCTGACCACCCCAAAAATCTGTATCGAAGCCTAGAATATTATCTGTAGTTTCCTAGCTTATTATAGGTGGTATTTTTTGGAAGAAGCTCTCCATTAAAGAGTTTGAATATTTTGTTGTTTTTGTATGCCCATGTGGAAAAAATAATTAACACACAAAAAACAACAACAAAAAGCAGACATACGTTATGGCCTTGTCCATTTGTCTGTCCTTTACTTGTTCTATTGCACACCATAACTCAGTAACATAATTTTGAATGTTTTAATGAATCTTATAGCAATATATAATTATGAAGTTAAGATGACCATATATGAAGTTAAGATGACCTGTTGCATAGAGAATGGCTGTCCTCCCATTCTTAATTTCGGAGTTGTATCCCTTAGATTGTTTTTTTTTTCAGACTAGTCTTGCGCTCACCATAACTAGGTCACCGTTTGGAATATCTTGATGAAATTTTATAGCAATATCGATATTAAGGTTAATCAGTATTTTTCAGGGGTAGCAACTCTGCCATTTTCATTTTTGCCTCCCTTCCTTGTTGGGGACACCTTTTAAAGGAAAGAATTTGCTCTCTCTGGAAGGTCACCTCATAGGAAAGAATTTGCTCCTATGGGAACAAATTCTTTTCTCTAAGAGTGGACCTCTTTGGAAGGATTTCATCTTCCAGGAAAGCAAACACTCAAGTTGGTCCTCTTTGTAAAAAAGGGTTGAAAAACAAGAAGCCACAGCATATGGATCAAGATATTTCCATATAGAGCTCTATAGCAAGCCACTATCTAAATGGATTGCAAAAGCAACCTCCGATCTTTTAATGAAGACAGTTTTATGGTTCAGGGATTTGAAAGTGTTGATTTTATTTTCCATTATCGAATTTTAGCGTATGTTTTCGGATGAGAATAAAACCATTCAGTAACTGCATCATTCTATTTCAATTTCTGGTAATGCAGTTTCAGGATTTTATTTCAGATGGGCTTGCCTGTATGTAAGCTTGGTGATTCAGCATATAATTTTAAGGAGAATTTGTATATTCTTCCATATATTTTTGTCATGTTAACAAAGGGAGATAACGCTTGGGACTTCCTATTTGCTTTCCCCTTTGATGAAACCCTTCCAAAAAGGGTCAACTCTGTAAGGAAAAAATTTGCTCCTGTAGGAGCAAATTCTTCCCTTTAAGAGTTGACCTCCATTGAAAAAGGAGGCAAAAATGAAACTGGGAGAGTTGTTTCCCCTGAATGTGTACCCGTTCTCATTAATTAGTGGTAGCTGTGCAAATAAGAAAAATCATCTCATGCTTTCCTCATTTGGAGCTTGTTATTATGGGCAAATAAATGTCATTCTATTCTACCCTATTTCTTCTAATACAAGAATCCCCCCCCCACACACACACACACACGCACACACACAATGACTACCACTCATTTAAAGTGGCCAAAACAATGAATCTGTTCTGATTCTTGTAGAGGCTGAATGCAAGAATCGATGGTTGTACACCCCTGGCACTGTGGTCTGTCCATTAGGTGGCCAAAATTTAACCAAAATTGGCTATAGACTGCCAAAATATGTCTTTTAGGACTCAGATTTTGTTTCCAAAATGCTATTTGTAGGACCCATGAATAATTATTGTGATGCTCCCTGGGACATTTATAAGACGAAATATGGTACTTCTACTCCTACTTTGGGAGTTGATGGAGCCTTGATGGACAGATGGATGAGTTGCAATTTTACATCCTTTTCAACAGCGTTTCAGTCAGAGGGTGATAATGAAAGGCTTTGTGCAGTGGAGCCTCTTCCTATGGTTGAAATGATTTCCACCTCCACCGGTAATCGAACCTGAGACCGCTAGATCAGCAGGTCAGCGCTTAACCCACTGAGCTATTCAGGCTCCTACTTGTTTATGCAGATATTATTATGTCCAGATAATCGATAGAAGGGGAAACAGAAATAATAGATGAAGTATCTGGCGGTAGGTATGGAGAGCCCTCTCAGATATGAAACCAAGAAAGGACGGGTTACACTTTGGCCGATTTTGTGCCCACGACCGATCTTGATAAATTTTATGTATTTAAAAGCTTGGCATTTGGCAGTTTATATAAGCACATTTTTAAGTTTGCGGTTTCATAACTAGTCACGTGACTTCCGGTTTATTTCATATGGGGTGCTGAATGGGGTACACTAACTACCTGCGGTTTTTCGATATAATCAGCAATTCCGCTGACATATCAGCCTTCCAAACTGACAGGTATAATACTTTTGGTTATTATTCACAGTCTAAAAGAGACATTTTCGATCAAACCATTTAGTAAGAAGAAAATTCATTGAATTTTTACGAAAACTCAAAACAGTAGATTTTACAAGTGTTTATAAACACAATAATAAGCATGTAAAGCGTTTGCTTTTGTGCAAATAATGAAATAAATGAACAGGAAGTCGATTATAACCAACCGATATTGTTAAGCAAATGTATTCTTTGCCTAACGCTTTTGCACGCTTGTGTTCTGGCAAGTGCGTGAAAAGGTCATCAACCTTACAGTATCTTTTCTTAAGCATTATTCACCATTTGTAATACAATGAAAGCTTCATCGTCATACCAAATATTAAACACGTATGAAATATTACGTATTTATGAATGCTACACAAGTACAAATGTTTCAAAATATTAGACAAACTCAGTGAACCATGAAATATAGGTCACAGGGACCTACTTGTAGTACCAAATGAGACGCAGCACTGAAGTGATTTACTATTCCAAGTTCGATGAAGAGACAATTAAATATTAGTTCGAAATAAAGCATTAATTTAATGGATCGTGAAATACAAGTCACAATGACCTACAATTAGTATGACAGCATTTGCAATGTCTGACTGAAACATTGTCTTTAATATGATGCAGATATAATGTTGAATATATAAGGAAAAGAACAGTGCACTTTTAAATATATGTCACAGTAACCTACAAATAGTATGGGAATTTTTCATCGTTTGACTGACCAACTATTTGTTATTATGTTGCGAATCCAAAAACCGTGTTAAGATATAAGTGAAAATTCTTGTGCATGCATAAAGTTCAAGGACTCGGTGTACATGGATGCTTTGCAGTTCCTACATTTTAAAGGCCCCATTGCCCTATCAGCATGAAAAGTTTTATCTTGAGGTATCGCTCCAAGCTTCTCACTACAGTATCGTTATGGTAAATGACCGTGATTAGCCAGCTTTAAACAAATAAAACATCATTGACTTTCACATAAAAAGGGTTTGAAAACTTATCTGGGTCATTTAAGTTGGCAACTAAAATGACCTACTTTCGATTTCATTAAGTTACATGAAATGGTAAAAATACAATGTACAGGCGTGGAGTACCAATCGCTATCCCGCCTATGTTTATATAGCATTGCTAGACGGGAAACCAGAGCAGGAAATTGTTTTTTGTGGAGTGATTTGATATTTTTCAAAAACTTGTTTTCTCTGTTTTTGCCAGTTATATGACTCAATATATGCCCATCAACCCACATTTTATTACCAGACGTGAAGGTTGAACCATATTTTACAATAATTTGAGTTTTGATATTTTTACCACCGATAGGACTATGGAGACTTTAAGGATATGGTCTGATCAAATATCAACACTCCTACCCCAAAGATATCAAAAGAGGTAAGAAAAAAGCTCATCCAAGTAACTTTTCATACACAGTTATTGGACCAAAGTTCAAGGTCACAAAATTTTACAATGCATCTGCTTCAGGCAGAGGGATACATCTTCTGACCACGTCGCATCATTATAACAGAGTTATATCACAGCATAATGATGGAGGAGATTCAGTCTAACATCTTACATACGCACATAACACCACACCTATACGCATGCCCAGCGCTGTCCCCTCCCCGCCCCCCCCCCTCTCCGGACACACACACACAAACGGAATCCTTGGTGGGGACATTAGGAACACATACTACAGAGATGAACACTTTGAAAAAAGATGTGTTGCGACGAATAGTGCCTCTATTTTCTATCAATTACAAAATATACTGATGCGATTTTGATAGAAATCCTTTAGTCCTAGTGTTGGAGACATGGAAATTTACCCAAAAAGTTTATTTTTCGTTTACTCCTACCCTCGTAACCACTGTAATGTAACCCGTTTATGTTGAATATGTATATGAGGAATAATTATGTATAAAAATTGTAGTGGTTACGAAGGTAGGATGAAGTGAAATTTGGATGCATAGTGGACGTTAGTAGTTCAAATTCCCATAGGCTCAATGTTAGATGTCGCAGACAGTACATGTATTCAACCGCAAAGTTAACCTAAAAGGCATTAAAATAAGGGAAAATGAAATCGTACAGAATAAACTAGAAACAGATAGCTAACTTTTCTGCATGTTTTTGTGGTTATCCGCCTACCTTCGAAAATCGGCCTTTTCAGTGGGCACATTGCAATAGTAAAGTGTAACTCGTCCTTTATTGTTCGTTTATTACTGTGGTCTGATATTAGAGAAATCTTTTCTTAGTAATGGTCCCTGAAAAACTGTCATATCAGCAAGTCTTCCATTTTTTATTGCGGTCTTTAGAAATAATTGTTCATCATATTTTCTGTCTCCCAGTTTCCATGGGAATCTGAAGGAAATCAAGCTATCAAGGGAGATAATTAATAGGTTTTATTGTTTTGCTGGAAGGAACATTATTGCTGTTTTCTTATTTATTGCTAGTTACTTGATCTCAGTAGGCCTGATTAGTGTCTTTTTGTCTTATCCTTGGTTTTCCATTGGCAACCTTTTAATAATAAAACTGTTACCATGGTTACCCCATGTATTAGGACACTGTTACCAATTAATTTAGTTGGCACTGGTTGACATATCTTTATTATTTGATGATGTGTCAACCAAATATGAGCGGAATGGTAAACAGTGCAGACCCTGATCAGACTGCTCCTTAGGAGCAGTCTGATCAGGGTCTGCACTGTTTGGGTGGGCACTTCTTTCCTGATAACTAGGGTCTTTACGATATTTGCAGGGTTGTCATTAAGAAGTGATTCCACGGAAGTATTGATGTTCACAATGATGTTCACGTTGCTGTTTTCACGTTGCTTCTTTGAGCATGAGGAGGAGCGTTTGAAAACCTTCTCTTTGGCATAATCTAACAACACATGGTTATCTGACCTTTTATATGTTTTCAGTATTAATGAGGACTTTTTTGTAACCATGTATTCACACTGAATGTTCTTTGAAAGTTATACACAAAATGCTGCAACAAGGTGCTGATCTGATTTACGGATGCCAGTAAGGCTTAGGCCATCATTTTTGCATCACCAATCATGGCAACTGGTACTTTTTGCCATGCCCAAGCTCATTTGCACTTGCACGAAGCTATGGAACTATAAAACTTATGGAATTGGTTCTAGAATGACAGAGGACAAGTTCAGGCATGACAGAGACTAAGAATTTTCTGATTTATGTTGTCAGGAAACTTGTATACCGCTGCTCTTATTAACAGCTTTATTTGGCTTCCTTACAAGAAGCATTAGCTTCAAGATCTTGTTTCTTGGTACTGATGGTTTCTTGGTTTTACAGCTCTAAAAGGCTTAAAAATGCCTGAGTTAAAATGGGTGTAGACAGTTTGGGGTTTGGGTAATAATTCTTGGTTATTATGGCCTGGCTTTGCAAAAGGGAGGCTATACTAGATTTGGTCTTATTTTTCTTTTGCATTTTTGGCTTCCTTGCAAGTAATTCATAAGCTTTTGTCTCCTTCAAGTTCATTGGCACTGGTGGTTTCTCACAGTATTATGTCCATTAGGCAGTGCCATGAGGAGTTTGCTGCATGGCACATATCCAAGAAAGTACAAGTACACTTCAGATGGCGAAAAAAAATCTTTTCCCCAATGCTCAAAGTTCAGAGCTGGGGTTGACTTTCATGGTTGGTTGGTTGGTTGATTTGATGCCTAACGTCCACGGTAAACAACTAAGGTCATGTCGGGACGGTCAGTTAACCTAACCACACTATTCCTGGGCAGGCTTAGACCTCCTAAGCGGTTAACCAGTACTAAGTGCACATACTGTCGCCAGAAACTGACAACTGCCCTTCTTGAATCAGCGGAAGGAGAAACGAAAGTATGTGGCCAGACCGGGATTCGAACCCAGGACCTCTGACTTACGAGTCAGGTGCCCTACCAATTGCGCTACCCGGCCCGACTTTCATGGAGGAGGTCTGTAGAAATATTGGAACTGTTTAGTGAATGAACAAGTTTAAAGCAATGTTGGAATTTTTTTGCTGAATGCTGCTGGTTTCAGTGATCTATTGCCTGAACTAAATTTCTGTTCTTAAAAGCCTTATAGTGCCTTACAAATATTAAAGGCACAAAAAAAGAGGCAGAAAAAAAAGATGATAAACAATTAACACATAGAAATCTTAATGGTAAAGAGAAAACAAAACAAAAACAAAAAAAAATAATGTTAATTGTGTATAAATTGTGACACAATGTGATGCTTAGCAAAAACAACTGGTCATTAACATTGCTTTTATCTTATTTTTTTTCATAAATACAATTCTTGTTTAAAAATGAAAAATAGCCTGTAAAAGATGACAAGACCACCATGGATAGTAAAGTGGGGGACATTTATAATAAGCAAAAAAGTATTACAACACCTTTTTTGCTGAACATGAAATATTTTTCATAGAGCTATGAAAAGTGTCTTTGATGGTTTTTTTTATTTTATTATTTTTTTATTATTTTTTTTTTTTTATTTATTTATTTATTTATTTATTTTTTTTTTTTTTATTTTTTTTTTTTTTATACCCTAAGTGTAACATCCATATAGCCAGGTTATATGAATGTTACACTTAAGGTATAAAAAATTGGGGAAAAAAAACAAATACATTAAAGACACCTTTACTTAAAGGCTTTAAATAACCAGAACAATGTAAAGGACAGTAAAATTAATAATTAAAAGAAGAAAGAGAAAAGAGAGAGAACAATTGTGTTTACCACAACTTATTGAGACAACTTCTAGAAATGGGGATGTCTCCAAGTGTTTTTCAGAGGATGGGGACTCGGAAAAAAAAATGTCATTCTGCTCATAAAGTGTGAGAAAATGATGGTACTGAATCAACCTTGCCAAGAGATATTATTACCGATAAAGGGACAGTTAAAGTTCAGCTTTATCAAAGAGAAATATGATTGCCTGAAGAAATCAGATGTTTTTCTCATTATTTTTCATTTAGTAAACACCTTCATAATGGTCATAATGTCATCTGAGGTGTGATAGCTAATTATCTGGAGACAATAAATGGACGTCCTAGCCCTAGGCCAAAGAGACAACTTGTAGAACGGTACAAATCAGAAGTGAGTTGATGCACAGTCATTTGCAACCCCAGCTACCCGATCGTCAAAGAACTGCTGGGATATTTAAGCGCCAAGAAGCAGACAACAAAATTTACGTCTTCAAAAATTAAAAAAATGCCTTGTCCAAGACATTTCATATTGAGAAATCTGAGACTAGAGGGCAAGCCGCCTCATCAAGATCTACCCTGTTTGCAAATTCTGCTATTTTCGTCGCTGGTGCTTAAAGTGTTAAGCTCAGTGTTTTTACCTTAATGTTAAAAAAATTGCATGTCCATGGAGGGCTTTTGATTGGCTGGACAGTGATAGCAACTCCAACTGTTGAAATGGTACTTACAGGCAGGGGGCTTTTAACAGCAATTTGGTTAGATGTTTTTCCCCATAAGTGCTGGGCATCTACTGGGGCTTTCCAGAGAGAAAAGTCCAGGTTTCTGCTATTCCCCAGTCCTGGGATAGCCATTGTTGCAAGTGACTGGTGCATAAACTTATATCAGTAAATGGTTAGATTATATTGCAAGTTCTGTTTTTGCAGTGAAAAATTTTAATGGTGCTAATAAGGTGATGAGATTCAGAGGCACAATACATATCCTTTTATCATATAACGTTGCTGTTATCCAGTGGATAACATCATGTCATAAAAATCTTATGACCACACATGTAATAACACTTTGTCGTGGACACGTAACGTCATTGACAACGTTCAAGTCAAAAGTTGGTTTTCTCATTAAAATAATGTTCATTTTGAAGGCGATAAATTCCCATTTTAAAAGACATATGATAAACAGAATCTTACACTCGTGGTCATTTCATATGAAATTTATGAAACTCACCTAAGGCTTGTTTCAATTTTCATATGAAATGATGGCGTGTGTAAGATCCTCTATTTTCTACTCTGGTTGCAAATTTGACTGTTTTTGTTCTTGTTGCTTTAGGGTTAATTGATGATCAGGAAAAGACAAAAAATGTAAGAAAGCAGCTACGAAAACTTTTCAGACATTTAACAGCATTGGGTTGAAACACCCCTAGCCCAGGGTCATCTTAAATAAAGTGAACGTAAATATTTGTTTAGGATATTTTTCACTTGTCTCTTTAGAAAGCTAGATAAATTAGGAGATATAATGTTTCATCTATTAGGAATGCTGACCATCATTTACCGTGTTTACCCTAAAAATATTTGAATACTGATATCTATCCATTTCTCAAATAAACTGTCTCATCTTCAGGCTGGGACAAGTCCATTTGTAATATACATGTGTTTTTCATCAAGCTTTTTGCGAACAGTGCAGACCTAGATCTGACTGCTCCTAAGGAGCAGTCTGATCTGGGTCTACAATGTTTATTTAGTAGTTTTGGTGGAATATTTAGAGTACATTTGGTACTATGCTTGTTCGGAACATAAAGTTACATTTTGTGAAGTGAGCTGTGAGTTCCCTTGATTATTATGGTACAGGTACGATTTTTTATTATTTTGAATATTTTTCATATTTCTTCATAATTCCGAATTACCTGAAACTCATTAACTCAACAAGAACAATTAATCAGAATGATCATCTGCCAAAAAATCTAGATTTTGGCTTTTAGACATGAACATACACAGTGGCTTATAACTCTCATCTTTAATGTCGTTTTCAGGCTCATAGCCCCGTGAGTAATTCATAAGCCTCTGACATACATGATTAGCAAACAGATTCGGACTGAAAATTGCAGAATTTGGCTATGGTATCAGTATGGCCATGTCATTGATTTTCGTGACTGATACCATTGCCATGGCAGCATTATACTGGATTGGATGGCATTTTCTTGTCAGGCTGGGTAACAGAGACCTATTTAAGCTAAATATGTCTGTATGACATCAAAATATTTTTCTTATGCTAAAATTATTTGCAAAATCAGTTTTTTCGGATGTTAGCAGCGGTGGGGGCATAAACTTTACATCTGGGTATCTGATTCAGCTTTTGTTTTGTGATTCTTGCCAGCAAAGTTATTTTTGAGATTTTGAATAACAGTTTCTGTATTTTTGCGTGATTAATGGCAAACATTTACTATATTGTCCAACGTCTATACTTAGTTATGAATGCATGGAGCTAAGTACATGTTAAACCAAGTAAGCTTATGAGACAGAGCTATGATGTATACAGCAGGTAATTTGACAATTCAATAGCTAGTCACTTTCATGCGCAGTTTGGTTAAACTGGCAGAATTCCAAAGTTCCGTACATAGCCGGCTGACACTATATATAGCCAGTCTCTCTAGGCTGTGAACAGTGATTGGCTTTCCTTGAATATAAAAACAAGGAGAATATTATTTATATCTGTCTCAGACGAAAGACCCAATGCAAAAAGTCTGCTTGACAGTGCTATGAATTTTTTAGCTGTCTGGTATTTATATTTTTGTCCGGTTTATCATTTCAAGCCTTTTTCATCTATTTTGATCAATGAGCTGTAACTCGTAGCATATTTTACTTAAACGCCAGTCAGTCTAATTCCGATAATGGCTGTGAAAAAAGTAGATATTATGACTAAGACTTTGAACTATGATATCACAGAAATTTCTGAGCACAAATATAATCAAACATAAAAACTTCAGTTTTGTTATTGATAATCTCTGAGCTGGCTGAGTATTGTGTGCTGTATCATTGTTAGCAAGATTAATGTTGTCTAGCTTTGATTACATTGACACATTTTGACAAATTACTCGCTCCTTGCTCCCGGAAGCCTCCTACAGGTGTCAAGGAATTGATCTGCAGTGTCAGTTGTGCGTCTTCCTGAAACTGTTGCTGCAAAAAAAGCCAATAATGATAACTTGTATTTTTGCATTCCTGATATTGCAGAACTTTGGTGTTGAAAGTTCAAATATGACTAAACATATGGGTGAACCTGCAGAAAGTTCAGATACAGAATCGAAACCTTCAGCAGTGGAAGTTATGAATAAATTGATAAAAAATAAAAGGGGGAACTTTTGTTAGTCTTTGGATTTCAACCTTTGGTGATACCCATATTTGGATCTGATTAGCAGTGATGGGTTGTCTGACTATGAAAAATGTAGGGGTGAGGAGCTGGGGGAGGTTGGGGAGCAGGGGCTGTTGTAAGTTAATGAGAAATGCATTGTATGCAAAAAATACTGCCATTTTTTGCTGAAAAAATATGAGGAGCTTGCACTGCAAAAGCACCACATTTTTTCAGCAAAAAATGTGTGTACTATCCTTGACTAACAATTTTGTTATAAGCTATCAATGCTTTGAACAACTCTGATATAGAAGACCATAGCAGAAGCATTCAGATTGCTAGTTAAAGGGTTCATTTGTTTCAGAAAATTATTGTGGCTATTTCACACACTCTTTAATTTAAATAAGATAAGGGGTACGATTAGCCATGACAGTGCCAGCCATGGTAACAGTAAATGAATGATTAGATAAGGAAGTCAGTTATCAGTTCTATCAAAAACATTTCTGGTCTCCATGTTATGGCACAATGTAAAACCTGGACTGGACTTGGACTCTGGAAAACCTGGACTCTGACTCTGGACTTTGGCCTATGTAAAACCTAAATAGGTACACAGTCCAAAGTCCAGAGTCCAAGTCCAGTCCAGGTTTTATTTTGTGCCCTATGTTATATATGTTCTGCCAGTCAGATGGCAGCCACTGGTCCAGCTTCCCAGGATCACATTTCAACCAATCAAATTAGAATTAATGAGTACCCAGAATGCATTGGAAATTTTAAACATGACTGACATCTTGAAAAATGACTGTGATGAGTTTAGAAGAGGAAGTAATTTAGCTTATCAGTTGTTGCCACTTAGGAAATTCTACCTGGTTTTGGCTTTGAGATTTTTTTCCTGTTTATTGGCCTTTCATTATTTGGGGTCCACTTGAGTTTCTTTTATACCATAATTTGACAGTTTTATTTAATATGTAACAAAACTAGTGGACTTGGCCAAATCTTGACATGGGCAAGTTCATTACAGAAAGTGGTAGGGTAATGAATGGTAAACTGTCTATACATTAGACTTATGGTGAATATCAATGTTTTCAGAGTTGCTTCTAAATATCAATTGCGACTGCTAGGACAACACTCGTACAGGCATGAAGTGGGAAACAAAGCTTTTTGCAAAAGTGTGGGTGTGGATTTGGGGGAGAGGGGGGGACTGCTAGGACAACACTGGTACAGGCATAAAGTGGGAAGCAAAGCTTTTAGCAAAAGTGTGACTGGGGATTGGGGGGGGGACTGCTAGGACAACACTGGTACAGGCATAAAGTGGGAAGCAAAGCTTTTAGCAAAAGTGTGATTGGGGATTGGGGGGGGGGGGGGGGGGACTGCTAGGACAACACTGGTACAGGCATAAAGTGGGAAGCAAAGCTTTTAGCAAAAGTGTGACTAGGGATTGGGGGGGGACTGCTAGGACAACACTGGTACAGGCATAAAGTGGGAAGCAAAGCTTTTAGCAAAAGTGTGATTGGGGATTGGGGGGGGACTGCTAGGACAACACTGGTACAGGCATAAAGTGGGAAGCAAAGCTTTTAGCAAAAGTGTGACTGGGGATTGGGGGGGGGGGGACTGCTAGGACAACACTGGTACAGGCATAAAGTGGGAAGCAAAGCTTTTAGCAAAAGTGTGATTGGGGATTGGGGGGGGGGACTGCTAGGACAACACTGGTACAGGCATAAAGTGGGAAGCAAAGCTTTTAGCAAAAGTGTGATTGGGGATTGGGGGGGACTGCTAGGACAACACTGGTACAGGCATAAAGTGGGAAGCAAAGCTTTTAGCAAAAGTGTGACTGGGGATTGGGGGGGGACTGCTAGGACAACACTGGTACAGGCATAAAGTGGGAAGCAAAGCTTTTAGCAAAAGTGTGACTGGGGATTGGGGGGGGGACTGCTAGGACAACACTGGTACAGGCATAAAGTGGGAAGCAAAGCTTTTAGCAAAAGTGTGACTGGGGATTGGGGGGGGGGGGGGACTGCTAGGACAACACTGGTACAGGCATAAAGTGGGAAGCAAAGCTTTTAGCAAAAGTGTGACTGGGGATTGGGGGGGGGACTGCTAGGACAACACTGGTACAGGCATGAAGTGGGAAGCAAAGCTTTTAGCAAAAGTGTGATTGGGGATTTGGGGGTGGGGTGGGGGGACTGCTAGGACAACACTGGTACAGGCATGAAGTGGGAAACAAAGCTTTTAGCAAAAGTGTGATTGGGGATTGGCGGGGGGGGGGGGGGGGGGGGGGGGACTGCTAGGACAACACTGGTACAGGCATGAAGTGGGAAGCAAAGCTTTTAGCAAAAGTGTGATTGGGGATTGGGGGGGTGGGGGGTGGGGGGGGACTGCTAGGACAACACTCGTACAGGCATGAAGTGGGAAGCCAAGCTTTTAGCAAAAGTGGGGGTGGGGATTGCGGATATTAGGGGGGGGTGGGGGGGGGGAAAGAGGTAGAATGTTTTCCTTTTACAGTAATACCCTAAAGCACTAGTACTGTTACAGTACAGAGAGTATAATCATATTGTGGAATTGAAAATTGATATGTGATAACGTACAAACGTATGCACATACAAAAGGCCGAAACACCATGCCCCCAGTATCATCCGATGGTGGGGAACAAAAAGCAACAAAACAAAATTTCGGACCATAAAATCGACGATTTACCTTCCCAAATGACAATTTTGAATACAGTTATCCCCTAATTGGCATCTGTATGGTGTTGTTTCAACTTTGATGTATGGGAAGATGTTTGTTATTAAACATATTTATGAAATGGACACTCTATATTCTTGAATCGTATGTGACCTTTTAAACAAAATGGTTTCCAATCTAGAAGTAGATTAAGCAATCATTCAGTTGGACAAGCACATTTGGCTTGGATTTCACTCCTGCCAAAGGAGTCACTTAAAATAATTAATCACATTAGGAGATCTACAATTTCTGATGTTGACTTACCACCAGTTATAAATGAGAAGCTGCCCAAAGCAAACTTTGGTAATTTTAAACTCCCATTGGATTATTTGGGAACTCAATTGCTGACCCAGTTTCATAGTATGACCAAATTTCATATACAGGTTTGTAGGGCATGGTTTTAGCCCTTTAAGCGCCAAAAAGCAGACAACAAAATTTACATCTACAGACTTTCAAAAAATGCCTTGTCCAAGATATTTCATTCTGAGAATTCAAAGACTAGAGGGCAAACAGTGTAGACCCTAATGAGGCAGCTCATTATAAGCTGCCTCATCAGGATCTGCACTGTTTGCAAATTCTGCTATTTTTGTCTCTGGCGCTTTAAGTGTTAACTGGTTGCATGCATAAAATCTGGTCTGAGTACGTTCATAACGCACTTTATCATATTTTTGCCTTTCAAAGTCTACTGCTTCACAGCTTTCAACAACATAAAACCAGATGTCAGTTTGTCAAAAGAGACTTTCCTTAATGCCATTGGGTTTCAGACAGTATATTGCAGGAGATACTGTCACAAATTTCTATACGCCTGTTTTTGAAAAAACGGACGTATTATGGCATGGTGCTGTCTGTCCGTCCGTCACCATATCTTATTAACCGTTTGAGATATCTTCATGAAATTCTGTTGGCATATGTATTAGGATGGGGCAAAGTGTTGCGTACAGGAATGGTTGCTCCCCTTTTCTCAGTTTCCAAGTTATGCCCCTTTGATCATTTTAATACGTCAGTTTTGAAAAAATGGATGTATTATGTCATGGCGCTGTCCATCCGTCAACATTCTTGTACGCCCCTAAACTCAGTAACCCTTTGAGATATCTTCATGAAATTTTGTAGGAATATGTATTAGGTTGGAGGAACATGTCACATACAAGAATGGTTACCCCTCCTTTCTTAGTATCCAAGTTATGCCCCTTTGATGATTTTTTTACCGACTAGTCATGTGCACACCATAACTAGATAACTGTTTGGGATATCCAATCAGATGTCTCGTTACATTTGTTTGGTCAGCACAAACTTTTCATTACCTCCGAAGATGATTTAATGGCTATAAAATATTACTTTAGACCATCACATAGGATGCCTTGCTCTTGTATACCATAACTTGCAATGTTGTTGGGGCACCACGGATGACTTTGCAAAAATTTCTTTTCACCTCGTCAGTTTCAGCTGCCCTAGTTGTGCTGGCAAAGTCCATCCCTTGTGACACAGGTAACAGAGAGTTAAATTATTCGAGAATGAGTAATAGGTTTGAGGAAATCACTCTTTTTCATTGTAAGAATTTCAGGTAGCATCTCACTTATAATTTGAGAGGAGCATGGCATACACTGTATGCCATGCTTCTCTTGAATTATAAGTGAGATGATGCCATAGTCTGATAGATCTGTTACCATAGCAACTATGGAATTACCAACTGTTATGCTTACTACCTTGGCAGAATGATGTCATGATGATGTCACTTAGACGTCAAAATAAACTCTTAGTTGCTATGGTAACGGATATATGACATCATTAGTATCGGGAGCATAGCAAACAGTATGCCATGCTCTGCCAATTTTTCAGTGACATTACAAACTGTCAACAGAAACTTCAGATTTTATCAAACAAACAGTAAGTTATTCTCAAGTCATTTAATTCCATGTTGGGTATTGCTATTCCTCAGTGGCTGCGACATAAACGTCACATCAAGTTTCTGGTTTAGTTCTGTTTTGTGCAGACAGGCGAACCATGGCATTCTGCTACTTGTTGTTTCAAAGTCTTTTCATATGTATTTTCTTTTTCTTTACTTTCAGGTAAGTGAACATTAGAGACTTAGCAGGGCAGACTGTAGACACATACACACAAGACTTAGTGGCAAAGTAACCAACTGACAACAGCACAGACACAGGTTTGGTCGTACTGGATCTGATAGAAGCAAAAGCTATACATGTATATACCATAAAACATCATTATAATGCTACTCCTTTAACACTTTTGATTTCATGCTATCATGTCATGGCTTCCACAGAGACCAAACTACAAAGGAATATACTGTATTAATCATATCAAACACCCCAGGGGCATTGCGTTTTGCAAAAGGGGGGCATTATTCATAGCCTAAAGTGTTGTAAATCAGGCACTGCCAAAATGCCTCTAATAAGCAATATAAGGTGATGGGTATACTTACAGAGGAAGCAACTCTACTATTTTTGCCTCCCTCCTCAGTAGGGGTCTACTCTGTAAGGAAAGAATCTGCTCCTCTAGGAGCAAATTCTTTCCTTCAAGAGTAGACCCCATTTCAAAGAGCTACCTTATCCAGAGAAGCAAACAGGAATTCATGCAAGTAAATATAACATTATTTTCGGAAAATAGGCAGCGGGCATTTATTAGAGCAAGGGCATTTATTAGGATTAATATGTTAAGGTAAATGAGGTAAATCCTCATTTGCCTTATGTTCCTTTGTAGTGTAGTTTCAGTATAAAGCTATTCACATATAACACTAAGCCCTTTATAACAAACATAGTGCTATAAAGGGACAGTACTGTGTTCACATTTAAACCTGAAAGTATCAAAAATGTCAAAAATGTTAGGTCCAAATTATATGATACTGAGAATTCAAAGAATAGAGGACAAACAGTGAAGAACCAGAGGAGGTGGCTCATTATGAATTGCCTCATCTGGAACTATGCTATTTGTAAATTTTTGGCACTTTGAGGGTTAAATTATTTAGGTGTGATACCCTGAGCTGTGGATCAGAGTGAATTTAGTTATCATGATCACTTTTCACCAGCAATTAAGTTTCACAATATTGGGTGTGGAATATCCCTGCCAAATAGTAACTTTGCATTTTAAGAGTGCAGAAGTAAAGTCTAATAATACATTATGTTTTCTAAAAAGTAATGGAATTGGATCAGTCTAAAAAGTAGAATCTCATATATATTTGTGTTTCCTAAATAAGAGAGGGGTTGGTAGGGTGGGCAAAGATAATGTCAAACTACATGTATTGGAATTGGGGGTGTCATACTGATATTGGCTGCTGGTGGGAGCAGTAGGTGTGGGTTGGGGTGTTTTGGATTTTTTTCCTTTGTCTGTCCTATCTTCTTTCTCCCTCACTCTGGGAGATAATGCCCTGTATAGGCTGCAATACTTCCTCAAATGGCTGTTAGACCCTAACTTATCATCCATATAGAAAATCTTTGACACATGTTGAATCTTCAAGATATAATGAATTCTGGAAGCTGCACTTTTTGAGAATCAGAGAGATCCTGCTCATCACAAACTATGTCATGTTCCAAGTAGCATCAAAATTACTCCCTTTTATCGCGGAAAGCAACCTTTTAAAATGATTAGCTTTAAAAGGACTAAAAACCAGTGATCTCGCTAATATTTCCTCAATTTTCTCATTTGTCAAACTTATTGACTACTTTAGAGAAACTAGTTGTCATTAAAGCTTCAGAAACTGTTGCTGATTCCAGCAAAAATATCATTGTCGGTCGTGCCTTTACAAGAGACGCAAGCCGTACCTTGAAAAAAGTGCCCTTCTGGTGTATGGAAACGGTGAGGACTCGAATCAGACTGCACAAAGTGCAGTCTGATTTGAATCTTCCCTGTTTGCACGAAAAAGTCTTGGGATTCCGAGGAATCTATAAATAGAAAAATGAAGATACTGATCAGACTACATGAATACACTGACCAATGGAGTCCTTGCTTTACATGCAGGCTGTCAAATACCTTTTCTCATTGTAAAATTCATTTAAGCTTCAGTTGTAGTGAAAATGATGGCGTGGAATTAAGCGCTATTGATTGCCGAGAATTAAGTAGGGAATTATAACCTGCAGTTGTTGTTTTATTGATTTTAAAGACGACACCTCGTCAAGTGCCTTCTGAAGTTGTCATAATAGTAAACATAATTTTTCGTTTCTATAAAGTCTGTATAAAATTATGCATATTGATATTAATGATTTCCTCCGTGGTTCGGTTTATCTGACAAAAATGGCATTTTCCTGATTGAGCAACATGTTAATTAAGACAGGTCAAAGAATTTATGATGTAATATTTTCAGCACTTTCTCGTGATTTCCGTTACATCTTAAAAGGAGAAGAAAGTTGTATCGTAGAAAGCAGAAGACAGTTTGGGTGTAAAAACAACATAAAAAGAAAATAAAACCCAAAACTGAAAGAATGCAGTAATGGTTTGTAGCTGTAAAACATAACGCACAATATTGTATAAAATTCAACTTGAGAACAGAAAGGGTGAGATGTAAAAGTAACGTTTCAAACCAGTCTTCATCCCTCGTTCATCCTGGCCCACTCTCACTTCTCCAAATGGATGTTGCCATCTTTCATCTTAATAATATTAATATTAACAATATTAAAGTCTTTATTACAAGAGGGTAACACAATTAGTACAAAACTAATCTCCCTTGTGGCCCTCAGATATTTACAAATTTACATAAAGGTTCACAATATATTCAAGTGTGATAAAGGTCTGTAAATTTAACAGTCTCTGAAGTTGCATATGCTGATCAGTTTGCAGTTCAGTTATAAGCACACCTTGTACCATATTAACCGTATTAAACACCCCAGGGGCATTGCATTTTGCGAAAGGGGGTTGGGGCGTTATTTAGAGGCTAAAGTGTACAAATGAGCCACTGCCAAAATACCTCTAATAAGCAATGTAAAGACGATTGGTCACTTCAAAGGAAGAAAGTCTACTATTTTTTTACCTCCCTTTTTAGTAGGGGTCAACTCTTTAAGTGTAGACCCCATCTTAAAGAGCTGCCTTATCCAGCGAAACAAACAGGAATTTATGCAACATGATATGATACTATTTACAGAAAAGAGGCAGGGACGTTTATTAGGGCAGGGGCATTTCTTAGGATTAATACGGTATAAGGTTATGTTGGAGATCTTGACTTGCAATGGTGGTGTGTCGGTGTCAAAGAACGGAGTGCATGGTGCTGCAGCAGAAAAGAAGATTCTCGAATTATTATGCAGTTTATGTTCTGATAGGTAATACCATATTAATTGTATTAAACACCCGGGGGCATTGTATTTTGGGGAAGTGGGGCATTATTTAGAGCCTAAAGTGTAGTAAGCTACTGTCAAAATACCTGTGATAGGCAGTATAAAGGTGATGGATATACTTTCAGAAAAAGCAACTCTGTTATACTTTTTCTTACCTCCCTTCTCAGAAGGGGTCAATTCTTAAATAAAGAAATTTGCTCCTCGCATGTCAAATGCTATTCCATCAGAGAAGCAAACAGGAATTAATGTAAGTTAAGAAAACATTCTATTTGGAAAAGAGGTAGGGGGTGTTTATTAGAGCAGGGGCATTCATTAGGATGAATATGATAAATATATAATGCCATGATTACTGACTTTACATCAAGTGTGTATTGTCCCTCCAAGAGGCATATCATCTTGTGGCCTTTAGCCTTGGATTGGTATGTCTCTCTCCAGGATGATACAGGGTCGGGGGGGGGGGGGGGGGGGGGGGGGGGGGGGGGCTTTGAAATGAAAGTAACCATGTACATTGTCATATTCCATTGTCTTTGCTGCAATTTTGTTGCAAATGTTTCAGAAGTTTCAGAATTTCTGCTGCTGCTGATTTTTCCTGACCTTATACTCTTTACAGCATCAACTACATTACAGCATCCTAGCAGACATGACATCATCCTATATTGATTGATTGAATTTCCATGTTAAATGACTTGATTACCTGTTGATTAGTCATTCTTTGATCTCCAGGTACGAGCTTTGGTGAGGGAAATGATGCTTTTTCACACAATGTTCGAGGTGGGCGGTCTTGGTTGAATCAGGCTGGTGCTATGTCCAACAGATCAAATTTCATGTATAAATCTTTGCAAACAGTGCAGATCTGGACAAATGACAGTCCTCAGTTATCCATTTTCTAAACAATTTTAACAAATGCAGTCAATTTTATACATATCAGGATAAAAAGATTATGTTCTGCTGATGTTTACATGAGTGTCATTTGGGAACAAAATCAAAACTTAGTTGCCATGTTTTCTGCCATTTGTATGAAGTTAAACAACAATTGCAACTTTCTGTTTGCTTCCCTGGATGATGAGACTCTTCCAAAATTGGAGCAACATTCCCCTATGACCACCATGCTGTGCTTTTGTCATATTACTGTTGTAAGGCCCTTTCCTTGCTTTCCAGGGCTCATGATTTTCTGTGATGATCAGCAGGTCATGCATAAATCATTGACATTTTATGTGTTTTTTGCCCTGAGGCTGCCAGTTGAAGAGATCAAAGGAATTTGTCCTGGTTATTCCAGTTTAAACCTGACATAGTGTCAAAGGTCTACAGATCTGAATATTAATACTTCTTTTTTCTTTATGCAACCCCTTCCCAAAAGGTGTCTACCCTTAAAGGGAGGAAGCAGAGCTGAAATTGCTCCAAAACTGCAAACTTTTGAACTCCAGAAAAGGGTTGAGGATATTGAAAGGGCAGTATTGATTCCTCGGAAAATGTATCCATTCACTGTTCACATCAACAGTAAACTGAGCCGTGATGCGACAAAACCAACAAAGTGGCTTGTGCGCCCTCTTGGTGGATCCCCAGGCTGATATGAGTCTTCTCTGGGCACCCATGCCTTTTTCATTGCACAGTACCTTTCATGATCAACCGCCTATTGTCCTGACCTGATTGAAATACTGTTGGAAAAAAGAAAATAGAAAATGCCAAGTTGTTCATCATCTAAAATGTGTCCATGGATGTGCACATTATTTGAGTTTGTGCTTTGCACACACGCTTGAGCCACCTTTTCTCATAGGGCTGTTGATTTTTTATACCCCGCTACACCTTAGTGGCGGGGTATTATGTTTACACGTTGGCCGTCCGTGTGTCTGTCCGTCCTTCCATAGTACGTACGTCTGTCCGTCTGTCCATCCGCACTTCGTTTCCGTTCGATAAATTAAGTATTTATTAATGGATTTCCTTCAAATTGTGCATATGCGTTTGTACCGAGAATGTCTCACTTGGGATTGTTAATGGGCAAATTTTGTTTATTTCTGACAGAGTTATGGCGCTTGTCAATGTACAATAAATGGTTTCTGGCCTAGTTCCTTTACTACTTCGAGTATCATGATGAAAGTTCCACAAACATGATCGAAGTAACAAAAGCTTTTTTATGAGCACCGAAATTTTATCATCGGGGGTTATCTGCCCCTGCCCTGGGACTATATACATGTATAAAATCATGAAAAATTCCATATAAAATCAGAGTTTGAAGCAATTTTTCTGAAACTTTCAGCAAATGATCAGAGTGATGAAAGCCTCCAGTGTTGCTCAAATTTACCCCATGGGAGTCATCTCCCCCTGCCCCCCGGCTATATACATGCTTAAATCTGGAAAAATCGGTGTGTGAAAAAGGTTTGCAGTGGCGGGGTATCACGCAGTCGTTTGCGATGCTTTTATTTGTCCTGGTTAACTCTCATAAGTAGCTATTCACCTCCTTTGGAATAGCATAGACACATTTCATGCCATTTAGATTTTATCTTCCTACCTGTATTAAAACAATTAGACGAATTGGTGATAAACTTTCTTTGAAGTTAGGGTCCACAGGTACACTGACCATTGAATCATGGGGCTTGCTGTAGGGGCCACCCACAAATACTGGGCAGTTTTATGGGCATTCTGATGGGCATTTTATGGGAAAATAATGCCATTTCACAGATAATTGAAGAGTCAGAATTGGAAACCATAATTGGCCTGAGACAGTTTCAGTGGCTTAATTAAGATAACAAATTATACCTGTAGACTGAACCCAAGTCAGTTAGTTTTTGGGTTAAGCAAGACTTTTATTTGCCACCCACCATTTATAGCCATGGTCATATTAGTGAGGATCAGGCCGGGCCGCATAGCACAGTCGGTAGAGCGTCTGACACAAAAGACAGAGATCCTGGGTTCAGTACCAGGTCCGGCCACGCTTCTCCTTCAGCTGATTCAAGAAGGGCATTTTTCAGTTACTGGCGAAAGTATGTGCACTTAGTGCTGGTTAACCACTTAAGAGGTCTAAGCCTGCCCAGGAATAGTGCTGTTAGGGTAAATGACTGTCCCAACATGACCATAGCTGTTTACCTTGAACGTAAAGTGAAAAAACAACAAATTAGTGAGGGTCAGGTCAGTTCTCCTACAGACCTAGGCAGACCCCGCTATTGAGATTTGTCAACCTGATTATTTAGGTACAAAAACATAACTTGACCATGGCATTAATCTTGCAGCTGAGGTACCAGTGCATTCTTTCCCTAGCTCGCTATATGCAACCCTCTCCAGGGAGAATGGGGGATTTGTCCACAGAGGATGGGGGGTTTGTCCACAGTCCAGAGAGTTGGAGGGATTTGTCCAGAGAAAATGAGGGGTTTGTGGGTACATTTCAAGTGCATTCATGTATTTTTCTGAGAAAGTTAAGTATACATATATGTACAAAAAATGTAACATTTATAAGCTAAAATTTGAACTATTTAGTCCAAAATGTTTTCCTGAATATGGTTCAGTTAGCTGTTTGTAAACAAAGGCACACCAGCTGATTGATTATTGATTTCACAAGTGTCACCTGTCAAATTTCGACTTTTCCCTGTCTGAAAAACATAGTCATGATCACTCAGGGTCATGGTTTTGCTTCTAAAGGATTATCATTCCGAAATCAAACCTGGTTCCAGTCGATGGGCTATCCCACCTAGGATTACCCTGTTAGCATTAATTATACTGTCATCCTGACCATTTCTGCAAAAGATTTGATAATCATTGAATTTTGACAAGTCTTAGTTCATTTGTCTAACTCTTTCACTACCAAAAAGCAGACGACAAAATTTACGTCTGCAAAAATTAAAAAAATGCCTTGTTCAAGACTTTTTATATTGAGAATTCAAAGACTAGAGGGCAAACAGTGTAGATCTAGATGAGGCGGCTAATGATGAGCCGCCTCATCAGGATCTACGCTGTTTGCAAATTTTGCTAATTGCGTCACTGGGGCTTAAAGAGTTAACAAACTTGTTGACAAAAAGTGTAGACCCTGATCAAACTGCTCCTTGCAGTAATCTGATATGGGTCTACACTGATTGACAAGGCATTCTAAATATTTAGGGTAAAAAATAAACAATCAGTTTTTGTTTTGTCTTGTAACAATGTTGACTGTCACCTGTCAGAGAAATCTTAACACTGACTTGGCTGCATTTCGGTGCCATATCAGGTCATTATTTTGGAAAATATAGTGTTTACATATGACAATTTACTTCATTTTTGTAATACTTCCAAAAGCAGTGTAAATGTTGATAATGTTTACAAAAAAGCACAAAAAAAAAAAAAAAAAAAAATAGTTGACTTATCCAGGTGGGATGGCACTTCATACTGTTTGATCAGTACCCTGTAGGGACAATAAATATTTCTCAATATAGTTAGTTTAAACAATAAAGACCCTAGTTTTATCAAGAAAGAGCCTATTCAGACATTGATGAGCAGGCTTATCAGAGTCTTCCCTGTTCATACATTGCTTAAGTCATAACTCCCACTGGAAGTGCAGTTTCAGTTAACAAGCCCGATTGAGTTACTTCCCTTAGATAGCACTTGCTTTGAAAGTAGAACTTGCAGTAATAAAATTGTTGAAATAAGCTGTTTATTTTTAACACATAAAAGTGAAAAGGAACAAAGAAAGTGAGTGTCAGGCAGCAGAGAACAAAAAAGGTAATGATGCTGACTCCATTTACACATTGACACCTACCAAGAGTCTTTGCAGTTAACTCGACAGTTCTGGTCCCTCCCCTGACTTCCCCCACCCCTTCTTTCCTCTCCACACACACACACAATAAAGTACATGTATGTTTATGTAAAAGATGGATTTATTGTCCTGTGATTACTGATTATTTGCTGTGTCAGCTTTGTCAAAAAAAAAAATAACAATAATGTGAAAATATTTTTCAGACAAAAAAATATTTTTCAGACAAAAGATGAACTTTGTAGGAGTTTGTCCATCATTGTCCCTATTTATACCACATAATCAAATGATAACCATCTTCATAATAGACAGTTTCAAGCTCAGCACATTTTTGGGAATTTTTATTGACCTTCAGCCAATGTCAACCAATTTGTATCTACAGTTAATATCATATGTAATTATTTGACCACATTGTGTCAAATATATCGGTTTTCAAATTATCTCTGTTTTCATCTAAAACGGCCAGGAGGAATTTACCCTATTGTTGTTGTAATCTCTCTCATATTTTTGTATATAATTTTCGGATGAGTTGAGTTTCCAATAAGCGTAATAATGTTGTAATAATATGAAAGCGATATTGTTATATTTTGGTTCGAAAAACAGTAATGCTTATCCGCTGTATAATGACTTTTACAGAGTATAGGTTCATTTCCATTCTTTTCGGCCATTCTTACAAGGGGAAATAACTTTTGTAACAACCTGTTTGATTCCCTGGGCCTTGTAGCTCTTCCAAAATGGGATCTACCCTTAAAGGAAAGAATTTGCTCCTATATAAAGGAAAGAATTTGCTCCTATAGGAGCAAATTCTTTCCTTTAAGAGTTGAACCCCATTGAGAAGGGAGAACAAAAAGATAAAGGCAGAATTGCTTCCCCTGAAAGTGTATTCATTCACTTTAATCTTTGGACAGAATTGTCAGAGCAGACAGGGAGACCTGGATGAGACTGCTGCTCAGGAACAGTCTGCTCAGGGTCTGCACTGCTTGCCATTCAGCCTGCAAATTATGATACATCTTTCTAAAGTAAAATCCACCCAAATTTCAGGATCATTTTTGGATTCGATTATAGTGTCATAATATTTTGGGTGATTACCGAAATCTGTTATTTTATGAAACCAATATTGTTATATGGTTGGAAAACAGTGGTGATTTACTATAATCTTTGATTAATAAGACAATATATGAGTAACACGCAAAATGTTGCTAAATGCATATGGGAACAGCAGAGGCTCAGAGAGTGTGGCAAATAGTGCAGACCCTGATCAGACTGCTCCTTTTTGGAGCAGGCTGATCAGGGTCTACACTGTTTGCTCAGGGACTACAGCAACCCCATTGCTTGTTTCAAAAGGCAATAAAATATGATTAAACTAAACTACACTGTTTGCTCAGAAACTCTGTTTCAATATTTTAGGTTCATTGGTGTAATCTTTGATTAATAAGGAGATACAAGATAAGGCTAATCCCTGGAATTAATCCCTGCTTTATTATTCAACATTGTCCAGTCTTGCAGAAATAAGCTGATGTGTGCGAAAAGGCTGCTTAGTATGTACAGGCAAATACTCAGACCAGGCCCCGAGGTTATAAAACTTTTTTCGTGCTCAACTCAGCTGAGCATAGAATTTTCTCTGCTGATAAATATGAAAATGCCAACTAATTTGGGCATTTTCATATTGATAAGCAGAGAAAATTTCATTCTCAGCTAAACTGAGCAAGAAAACAACTGTACTTGCCAATAATTTGTTATTTATTAGCAGGTAAAATTTCATGCTCAGCTGAGTTGAGCATGAAAAAAGTTTTATAACCTCGGGGCCAGCTTGCTCACCTATGCAGTCCAGTTGGAGCCTAAAACTTGTGGAGTTTGCACATACAACATATGCCCTGGAAGATAGATGGATGGATGGCTTGTGGGTTCATGGCCCTTTCAAAAGTAGTTCAGTCATATCAAGCCAATGGATGGGCAATGATGATAGGCGGGGCCTATTGGAACTCTGTAGGTTACTGCCTGCAGCGGGTTTCGAAGTAGAATATGACAGGTCAACACTTGTTGATCAAAGTGTCAGTGACTATGATTTGTCAACTCTGTTTGACGAAAGACATGAAACAAGTGACTTTTATTCAGATGTTACCATTGAAAACAATGTGCATGTTAATAATGTAGATAATGATGTGCATGATATTAGTTTTTCTTCCATGAGTGCCCACAGCATGATGAATTTAGGTCTAAAGAAAAAAGGTTTTAAAATGGGTCATTTAAATATTCAAGGGATTCAGAATAAAATGGAACAAATTGATTTACTTTTAAACAGTTCAGAAAATGACATTCAGCTGTTTGGACTTAGTGAAAGCAAGCTGAATGCTAACCACACTAGTGACTTCTTCAAAATCAAGAACTATCAACTTTTTCGTAAAGATAGAATTGTTTCTGCTGATAGACCTGAGCAAGGTGGAGGAATTATTGTCTATGTTAAAGATGAAATTAAGTGTGAGAGAAGGCATGATTTAGAGAGTGTGAATATTGAATGTGTTTGGTTAGAAATTTTTCAACAAAATAGTAGAAGCTTTTTAGTTGGCATCATGTACAGACATCCAAATGAAACTGTCCGGTGGAATGAATTATTTGATGATCACTTTGATAAATGTTTAGAATGTGAAAAGGAAATTTACTTGATTGGCGATTTTAATCGTGACCTGCTACAAGAAAATATACGAAAATCCTGGCTTGAATATATGGAGTCGTTTGGTCTGAAACAAGTTATTGACTCCCCCACCAGAGTCACTAAATATTCTGTAACATTAATTGATCATATATATTGTAATACCCAAAGTAATATTCTCTCTATAGATGTGTCCATTTTAGGTCTAAGTGATCATTTTCCTATTTTTCTAACTAGAAAAATTAACTCTAATTCAGTTCACAAAAAATCTCATTACTCAATTTCATACAGGTTTTTTAAGAATTTTAATGAAGCAGAATTTATCAGTGATTTGGATGCAACACCTTGGGATGTAATCAAAATGTTTGATGACACCAATGATATTGTTGAAACCTGGTCTTCATTATTTTTGGATATTGTTGATAAGCATCTTCCTTTAAAACAACATCGTGTAAAACATAAACAGCAGCCAAAATGGCTTACTGGTGATATAATTGATGCAATAAAAACAAGAGATAGGTATAAGGCTATTAACAATAATGAGCAATATAAAATTTGGCGAAATAAAGTATGTAGTATGATTAAACAATCTAAAAAACTTCAATATTCAGAAATTTTAAAAGAAAATGCCAACAATCCTGCTAGTGTTTGGAAGTTATTCAAGGAAATAGGTGCAAGTAAGCGTAAGGATAACAGTAATATATTTTCATTGAAAATACAGGACAACATCATCGAAAATCCTCAAGACATTGTAGAAGAATTCAATAGATTTTTTGTGACAGTGGCATCAAAAATCAAACAGCCAATCACGAATTCTAATTTTGATAAGCTTAAACAGTTTTGTGATGAGAAAAATCCTGACAATAATCAATTTTCAATACCACATATTTCACATGAAAAAGTGGAAAAATATTTAAAAAACATTGACATCAGTAAAGCTACAGGTTCAGATAACATTGGACCAAGACTTATAAAACTAGCAGCACCATTTATTTCAGACAGCCTGAAGCATATTTGTAACCATAGTATAAATAAGTCAACTTTTCCAGATAAATGGAAAGAGGGTAAAGTAAAACCTTTACACAAAAATGGCTCTAAGGATGACACTAATAATTACAGGCCCATTTCAATTCTGCCTGTCATATCAAAATTGTTGGAAAAGCATGTGCATGATTCTTTAATGACTTTTTTGACCTCCCATAATTTGCTCCATTCCACACAATCTGGTTTTAGACCCAATCATTCTTGTGAGACTGCTTTACTACTAATGATCAATAAATTTCTTGAAGCCATAAATAACAATCAGATAATTGGTATGGTCATGGTTGATTTTAGGAAGGCCTTTGATTTGGTAGATCATATGATCTTGCTTAAAAAGCTCAGGCACTATAAACTTTCAGCAGAAGCAGTTAATTGGTTTTCTTCTTACCTGCTGAATAGGAAACAAAAAGTTGTCATCAACAATACTGAATCAGCGACAGAAAATATTGTATGTGGCGTACCCCAAGGGTCAATTTTAGGTCCTTTGTTATTTTTATTGTTTATAAATGATTTACCACTTTTTACCAATAACGTTTCAACAGACCTCTATGCTGATGATACCACACTATTTCAGATTGGTGAGTCTCAAGACTCCATTCAACAAAATTTACAGCTTGCTTTACAGAACCTTTCTGAGTGGTGTAAGTTTAATGGAATGTTGTTGAATGCTGAAAAAACCAAGGTTATGTTGATTACCACTGTGCAGAAACGCCTTCATTTAAATAATAACTGTTTGCACTTAACTTATAATGATGATACTTTGAACACAGTTGAAACTGAAAAAGTTCTAGGTGTATATATTGACAACAATTTAACCTGGTCTGTTCATATTGATTTTATTGCTAAAAAGATCTCTTCAAATTTATGGTTGTTATCAAAATTAAAAGAATATCTATCCACTGAACATAGAGTACAATTTTACAAAACATATATACAGCCACACATTGACTACTGCTCTTCAATATGGGGTGGAACATCTCAGCATAACCTTAATAGAATTTATAGGTTACAAAAAAGAGCTGTAAAAATTATCTTAAATTATGAGTATGATGACATTACTGTTAGTATGGATAATCTTAAAATTCTAAATGTTTATGAACGTGTATTTCTTAGAAAGGCTAAATTTATGTTTAAAATTTCTAAATCTGTCGCACCCTCTTACATAAACCAATTGTTTTCACTTAGATCTATGAATGAAACTCTTCAGTCCCTTAGATCAACAAGTACATTAAACTTTTTAACCCCAAGACCCCAAAAAGAAATTTTCAAACAAAGTATAATTTATTCTGGACCAGTCATTTGGAACAACTTACCAGATTATCTGAAGACCTTAGAAACTACTGACTCATTTCATAAACACTGTATTAGGTGGATGAAATCTAATTTATCTATAAACAATTAATACTTTCTTTCTTTTCTGTAATTTTCATACGAGTTTGTAATTTATGTACATTTTTATGTCAAATATCACTTTTTTTTATTCTTTTTTTTTTTTTTTATATATTTCTAGACGGATAAATTTGTTGTACATATGAGTGTGTGAAAGGATATTATAATGTTCATGTTTATTTTTGTTGTCAATAATTTGTTAGAAAAGTAGTATTAGAGGGCCTCATGGAAGATTAGCTATTGCTAAATGTGTTACCCTCTGAAAATAAAGACTATTATTATTATTATTATTATTTAGGATTGCTAGCTTAGCAAGCTAGCACTCATCCCGCAGGACTACTGGGGCACCTATATATCCAGGAAGAAATTGCAGGCATATAATGTGTATATGTCTCCCCTGTTTGCTAATGCATGAACCTGTGCCCTTTTTGCATATTGAGTAGGGTTGTTGTTGAGCCTGTGCACTGCACCACTTTCCACCAAATGACATACATGTACTACCAAATCACATACCACAAAAAGAAAAAAAAAAGAGAAAATTAAATTGAAATTTACATAAGATGGTCTACAAGGGGGTTGGAAACATAGATGATATAGTGTGACAGTTATCACCAAAAGCTTCTGACACCCATCCAGACTTCCAGAGACAGAAAGCAGAAATACGAAAAGACCAAAAGAGGATGCCAGCAAAGTTAGCAAAATCTAGATGATTTAGTCAAGCAGAGATGTAATTTGGTATAGGTCAAATTGCTCTATATTTACTCATTGTATTTACTTTAAGATTTATTTGTTTGGAATAGAGTTTATTGATTTAGGATTATTTAAAGTAAGAAAGTTGTTAGATTGTGATTATATTCGCCACATTAATGGCTGATTGATAAATTGTATTTTTAACCCTTAAAGTACCAAAAACAGCAGACAAACTTTATTTCTGCAAAGTTTCAAAAAAAAAAAAAATTTGTTTAGGGTATACCCTATTACGTATTGAGAATTCACAGACAAGGGCAAACAGTGTATGTACAGATGAGGCAGCTCATCATGAGCTGCCTCATCTGGATCTATGCTGTTTGCAAATTAAGTTTTTGTCTTCCCCTAGGACTAGCAGAAGCCAGACAATTACCCAGCAGGCACATGACGTCGTAATCTTGTCATATTGACGTCGATGTGATGTTATAACAGCACATTGACGTCAGTACAACGTCATACCAACGTCATGTGCCCGCTGGGTTCCGAGTAATTACTTTCCTGGTATTGTGGTGGCCGTAAACTTTGCATCGAGTTGTCCGAGTCAGCTCTATTTTGTGACTATGCGCAGAAAGGCGAGAATCCACATATCACAGAATTCTTGTGGGCGCTTTAGGTGTTAATGGCTGATCGATAAATTGTGTTTTTAAACTGAAGTAACCCCTGATTTATATTACTCAGCAGAATGGACCAGGATTTAGGTCTGGTAGAATTTTCTTTTGAGATCTTTCTTGGGTTTCACTACTAAGCCTGTTGACCATCGGTCTGTGATTGTACAGTATTGTCCAAGATTTTAAGCGGTCACTTCAAACAAAATCCTATATAAGTATTTGATAGGTATATAGCTATCTACATAAACACCGACTGAATTCTTTATGGTCATATTTATAAACCTTGGTATATTAGAATATTGTAGAGCGGCTCAGTTGTAATAAAATTTCGTACTCGCTAACTTTTAACAGGGTCAGTGCACCTGTCATTCAAGCAATTTTATAGAATATAAAATATAAGAAAGGTGTCTTCTGCTCATTTGAACTTTTGTCGTCTGTGGATCGGAAAAAAATTGTGACACATGGAGATGGATTCTGAAATACTTTGCGAATGATAAAATATATATCGGAAGAAGAGAATTATTACAAAAATTTGTAAATTGTATTAGGTTTCAGTGATTTTAATTGTGGAACGAAGCGGTATAGCTTGTACCACTGTCAGAAATTGCGTGACCCGGCATATGATGATTTTCGGATGTGGGTAATGTGTTTTAAGGGGTTATTTTTATGGATTTTATGTGAATACAGGTGGATTTATCTGAATGTTAGATGTGAAGTTTGGCAAAAATCGGTCAGTTGTAATTACTTTTTTTTTTTTTTTTTTAAATTTCATAAAAGAAATTCATTACTGGAGCCAGCACTATTTGAAGATAGAAAATAAAAGTTGAAATTGATACGGGTCAGTGATTTCATTGTTGTGTCGCAAATGCGGAGGCAAAGGATAATGTGGCGACAATAAGAAAATAATAAAAGAAGGCTTGAATATGTTTTAACGTTTATTTGCATTTAATGATTACCGCTACCTTTGATGTAAGCATACCATATCTACCGTAAATTTAAAGAATTGTCAAACATTTCTGTAATGGATTCATCCATTTAAATGCGGAGTTGTCCATTTGTCCTATCAGAGGGAGGTTTGTGATGCAATTGGCAATCAGTGGAGACATTGAGCAGACTGCTCCCTAGGAGCAGTCTGATCTGGGTCTACACTATTTGCTTGGGAATTTTTAGCAGAACATTGACAGTAAATTGGTGCTGGCTACTGAAGATCGGCTGATTAGGTCGCGGAGACGATGAAGTGTGATGATTTGGTAAATTGCAATGATATATCTGGTGGCTAAAACAAATCATCGCTGGCTAACTGTAACGATCAAAGAACTCGCGACTCCAGCTTCGCGGGATGTACGAAACCTTTGATTCGTAATATCAGATAGGTTAATGAAATATATCGAGAAGGTGGTGGTCAAAGTAAAATATATAAACATATATACACACTGTTCAATTGAAGTTTGGATAATTTATACGATAGCAAGATATTAAAAAAGTTCATAAAGTATCGTGTGGGAAAAATAATTAAGAACAATTTGATTTATTAGTTCATGTTTGGAAAAAGTTAATGTGAAATTTCTTGTTACAGTTAATCTGTTCATTAACCTCAGACACTGGATCAATATGGTAATATTAACTTGCAATTTAAAATGAGATGTCACCTCCACTTGTCACTGTAGTCACTGTATTAGGTAAAGGTGTGAAAACTAAATGTCCAAGGGTGTGAAAAGGATGACACATACATGTACTGCATCGGATTAGTATTTGTCAATATTTGTAACCTTTCACAAGAGGATGTGCTTCAGTAATTTAATGTACTGCAGCAATGTTAAATCTGTCAGAATGTTGCTGACTGAAATGGTTTGCACAAGCTGGGACTGATTTGGACTGAGGCTAATAAAGCACCAAGATGAGGTGCCACTATTGTGGTGACATATTCTATAATTAAAATGTCCGACAAGCTTACCTGGAGCTACAACGCTTACCTGGAGCTTGGTCTCTGCAAGCAAATTCGGAAAGTCAAATAAAGCAACACTTCAGTTGAATTAGGTTATGTTTGTGTCACACCTTTGACATAAGGTGTGAAATTGGAAATGACACAAGGAAAGATAAGCCCTGATGTCAATATTCTGTTTCAAATATTTGATCTGTGCAAAGAAAAAATTAGGGGCGGACAAGGAATTAGAAATTCTGTTTAGTAATGACATCTTATTCTTAAACAGTTTTTGCCTTTCAAAGTTTTTGTGTGCGTTTTTTGTCAGTAAGCGGAGCAACAAAAGTCAGTTGACAGGCAGTTAAAATATGCAATTTTTGTCTGGGTGAATTAGGTGAAATTCCATATAAGTCATGCTAAATAATATTTATACAGGAAATGCAGGTATGATTATGATGTATCTAAAGGTTAACTTTATCGGCCTAAGGATATTTAGAGTTGGTACAGATGAAAAGGGTGGTTAACGCATATGTGAACAGCAAAGGCTCGGACCAGCCTGCGCATCTGCGCAGTCTGGTCACAGCATATGCTGTTCACCCACACATGCTTGGACATTGTGCAGATCGAAAGCTGTAGCTAGACAGCACTGATCCTCAAACTGGTTTGAGTCTTCGGTATTCGCAGCTATGTTGAGCACCCCTTTTTGAGCGACTAGTCTCTTATTGCTTGGACTACAGGGGTACAAGGAAATTAAGATTTAATTTGAAGAAGTGACTTTGTAAATATGGGTAGAAATAAAATTTTAGTGATGTTTACTAGAGGGCATTTTAGAATGGGAACATATTTAGTTCTTTATTGATAAGGAAAAATTAAATTAAATTTTTAAGGAAAATCAGAATTAAAGATAAAGGGAGAAAGGTGATGTTTTAGTGATGTATGTACAAGGTTTAACGAGTGTAGAAAATCCGGTTTTGAAGATGTTTTTTATACGTTAGTGCAAACTTTAAGATATTTAGATGTATATGGTGTTTTGGACATATTTGTATTATTGTGTGGGTGATGAGTAATTAAGAATTTAAGTAAATTTAAGATGATCTAAGGGTGAGTGAGTATACCATGATAAGTATTATGAATGCATCAGCAAAACTATATCAACATTGAAGGTAAACAGATTTTCAGAAATGGAAAAAATGACAGGAAAGCACAAGACATTGGATTTACTTTAAAGTGTGTGCATAGTCAACTCAATGGAAGAGTAAAAAGGAACATAGAAACTTAAGAACAGAAAAAAGACGGTGCTAGTGAAAAGAAGACCATTGTCGATAACTGATGATCAAATGTTTAATTTGTGTTTGATCTGAGGAAAGCAAAGATAGAAATACTTTGGAGTGTGCAAAGATGTCTCACCCCGAGAAAGTGCTCAACAAAAACTAAGTCGCTAGTTTTTCAGTCTGTTTGTCGCATCGGGGTATGTTTCATTAACCCTATTGCACTCAAAACGACTTTTTGCCGTTTTGGGTGCAATAAGGTTAAATAAGTCGCGACAAGCAAATAGGGTGCTTAACACATTTGCAAACAGTAAATGCTGCAACCAGACTCCACGTTTGCACAGTCTGGTTAGACCATATACTGTTTGTGCACAGGAAGCCTCAAGCTAGACTCTCACAGATTCATGAACTGGTTTGAGTCTACCCTATACTTAGATGTGTTTAGCCACCTTTTGCGTAATGTGCCTCAATACTTGTTTGCTGACTGGCAAATTTTTCAGACTCTGAGCTATTTGATATGGGTCTACACTGCTGGCTGTAGGTCAACTTTCCCAGTATTTAGAATTTGCTCCTGTTGAAACTTAAAAATCTGATAAAGACTGGGTGGGTTGGGGGTCTCGTAATGTATTGTAAAGTTCATAGTGAGTTGGCAAAAAAACAAAGAAGGCAAACTGTAAGTTCTTTAGTCTGCGGTAAGATGTAAGATTTTGCTAATCAGATTAGCTGATAAATATCTAATCAGGGGAATGAGATTAACAGAAGATAAAAGAGTAATACGGAACCTTTCCTGAAGTGGACTAAATCAGGTGTAAAACAAGTGTGCTCTGGATTTACAGTCAACTATTCAAGCAGAAGTTTGATCGGTCTATTCCCAGTGAACATCCAGTTTCGGTATATTGTCACCCCAATGTTGTCTAAAATGTCTTGACTGTCCCCACCCAGCTCGGACTGCTGCTTTTAGTCTACAGTGGCAGTTGTCAGTCAGTCAACACTAAGAAACTATCCTTTGATATTGCTAAAGAATGGACTTGTCAGTTACATTTTAGTCATTTAGAGCCATTAGTGAAATGAGCCGCAACACGACAAAACCAACAATGTGGTTGTGCGTCAAGCGCAGACTCAGATCAGCCTGGGCATCCGCCCAGTCTGATCAGAGTCTTCGCTGTCCGCATGGAGGTAGCTTAGACCCTTAGGTATTGTTGATTTCTTCAGAATTTTTTCTTTTGGAACAAAAATTGTGCTACATAAATAGTTTTACAGAACACACAGATTAGAAACACTGGAAGAAACCAATTAGTGTAGGCTTAATTAGATAAAGAGATAAATTAGAGCTTGTTAAATATTGATTACCCTCATAGTACATGTATTTGGCTTTGACAGAATAGGACTACAGTGTTGGTTGGCTGAGAAGGGGAATACAACTGACATGAGCCGCGACACAACAAAACCAACAAAGCGACATGTGCGCCCAGCAAACACTCAGATCAGCCTGGGCATCTGCCCAGTCAGATTAGCACCCTGGTCTGGCATTCAACACAGGCAGCGAAGACAACGTACAGGAATCTTGCTTGTTCCGCTCATCAGGATAAGTTTGTTTCAGAAGTATAGTCTCACGGAACATCCGATCCCCAGCTCTTGAAATAGGAATCAAGGGTTTTACTGAATTCATATGCATATTCAAGTAATGCTTGAAAACAATTTTTGGACTACAACATCTATGCAACGAATCAGTAAAGAAACTTATTCAAGCGCTGCATTTATACTAGACGGAATTTCTTCAAAAATCTGGTCTGACTAAGAGGTGTAACAAACTGCCGAGTCCGGGAGAATAATAGTTTGAAATTACTCTAAGAGATATGCGAAAACAATCAAGTTTTAAGGTACGTTGCCTGTGTTGAATGCCAGACCAGTGTGATTAGAGTCTGTGATGTCTGCATGGAAGTAGCATACACCCTTTGCAACCCTTTAAGCACACAGCAAAGACTGATCAGACTGGGTGGCTGCCCAGGCTGATCTGAGTCTCGCTGGGCGCACATGTTGTGTCACGGCTCACATTCATTTGCAAGTTCAGCACACTCACAGGCAAGGACTATAAGCCCCCTTCTGTGTCTATGATCGGACATTATCTTGGCCAGAGTTTCGCATTATCAGCTGGATATGATATTATATCACTCAAGATTGATGGCAGGTCTCTGTTCCCAAGGAGACCAAAATGTCAGTTTCAGTGACCTTGAAGTCAAGGTCACAATCCCTCAAAAGTGATCATATGGTCTAAATAGATATGGAAAAAACATCCTTAAAACTGCCAGTCATTCTTCACTGCCAGTCTAAATTCATCTGGCTCAGTGACATGGAAGTGACAAAAGGTCAAGGTCATTACTTTAAAGCACCTGTCAGTATTGAGAGGTCTAAATGTAGAAACATTGCATTTTGAAACTGGGGGCACATTTACAGGAGTCCAGTTTTCTGTCCATCTGTCAATCCTTGTATCTGTTCTTAGTTGCGTCGATCCTAGAATTTAAGAGCATTTAAGTCAATTTTTCTCAAACTCTAATAACCTGGCTAGTCTGGCTGCAGACTCTTTTTGTTTGTAATGGTAGTCGAACGTGGTATCAGTATACTAAAGTAGTGTAAAAGTATTAATCCTGGCGTAAAAAATATGTAGCGAAGGACATACTATGTCATTGTAGTTTGTATAATAGATAGTTTATAGTAAGTTGAGCTTTTTTCTATGCAGATGGCTAGTCAAATGTGTTTGGAAGATTCAGCTTTTTGAATAAATCATCAAAAATGGATTTAATGAAAAGTGATTGACTTGTGAAACTCATTTTGGGGAGATTGTTTGTCTTCTGATTGTGTAATTTGAAAATGTATAGACCTGGGAATAGGTTACCATCAGTGTAAGTGTGCTATGTTTTGTCATTGAGATCTATAATTATAAATCTGAGATGTCTGCAATTTTGTTTTAATGAAAGTGCATAAAAGTGCAGATTCCAATGTAAGTGCAGTGATATTGGTGGGAGACAACGGCATACTTGTGATAACTGCATATTTTTATCCCCCGACCGAAAGGTTCGGGGGATATCGAAAGGTTCGGGGGATATAGCGATGAGCCTGGCGTCCGTCCGTCTGTCCGTCCGTCCGTCCGTCCGTCCGTCCGTCCGTCCGCCGTCCGTCCGTCCGTCCGTAAACATTTTCTTGTCCGCTCTATATCTTGAATACCCTTTGGAATATTTTCATGATACTTCACAGTTATGTAGAACAGGTCATGACGAAGTGTCGCGTACAAGAATGGTAACTCTTGCTATTGTACTTTTTGAATTATCTCCCCTTTGGTGATTTTTTTTGCAGATTCGTGTCCGCTCTGTAACTTGAATACCCTTTGGAATATTTTCATGATACTTCACAGATATGTAGAACAGGTCATGACGATGTGTCGCGAACAAGAATGACAACTCTTGCTTTCTTACTTTTTGAGTTATTTCCCCTTGATAGTTTTAGGTGTGATTTTTGGCAGGTTCGTGTCCGCTCTATAACTTGAATACCCTTTGGAATATTCTCATGAGACTTCACAGATATGTAGAACAGGTCATGATGTTGTGTCATAAACAAGAATGACAACTCTTGCTTTCTTACTTTTTGAGTTATTTCCCCTTGATCATTTTCGGTATGATTTCGTGTCCGCTCTACATCTTGAATACCTTTTGGAATATTTTCATGATACTTCACAGATATGTAGAACAGGTCATGACGATGTGTCGCGAACAAGAATGACAACTCCTGCTTTCTTACTTTTTGAGTTATTTCCCCTTGATGGTTTTAGGTGTGATTTCGTGTCCGCTCTATAACTTGAATACCTTTTGGAATATTTTCATGATACTTCACAGATATGTAGAATAGGTCATGACGATGTGTCGCGAACAAGAATGACAACTCCTGCTGTCTTACTTTTTGAGTTATTTCCCTTTGATGATTTTAGGTGTCCGCTCCATAGCTTGCATACCTTTTGAAATATTTTCATGATACTTCACAGATATGCAGAATAGGTCATGACAATTTGTCTCATACATGAATGATAACTCTTGCTTTTATACTTTGTGAGTTATTTCCCTTTGGTAGTTTGAGCTGCTGTTTGAGTCTCTGCTCCATATCTGTATAACCCTGGCCAGCTCCTTAATCTGAATAACTGTGTACCTTTTAGAATATTGATTATCATTCATGCTGTGATATCTTATCAGCGTTTCTAAGTCTCTCTGACCCCTCCACATTCCCGCGCCCCCTTCCGCACGCCCCCGCCCCCCCCCCCCCCTCCCAAAAAAAAAAAATCCAGATTTGGATTCTTTGTCCAAATTCACTTACTAGAGAGCTCAAAATTAGGTTTGTAGCGCTTGTACTTTAGAAGTTATTCACACATTTTGAAAGTTGAATGTATTGTATGCTATACATCTGTGTATATGGTGGCTGTTTGAGATATTACCTCTTTTTAGCAGTCAAGCATACTGTTTTAGTCTGAGTGTTAGATAATCATGCATCTGTTAATAGTTAATGTCAATCAGAAGCATAAAAGAACGACAATATATTACTAATATGTGTTTTGAAGTGCACCCTTTTGACCAAGGCCCATGGGGGTCTTCGGTCGGGGGATTTGCCATCTCCTCTGATGGCTATTTTTTATGGGGACATAATATTTCATGTTTGAAAAGAACTTTAAACGAATCATCATCTCAGGTGACACACAGATGGCACTGTTGTAGACCTGACTGGCTTTACGGTGTTAGATATTCTTACACCTGCTTTGATGGTCATTTTCATGTTGAGAAGGGAGATGAATATTACAGAAAATGCTATTGGCTTGGTAGGCAAATGTCTCCACCCCTCTAATTAGAAACTGCTTTTAAAGGAAAGAATTTGCTCTTTAGAGAGAGCAAGGAGCCAAACATCTCCATAAAGAGTGATCTCTCTTGAGAGGTGAATCCATGCACCTTAAGTTTGGACAAGTCTTTCGGTCCTGTCAGAGCAAACCATGCTCAAAATCTGTTGACTGGAGAAGCTGATAGAAACATAATCTGATCGGAGACCAAAACGCTTTCTGTCTGTCTTCCATCCTTCTTTAGTAGGGGTCCAAGAGCTAATATTTTCGATTTTCTGGATAATATGTCTGGTTACACACTTCAGGAAAGGCATAAGTATTTACTACTTTATATTCTATTTGAATTACTACTCTCAATTAAGACCAGTAATTGGTACTTATATCATTATCACTGTCTAAAATAGCCTTGGGACTATGTTGTCTGGCAGTAGATTTTGTTTGATTCTTAGAACTTCCAAGAAGCTGGGAATCCATCAAAGATTCATCTGTCTGCCCAGAAATAACATGTCATATCAGCATCAGCTGTATGTAACGTCTGATTCTGTTTAGTTTTCCCTGCCCGTGGATGTCGTCGGGATGAGGCTGATCCTTTATTAGGATCTACACTGTTAACTGTGATGATCTCTGTGAACCATTTACTGTGATATAAAAAAGCTAAAAAAATCAGTGAGAAAGTTGTGGCTACCCTCAAGTTGCCAAAAAAAGCAGATGGCAAAATTTACGTCTGCAAAATTTTAAAATAAATTTGGTCCAAGTTACATCATATGGAAAATACAAAGAAAAGAGCCAAACAGCATAGATCTAGATGCCACCTCATCTGGATCTAAGCTGTTTGCAAATTCATCTTATTTCACTTCTTCTAGTGCTGTGCTATCATTAGCTAACTTTACCTGCATCTTTTCTAGGATAGTGCAGGAATTTCACCTGGGCAAGCAGAAAAAAAGATAGGTAGCTAAGGCTTGGTGAAGTTGATTGTTTTTCCATGTTATTTAGATGTGCAGATGAGCAACAGATAGACTGATACCGAGTTTGTATGTAGTTGTGCAGCTGTTTTATCTATTCAGTTGGAAGAAATGAGAATATGTAAAGGAAGCAGTCAGTAAATAAATATTTTTGGGGAAATTAATCTCTAACCAAAATACTGTGGAAATTTTAATATACATATTTGAGAAAATAATCTCAAACCAAAATTCTGAGGAAATTTTGTGATAATCTCAAACATAAAAGTTCAAATTTTTACTGTGTAAAAAGTACATGTATGCGAATGCGATTCTACGTTGCAATTCAAATTATTGGAATATAATCAGACTTTCAATTATTTTGATAGAAGGAAGAATGAAGTTTATTTGAACTTCATTTCTGTTTAAGTAAATCCATGATAAAATGAGATTGATTTGCCGTTATCGAATTTTAACTAGATTTTCGCATAGGAGTCAAAGCCGCTATTAGTCTATAAGTAACTTCAGAAGAAAAAAGTGAACTTGCGTGACCTGTGATTAAGATTAGATTGTTCAGTTGCATTATAGGTTTTTATTGAGACTTCTGTCTTATTAAATTTAGAAGCTTTTTCGAAGAAACAGACATTCAGTTGGATTTGTTAGTGTAAGCTTTTAACGTTGTGAGCCACGTCTTCAGTGTTTGATTAAAATGTAAGAAAAGTGTAAAATGAATATTTTAGGGATGGACTATGTGCAATGTAACATTATAGGATAATGTAACAGAGCTCCAAATAAGGAATGTTTTTTTTTTAAGTGCCAAAACCACAGACTCTGTAATATTTTTAGCAAAGGGAAACAACTTTTGTGATGCAGTGTTTGCTTCCCTGGATGATAAAATCTTTCCCAAATGGGGTCTGCTCATAGAGGAAAGCATCACTCCTACGGGAACAGTTGCTTTAAGAGTGACCCCCCATTAAGAAGGAAGGCAAAGTAAAAGTGGATGAGTTGCTTCCCCCTGAATGTACAGAACCCAAATTCCACCTTATCTGGAGCTCTGAATCATTAACTTCTGTTTCATAGGAAATTAAAATTAATGTGATTGCTATGTATTCTTAAAGTGGCAAAAAAGCAGATGACAAAATTTACGTCTGCAAAATTAAAAAAAAAAAAGAGAAAAGGTTTCTCCAGAGAATTTAAAGAATGGAGAGCAAACAGTGTAGATCCAGATGAGCTTCCTCTGATCTGGATCTATGCTGTTTAGAAATTCTATTATTCACAGTTTTGGCACTGTAACTTTCAACTCCTAGTGGCACACTAGAAGTGAAAATAGTTAAATTTGCAAACAGGGTGGATCCAGTTGAGGTGGCTCATAATGAGCCACTTCTTCTGGATCTATACTGTTTGCCCCTTTTTTCTCTGAATGCTCAATATGATATAGCTTGAACAAAACATTTTTTTTAAATTGTGCAGACGTAAATTTTGTTGTCTGCTTTTTGCCTCATTAAGGTTTAAGTTTAATCTGTTATTTTAGCCTGAGCAAAAACTAGAGCAGAGCTCAAGCTTTTCTGGCTTTACAAGAGCATATAGACTACTTATAATCTGGATAAGAAGCCAGTGAGATAAAAAGTGAGAATTACCGCTATTTTGAGTAGATATGGTAACGGTAAGCCACTGTTAAGTAGAATTACAGCATGGCTTCCTGTATTAACCTGAAACTGACAGTACCAGTGCTAAGATCTTGTTGATCACATGTCAGTTGTTCTTTTTGCATATTACCCACAATTCCATCCTTGAAGCAGACGAAAAAAGTTGAGCTCTTAGAGAAAAAGCTAGTTTCAGTGGATTAAGATTAAACACATTTACCTGGATAGAGTAATGGGGAAATTTGTGGTGAAAATGTTTTAATTCTTTTCTTTCTTGCTAATTTTCTTGCAGTTTAAGCTGAGAAAAAATGATTACATAGAAAATTGTACGAAAAACGTCAAGTTTATCTGAAAGTGAAAAATTTACCTGTGTTACCTGTGAATTCTATACATTGTGGTAATTTATTTTACAGAATTTAGTGGAGTAACCTCTCTTATAATGAAAAATGATAAGTGAGTAAAAAACACTGAAAGTGACGGAAACGTGTTTTGATATAGTAAATATGCTGACGTTGTAAACATGGAAAATAGAAATAATATTAGAAATGGAATGGATAAAACATGATATATATGGAATTATACAAGCTGAAAAGCAGTGCTCCCGATACAACCTGAGCCTTAAAACCTGCTGTCTTCTCGGATTACAGGTTAACGAGCATGGATTTTATGATACTAAAAGTAAGTATACTACCTTTTTAATGCGCCAAAAAGCAGACGACAAAATTTACGTCTGCAGAATTTCAAAAAAATGTTTCGTCCAAGCAATATTATATTGAGAATTTGAATACTAGAGGGCAAACAGTGTAGATTAAGATGAGGTGGCTCATTATGAGCCACCTCATCTGGATCTACACTGTTTGGCAATTCAACAATTTTAATTTTTGGCGCTATGTTTTATTTATACATTTATTAGATATTTTGATACAGGGCTGTAGTATTGACACTCCAGAAGTTGTAGAAGACTGCGTGATGATATTGATTTACAGTTTTCTTAAACTTGACAATTTCATTTCGTAGGTTGTAAACTTCTATTTAAAGCTCGGCTGTTCAAAAGGTTAATATAGCATTTTATGTGCCCCTTTGTTATTATTGTTGAATGTTAATAAACCTATTCCAATCATGTTAGACTTTGATGAGTGAATAGGTTTGCATATTTATGAAAGTTTACTCCAGCGTGACATCTTTAATGTTGCTTTGCGATGATAACTTCAAAGCGAAAGTGAAAGGTAACATGAAGATATGATATGTGCGATGAAAGAAGGGGATGTATGATTTGTGCGAACACTGACAAATCCATGCTTAAAGAACGGACTCGTATCAGTATCCAGTTTCAGTATGTAATCTTCAGGACCAGTTCATGCAAACTGGGAAGACTCAAATCAGGCTATGCATCTGTAGATGCACAGCCTGATCAGAGTCTTCCATTTACCCATGCTTTAAGACATGTTATTTTGTGTTACGTCTTGTTTAAAAGAGTAATAAATCTGTTTAGCGCCACCTAAAAGATAACATCTTGGTTTTGACAGGGACATTGGTATTTATAATAACACTGAAACATTCTTGTATCTTGTCATAACTATTGCTGGAAGAAAAATTTATCAAGATTTTTTTTTTTTTTTTTTTTGATGAACTACTGTATTATGAAAGATTGTATGGCCTCTCAAATTTCATACAGCATTGGATTATGTGAGGGCTTCAAGGCCCAGCCGTCAGTTTGCTGATCTTATTTCAGTCCAGTGTGGGGAGACTCAGTAACGCAGTGGCTCAAACTAGTGGTCTGGGTTTGAGTAGTTGGAGGTGGAAAATTGTTTTACTTGTAAATGGGGTTGCATTTTACTCAGCCTTTCATTACCACCTTTCCATCAGCATAATATGACTGTAATAATGTTGAAAGGGCTGTTAAACTGCAAGCTGTCCATCCATCATTGAAGCAGTGCTGAGGAGAAGACCTACTACAAAATTTGCAAACATAGATACCTGCAACTGCAGAGAAGCGCCTGTTTCAGAGCAAGACAACTCTTTGCTTAGCGACCCGGTATAACTGTAACTGCAAATTAAGAAACCTTGAAAAGAAAAATAGTGAGACCCATGCTTCTCTTTGATTTCTCTTTGATTTATATCAGTAATGAATACTAACCCATTAATGCCTAGCATACCATTATAAGGGTATGGGCAAAGGGGGCAGGTCCAGATCAGATGCCGCAGAATGTGGCGGCTGATAACCCCTAAAATTGGAAATGGACCTATCCGACTTGTAATGTGGAAGAGTTCATTATGCATATATCTGTAAACACTTTAAGCACCTGAGTGACGAAAATAGCATAATTTGCAAACAGCGTAGATCCTAATGAGGCGGCTCATAATGAGCCGCATCATGTAGATCTACACTGTTTGCCCATGAAATGTTTTGGACATGTCATTTTTGGAATTTTTGCAGACGTAAATTTTGTCATCTGCTTTTTGGTGCTTAAAGAGTTAGATCAGAATAACTGATGGAGAGCATCCATTACAGATCATACTGTAGAAGTGATGAGACTTATGGTTACAGATCATCTGTACTATAGTGATGAGACTTATGGCCAGATCTTATCTCAGTCTTGAGAGGACCTGGTTGCATATTGTCTAATAGTTCTTGTAAGAATCATATTTAGTTGATTAACTCTGGAGTACTCCTTGAGTGATGTTTCTCGTACCTCAAAGAATGACTTTTTTGTCTTCTCCTCAGAAAAGAGTTCAAAAGATATGAGAAAAACTTCCATTTAGTGTAAACCATTAGTAGTTAGAAAAGTTGTGCAGCAGTGTAGACTTCAATCCGGCTGTCCCTTAAAAGCAAGTCTGTTTAGGGCCTGCTCAGAGTAAAATTCCATGTAGATTGTAAGTACCAGGATACATCCACCATCCTGCAGTCTTTCTGTTAGTCTCTTTGGTTGGCCACATTGGAGGTCTAAGCCTGCCTGGTTAACTGACCGTCCTGACATGACCATAGTTGTTTACCGTGAACGTTAAACAATAACAAATCATCATCATCATGGCCACATTGGCAAGATATTTTGTGATAATTAGGAGAGCTTCATTTGGTTTGAAGAAAATCTTGGTTGGCTGCAGTTTGTGATTGTGGCATGCCCTGGACCTTTCTATGAACTTTTTTGAAGTTGCATGTTGGTAAATTCAAAATTACAAATGAAATAAGCATTGATCTATTTGTGGGCCATCATAATTCCAACCAACCAGTCTAAGACAAGTATTTTTTGCCATAAATCATGGGAACTGATAAACTTCTACCAGGTACAAAACCAGGGTTTTATTTATGCAAAGCCATTATTGGGACAGACATGCCAGAGCAAACAGTGAAGACCCAGATCAGACTGCTCCTGGTGGAGCAATTTGATCTGGTCTGCACTGTTTGCCATTTCTCCAATGGGTTTTAGATGTCTCATGATTGATCATATCCAAAGATGGAAAAGCAATTTACAGGCACTAATTGAGTAATGTTTAAGGTGTTCTGATAAAAAGCATTTTTGCTGAATAATTGTGGTATATCCTTTTCTATGGTCAGTGAACCAGTTTCCGATTCTTCTTTTTCATCCAGAATGTTTTTGTCTGTTTCATCAGCTGATTTATCAGAATGATAACCTGTTGATTTATTGAAATGATTTACTTAATGTTTTTCGTGGGATAAAAAAAGGTCAATAAATTAAAACAAAGAAGAATTATCTACTATAAATTTGTTATCTGTACCAATGAAATCTGATCAAAAAGCTAGAAGCTGTTTGTGTGTTTCCTGACTGTATGACTTCTCTTTCTGTTTGAGAATTTGAATGGACTTATTTCGCAAGCTTTGGCTCTATTTGGCATTGTTTAAAACCTGGAATGGAAAAGGTTGGAATAGAATGCAATTGATGAGATAAAAAAACATTCTTTTGGCTTGCTTTCAGAGCCTGTGATGGTACTCTTACAGGAAAAAAATTGTTCCCTTAGTGGTAGCAAATTCTTTCATGAAAGAGTGCCATCCAAAATCAGAGTAATGATGAAGAGGAGATTTCAGGGCTTGCTAGTCCAGTTTATTCCATGTTCTTAACTATGGACAGGTTTTGGTTCATTGCAACTGTGAAGCTTATGTTGTGAATTGGACAGAAGGATGAATTCAGTTGGACTTTTGGTCAGACTTTCCAGACAAATATTCTTGTTTATTGGCTGTCATAAGCTTCTTATCTAACAGGCCAGTGGCACTGCTATTTCATCAAAGGAGAGACCCTTTTTCATGACAGGGTCATAAAACCAATAAAGACTCTCTCTGTGTGTGTGTGTATGGGGGGGGGGGGGGGGGGTTCTTTATAGTAGAGAATATTTGTCTTAAAGGGTAAGACTTATGACAGTTTCTTTTCTAGTTGCCCCTGTTTTTTGCATGTTTGCAGAAAAAAGCTGAATGCAGAGTTTATTCATGACACAAAGATAAAAAACATGACAAATAAATACCAGTTTACAGTACCTATACCTATCACTAATCAAGATCAAAGGGGAGCTTGTTGAAGCAGCTGGTTGTGTTAGAAGAAGCTTGGTGAGGTGATGATGGAATTAGGTACCATCTATACCTCACTTGCTTCACTGACTCTTAACTCTTTAAGCACCAAAAAGCAGACGACAAAATTTTTGTCTGCTAAAATTCAAAAGATGCCTTGTCCAAGACATTTCATATTGAGAACTCAAAGACTAGAGGGCAAACGGTGTAGATCTAGATGAGGCGGCTCACCGCCTCACCAGGATCTACGCTGTTTGCAAATTTTGCTAATTTCGTCACTAGGGCTTAAAGAGTTAAAGCGTCAAAAAAAAGTGGAAATTATTAAATTTGCGAACAGCCTAGACCCAGATGAGGAAGCTCACTATGAAGTGTTGTTATATCCAATAAAGTGAGTCACTTCTAAAGTTTTTCCTTTGAAATTCCTAAGCTGTATGGTATTTCTGTCAGTATCTTTTTTTATGTTTTGAATTGGTTCCTACCTCTGATATGTTTCTCCTGCTGTTTGTTTGAACAAAAAAATGGTCTACCTTCCCCATTATGCCTGCACTCCTCTTTGAGCATGTGAGTATGAAGGGACAATGCCTTTGAGCATTTGAGTATTAAAGGACAATGCCTATGAGCATTTGAGTATTAAAGGACAATGCCCTTGAGCATTTGAGAATTAAAGGACAGTGCCTTTGAGCATTTGAGTATTAAAGGACAATGCCTTTGTGCATTATAGTATTAAAGGACAATGCCTATGAGCATCTGAGTTTTATAGGACAAAGCATTTGAGGATTGAGTATTAAAGGTCAATGCCTTTGAGCTCCATTTGAGTACTAAAGGACAATGCCTATGAGCATTTGAGTTTTTACAGGACAAAGCCTTTGCTGAGGATTCAAGTATTAAAGGATACTGCCAGGTGAAAGCTATGTCTTATATTCTGTCCACCATGTGAAGACATCAGCCTCCCATGAACATTTCACCTCCATCTGAAACTAAGTCTATATTGATGACAAAACACAACTGAAGGCCAAAGGAGCTTCAGAGTAAACCTTAATTATTGGCCATGTCATCAAGACAAAATAAATGTAATACTGAGAAAAAAGCTACATACCTAATTACCTCAGAGTAATGAAATTTTCTACTTTAGTAATAAGCTCAGCAGCTGCGTCATCCATATTCCATATTGATTCTCTGGGCAGCTAATCTTCATGAGATCATGGCTTGAGACTCTAATACACACATCTTGGGCAGCTAGAAATCCACCATGTCTCATCCATCCACCCAGCCAAAGCAGGTTCATGGGGGTATACGATCTGCATACCTGTGCTGTTGACCGATCCAATACTCCGCAAAGTGGCTTTGACTGAGAATTTGGTTGTTGGCAATACCAATAATGGTAATTGATACTATTGTTAATGACTGTGGACTGAGGATATATTGCTGTCGGTTGTCTTGGTCGACAGCCACTTTTGCATGTATGGTAACTAACTAACAGGTGCAGTTGACAGCACAGGTATGGAAATTTGTATTACCCCAGTGACTTTGGGTTTCCTTAGTTCTTTTCTCAGCTGCTTTTGATTAAAAAAAAAACAAGCTTCATAAAACAGTTTAAAACCAGGGAAATGTTTTAGCTTCAATGGACGATGCAATATACTACCATATTTGCAAAAGCCATCACCAGACAGGATAGCTGGACTAAACTTCGGCTTGCCAACAATATAAAAGTTCCAACATTTAGGAGAGAGTAATGGGCACCCAGTACTGATGCCATTGTCAACACTAACAAAACTGCAATTATGCTCATGCTGCATTTTTGTACCAGGGAGCTAAAAAATGTGATAAACATTATACATGATCTGTTTCATCCTTTCACATTATCACATTTCTCAAACAAAAATTAGCTCTGAAATTTGAAGACATTTTTTAACCCATAAAACGTTTAGTTTTCCTCAGACATTTTTGACATTTCATGTTTAACATTTTTTTATGTCTGCCACATAATTGTAATTGATGTGTACTTTCTTCAAGAATAAAATATTTTTATTCTCAGTAAGTGCCAAGAAATATTTATTTCATCAGCAGTATATTGTCACCACAAAATATATAACAGATGGCCGCCTGTTAAGTAGACAAGATTAAAAGTGCTTCTTTGATGGCAGACCCATGTTTTGTCTGTGGGTGTGGATTTACAGTTATATCTGTCAGTTTGGCATTTTAATCATATATTTGAAATTGATCAGGGAAAGGCCCACTTAGTTCAGATACTATTTCCTGATCTTTGCCCTCGAAATGTCATGGTATCTTGACTTTTTACAAGATGAAGATCATAGAGCCTGTCAGGGATGCTGCCTTTCTAGCAGACTGACGCCATGATTGTTTTAGCATGGGGAACTTATTTTGACATGTGTATAACGGTAATGCATATTAATGTTTACCAGAATCCACTTGATGTCCATTACCAGTCTGTGTTGGAGATTAGCCCTGGTGTTGGCATTTAGATCCTGGTTTCAGAACATTGACATATGGTTTACATATGCTACCAACCCAAGCTACATGCCAGAGTCTGAAAGTTATAATTTATGTGTTGTATACAAATTCTTCTGACAGTAAGCGTGACAATTTTGATTGGTCTTAATCTGCCATGGAAGGTGTCAGCATTTTGTTCTAGTTTCCTCATTTTTTCTGCCCCTCCCATGGATTATCACACAGCAGTGTGTGTTTGGTATCTTGTAGGGAAAGGATTATTTCACCTCAAGTTCTGACTTTATAAAGGATAAACAATGAAAAATAACATGGTAGTGTTCCAGGATTTTAAATTTCTTGTAAGTTGTGGAGATTTATATTAAGATTTGATAATATGTTCCTGAGTGAGCTAGGATATAGAAAGTTCAGTTGAATTTTTTTTTTTCTCCTACCCAGGCAAAATAGCGACCATGGTTGACCATGGTCATCATAAGGTTTTTGATGGTTGACCATGTTTTATCATGGTCAACCATCAAATACCATGAAAAAAAACAACAATATCTGTTCCATGATTGACCATGGTCAGCTGTCATTTAATTCAAAGTAACCATGGTTGACCATGGTCAGCTGTCATGAAACCCAAACTAACCATGGTAGACCATGGTAGAAAAAGACCATGGTCAGTTGTCATGAAATTGAAACCATGGTTGACCATGGTTGACCATGGTAGAAAAGGAAGATAAAAAATGACTACTATGGTTGACCATGGCTGACCATTGTCAGTTGTCATAAAATTCAAACTAAACCATGGTTGACCATGGTAGAAAAAAACATGGTTGACCATGGTCAGTTGTCATAAAATTAAATTTTGTAACTTTAGATTACTTTCATTCTTACCATATAACAGGTATTTTGGGGGTTGGGGTTGGGGAAGGACGTATTTTGCATGTAATAGATTGGTATAATAGATGCATAATGCTTTCTGTATCTGTTTTAATTCAAGTATCAGTTTGATGATAATTGTATTGTGTGGAAAATGTTTTAGCATGAAAACAGATAAAATTTCCTTTTAAAAGGAAGGCTTGTCCAGCTAAGCCAGTGAAATGTTCATGTGTTGTTTATTCAAGTAAACCCAGTTGTTAGTGCACTTTCTGTTGCTATTTTTTATTTAGCAAAGTAAAATTTCTTAAAGTCTCAATAGTCCTATCAGCGGTAAGAACGCCTAAACTCAAATCATTGTAAAAAGCGGTTCAACCTTCACATTTGGTAATAAATTGTGGGTTGGTGTGCATATATTGAGTCATATAACTGGCAAAAAGTAGAGAAAACAAGTTTTTGAAAAATAACAAAACGCTCCACAAAATACAATTTCCTGTTCTGGTTTCCCGTCTAGCCATGCTATATAAACATAGGCGAGATAGTGATTGGGACTCCATTGTATTTTTACCATTTCATGAAATCCAAAGTAGGTCATTTTAGTTATATATACTAAAATGACCCAGATAAGTTTTCAAACCGATTTTAAGTGAAACTCAAGGATGTTTTATTTTTTTAAAGCTACCTAATCACGGTCATTTCCAATTACGAAACTGTAGTGAGAAGCTTGCAGCGATACCAGCAATGGAGCCAATAACTTCTTGAATGGTGGCATTATCTACAGGTGTGAGGTAAAAACAAGTGTAGACTTTATTTGAAAAAACAGATTGAGGAAATATTGAAACACACACACATGGGCCGTGTTATGCAATCGGTAGGGCACTTGACTCATAAGTCAGAGGCCCTGGATTCGAAACCCGGTCTTAGTACTGGTTAACCGCTTAGGAGGTCTAAGCCTGCCCAGTAATAGTGTGGTTAGGTTAACTGACCGTCTCGAATTGACTATTGCTGTTTACCGTGGACGTTAAGCGACAAATCACACAAACACGTACGCACGCATGCACGCACAGAGAGAGAGAGAGACTTTTCCAACGTTTAAGCCGTTAGGCATGTCTCAAGGAAAATTACTATATGGACCTATTTCAAGTCTGTTCTATATGGCTGCTAAGTCACATTTAGTTTGAATCAATATTTTAGGAAAGACTGTTTCAAACCTGTGTCTGTGGAATCTTGGCACATCTGAACTTGGCATCAAAAAAAGACAACATATATAATTATATATTCACTGAACTATATTTTTGGTTTTAGTAGCATCAGTGACAGTGACTAGAAGGAAATTTTGACACTCTGAGAAGAAAATGCATGCTACTATTGTTTGAGATAATAACTTGCTTGCTTTACAACATTTGGGAACTACAAAGCACGGAACCCATTGTGTTCATACTTCCATGAACTTCCGAAAAATGAAATTTATCTCTTACATTTATACTATGTTTTCACATCAATTTTGGTACTTATTTGTGAAGTTCTGGCTAATTTTACGCCGAGGAAAGGATGAAGAATAGCTATTTACCAACGTGTTTGGTAATGACGTTCAACAGCCGTCACTATGACATGACGTATATCAAACGTTACGTCGGCCAATCAACTTATCGAATAATCCGTGACGTCGAATAATCGGAAATAGACTTCAACTCTAGGTTTCATCATATTTTACTCCATGTAACAGGACTTAACATGTTTTTTTTGCCGATAAAGTAATGTTGATTGTTGACGCAGTAATCCTGCATATGTTGATAGGAGGTAACGTGTATGTTGAACCTCAGTTCAGTTCAGTTTCCTAACGACGTTCCCCAAGGGCTGGCTCAGCCACTAGGAACACGTTGTTAGGTATATTGAACTTGGTTTAATCCAATTTTTTAATTTAATTTATTTATTTTTTATTAGTGAAAGGTCAATATACAGTAATACGTCAAGCTTTCAAAAATATATACATTCTGCTGGCTATCACTCTGACATGTAATCATTTACGTTCAAATTTGTATATTTATTATGTTGTTTAAAAATTATCTTTACCTTTAAGAAACTAGTCTACTGCGTAATACAAAGTTGCAAATTATATAAGTATTACCTCCCTTGAAACATGCCATAGGCGAGTCATACAAGAATCCTGCTTTATGCCATATGCGACCAACAAAGGTACCTATCAGACTGCATTTTGCGCAGTCTGATCATTACCATGTGGGCGATCCTATACATTTTCTGTTGTCGGATGTGGATAAAAAAAATGCACTGAGGCAAAGTAGCAGGCGAAATTGTATGTATTTTATGACGTACGCGAAGGTACAAAAAAATTGTCCGGCATATACTAAAATATAGAGTGGAGTCAACCTTTGGAGTGGAGCTAGTCCAGGAGAGAAATTAGAACATGCCCCTTTGCATTTTGCAACTGGGCATTGCCCGAAAATGGTGAGGCATGGTTTCTTGTCCAGAATACTCCAAAATACCATTCCAAAAAACCACACCACTCCATAGGTTGACCCCACTCCATATTTTAGCATATGCCAACTCTCCTGGTATTTTCCGAATGAGCGTGACGTCATTTCTTCCGAAAATAACTCGGTATCACTAAACGACATGAATACTGGCTTGTGGCCGAAACCACAAGCCAAAAAACAAGATTTAAGCCAGCCATATATGGGACTGATATACATGATATATGGGATTTTATGTCTCTATGATTTATATATGTTTCTGTTTTTGTCTGTTTTATTAGTTCTTCTGAATAAAATACACATTTGAAAAGTTATTTTAATATGTGCTTTATCTTTTTCATTGTATTGATATTGTCTAAGTATCATCTTGGTAAAGCTTCTTAAAATCCATCTAGTATTTTCAGGGAATTTTGAGTAGAGTAAGCTGTTATTTTACTGATAAATGTATTATCTCTGAGTATGTCATAACCTAATGCTTAGATAAATCAGACTGGAAAGATACTAGGAGCGGTATCATATGAAAAGGCATCTTATGGCTTGTTTGCACGGTGAAGACTCGGATCACTTGCACAAGTGCATAGCCTGAAAGAGATCTCTACTTTCCACAGTACAGATTCTTCATAGTCCAGTAATGATTTATGCAGGCAGAGAAGCCTCAGGTCAGACCTTGCAAATGCACAATCAGGGTTGGAGGTTATAAAATTTGAGAATAATCTCAAACTCAAAATAAAGCACACTGACTGGCTGCTTCCGAGCATGTGCTCAAACTCAAAATAAAGCACACTGATTGGCTGCTTCCGGAAGCAGCCAATCAGTGTGCTTTATTTTGAGTTTGAGAATTTACTCAAGTTTTATTACATCAGGGCCTGATCTGAGCCTTCCCTTTTGGCACATTTTCTTGCGATATGACTCGTATGAATTTTGCTGGATTTTTATGTTGCAAAGATAAGATGATGATATATACTCTTTTTAGAGAATTTGTTCTAGACCTGTTAGACAGAAAAAAAATGACAAAGAGACAAAAATAGATTCTGAAAAATTGAAGATTGAAGAATAGCTGTTTTGTTGAAGGTTTTTTGGACTCAAGCTCTGAGCTGTTTTCATAGGAACATTTCGGTCGTTCTGTTCAAGTTTAGAGAAAATGCTGCCTTTAAGTTTGTGGTAATAACATACCAGTTGTGAGTTTGATCTAGACGAAGTTTGATCTCCAGATTTATGATTTATACTCTAAGAACTACTTTATCTTTTTTATGGCAGAGGATTTTCTTCTCTGCAGCTGGCATTAGAGTGGAATTACTGGAAAACAGAGCTCTGTTAAGAGCTTTGAGGAGATTTTCATGAAAAATAAAAAAAATTCTGATACAGTCTGAAAAGGGTGGGTACAAAAGTTCCAAGCATCAGTGAGTTTAGTCTGTTCTCTTAGAATAAGCCTCACCTGCCCACCCTTTTATCCACCTACTTATTAACACCCCCACCCCCTCCCACCCCGCCCCCTTTCTCTACCTACCAATTAATCCCCCCCCCCTCCTGCCCCTCTCATTAGTAGACCCCACCCTCCCCACAACCAGCAGCACCACCATCATCTCTTTCATCAGTTCCTTTACACTTAATTATCATATCATTAAATACAAACACAGTTTAGTAATGAACCCCATTGTTTATATATAAACAGAAGCAGTCAGTTTGCTGTTATCAGACCAGTGATTTAGGGGATTGTATTACCCCTTGAGTAGGGGTTGATGATCTCACTACAGGAGGCAGGTTCAGATGGAGAGTTCCTGAACAGACAGAATTATTGGGATGAAACAGGGCTTCCGTTAATGGGCGTATGGCCGTATATTACGCCCAGGATTTGCTCCCGTACGTCGAGAAATTGGACCTCTGGCGTCTGGCATACGCCCGATAATTGTTACATACGGCCGTTTGATCTTGTCCCGACGTATAAAATATCGCCACTGTCTTTAAAATTCTAGCACGCGTCATAATTAATCGGATTAACGCAAGTGTCAGCCAGACGAAAAGACCGCCTACGGGCCAATCGAGATTGTCCGTATGGAGCACTGAACCAGGTAACATATATGTCAGGACCGCCTACCTGTCAAAAACGATTATCAAAATAACGCCCACTCGTAGATTCAACCTCTTACGGCAGTCTGCAAAACAACTTATCAAATCAGTGTCCGTCTATTTTTACGATCGCGAGAATGTAACTGACCTGTTTGTGTAAGGCGTATTCCGACTTCAAAAGTTTGTGAATGTATCCATAACACACGAATACTGAAGCATGTATTGACAAACTCTATCCAAAGTTTTTAAGAACATAACATTCATATTAACGCTTGCCCTTACAACGAAGGTCTTGTCATGATCCATACTGTCGTCAATGGAGTTTTTAGGAATACAAACCTCTTCTGCGAAAAGTGTTGATTCAAAGCGAAGATACACTGTTAATATTATTAGTCGCTATTTCCGACGTGTTATGGTTGTACGCTCTGGTACATTGTTTTGATTAATGGTACTATTAAAATACGAATACTGAAACGTCCATTTCGCCGATTTCCTAGTTGTATCGTCATGCAACCCAGTGCGAAAATAATGCCGTACAGTGTGCACAGAAATAGCGCATTCTGATCAAGGTCTACGCGATTATATATACGGTAGCATTGATATACAATTACCTGCACGTGTATGGGTCAAGCACGTTTTCTCTTTGATGTAAAGATCAAAGATGCCGCTGCGAATATATACGCGTGCCGTACGCAGTGTCATACCGTGAGACAGGTACCTCAGTACACATACCGATAACTAACAATCGTACCAGCCAGCGCAACTAAGCAGTCAGACCGGTCTTTCTTGTTCGCATCTAACATGAATAATAATTAACATCGACCTAGCGACAACCGAGTTCTTCGGTGGAAGCGTGTTATTAAACATTCCGTAAGTCACCGTATTTCCGACGCGGCCCATTTGGTGGCAACGAAAGGGAATATTATGCAATAGCAGACAGTGCAACGGCGAGTCTTCAGAGGACTTGCGTATTGTTCACTCACAAACAGGAATGACTCTGATTAGACTGCGTTCCGTAAGTCACCGTATTTCCGACGCGGCCCATTTGGCGGCAATGAAAGGGAATATTATGCAATAGCAGACAGTGCAACGGCGAGGACTTGCGTATTGTTCACAAACAGGAATGACTCTGATTAGACTGCGAAAATGCTCAGGCTTCCTTTCGAAGATCAAAAAGAGCACTACAGTAAGGGAGAGAGAGAGAGGGACGTGTAAGGGGGTTGTGTGGGGGGGGGGGGGGGGGGGGGTAAAAATAACCATGTATAAGTCATTCCTAAAAACTTCGGACTTCCAAAAAATTCTCTCAATACGTCCAAATCTGACACCATGGAAGTCTGGACTTCCAAATTTTGAAAGTTAGTGGAAGCCCTGGATGAAAAATATGGTATTTCTCAGAGCTTTAGATAAGAGGGGTATTTGATGATAATTGAGGGATGATTTTCTTTATTTCTCATTGAAACCATTTGTTGTGACCCCTCATCTGAACCGTCTCGTCGAGACGGTTCAAATGAGGGGTCACAACATATGTTTTTATCCAGAATTAACAAAATTTATTCGTAATTATCACCAAATACTCTGTTTATCTAGGGCTCTTATTTCTCAAGAAATCTTGTATTGTGACATCTCATTAGAATTACCATAATAAGGGGATTCTAGTTAAAGTGAATGGGTCCACTTATAGGGGAAGCAACTCTGCTATTTTCATTTTTGCTCCCCTTCTTAATGGTGGTCAGCTCTTTAAGGAAAGAATAGGCTCCCTTTGGAGCCGATTCTTTCTTTTAAGAGTAGACCCTATTTTGGAAGGACTTCACTTTTCAGAGAAGCATGTAAGAAGTCACAAACAGTTGTTCCCCTTTGTAAAAATGGTTGGTAAGATGGCGGTATAATTCCATCATGAAGGCTCGAAAAAGTTTGACCCCAAAATTTTGCATATTTGGCGCTCTGAAAGCCAGACTGGTACACTTGCAGTTGCATGTTTCTGTGACAGCCAAGAAAATCTTGAATAATAATTAATGACTCATTAATAATTCATTAATAGCTCATCATCAATATTCCTCTGAGTGACAGGTCTTGCAAAAATCTGGTTGTCTGTTTGTTTTCTTTATCAGTTTGTTTTCTTCTCCTTGTGTTCATTCAAATCAGAAACTTCTATTATTTCAAAATCAGAAACATCATTGATTTCAATGAAACTAAATGCATCCAAATTTTGAGATGGCATCAAAACTCTTTCTTCCCTTGCGAAAGCCTTAGACAGAGGGATCTGAACCCATAATCTCCAGCCAGATAGAAGTAGGAACACCTTATTAATACTAATAAATGCCGTAGGGTCGTTGCATTTTACCAAAAGAAGGCATTACTTAGAGCCTAAATTTAACTAAACCACTGCTGAAATCTCTAATAAACAGTATTATGGTGATTGGGTATACTTTCAGAGGAAGTAACTTATCATTTTTGGCCTCCCTTCTCATTAGTGGTTGGGGTCAACTCTTAAAGGAGCAAATTCTTTTAAAAGTAGACCCTATGTTAAAGAGCTATCTCATCCAGAGAAGCTAATAGGAATTCATGCAAGTTAATAGGAAATAGAGGCAGGGGACATTTATGAGAGCGGGGACGTTTATTAGGATTAATACGGTATTTACATCTTTTGTAGAAAAAAGTACATGGGTCTCTCACCTGTCTTACTCAGGTGTGTAGTAACTATGGTTTTGGAACTGACAAGCCTAGAAACAAATGATGATCAATTCCTCTGATAAAGCTCCAGTAAAAGCTTTCCTGAAAACAATTAACTGCAGATCTGTAACAGCTGATGAACTCCTGACTACATCTCACAGCAAAAGTTTGTCGGCCCATCAATGATCCTAGTCATTTAGAACCATAGAAGCAGTTCTGTTTGATGTAAATTTTACAACTAAAGATCTACATGTGGTTAACTATGTTTCCAAGGCTGTTACGAAATGAAAAAGAGTCATAGTTCCAAAACTGTGTGGTCATCGTGGCTAAACAAATTTGTTTAGCCACGATGACCAGGTCGTTTGGGAACTTGGACTCTTTTTCATTTGGTAACAGCTCTTTTTAGTTTTGTAACAGCCCTTGTATATACATAGTTAACCAGGGGAGAGATCATGAACATTTAGAGTTCTGTGTAAGGTGGTAAATTGCCTGTATGCACATTGTCACAAAGCAGAACTACCGTAATCGACCCATTTACCGCACCGTGCGCTTCACTTTTTCAAAATTGCAACAAAAAGATGTGGTTAAAATGTATTTAATAACCGCACACTCAGAACAATGAAATGCAGGGTGACTGGAAAGAGGCAACATGGGTAGGACTGGATATACTTTGTGTTTATACTTTTCATGAGTTCCCTGTTAATTATTGGGTTTTGTGAGTTTCAAAGAAAAAGCAGTGTGCGCTTGTGCAGTTTGTCCGGAAATGTCCTTGGTGTGCGGTTATAGGGGCATGTGCGGTAAATGGGTCGATTACGGTAAATCAAGTTTATGCTCCTGATTGTCTTAAACCATAACATGTACTTTAATAGCTCAAATGCACCATAGCATGTACTTTAATAGCACAAATGCACTTGAAGTCATCTCCAGTCTGAATTAAGGGGAATGGCTACACTTTCAGGGAAGCAGTTGTCATTTTCATTTTCCTCACTTCATTGGGGTAAACTCTTAAAAGAAAGAATTCGCTTCCTTTCCTTTATGAGGAATGGATGCCTGTTTTAACCCTTTTGCACTCAAAAAGGCCAAAACTCTATGGAGTTTTGGCCTTTCTAAGTGCTATAGGGTTACAGGAAAAGCAATATTAAACCCCAAAATTTGTCTGGCTTTGATAAAAAAAGATGGAGAAAAAAAAACACACAAAAAAAACCATAGAGGTATATCCATTCACCTTAAGCTGTTTTCTGATCTCCTGCCAGGTATGAGTTTAATTAGAAATGTGGGGAGAAAATGGGCCCCATGTGTGAAATTGGAATTCCTGGAAAAATATTTACCCAGTTTCAAGAGGAAACAGAAGTGTTGTCTGAAGGATTAATCAGAATCAAATGATTTTTTTCTCCATCTAAAGACTTTTTGTGGCATTAATAGGCTTGGTTTTTAGTATATTAGAAAAAGTGGCACATCTGCAGTAATGGAACCCATAATGTCTGACCTTTCTGTTTTTTTTTCAGAACACCTGCTTAGTGGTATTTACTGAGACGAGATCTTTTATAATTTTGTCTTGGTGGAAAAAAAAATATAAGAACTATGTGGAGCAAATATGAGAGAACTGGCTGTGTTTACCAAAATAGAAATTTTTATATTGCATAAAATATTTCTTGAAAATCATGATTAAATTGCTTCTGCAGCAAAATTTAGTGTTTCAGAATGATGGAATGAAGCAGCTTTAATGGACCTTGGTTTAAAGTCTCTGTCAAAAGTCTGGGAGAGGGCAGGGTTCGAACATGCAATCCCTGGATAGGTAGCCTAGTGAAGCAGAATCAGGTGGGCATTTCTCGGCAGGATGCTATTTATTATGCGCAGCAGGAAGCAAGAGATGCGGACCATCTCGGCGGTAGCCAAATATGAAGGACAGTCCAAGCAGGAAGCAAAAAGTGGCAGACTAGTTTATGCCCTGCAAAAATGCTCACTCTTTCCAGTCTGCGACAAAGACAACACTTCAGTCTATAGCAAATGCTTTCATAGAGTCAGTTGGTGCCATCAAAAAAGACAAGAAAAAAGGTCTCCATTAGAGAAGCTATGGTATATATGAGAATTATTTCCATGCTGTGTAAAAGAATTCCAGTATGCACATCTAAGCCTTAAAGATAATGAAACTCAATCATTAGCTTATTATCTTCCAATAAAAAGGATACATAATAAACCAGGGGGAGGAACAAGGCTTATGGAGTTAATTATTAATTGCCCAATTTTCAGCCTTGTTATCATAGTTTGGCAGTCTAGGCTTAAATACCTGGAACTTATTACACCTGTAATGTCATAGAGTGGAACTTTTTATTCCAGACTTCATGAAAACTTAGATACACAAAATAATAGCAGACTTCATGAAAACTTAGATACACAAAATAATAGCAGTTTTAAAATGCTATTATTTTGTGTATCAAAGTTTTCATGAAGTCTGGAATAAAAAGTTCACTTTTAGCTTAAAAAAAACGAAAAAGAAACTTCTGATTCTGTACATGTATTTGGACTATACATTTCAAAAGAATGAAGATATTTTTCATGATATTGATGAAGATTTTGGTGAATACCAATCTCTATATAAACAGTGTATAAAATTCGAAATCAACTCAGAATCAGTGACTAAATTTGGTAAGTCTGTCAACAGTTTCGATGAGTTTCATGTAATGCCATTTGGTATGCTAAGTGAGCCACAAAGTCGGTCAGTTAAGGTCTTGTAATTACTTTACCATGTTGATTTAAAATGTACACCCAGACAGACACTAAGGTTGTTCATCATTTCTGACATCAAATCTTGTAGTAGAAACTTAATAAAGAAGGTGATTTATCTTTCACCTTGTTTCTGAAATTGAAAGAATTACAAAACTTGTTGTCTTCCCAGGAAACAATGACTGTTTGGACACATCTCTAATGTGAAAATTTGATTCGGCTTGACAGGTACCATCAAATACTTTTTCGTTCAATTTATCTTCCTTAAATCTTTCAAATTTCAATTTATTTGTGATAAATCAGATACCTACATTTGCATGACAGCTAAATTAATTCTCATTAACAGAAAATATGACAGAACTGTAACATTAAAGGTAATTTTGTGAGAATTAGTTTAATGAGGTCACGAAATTGAAGTTTTTGCTCTAAGGGCAAGGTAATGTCCCTTTTGTATACTTTTACCTTTTAGACTCATGTTTTCCTTGCCTTTGGGGGTTGGAATGATGGATTACTCGAAGAAGGAGGAGATGAAGGTCAGTTAGCCAAGTTTGATATGTCAGGCAATAACTGAAAAATCTTTCATGTGAATTAATAACTTTAGTTCAATATTTCCAATGGTCAGGTTTTGTATTGAGTTATCCAGTAGAGCTGGACCAGAAATTTGGCACATCCAGTAGAGCTGGACCAGAAATTTGGCACATCTACAGGCAAGAATGCGAATCATCTACATACAGGCCCTTTCAACAGTATTTCAGTCATATTGAGCTGATGAAAGGGTGATAATGAAAAGCTGTGTGCAGTGGAACAAAAGATTTCTGCCTCTAACATGAGGCCAGTGCACAACCCACTGAGCTAGATGTTTGACAAGCTCAGTTTAATCCTTAAAGTGCCAAAAAGCAGACGACAAAATTTACGTCTGCAGAATTTCAAAAACTGTATCGTCCAAGCGATATCATATTGAGAATTCAAACACTAGATGGCAAACATTCTAGGTTTTCCCTACTACCCCATACAAATTTATCAAAAGTAGCCAGGAGAAAATGCCTAATTTTGACAAAGTAGAAGGGGAAAATCCCTGCCTCCGGCCTCTTACTGAAACCGCTGATGTTGGTATTTCAGTGGAAAGCTCATTAGCTCATTGTAGTAACATCTTAGCTACATGGAATTTGCATTTGAGGAATTCACATGCCAAAATTTTCAGAACAAATTAAACATTGATAAAGAAACACTTGAACTCACTTTCCTTATCTTCACAGACCCCTGAACAGGTGGAATAAATGATTTCATATAGACAGAGGAAACAGTTGCAATTTTTCTGTAAACTCTGATGGATTTCCTTTCTCTGCATTTGCTTCAGTTTTAAGTTTGTCATTATCTGCCTTAGTGTATACTTGCTGGTCATCTTTAGTTTGAATACATGTACATTCTGTGACTCTACTGTGAAATAGACCTCTAGAAATACATGTACTGGCTCATATTGAGCCTGCAAAATGGATGAAAACATGCCTGTGACTCTTCTATCAGTTTTCTTTTTCACAAATTTTCCAATCTGGTCTTTGATTTAATTAGTTATTGTTTAATAGTCAGTTTGTAAGCTTCCAGTTCATTCAGTCTGTCAGTGAGTCAGCTTTGATCTGCATCTCTGTCTTTGACTTGGAATGTAAGTTCTTGGATTTAGCATATCAGTTCTACTTCTATACCCATCATAGCCTATGAAATTCATAATTTTTGTCATTGAACTGTGCTTAATACATCTGTAATCGCATCTGTATCTTTAGCAGTATCACTGGTATTCCCGAATATATCAAACTGATCATTGAACCTTTTAACACTGATCAGATGTAATCTTTCTAAATCTGTATGTATAAAATACACAGTACTTTGGGAAGTATTATGGTAATTATGTATATTTGAGTAGGTAGATAAACATTTGATTGAAATCAGATAAATTTACTATAAACAGAAGATCAGAAATCAAACAAATTAACAGATCTTCTTAATAATGAGTTACAATCAAAACATAGGTATCAGCGATTCCTTTGATCTTTTGAATATAATATGAGGAGTACGTCATTATAAGAAATTACTCATTAATGTACTAATGTGGGCTTTTGTCTTCACCTGATGTGGGAAAGTAAAGGAAGGGCTGGTGTTATCGTATGGCTGTTTATGTCCACGTTTGGGAAGCTGAGACAAGCCCTATTGTTTCAGGTTTTGTTGAATCGGATTTTGTTTCAGTTGACTAGGAAAAGGAAAAACACAAATAATATGACAGTCTGAATACTAAAATGGAGGTGACAAAATTTTTATCTGCAAAATTTCAAAGCATTGTCTTTAAGGTATATAATGTCAGAAGGAGAATTCAAAGACTAGAGGGTAAACAAAGTAGATCCAGATGAGGCTGCTCATGATGAGCCGCCTCATCTGATCTACACTGTTTGCAAGTTCGTTTTTGGCACTTATAAGTGTTTTATACAGATTTGTTTGCTTCGTATTTTAGTTCAGATTTCATTTTTAGACTCCTCTGGAGTCTCTGGAACATCAGACAAGCTCCTGACCATGGTCAAAAAACAGAAACTAATGTGGTTTGGCTACATCTCAAGGTCATCTGTCTTGGCAAAGATGATTCTAGTCAAGGAGAAAGGTTCAAGAGTAAACAGGAGAAGAGGTTAAGAGTGAATATCAGCACAACTAGGGCAGCTGAAAACAGGACTAGGTGTAGAGGCATTGTTGCAAAGTCATCTGCGGTGCCCCAACGACCTTTAGAATAGAACAGAATAGAAGTCAGAAAAAAAGAAAAACAGACAATACATTAGTAGGATGATACATCTGTATCAAGTTTGCATTGGTATCAAATGGTGTCAAAAAAATTGACTCTTATCAAATTTTGAAAAACTAGGAGATTTTTACCAAGCCAAGCATGATAGGGTTATTGTGAAAAGTTATATTATGATTTGGTTTCAGGATATATCAGAATTTAAGGTCGGCCATTTGATCATGTGCATGTCAAAATTAAGTGAAAAGGTATCTGTCAAATTAAGTCATGCAGAAAACTGCATAGTCAACCCTCATGCCGGATTCAAAAAAGTTCACTTTTTCTGCAACTTAATCTGCAACTTAAAAATCCCGCCATAGACTTGATAAGATTTTTGCCACTGTTGTCATACATTGGGTCCAGAACAGAACGGAACAAAAAGTATGTTACCTCATGCTTCCCAGCTTTGTCCAAACAACCTGTTATTATGCTAGTTTGATAATTGCCGTGCATAAATTCGTCAGTCAAAAGTCTTCACAAAGGAAAAGACATGAAGTCTGTCAAAATGCAATAGAGGATATTGAATGGTTTCTACAACTTAACCCTTAAAGCGCAAAAAACAAAAACTGTTGAATTGGCAAACAGTGTAGATCCAGATGAGGTGGCTCATAATGAGCCACCTCATCTGAATCTACATTGTTTGCCCTCTAGTGTTCGAATTCTCCATATGATATCACTTCGACGAGACATTTTTTGAAATTCTGCAGACGTAAATTTTGTCGTCTGCTTTTTGGCGCATTAAGGGTTAACCTTGATCTGATATTTCCGTATCAGATGGATTGAATGCACCCATAAGAACCATATTGCATACAATAAGAGTATTATTAGAGGTGAAAATTGCTCCTTTTAATGTAATTTTAAACCCCTTCAGACTTCTCACCATCTTAAGATGAATTGATACTCCTATTTGTTTTCTGCCATTTTTACAAAGGGAAGCAATTTCTGTCATTTTCTTTTTGCATTGATGGACATCAAAGTCAGTCCTAAACAGAGTTTATGCTTCTAGAGGAGTCAGTTCGTTGACCCCTAATGAGAAGAGAGGCACGGAATGAGAAGAGAGACAAACATGAAAAAGAAAGAGTTGTTTCCCCTGAAAATATATTTCATTCACCTTAAGTGGAAGTATTATAATAACTGGTGAAATTTTGGCACAGTAAATTACAGTATACAGATTTAACTCCTTAGTGTGACAACCACTTTTATACAGGTGCACAGTTCAGTTGCCCTTTGCAAGATCACCCCATTTTCACAGTCTCTTGTGGAACATGAAGAACCAGCAGATTTTACTTTTCAGAGAATTTGTTGCTCGTAGATACCACACCGAGTAGGTGACAGTCGAAAACGCTCTATCTTTTGTACTGTCTGCCACAGCTGCTATTGTCACATCAGCTTCGTTGTCTTCAGTATGTCCATTAACTTCTCACCTTACCTTGTCAGGTTTACCTGTCTAGTTTGTATGTGTTAAATTATGTCTTCCGGGACAATTGCTGATGCTTGTAGACTGCTGGAAGCCCCGGTAGCTCAGTGGGTTAAGCACTGGCCTACTGATCTAGTGGACCGGGTTCGAACCCAACTTCAGGCGAGAACCTTTCCTACCGTAAACAGGGTTCCATAATTGCACACAGCCTTCCATTATCACCGTCCCATCATCCTGATAAAACTGCAATACTGTTGAAAAGGACGTAAAATCGCAAGTCATCCATCCATCTTTTTTGTGGACTGCTTTGAAGTCTCATTTGAATTGCCCATAAGCTTGCTATACAGTGTACCATAGTGCTGATGTAATTAATTCAGATTGGAAATTTCAGATGGTCACTCAGTGCTAGATTTTATGGTTGGAGGTTGATTTGATGATCATTCCTAATTCTCCTTAAAAATGGCTTTTCCATATTTTGTGATTTGTTATATGCATTTTAATGATTGAGTGGCCACAACATTTCTTTAGAGAAATAGCTATTATCAAAAAGTCTGTATGAGGAGATTTCTGTTTTGATCTAGAGGACCTTGAATGTAAGCGTTTATAAATGATGTTGGCAGAGTACCAAAGCTATGTTTTTTATACGGGCTTCTCCGTTTTCAGTATCATTTCACATACCAGGCGTACCATGGCTGTTATTTTTTCAAGTCATTTCCTATCCATAATCTACTGTCTCTGATAATTCAAGCATGATTATGAGCTCAAATGGACCATCATGGGTGGAGTCCGCATTGTTACTCCTTTCAGACTCTTGTTTTAGGTTGCAGATATTGGGTGGGCCACAGATATACTTTGCCAGTTCCGTTTTCTCCATGGTATTAGGATCTGTATTAGTGAAAGCATCATTAAGCTCTGCTATGCTGGAGAATATTGCAGTGCAAATAAGCATGATAAATGTTGCCCACAGTTGAAAACTTGGGCGTGAATGTTTGATTTTCTTTGTCAGTCATACTGCAGTCATTTCCGATACACTGTCTTGGGTTGCAAATTCAGGGTGCACCCAAAATGTTTTGAAATTTTGTATGTTGCCATCACTTTATCATTACTTTCAACCATAGCATTTCAATGTGTGATGGCTCTAATGAATTCTAATTTACTAGACATGGAAATGGGACTGGTTGTTCTAAAGGTATGGCTTAAAAGGACATTTCTTGGTTGTCTTTTACTGCACCTTTTGTGAATGTTTCATCTTTTTCTGCATATCAATCTTCATGATGAAACAGTTATATGACATCATACAGTAACAGTACATGTATAGGCTGTAGCTTATCCACACCAGTCAAAGAGAAAAGAGAAGCATCTTCAAGCACTCCCAATTTTCCAGTAATAGACAGAATTCCTTAAAAGTATTACAGCTTCAGAAATCAAGTAGAGGAAACAAGGATGGCCAGAAATGGTGAAATTCTCCATTGGAGTACTGCAGTTATAAGTGGAATATTTTATTGAAGAAATTTCATTACTTCTTTGCTTGATCTCTGTAACTGTTTCACCTTGCCGTTCAGATGGCCAGCTGCGTGGATTCTGCAGTAAATGGGCAATCAGTCAAACAATACCTTTCAAAGTTTCATTGACTTTACTTTGTGTTCTGAGTGTTTGTAAAACTCATTCTTCCTTTTAAGGTTATTCAAAGCTTTTTCAGATGTTTTTCGACTGGCTGGATAAATAAACAGATTCTTCTCATCGCTTTTCACCTTATTAGGTGCTCTGAAATGTTCACATTGTCCATCTGTGTATCATCCTGACGTAATTAAACCATGACCTTGAAGTGTTTTCCTTTGATCTTACTACATTGGGGTTCAGGTAAAACCACAATGATATAGTGGTCAGTGAGTTGGATTAATTCACTTTCTTTAATGGTTTTTCATGGTGATTTAGGTTCATCCATTATACTGAGACAAGGACTTTGGTTGGTTGTGAGCTGCTCAAATAACTTGTGCTACTTGTTTTGTGCACTGGTAGAGCCACAGATGGCAGGTAGGGCATGGGCGTACCTGGAGTAGAATATTAAAAAGGAAATGGTGGCTTGATGTTCACCTGTCATAGGTTTCATCCATATTGAATGTTTTGAAACTGCCTTGAAATTCATTTATGTTTTTATTTGGTTTTAATGAGCAGTTATACAATATTTTTTACTGTGACAAAACCTTATTTGATAGTTGTTGATTAAGTTGTTAATCTGAGATGTTCTCAAGTCCAGAGTTGGAACCAGATTAATTTGTTAACAGGGTTTCAATATTTGTTCTCACTGAAGATTCAAAGCAGTAGACATAATAACAATATCAAACTGGTTAAAATTAAGTATTTGTGATTCGAAGATCAAAGGGTTTGTGTGACAATTAGCTGTAAGTCTATGTGTATGTTTCAATGGGTGTTAAAGAAATAATCTCAAAACTGCTGATCTGCTCTCTTTAATGATCAAAGTTTGTTGATTTTGTTTGTTTGAGACCAAATCTGTTTGGACGATTTCCATTGAAGATTTTACAGAAAGTATACACATTTAAATTAGGGTCAACTTAATACATCCCTGTATAAATACTTAACATTTGATATTAATCGAGAATTAATAAGGTTGTAGTTTCATTTCAAAGGCACTTATCACATTTATTTCTACCATACCGCATCAAACCTAAAAATAAACCCATCTTAATCCTTTCTAACAAGATTTTTATTATGTCTCCCCCCTTTAGGGTCGGGAGACATATTGTTTTTCCCCGGGCGTCTGTCCGTCTGTCCGTCTGTCCGTCCGTCCGTCTGTCCGTCTGTCCGTCTGTCTGTCACAAATCGTGTCCGTTCTATAACTTGAAAACCGCTCCAGCTATATTCGCGAAACTTCATATTAATATCAATCAACATGAGATGACGTGCAGAGTGCAAGAATGGTAACTCTGGCATTTATACTTTTTGAGTTATTTCCCTTGGAACTTAGTCCATCACAAAATTGTGTTTCAATCGTGTCCGTTCTATAACTTGAAAACTGCTCAAGCTATATTCGCGAAACTTCATATAAATATCAATCAACATGAGACGACATGCAGAGTGCAAGAATGGTAACTCTGGCATTTATACTTTTTGAGTTATTTCCCTTGGAACTTAGTCCATCACAAAATTGTGTTTCAATCGTGTCCGTTCTATAACTTGAAAACCGCTCAAGCTATATTCGCGAAACTTCATATAAATATCAATCAACATGAGACGACGTGCAGAGTGCAAGAATGGTAACTCTGGCATTTACACTTTTTGAGTTATTTCCCTTGGAACTTAGTCCATCACAAAATTGTGTTTCAATCGTGTCCGTTCTATAACTTGAAAACCGCTCAAGCTATATTCGCGAAACTTCATTTAAATATCAATCAACATGAGACGACGTGCAGAGTGCAAGAATGGTAACTCGGGCCTTTACACTTTTTGAGTTATTTCCCTTGGAACTTAGTCCATCACAAAATTGTGTTTCAATCGTGTCCGTTCTATAACTTGAAAACCGCTCAAGCTATATTCGCGAAACTTCATAAAAATATCAATCAACATGAGACGACGTGCAGAGTGCAAGAATGGTAACTCTGGCATTTATACTTTTTGAGTTATTTCCCATGGAACTTAGTCCATCACAAAATTGTGTTTCAATTGTGTCCGCTCTATAACTTGAAAACTGCTCAAGCTTTATTCACGAAACTTCATACAAATATTAATCAACATGAGGCGATGTGCAGAGTGCACAAATGGTAACTCTGGCATTTATACTTTTTGAGTTATTTCCCTTGGAACTTTGTCCATCACAAAATTGCGTCTCAGTCGAGTCCGTCTATAACTTTAAAACCATTCAAGCTATATTCATGAAAGTTCATACAAATATCAATCAACATCAAACGACGTGCAGAATGCACTCTGGCGTTTATACTTTTTGAGTTATTTCTCTTGGATTTTTGTCCATCACAAAATTGCGTCTCAGTCGAGTCCGTCTATAACTTTAAAACCATTCAAGCTATATTCATGAAAGTTCATACAAATATCAATCAACATCAGATGACATGCAGAATGCAAGAACCATAACTTTAGCATTTATACTATTTGAGTTATTTCCCTTAGAACTTTGTCAGTCACAAAATCGTGTCTCAGTCGTGTCTGCTCTATAACTTGAAAACCATTCTAGCTATATTCACGAAACTTCATACAAATATCAATCAACATTAGAAGAATTGCATAGTGCAAGAATCATAACTCTTGCATTTATACTTCTTGAGTTATTTCCCTTGGACCTTTGTCAGTCACAAACTCGTGTCTCAGTCGCTTTATTACTTGAAAACCGGACAAGCAATATTCACGAAACTTCATACAAATGTCAGTCAACACTAGACAACCTGCAGAGCACAGCATTTATACTATTTGAGTTATTTCCCTTGGGGAACTTTGTCATTCACAAAATCGTGTCTCAATCGTCTAAGCTCTATAACTTGAAAACCGTTTAAGCTATATTCATGAAACTTCATTCAAATATCAGTCAACATATAAATAGACGACGTGCAGAGCACTGTAACTCTTGCATTTATATTTTTTGACAAAAACTAAATATGAATATCAGTCAACATTTCATGACATGCAGAGCATAACAACTATAACTCTTGCATTTATACTTTTTACTTATTATGAATCCCTGCTTCAGGGTAGGGAAACATACTGTTTTTCCCTTGTCGTCTTAATGACTGATCCTTTTGACATCAAAAAGGGGGGAGACACTCTGTTTTTTCGTAGAAAAACAATTCTAGTTAGTATTCAGATTTTGACACCACCATTTTCTTCAGGGAATCGCTAGTTTTAATATTCATTTAAATTGCAAAATTCAACCTTTAAAGTGTGGAAAAAGGGGACAACAAAATTTAAAAAAAAAAAAATCTTTAGTCTTAGCAACACCAGATTGAGAATTCAAGGACTTAAAGGCAAATAGAGTAGATCCAGATGAGGTGGCTCATACCATTTTCTCACAGATGATAAATCCCAATGTGGATGGACAACTTGACCTGTCCATCTGCTTTGGGAATTATTAGGGACATTTGAATTGTCCAGCTGCATTGGAATTATTGCTTGGTGAGAAAACAATTTAAAGGATCCACTTAATATTATTAAAGTATTAACATACTGAAATAGTTTAAGATACTATTATGACCTGATTAGATTTAAATTTCATTCAAAAATTTATAGGTCAATGGGACTATTGTAACCAAAACTTGGCTCAGCTCCCTGCAAAGAGAAGATGGGTTACTTAGATTGCTTGATTGCCTTGCCAGATAAAAAAAGAAATGAGGACTCAGAAAATCTGATATCCTGGCTGAGCCAAAAATAAAAAAAATCTGATAGTTGACTGTCTTACAGGTTTTAAGGTCTCCAGCAAGAGCGTACCCAGCGGGCACATAACGTCGAAATGACGTCGCACTACTGACGTCGATGCGACGTCATCACGTCACATCGACGTCAGTGTGACGTCATTACGACGTTATGTGCCTGCTGGGTACACTCTGTGATTTGCCTCTTGAATCCATAGTGCCAACATCTTCAGTCAACCAATACAACAATGACCATGTTTGGGTAATTCTGGTCGACTAACTAGTGGTTATCACTCCTGACAAGCAACCCTGTCTTTAAGGGCCATTTTAGCAGCATTTACGATTTGAGCCATGACACTACAAAACCAACAAAGTGGCATGTGCACCCAGCGAAGACTCAGCCTGGTCATTCACGCAGTCTAATCAGAGTCTTCGCTGTGTGGTTTAAGTGTAGCTAAGGGTCTAAGCTAGCTGCATTCGGACAGCGAAGACTGGTCAGACTGGGCGGATGCCCAGGCTGATCTGAGTCGTCGCTGAGCACACATTTGCCACTTCGTTGGTTTTGTCATGTTGCAGCTGATTTCATGGTGGGACCTCTTTAATAGCCATCTCTGTACTGAACTTGTCTTTTTAGACTTCAAACAATTTAGTCTGTTAGTTTTAGCAGGGAATATTTTATAAAACTGTTAGCAGACAGTGTAGATCCTGATGTGATAACAAAGAGCTGTTTGATCTAGAGCTGCACTGTTTGATCAGACGTTTCAGTGAGTCTTTTTATAGGGCAACCATGAAACACAATATGCTCATACATGTATATATTTCTCAAGGATTTCAGGAAATTCCTCTGTTTCTAGTAGAATCAACAGTAGGATATAGATTATGTAATTATGATGAACAGGGACAGCTGGATAGTATATGCTTTCCGACTCATCTTTTATCATGTAGGAAACATGTATACACATAACAACATTTCCAGATTCCACATGGCAGAGAAGTGCTTCATGCTACAGACAAGATTCTTATATATTGGTATATGTTGTAATAGAAGGCTTTCAGAAATTATTTCTTGTTAAAATTGTGTACAATCTATTTAAGCTATTGACGTGCATTTGATGGCAAAATGTTTGCCTGTTCTGCTCCACATTTGCTATTCCCTAGTCTATCCACCGTACACACAAGCACACCTCCTCTGCCATGCACCAATCTACCCAGTCTACACACAAGCACACTGACTGCCATTCCCCAATCTACCCACCCTACACACAAGCACACATACTCTGCCATGCCCCAGTCTACCACCCTATACACAAACACACCTCCTCTGCTGTTCACCTGTCTACCCACCCTACATACAAGCACACTTCCTCTGCCATTCCCAATTTATCCACCCTACACACAAGCACACCCCCTGTGCCATTCATCAATCAACCCACCCTACACACAAGCACACCTCTCTACCATTCCCCAATCTGTCCACCCTATATACAAGCCCACCTCCTCTGCAGTGGACAGTGCCATTGACCAAGTCAGTGTTGTATAAGGCTTAGCTTAAAATGACTGCAAAATAAATAATCTCTTCCCAAGGCAAATGGGCCTGCCCAAATTCGAATATGGAAGGACTTCTATGATTAAGGCGAGGATTTTCCCCATTAGACCGGCACGACAGGTCCGAATTTTCGAAAGTATAAATTGTGCATATTTTTCTTAGCAGAGCTTCCACAAATATGTAAACTGTGTGAAATCAGATCATTTGTGATTCAGACCCAAAGACATGGGGAGATAATCCAGGTTGACTCCACCTACCCTAAATTCAAGATTTTCGCATGCCTCATTCTTTGAGGTAATAAAAATATTGAAATCAGTCATTCATTCCATAATGTTTTGTCATAAATGCATGCTAAATACATGCATATCAGAATATAAATCAATGATTTTCTTCTTGTTATGCCTGATTGGCATTTAAGCATGCAAAACCATAGTCATACTTCCGGTCAAAACGGCCAAAAGAGAACGCTTCACTATAACTAAAATACAAGTACTCCCCCCCCCCCCCCCCCCCCCCCCCCCCGTGACCCAGCATTTCCTTTATGCAGCAGACTTCTGTGTTGCAGGTACGCAATATATATGAGTGGGAAGCTGGGTCACGGGGGGGGGGGGGGGGGAATGATACTCAGTAAGCCAAAGAAGAAGAATAGTCAACAGGAGCACTGTGATCTTCCAGGATTATATTGTGTACCATGACCTTGCAATGAGGTCAAGGTCATATACATATGGTCAAAACTATCCAGTATTGTCTGTTATGAAAGTAATGTAGGTAAAAACGGGTGCAAGTATACAATAAATCATTATCTCAACGATCAGTTTGAGGATAATTTACAATTAATCTTAACAATGACGTCAACGTCAACGTATGTTTAACGTACTTTACATAGACAGAAACACTTGAAAATTCGTTTGTCATGCAAGATACATGTCTTGGTCATAAATGCAAAGCAAAAGTATGTGATCCGTATAACTTTTTAATCATGGGGAAAATTCACGCCTAAACCATAGAAGTCCTTTGAGTTCATCACAAGCATGGCTAATGCTTCTGAACCAGCGAAAATGCTAAATTTACTCTGTTTCCCTGATGACCACCTTGAATTGTCATTATAAAAAAATTGCTTAAGACAAGGTCATAAGATGCAAGTGAATTAAATTAAGATATAATAATATGAACATAGCCACTGTTCCTAGACTACAAAATTCCATCTGTCAATTTAACTTGTAAATTCCTTTCAAACTGGTAAGAAGATAGTTTCTATGTTTGTTTAGGGAAAGTTTGTGTCAAGTTAGTTTAGTTTTAAATTGTCATTTGTCAGTCCTGAGATGATGTTCTTCTTGTAAATTACCAAAGAATTAATCTTGATTTGTCTATTAGGTACACGATAATCTTCTGGAATGCATACCTATACAGAGCTTGATTATAAGCTATTGTTTCACCGAGTAGGCAAGTTCTGAATTGTATGTGTCTGTTGCATCTTTTGAACCAGTATGTTACATGTTTCTTCAAAAGGTATGGCCATTTGTGCAGTATTTTTTCTCAAGCACGAGGTGGGGGGAACAAAGTAATTGTGTTGCATTCTGTTACATGCCTAGTTCATCAGCTGTGCTTAAAACACACCACATATTGCAACCATGGCTGAGTGCAGTGGTATCAGCCAGACTATGTAGAACTTGCCCAAACCATGCTGATACCATTGCACTCAAGTGCAATGGTATCAGCATTGTTTTGGGCAAGTTCTACATAGTCTGGTAGATACCATTTCTGCAAGTTCTGCTTCAACCATGTCACCTATTACAAGAAAGCTTTTATGTTCATTATTAAACTGTTAACATAATTGTTTAAGATTCAATGAGAAAGTTTTGTCTTGCCTCTTTTGGACTCGTCACAGTCCAGTCTCACCAGTATCTCCTCCAGCTACATGTTTGCCACAGTTGCAAGTGTGACAGTAAGCCCAGGTATAACATGATCCACATCATCTGTTTTAAAATACTGCTGTCTGTAAAAGTTGCTTATTTTTGATTGAGCTTAATGCTTGTTTTGGGATGAGACCTAAGTGTTTCCATGTTGTACTCATTCTTTGAACTGGTTTTGAGAACAATAAGGTACTGTCCATCTTCCTCTAACCACAATGACTAAGTCAGTCTTTATATTAGTGCTGAGGATTGGAAAAGGAGAGAAACAAAAGCAATTCATATTTAACTTGTTTCTGAAGATGGATAGGGTGATCTCATAGTTCCATAGCTCTGGAAAAGAAAGAATTGTTGGATAATTCTGGATTAAGTTTTGTTAATTTTGCTTAAATATTCAAATGTTTGTTTTGGTCCTCATCAGAAGCTTATGAGTCAGCCAAGTATTAATTGGGAAGATGGCAAACTATTAAAACTATCATTGAATAGTACTCCTCTTATGTAGAGCTTGAGTGAAATTTTTGTCGGGAAAATCTAAAAAATATGTTTGGTCCAAGGAACTCAAAGACTAGAGGGCAAACTGTGTATAGATCCAGATGAGGCAGCTCATCATGAGCCACCTCATCTGGATCTACCCAGTTTGCAAATTCATTTCGGCACTTTTCGGGTTAAAATATGAACTTAAGTATACTGACAGTACTCACTGGAATTTCCAGACAAAGTTCTGTCTGATATGATATTGCTTTTTCTCAATCTCTCATTTCTGTTCTGTTCATTCGCTGATAATATCGGAAGAAAAATAGAATTACAGACCAGATTACTGCCTAAACCATGATTTGGGTGTTTCATCTATGACATTTATTGTAAACACCATAAAAATAGTTTTATTTTATTGCATTGTTTCTTATGTAATGAAGATAATAAGACTGAAATAACAGTTATCGGTGGTTCTGGTATTGCTTCTAAAACCATAAATGGCAGATTGTTATGTCTTATTCTTGCTTTATGTACGCTAACTGGTCCTGTTGTCAGGAAGCTTCAGAAAATGGGCGGTTGGGTGGGGTGATGCTGAAGATTTTGGGATGATTGCCTTGTCTGTGAGTATCAGAGACATGCTGTATTAATCCTAATAAATGCCCTGCTCTAATAAATGCCCCTTGCATCTTTTCCGAAAATAATCCTATATTAAATTGCATGAATTCCTGTTTGCTTCTCTGGATAAGGTAGGTGGTTCAGTGGAGTCTACGCTTAAAGGAACGAATTCGCTCCTAGAGGAGCGAATTCTTTCCTTTAAGAGTTGACCCTTACTGGGGAGGGAGGCAAAAATAGTAGAGTATATTTCTCTGAAGTATACCCATCATCTTTGTATTGCTTATTAGAGGTATTTTGGTAGTGGCTGATTTACTACTTTTTAGGCTCTAAATAACGCCTCCTTTTCGCAAAATGCAAGGGCGTTTAATAGGATTAATATGGTAGCAGTGGTGTTGGTGCGTAAAGTTTTGTCTGGTTTAGGTCTGTTTGTATGGACAGGCAGGACACCATCTTTCATGGAATTCTTGTTTCTCCAATTTTGCTACTTGCAAACATTGCGGTCCCTTGTTACTATAGAACAGGCTGACTTGTGCAGTTCTAGTAAAGGGCCACATTGTATGTGGAGGGATTGGAAATTCAGAAATAATGTTACTGAATTGTCTTTGACTACTCTTTGTATCTATAGCTTTAATTTAGGGCATAGCCAGATTATTTTCTTAAAGTCTTAAGTGCAAAACATTTTTTTCACACAAACAAACAAGACAAACACAATTATGACTAGGAAATTAATGTTTCTGAGACAGACTATGACGTAAAAAAACAACCAGCCTGTAGCCTATACTGTAAAACAATAAAAAGTTTCACGACAGTGAATGGTCACCACATCAATTAAAACCTGCCTCCTACAAACCTGGCTATAAAACATTTTGGTAAAAATTATTAATGAGATGTTTGGGTGTTGCATTAACTCTTTCACTACCAAAAAGCAGACGACAAAATTTACGTCTGCAAAAATTAAAAAAATGCCTTGTCCAAGACTTTTTATATTGAGAATTCAGAGACTAGAGGGCAAACAGTGTAGATCTAGATGAGGCGGCTCATTATGAGCCGCCTCATCAGGATCTATGCTGTTTGCAAATTTTGCTAATTGCGTCACTGGGGCTTAAAGAGTTAAAAGCTGTCCAATATGTCTCTAGAGCCTGGTTTATGAGGACAGATTCATTTCTCATGTGTTCTTGTCGTACATTTTATCATTCATGTTATGGTTGTTGAGACAAGAAGTATGATCGATGGATCACTTGTTGGTTATACATCCTTTTCAATGGTATATCGGCCATATCAGGACCATGGGAGGGGTTATTTAGCTTTGAACAGAATCTCGTCTCTGGCAGGAAACAAACTCGCGACCCTCTGATTCAAAGTGGGGAATGCCAAACATGATTGCAAATGGTTGACATACTTGATAGCAAGTTTTAGGCAATTGCAAATGGTTGATATTTGTGCTAGTAATTTTGAGGCTGCCTTCCCTTTCCCCTCCAGTCTTAAGGTCGAGGAACACTTATACTAATCTGGGGGTCACATGTTCAAAATCTCCAGGCACTGTTTCTTCTGATGAGACTTCAAACTCTGGTCTATATGACCATCATGTTCAAGAGTTCACGCACTCATGATTTGACAGTATTTTTGTCCCTGCTTGATTATACACAGGGTATAGTCGATTCCGCTAATTTTCGCTTCCTGCAGAGACTGACTGTACATCATATTTGGCTTCCGTCGAGACTGTCCGCGAACTCTTGCTTCCTGCAGGGACTACTGTCCTCGATAATTGGCTTCCTGCAGAGACTGTCCGCATGACTCTGCTTCCTGCCAAGAGCCTTGGCAGGAAGCAGAATCATGCGGACAGTCTCTGCAGTAAGTCATTTATCATGTACAGAAGTCTCGCGGCAGGAAGCAAGAGATCGCGGACAGTCTTGGCGGGAGCCAAATATCATGTTCAGTCCCTGCAGGAAGCGAAAATAAGCGGAATTGATTATACCCTGTGTTATATAGTTTCGATATTCATAGAACATGTAGTTGCTTTGTTACATAAAAGGGTTATTACATTAAATGAGTTTTGTTGAAGGTTTGAATTTACTTAGATTGCAAATGTTTGAACTTGAAATACAAGTTAGGTAAATTTGCAGAAAGTAAACATTATTATTCAAGAAAGCTTGCTAGCTTAAGAATTCGATATCCTTTCGAATGTGAGACTTTCTCACACCTTTATGTAATGCCTGTTTGAAATCCTGTTGTTGTTACCAATGAGCAAATTTACTTTGAGTGACACAAGATACACTGATAATGTGTGATCTTCTGCCGAAAGTAAACATTGAAAAACTAATCTTTAACAGTTTGATGTTGAAATTAAGCTGATTAGTGCAATCTTGAAACAATTTTGTTTGAGTTTTCATTTTTCGCTTTCACTGCATGTATTTGTGAAGCTGTCTACTTTGTCCAGCTGATAAAAGGCAGGAAGTACCTTCCAAGGAGAGGTTGGGACCAAGAAGCAGCCTTGCCTTACTCCAGTTGACAACTGGAGTTAGGCAAGTCATGTAGTCTTAGCTATATGTCTTTATGGAAATTTGATAAGGAAAATTAACCCTAAATTATCCCCATGTTATTCCTTCTTATCTGGAGCACTGAAGTCTGAACATATTTAAGCAAGAAGAAGAAAATTCAAAATTGTTTGATATGAACGCAACTGCAAATATTTGACCTAAGCCTTACAATTTGCACAAAGGTGTTACAGTCTTCCGAAAACATACTTAACAATGATCATGGTTGATCGCAAGCACTGAATTACTAGTCAACTGAATTATTGGATAATTTTTCGTAATGTTCAATTATGGCGCACATTGATGTTTGACTTTAACAGTAAATGGATATTAACAACAACAGTAAAAGTTGCCGCAGGCTAGGGCCGTAGACGATAATGTCAACAGTTACAGGTGATTAGAATAAAACCTTTCATCTAAATCTAAACTTCTAAACATTAAATCAAACACTGTGATAGCTGAACTGCTGGTAAAAAGTATGAATTATTTGGTGAAATTTGTGAATATTCATTTAGATAAAAAAAATATTATAATAATAAAAGTAGTGGTCTGCAGTTAAAATATAAAATTTACATACCTGGTGAATGACTGATATTTTCTTTGTCATGCAAGTCTTCTTACATCAGGAGGGGTTTACATATACAGCAGTACCAGTTCAGAGGCTGCAGGGCTCATGACCTGCTCCTCTAGTCTTTACCAAAGTATGTATTTCCATATGACTTTCATGTTGGTGGGAAGTTAAACCAGAGTTCCATACATATATGGCAAAGTGAACAAAACTGCAGAGGGTATCAGCAAATTGTGTCTTTAGTCTTTACAAAAAAGAGACAATTTTGATCTAAGACTAAAAAGTGCCTGAATAGACATCTATCAGTGTATACTTGTAAACAGATTTAAATAATAAGAAGTATACCCTTAAATTGCCAAAGTTAAGATGAATAGGTACATTCACATGGGAAGCAACTCTTCCATATACATTTATGCCTCCCTTATCAAAGGTCAACTCTTAACAGAAAGACTTGCTTGTTCGGAAAGATTTTTTTCCTTTTAGACTTGATCCCAGTTTGGAAGGGCTGTCATCTATAGTAACATACAGGAAGTCAAAAAAGTTGTTTCCCTGTGTAAAAATGGCAGATGAACATGGAGACGTACTCATATACACCTAAAGTTGCACAGATTTGCCCACCAGAATACTGCTGCTGCAGACGACCAGTCTTAAAACCTGCTCAGTGGGTACTTGATGCAAGTGCATGCGCCTCTAGTCATCATTAAAAGGTGTCTTTGATTTATGTCTATGCAAATACAGGTAGAGGTATGATGGTTATTTTAAGCAAGACTTTTATTATCATTTATTCAAAGTAGCTAATAATTTCCGACAACACCTTGATTTTATGTTGATTTTTACTTTGAAGATTTAACACCAGGCATGCGCTCCTGAAAAAAGGTGACAATAGATCAAAGGAAAATTTGATTTAATTAATCTTTAGTTTGTTTCATGTAATTATGATCATGCATAAAGATCAATCTTTTATGATAGGACAGATTTGTAACAGGAGTTATTTATACAATGATTAATGGCGCCTCTTGCATTGTCAACAGAGGAAGACACAAAGTCTGACTCTGTGTTTGTCTTCTCCTCAGTCAAATCATCATCAATGGTTTTGTTTGAACCTTCTGAAATTGAGCCAGATTTAGCAGTATTTATTATTCAGAAAAGTCTTAGCATTGTCACAGTTGTAACAAATGCATTTTGGTGACATCACAAGAAACTATACCTTATACTCTGTTGATTGGCTTAAGACAGGGTTTTACCTACCGTCCCAAAAAATCTAGATCCATCTTATGTGATGGAATTTTTGGAGAAGCCAAGAATGCATTACAAAAGACTGTTATACATATGTGGTGAAATATTTTGGAATGGAAACCTTTTGTCTTAATGAATACAGCAATTTGAGAATATTGAGCAGTTTGCAGTGATTCATGTAATATTGCTGTTAGGGTACTGGATGAACCTACCAGGACAAGACTATCTACAGTCAAGGACCAAAAGAAGTTCTACAAAATTCATTTTCCCATAGATGTCAGTGTATTTTCATGTTTACTGGAAATTATTTTTCAGCATTTCGGTTAGGCAGATTACAATTATTTTAGTTCTCATTAGAAAGCTTGATGAATAAAGCATGCAAAATAATTGTTTCATCCTAGTATTTCACCCTGTAGCATGGCTTTAATTTTTACGTTTGAATTTTTGGTTAACCGCAATGGAAATTTGTTGAATCAAAATTTACACAAAGTTTTTCTAGCTGTATCTTAACACGTAAACAGTAATTATTGCAGTTTTCAACTATAGTACCATAATTATTTTATGCTTGGCCTTTAAGAATTGGCGAAATTAATTTTTTTTTGTAAACATGTAAATGTATCAAAGTCTATGGGAAAAAATATTTTTGTGGAATTACTTTTGACCCTTGACTGTATATGGGTAAATTGGGAAACTGTGGTATGGCTTTTTGCCATCATGTGCCAATGTCTCTTTACCCTATTTATCATCAAATATTAAATCTCATTACCGACAGTCTACATTGCATATTTTTTGGACAGCCAGGCACCATGTCCATTTTAGGGTCATTCCGTAACTGCCTTTCTTTATTTGAGAGCCAATCAGTGTCCATTTATATCTGAAACCGTATCCCTCACCAAAGCTATATTGTAAGTGAACATGTCATTGATCAGTGAGCTCGGAGCTCTTAAAATTACAGCTGCGGAAAAATGGTGAATGAAGCGGTAGGGACCACTTGGTTGACTTCGTGACAAAAATTGATGGTGGAATGACAAACATTTCAGACTCAGATCAGACTGCTCCTTAGGAGCAGTCTGATCTGGGTCTGAACTGTTTGTGCAAGTCTTTTTGTTGGTTCAATATTTTGGCTCATTACTGCGATCCCAAGAGACGATCGTATCTATCTGCTGGCAGGATTTGTAGTATTAGTGGCATTGTGGCTTCCTGTCACGGCAAAAGTGGGGGTATATGCTACAGCCAAAAATGCAGACTAGACCAAAACAAAATCTAGCAATCTTGTCAGCGTTTTCTCGATTCTTTGAAAAGATACATTTTCTGCTGGAACCAGGCTTGACAAAACTGCTCAGTGGTCTGGGTTTTCCCGCTTTGCATATAATGGCATAAGTGAAAAGTATTTGTTTTCCCTCGTTTTGTATTTTCGTATGATTTGATGGGTGTCTCTGGAGAATAGGGGGAAAAATTATGGTTATGTAAAATATTATCTGATTAATATAGATGGCGTTTGACAGAGAGAAATTATAGACCCAGCTTGTAGAAATATGTTTTGTATGGCACTCAGCAAGGAGTTAGATCAGGCTCTGGGACTGCTCTTTTTGCATAAAACAAAGTTACTTGGTTACTTCAGTGATTGCTTCAATGGGCTCTTGGAAAAGTTCTGTCGACCAGGGCCCAGTTGTTTAAAGCATCGGTAGTCAAGCATTTGTTCAGTCTTCTAGTACACATTAAACAAGGGTGCTTGTATTTTTGCCAAGATAATGAGAGGAGTTTTAAAAGCTCCTCACATATTTTGGCAAAAAGTTGCAATGTTTTTGCATATACATGTAATACATTTGAAATTTTAACGTCATGTTAACTAAAGACGTTAGTAGTTTTGAAAATCCTTGGCCCAGTAATTTAAATGTTTAATTAAAGTTGTAGGCAAACTTTGCAGATTAAAATACAGTCCAAGCACATGGGGTAAATAAGGTGTTTTTCATGGTCTTATTAGAAAGTATCATGAATAAAAAAGCAATTTTCTGTCACAAACGACCAAGATTCATTTTCATGAAAATTGACACTCTTTTTCCATGCTATTGAAACGATAGGTTGATTATTGGCTATTTTCGCCTCATTGAAAAAAGATTGCCTCTTTATTCAGTGGCCTGAATGGCGTTTATTGGAAAAATATTTCTTCGAGAAGAAAAACACGAGATTGCATGTTATTGATGGTAGCGTGTGTGTCTTGGGGACCTGATTTGTGTAGAAGCGTTACTTTATAGGATATTTTACAAATCTAATAAAAAATTATTACGAACTTGTGTTGATGATACTCAAGAGCATCGTACCTTATAATAGCGGCTATGAGAGCGCAATGTTTCAGTGCTCCAGATAAGAAGGGGTAACACAGATAATTTAGGGATAATTATCCATATTTCTCAACAAAAACATATTTTGTGACCCATCATTAGAACCGTCTCATCGAGACGGTTCTAATGAGGGGTCACAACATATGTTTTCGTTGAGAAATAAGAAAAATTATCTTTGAATTATCCTCAATACCCACTCTTATCTGGAGCTCTGATGTTTTCTTTGCGTCTATTGTTATAATGTCTCTGATCAGTTGTGTGTTTAGATTGACAATAACCTCGTTTATTCTGCCTCTGAAGTCAAGTTTATATTGGAGTATTGAATATTAAGGACGATTTGGCAGAATAGAGTGCTCAGAGTGTTAGCAGTGCGATTGCAAATATAGGATTATATGAGATGGTCAGCGTTGATTATTTTTGTCAAATCCTGTGTTCCTGAAGAGCCATTTTCAATGAGAAGGTAACAGTTGTTTGTTTACTGTGTTTAGCTCTTAATAGAAGAGGTCGGGTGGGAAAAAGGGACAGGGTTAAAAGATTTTTAGAAATTTTGCAAACATAAATTTTGTGCTCTGCTTTTTGGGGATTTTATATGTTAATCAGACTTTTGTTGTAGTTACCATTGTGGATAAGAAATGGACACTGACCTCAGAAGTTATCTATTCTATCCCATAACCTTACTAGGTCCTTGGGGCACCACAGATGACTTCAAAACAATGCCTTTCCACCTTGTCCTGTTTTCAGCTGCCCTAGTTGAGCTGGCAAAATCCATCCCTGTCCACTCTTTATATTGTCTTCCCACCTCTTCTTCTGTCTACCTCTTCTGCTTTTTCCTTTCACTGTGCCCTGTATGTTTTCAGACTTCCTTAAAAAACAGGGCAACTGATTAACTGCCGAGCTAAATGCAGCCAGAAATACAAACGTATTTCATACATTACAGGCAGCCAATATACTTTGTAGCTTGCCATACTTCCCTTTATCATTACGCCATCCTTATTTGGATTATATATGATTAAACGATAGTGGGGGACAAAGCCTTAAGCTACTGGGACACCAAGGATAGCAGATAATTTAGTGAAATCGGACAATTTACACAATGATAATGGATGTTTAGAGAGTACACAACATTCCCCTCATTGACTGAAGAGTAATTAAGCTAAAGTGGGCTGCTCAGTCACGCTGGGCAATGACTCGGAAGATTTTTTTATGAAGAACAGTAGGTAAGTATTTCAATCATTCGGAGCTCGTAATTATGTTTTTGACCTGAATTTAATTGTCACTGATCTTTGCTGAAGTATTCATGGGATTTCAGGTCTTTATGCAAAGATTTTGAGTGTCGAAACCTGATGGCTTGTTTACATTGCCTGGCTAGAACTCGTTCTTGGCTTGTTTACATTGCCTGGCTAGAACTCGTTCTTGGGTCCCCAGAGGTCCATTATTCCTAGCCCTGGATGGCTGGAACTACCTTTGGCTGGAACTATTTTTCATGGTCCCAAGCCTGTTTGAGCCATTGAAGTTCTACTGTATTCGATATAACGCTGTTTGCCAATAATGCTTCCCCAGAAACACTTCACCTGTCTGAGGACTCCAAACTTAGTGTGATAATGGGATTGTACTGTATGCATGTATAACATCTGGATTCAAGTCTCAAAACTTTCAAATGTTATCAAACCAAACTTTCAAATGTTATCAAACCATTGAAATAAAATAAGCACTTACAACCTTATGACAGCTGTTGGAATTACATGCATAAAGTGCTTTTATTGCAACAAAAAAGGGAATCATGTTACAATTTCATGACATTATGTCAAAAGTAAATGACTCGTAACACTACAGAAATTATTAAAAACTAATATTATCAATTCTAAATATCATAAAAGTCACGCTTACAACAAGATGCACTCTCAAACTTATGACAGTAATTTTACAGTTAAAATTTTGATACAAAGCATCAGTTGCTCATTACTGTAGAGCTAGTTCCTTCCCAGCAGGCAGATAACTTAGTAATGACATCAGATAGATGATGTCAGTGTGACATGATGTCACATTGACGTCAGTGTGACATCATTTCGACATCATGTGCCCTCTAGGCAAGCACATGACTCAGCTTATGCTTCTCTGCAGTCCAGTCAAAGCCTAAGACTGTATTGTGTATCAAGGTCAAGGTCAAGAGAAGCTGTTCCTCACAGCCATATCTCATTTTGTTCTGCAGATTGCAAAACTACCAGGCTCTGATCTGAACAAACATGATTGTACCATCAGCTTCTATAGAAAGTCCAGACTACATGAAGTCATATTGGTGTTAATTCGAAAGTAAATTGACTGATCAGTGTCATTCTCAGGCTTTGTCAGGCTTTCCAATTAGCGAAATTCTTCCTAATTAGTCTCCAGTGTTGTGAATCAATATATATGACACTGTATTAGGAGGTCTCTGTCCACAAAGCCAGAGTTAAGGAGTATGGAGACACTTGCAGGGGAAGCCACTCTGCCCTTCTAATTTTTGCCTCCCATCTTAATAGGGGTCAACTCTTAAAGGAAAGAATTTGCTCCTCTAGGAGCAAATTCTTTCCTTTAAGAGTAGACCCCATTTTAAAAGGAGTATGTCATCTGGTGAAGCTAACACGAAGCTGCATAAGTTGTTTCCCTTTGTAAAATGGTGGAAAACATTGCAGTGTACCCATACACCTTAAGGTGAAGCTTTGTTGAAAATTTTGGGATATATTTTTCTGAATCTCCAGACATGTTATGGACCCACATTAGAGCTGCCTCAGTAAGTCAGTTCTCATGAGGAGCCACAACATACCAGTTCATGGATGCCATCAATATTGCAACCTTCTGGAAAGCTTCTTTGGCAGTTGGTGACCATTGTGTGAATTTTGGACATCCACAAGATGATAGAAACAAAAAGCTGAGCTTTGATGGATGGATGGATGGATGGATGGATGAGTTGCGATTTTGCATCCATTTTAACAGTATTTCAGTCATATCAGGACAATGGGTGGTTGATAATGGACTGTCTGCAATGAAATCATGTTTATGATTGAAAAGATTCTTGCCTCCTGCTGGGCTCAAAATGGGACTGCTAGAACAGCAGTCCAGCGCTTAACCTACTGAGCTACCGCTGATCCTAAAGCTGAGCCTAACATCAACACTAATAAAGCTTGCTGCATTGTAGTTCGTTACCTTGCTGTAGAAGAAAAAGTTCTGATTATACCATCATTATTTCTCATATGAACTATAATCACCTCACCCCACCCCCTGTCAGCATTTTATGACTTACTAACAAGCTCAGATGCTTGTCTCTGTAGCATACTAATTAACAACTGAGTGTTAATTAATTACATGATGCTGTATCAATTCCACAAAACCACCTTAGAAGCCTTTTTGATCCATGATTCCATGTTTTGCTAATGAAATTGGCATGTTATGAAAAGGATTTCATACACAGTAGCTATTGCTTATGATAGGGGCAAATTTCCAGCATATTCTGTGGTATGAAAATATTTGTGTAAAAGGTAGTTGTGGATATGTTTGGCAGTTGCTTTGTATGTACACATATACGCTAGACCTTGCATACTGTATTTACTATAAACACATATGCAAGGGAGATCACTCTAATTTGGAAGTACAATTTATTTGACTCCCCATCTGAGAGCAAAATCTTCACTTTTCAAGTACCTGCTTTTGGAGAATGGAGTCATCTACTAGGGGAGCAAATATTATTCAGATTTTCAAATACTAGCAGCCAAATCATGTGATGCATCCACACATGCACACCTTCACAAGGAACATGGTCAGGTTTTTCCACCATTTTGTCAAAGAGTTACAACTTTTGTGACATCCTGTTTGCTTCTCTTTTGGAAGAGCAAATTCTTCCCTTTAAAAGTAAGTAGAGCCATCTTTCCTGGAGTAGCCATCTTCAAGACCCCTATGTTACAAGTCCAGTAAATATGTAGACACCAGCCTCTATTAAATTTTCCGAATTGTGGTAAGCTGATTCGATTGTAGATCAACTTTGATTACGATCTCAATCATTCTGTAGTCGGCTTTACTCTCCAGTTTCCTCTCATTTGTCACGTCCATGGCAGATTTTACTCCGAAATCAATAGAATTGTGCTAGACGAGCCTGGCCGACTCCATCGTCAACACCAGCTTGTGACTCTCTGATACTTGCCAATAATTTCAGCGGCGCTGTCAAAGGATTTTGACTCTATTTTCTGTTTGGCAACATGCTGCCCGAAGGAATACGGAAGCATGTGTATCATCGTGTGCCTTCAGAATTGTTTGCCCTAAAGTACTGTTACATTAATTATATTATGTCCAATGTTGCATTTAATGATGGTTAATTTTATTTTTTTCAAAGGAGCTTGCACTCGGTAGCTCCTGGGCAACATCATTTGTAGGGCCTCAACATGTGTGTTTCCATTGTGTTTGATTTGTGACATTTTGGCCTGTACTGAAGTTGATTAGGTCACGGATATTGTTTCCTTTGAAGTTCATTAAAATGGATATTATTTCCTTTGATGATGTCAATATATTTTCAAAGACATCAGCTTCTGAATGGCCAATTAGGTAACAGGCTGTTCCAAGGTTAATTGGCAGTATGTTGCTTCTGTTGAGCTTGTGAAACATGTTTGAAAAAAAGGTTGATTATGAATCTTAGAGTCTTTGAAATATTCTTTGATCTTGCACAGCTTGAATATTTCATGAGGTCAGGGTCATGACAGGTAAAGTGCAAAAAGCCAGTATCAGACACAGGTGCCTTCAGGTAAAGTGCAATAAGCCAGCATCATGCAGAGTACCTGCAGGTAAAGTGCAAAAAGCCAGCATCAGGCAGAGGCACCTACAGGTAAAGTGCAAAAAGCCAGTATCAGACACAGGCACCTACAGGTAAAGTGCAAAAGCCAGCATCAGGCAGAGGTACCTACAGGTAAAGTGCAAAAAGCCAGCATCAGGCAAAGGTACCTACGGGTAAAGTGCAAAAAGCCAGCATCAGGCAGAGGTACCTCCAGGTAAAGTGCAAAAAGCCAGCATCAGGCAAAGGTACCTACAGGTAAAGTGCAAAAAGCCAACATCAGGCAGAGGTACTTACATGTAAAGTGCAAAAAGCCTGCATCAGGCAGAGGTTCCTACTTGTAAAGTGCAAAAGCCAGCATCAGGCAGAGGCACCTACTTGTAAAGTGCAAAAAGCCAGCATCAGGCAGTTACCTACTTGTAATGCACCAGTCATTTGCAACCACGGCCCCCCTGGGGCCGGGGAATAGCAGGGATATTGACTGTTCACTTTGCAAAGCCCTGGTATATGCCCTGCACTGAGGGAACAGTTTTTATGTCAAATCCCTGGTAAAGGTCTCCACCCCCCAGGGGAACATATAAATATAAAAATCCATATTCTGACACTGTGTCTTGGTAAATTTCGTTAAAAACACTCCACTATTTTCCCTGCTGTTTTGGCAGGAATTAAAAGCCCGGCGTATCAACATTACTGCCAGGACACCTCTTAGGTAAAAACACAGTACTTAAGCCCCACTATGACCCCCCGCTATCCCCGGTCCCATGGGGGCCATGGTTGCAAATGACTGGTGCATAAAGTGTAAAATGCCAGCATCAGGCAGAGGTACTTACTTGTAAAGTGCAAAAAGCCAGCATCAGCCAGAGGTACCTACATGTAAAGTGAATAAAGCCAGCATCAGGCAGAGATACCTACAGGTTAACCCTTTCCAGAGCACAAACCTGTTTTGGGGACAAATGTAAACAGTGCAGACCCGTTTGAGATGCCACAACAAACACTGCAGCTAGATGGGAAGCAGATTCTTTGATTTGCCTTTGGGCTTTTAAAGGTAGGTTCCTGTACTAGCGATAACAATTATGTCCACAAAATAATTTCGTCTTTTTCTGAGCAGTATTGAATTCTCTTATTTTCTGAATTTGTCACTACTGAGAAACTCGTCAGATGTTGAAGAAAATAGTCGTTTTCCCTTTTGGTTTATTTTCTTTCGTTGGAATTCCAGTTCTAAAAATAACTATGTTTATTATGTCTATAAGTGCGCGATTTCTGATGCCATTCTCCAAAGGTCAATTTTCCCTTGTCGTGAGCTCTCCTAGAGGTCCTGGCATGGTGGATGGGTTAAAACTATCCCAAAATGCAATGCAGCATGACCTCAAATGCGTTATCTATTTTTGGCGCGAACTAAAAATAGCTCTAACTGGTGTGCGAAGCAGAGTTACGAAATCCCTTGCAAAACAACTTTTCTAATATTTTTTTGATATACACTTTTTAGTGAAACTTATTCATTCCCTTTTATAAGTGCTTTCCAAGAACTTGGATGAAAGATCATCAAACTTATGATGCATTCCAAAGTATAGGAACCTACCTTTAAATCAGATACTTCAGTAGTTAGCATTAACCTAATTAGTCTGCATACTAGGATACACTGTAATCCTAAAAAATGAACAGTTGCTTTTGCTTTGAGGTTAAATGTCAAAAATTGCTGGTGGGTGGCAAGCAGTTCAAATCCTGATTGAACAGTTTAGTAGGGGGCTGTTTGATCAGGATCTACTGTTGACTCAGGAACTTGATATCTTGAACACTGATATCTCAAAGTACCCTCTTATATCAAAGTGTATAGTTTGGACACATTTTTCTATTTTTATTTGCATTTTAACTCCTTTATACATGTATCAAACATCTGATATCTCAAAGTAAATTTTCTGAGACCAGAAAATTTGATTTGAGATATCAGTAGTTTGGGATGAACTTCAACTTTGAGGTATCGAGAGCCGACTGTATAGGGGAGAGCCGACTGTATAGGGTCATTCTTGTACATTGATTAATAACATGAGAAAATGGGGGTATTAATTGGATCAGCCTGTGTTTTGGCCTTCCCAATTACTGGCTGATAGTGGGCTGATGAGATTTTAATTGAACACTTTGATAAGCAGGTTCCATCTATTTTGGTTTTGGTGAAAGTTATAGCTGGCATGCAGTTCATGTTACTTTTGCAGTTGTTGGAATATACATGTACATGTGGTGCTAATATTTTCCTGGAATATACATGTGAAGCTAATAATTTTCTCTGCAGATAGGGATAAAGTTTCTCAAAATGGAGTATTGTCCTCTCTAATTTCTCCCAAAGATGTGAGTGCAAGGTAGTCCAGAAATAAAGGTAACCAGCTATAATTGTAATTCCATGCTTCTTTATGTAAATAACAAAGTGCAACATACAAAGAGAAAAGACTGTCTACTTTTTTGTGCAAAAAGAAGAAAAATTAGCCCGAAAGTATGAGACACTCCTTTTCTGAGCTTTTCACTTAAATGAGAAGTTCACCTATACACCCAATCACATCCAAATTTATTTTAAAAATATGACAACCATAGTTCTTTTATACAAAGGCACACTCAGTATTCTTATTTGAAGGAAGAGCCAAGTCTGTAAATCTTCCTTTTCATGCAAATACTTACTGCATTGGCATTTTATTAGTGTTTCGGGAATTAGATAATAGCCTTTCTCACTTTTGATTCTCTTACCAATTCTTACCCATTATTGATTCATAGACTATTATCATATGAATAGTGCCATCAGAAAAAGTTTTCCTTTTGGATATTTGCACTAAAGAATCAGATCATGCAGCATTATCTGCTTCTTTTCTGTGCAATATATACAGCTGTGACACACAGTTTGGGGGGCATAATGTATCTGCGAACAGAGAAGAATCAAATCAGTCCATATGTGCAGTCTGTCTAGAGTGGGATGTGTTCAGACTCTCTGCCCATTTGTGGCTCTTGGAGAATACTTTATATTCAGAGCAACTGCATGGTTGATCTTGATCTGTGTTGGTTGCACATAGACCTATATATATTATTGTAATTTTGCGGTTTTTGGTGAAACTGAACAACTTGTTCTTGTAATGATTGATGTATAAGAGTCAATAATGAAGACAGATGATCTTCGAATTGCAAAGCAGAAGAATAGAAGAGAGTATTTGCAAGTCTAATCTCGTATATGTCCATATTTTGATAAATAACCTTGTAGTATATCTTTTTCAGCAGAATCGGAATTTATTGAACAGAAAAATGTTGAGCATTGACAAAGAAAAAAACACACCCCTGGTTAACTGTGTTTATACAAGGGCTACTACGAAATGAAAAAGAGCTGTTATGAAACGAAAAAGAGCTGTTACGAAATGAAAAAGAGTCATAGTTTCCAAACGACCTGATGACCAGGTTGACCAGTAACTATGACTTTTTTGTTTTGTAACAGCTCTGTTTTGTTTCGTAACATCTTTGAAAACATAGTTAACCATGTGTGAAACAATAGCCAACAGTATGAGGTAGTCCAGCATGATTGAGCTGTCCAAGCACCAGCAGTATTGTCAGCAAAGTTCTGGTAAAACTTCTTAGCTATCATGGATGACATAGATGACAGTCCAAATTAAGGAATATGGGTACACTTCAGGGGAAACAACTCTGCTAACTTTTCCATTGGTGTCTATACTCTTAAAAGAAAGAACTTGCTCATAAGGGGATTAAGTTCTTTCCTTTAAAAGTATAGACACCATTATGGAAGGGCTGACAATATTGGCATCATTGCTCAGGAAAGTGGAAAAGGCTGTAAAGTGCACTCATATACGAAAAAGCGATTGCAAACAGTGCAAATCCTGATGAGACTGATTATGATGTGCCGACTCATCTGAATCTTCTCTGTTTACTTGCGAAATGAATGTTACTGTCATGAGTCTCTGGCTCAGTTATAGAACATGGTAAAACAGAAAGTTACATTTTTCGTGCTTTTTCTTTCCGGAATTATTTGATAGCATGACCAACTCGATGGTTCTGGTGTGGAATTCATAATAATAAAAGACGTTTCTGTTTCTGCTGATGCATGCTATTGGCTTAGTTAAGGGGAATCTGGTTCTGAGAAAGTCTGGTTTATTGACCCAGTTCTTGTATTCAGTGCCATCATATGTTTTATCACATTGGATCAATACAAGAGCATGCATTGTATCGGATGGGATATGGGGAATGAATGGGATGTTTGAGAATGTGAGAATGGATGGGATTTTCAGGGACTAGATTGGATGTTTAGGGAATGGATCAAAATGGTTGGACAGAGTTTTACTATTGCAGAAGGCCTGGCGATGGCCTAGTGGTTACGCACTAGGCTACCAATGCAGGTTCCACTGCCCGCTTCTCCAAGCACCTGAATCTGTATTAACACTCTAGCAAAATAGTAAGTAGCCATATCAGTGCCCCTTAAGAACTTTCTGAATAAGTACACTGGCTTAGAATTGCAAAATAGGCTTTTAACAGGAGTAAGGGGAGAAATGAGCCATGACACGACAAAACCAGCTGGCATGTGCGCCCAGTGAAGACTCAGATCAGCCTGGGCAGCCACCCTGAGTCTGTCTTCCCTGTGCGCTATAAGGGTAGCTAAGGGTCTAAGCTAACTCCATTGTGACAGGGAAGACTCTGGTCAGACTGAGTGGATGTCCAGGCTGATCTTAGTCTTTGCTGGGCATATATGCCACCTTGTTGGTTATGTTGTGTCAAAACTCAAATTATTTTGAGCACTCTGTACAAATCTGCAAGCTCTTTTGTCATGTAGCATCCCATGAAAGCAACCTTTTACAGAGCTGTAGATAAGAGGGAGTATTTGGTGATAATTAAGGATAATTTTTTTTAATTCTGCATAAAAACATATGTTGTGACCCCTCGTCTGAACCGTCTCAACGAGACGGTTCAGATGAGGGGTCACAACATATGGTTTCAATGAGAAATGAGAAAAATTATCCTTAATTATCATCAAATACTCCCTCTTATCTAGAGCTCTGTAATTTACTTTCATAGTTTGTTTAGTTTGTTTAATGTATCAACTTATCCATTCAAGGTCACCTTATTAAGTTTCTGACCAAACAGACAGACATCCTCTTCCGCTATATTCAGTAATCACAATTGAAAGTTAAGCTTCCCTTTCTTATAGTTCTCAGGGATATATCTTTCTTTCGAAAATGAGTTCTTCAATGTCCGACAATAGGTTGTAGATTTTGATAAATCAGTTTGCTGGTCAAGTTTCCAATCTCGCCTTGTATGACAATACACAGCCTGTGTTTCCGCACATTCTGATGACTTGATACCCTTGTCCTCACGAAACAGCAGCCTTAAATCAAGGATATTAAATAATTTTCCTTTAATTCATCTCAATTACTGAAATTGAACAATGTCACGACATTAACACTGCTTTTATTGTTGCCTGTTATTGCCCCTTACCTAATCAACAATAACCCAAAATAATTAAGGAAAGAAAATAATACTACCAAATGAAGCAATTAATTTGATAAAAATCTCTCTGTTGAAAACTTTCATTTAAAGATACTCATAATGGTTGTCATTGATGTGGTTATAGTGACTTCTCTCATACTTTGATAAAACAGAATAGAACTTTAGTTAGTATACATATCTAAGGCCACTCGCAGGTGGCATGTGAGAAAAAGGCCTCCTTTAATACAATAACAGGATGATCAATATAATTCCACATGGTAGCAGAGTAATAAAACAATTCCTATAATAATTTGCAGAGCTCTAGATAAGACGGCGTATTTGATGATAATTAAGGATAATTTGTCTTATTTCTCATCGAAACCATATGTTGTGACCCCTCATCTGAACCGTTTCGTCGAGACGGTTCAGATGAGGGGTCACAACATATGTTTTTAGGCAGAATTAACAAAAATTATCCCTAATTATCACCAAATACACCCTCTTATCTAGAGCTCTGAATTTGGATATGACAGGGTTTTTTCACCTTCTATATTGACACCTAATGTCTAAGTTGTGTATTTCTGCTGTTAGATAGATTTTTGCAAATTCAAAAGATTCTTATTCGAAATCTTTGGCAATTCTGCTATTAATAATTTATTACTGTATTTACTGTAAATATTATATTTACAGTAATAAATTATTAATTACATTGTTGCTTTAAAAAAAAATTCTCACAAGGTGGACCAACAAACCATCCAATAACCTAAGTAATTTGGAATATTTACTCAGTTGTGGAAAGGTATATTTAAATCATATGAATGAAAATTAATCATTGATTCAATAAAGTTATGAATGGGCACGATCTGAAAAATGAATTTAGCGTACCTAATCTTAATTTCAATGATGGGAATTTTGAAGTAATCTGTTATGGGGTTATCTGGATAAATTTAAATTTTTTGACTTGTATATGAAAATGAATGAATGAGAAAATTGTGTTAACGAGGCGCCTGTCTGTGTTGCCGAGATATTTTGACAATGTAATGCAGTTGTAAAACGCAAGTCAGTGCGTTCATATAAATAGGAACCCTATCATGCAAAAAGGTGACTTTGTATATGGTATCAGCAAAGCCCTAGATAATATGGAGTATTTGGTGCTAATTTGCGATAATTTTTGTTAATTCTGTATAAAACCATATGTTGTGACCCTCGTCAAAACCGTCTCGACGAGACGGTTTAGATTAGGGGTCACATCATGTGGTTTCAATGAGAAATAAAGAAAATTATTCCTCAATTATCATCAAATATCCCTCTTGTCTAGAGCTTTGCGTCACCATATCAGGCAGTTCTCAGGTAGGACTGAGCATCAGTGCAGTCTGATTGGAGTTGTACTGTCTTGCTTCCAATAATTCTGCAAGAATGGCAGAATATGTATGAGGGCATTGAAGACTGCAATTTGATGATGCATTCTGATTTGCCCTAAACTGTTGTCCCACATGATGCACAGCATGTTTTTATCATAGGTTGACTGAAATAATTTATAAATCTATTAATATTTTCTTCTGCTATAAAAGCTATATAATGGGCTTTTTGTTTGCATCAGTTAATGGATGCTAAAATAGCTTTGTGTATCTATTAGTGTTTTAGCACTAAGATGTTTAAACTTTGCCAAAGTTCTGCATTTTGAATTTTCTGAAATTTGCCATCACCATTGCTGGCCTACCATGTCCTAGTTGTTGTTTAATTTTTAACTGACTATTGATCGTTTCTGTCACTGCTGTGAGTTCAGGCTTTGCTTGGGCATACATCAGTGAGAAAGGTAAGTGCTGCTTGTGGAGGCCAGGGCATCTGATCCCTGGGAACTAATTTTTGATTAACGATCAATTTCTACATGTATTCTTGAAAGGGTCTCCCCTTAGTGTCAGGGAAAGAATGGATAGACGGATGACTTGCAACTTCACTTCCTTTTTAACAGTATTTCAGTCTAATCAGGATGATTGAAGGCTGTGTGAAAAATTTCCCACCTCCAGCGGGGCTTGTACTCAGGACCGCTAGATCAGCAGGTCAGATCATGGAAAGACATGCCTGTCAGATCATATCTAATCAGTTGCTTCCCTTTAAGCCAGCACCTTTATTTGAAATTTTTTAAATTATTTTGAAGGTTGTGTGGTTTTGTAATTAGGATTTTGGGGAACTGACATAACAGTCAAAAATTTTACAAGAAAGAGTTTCAATGACAGTTTGTCTAAAAAATTTAAACAGGTGTAAGAAATGCATGGAAATTTTGCCCAATTTGTACTGTTGTGATAACGAAAATTGTGTGTCACTAAATATTATGCAAATACTAGTGTCAATATTGTTAATATGCCACTGTGAATTATCCAGCATTTTATCACTACCAAATTTTTACCCACCCTTTAATTGTTCCTGGTGTTGGCATCTCTAATTAAAATCTGATGGACTTTTTGATATGCATCACCATAGAAATATTCTAATAATTATGCTTAGAGCTCAAGATAAGATGAGGTTTTGAGGATAATTTTGAGAATTTTTCTTATTTTTTTCACTGGAAACATATGTTGTGACCCCTCATTAGAACTGTCTCAGTGAGACAGTTCTAGTGAGGGGCAGCAACTTATATTTTTATGTAAAAATATGGCGAATTGTAACTAAATTATCCCCGTTACCCTTAATAATCTGGGGCCCAGTATTGTAATAATTATGCTAGGTGTCATATCCTCTGACATGATTGACAGCTGCTAATAATTGCAAGTTAATTAAAATTTCACCTGTATTCAGTGTTTAGCATAACTTTTCTATCAATATTTATAATTTTGATAATTACTGCACTTCCCTTGCATAAATTTTCTGCAACATCTTTTGATAATGTGACATCTTGCTTGACATGTTGTGTTGTGATTCGAAACAGATTTTTAAACTTGTCTTTGAATTTTTCACGATTTCCTGAAATAGTAATGATAGTTTAATTAATCATGAAGTCTGTGCCTGCCCTCAAGGCCTCATGCCACTCTAGGTGTGAAATGTGTTAGTATTATACCTGCCTACGGTCGGGGGATCAAAGGGCCGTGCGACAGGTGAGCGGAAGATACAATCTTATTCTATCAAGAGAGACTACAGGCATCAAAACGTGTTCTCAACTCGTTTAATTGAACCGTTTTCATCTATTGTATGTGGGATATGCTTCAGAGAAGTTGGTTCAACCGTTTATGGTCTGGAGTTTTTATCACTAAAATCTTTTCGATAAGACATAAACATTGTAACAGTATTGCCTTCAACATTGTGACTTACTTTCCTCTCAGGTTTGGAGGGGACAAATTTATGATTTTTATGGTTTTAAGGAGCTCTTAATTGTCTAATTTATGACTAAAAGGACTTTAATTATCGTTTTCAATTGTGGAGTTAATACACTTAATGTCATATTAGAAATAAGTAATTTATGGTTTGTGCACTTTGATGATAGTTTATCAGGTTTAGTGAAGTGCTTTCAGTGGTAAAGAGGTGTCTGTCAAATATTTTGATGAAAGAATTTTGTAAATTGATAACCTTAACCCAACAATGGAAGTGGAAGTAAAATAAAGTTGATCATAAAGGGTGCAAAGGGAATATAAGGAACATACTACTGTCCAAGTTGAAAATATCAAGGGACAATTGAAAACATTTACTGATATAGTGTTTATAACGACTGCTAACTGATTATCAATATCAAATACTGTAGAAGAATCATGATCACTCATAAAAATGACAATAATTGTCAGTTCATCAAAAAAATTAATACAAATATCATACAGCAAATAAAAGTCAGCACAGGTTATGTTATATTTGCTGTTCCTGTAACATATATCCGCATAAAAACACTAATTATTCAGGTATAACTTGGCGGGACTACTTATTAATTAGGCTATCAGTTACCAAGTAGATCAATGAATGACAATTATTAACTATATTTCGGATAATTACAATAGTAACTGTTGACTGTTTCCGTAAGTATAATCAAATATCATCGTTGGTGCGACAAACATTGGAGGTAGAGCTTGTAATAGGTAAAATTAGACGTGGGCTCTCGACCTAATGATGTGTGAGTTACAAGTAAAATATTAACTGTGTATCGCTATCGGAGACACATTAAACGACAAACTTTGAGTGATCAGTCACGTAATAATTTCACGTGGTGTAATAGTATTTTAGTAGTAAATTGGATGTAGTATGCCCTGACTGGTATGTGATTCATGAAAATGGTTAAGTTTTCAAATGATTGGAATTTATCTACAAAAGAAGGCAGCTTGGAGTTGTTATTGAAAAAGGTATTTTTTATCATTTATTGTTTTAAATATATATATTTATTATGTGAGCCATGTCATGATAAATGGGGCCTTGTTGCATAGGCAGACAGTGAACTCTTAGATCAAACTGCATAACAGTACAAGTAGTTACTGATGATGCTTTCACCAATCATTGTTACCGGCATAAACTATAGAGCACAGTGTAATACGTAATTGTGGCTGCCAGTATAGCACAGTGTAATATGTAAATGTGCTCCATTTAATGCACAGTGTAATATGTAGTTGTGTCTGCCAGTATAGCACAGTGCAATATGTAGTTGTGGCTGCCAGTATATAGCGCAGTGTAATATGTATGAGTTGTGGCTGCCTCTACTTGTAAAGCACAGTGTAATATGTAATTGTGGCTGCCAGTATAGCACAGTGTAATATGGAATTGTGGCTCCAGTAAAGCACAGTGTAATACGAGTTGTGGCTGCCAGTATAGCACAGTGCAATACATAGTTGCGGCTGCCAGTATAGCACAGTGTAATATGAAATTATGGCTGCCATTATAGCACAGCAAATGTGTAGTTGTGGCTGCCAGTATAGCACACTGTAATATGAAAGTATGGCTGCCAGTATAGCACAGTGTAATATGTAGTTGTGGCTGCCTGTATAGCACAATGTAATATGAAATTATGGCTGCCATTATAGCACAGTGTAATATGAAATTATGGCTGCCATTATAGCACAGTATAATATCGTTGTGGCTACCATGTAGTTGTGGCTGCCAGTATAGCACAGTGTAATATGAAATTATGGCTGCCATTATAGCACACTGTAATATGTAATTGTGGCTGCCTGTATAGCAGTGTGATATGTAGTTGTGGCTGCCAGTATACCACAGTGTAATATGAGATTATGGCTACCATTATAGCACAGTGTAATGTATAGTTGTGGCTACTAGTATAGCACAGTGTAATATGAAATTATGGCTGCCATTATAGCACAGTGTGATATGTAGTTGTGGCTGCCAGTATACCACAATGTAATATGAAATAATGGCTACCATTATAGCACAGTGTAATGTATAGTTGTGGCTACTAGTAAGGCAAAGTGTAATATGAAATTATGGCTGCCATTATAGCACAGTGTAATATATAGTTGTGGCTGCCAGTATAGCACAGTGTAATATGAAATTATGGCTGCCATTAAAGCACAGTTTAATATGTAGTTGTGGCTGCCAGTATAGCACAGTGTAATATGAAATTATGGCTGCCTTTATAGCACAGTGCAATATGTAATTGTGGCTGCCATTATAGCACAGTGTAATATATAGTTGTGGCTGCCAGTATAGCACAGTGTAATATGAAATTATGGCTGCCTTTATAGCACAGTGTAATATGTAGTTGTGGCTGCCAGTATAGCACAGTGTAGTATGAAATTATGGCTGCCATTATAGCACAGTGTAATATGTAGTTGTGGCTGCCAGTATAGCACAGTGTAATATGAAATTATGGCTGCCATTATAGCACAGTGTAATATGTAGTTGTGGCTGCCAGTATAGCACAGTGTAATATGAAATTATGGCTGCCATTATAGCACAGTGTAATATGTAGTTGTGGCTGCCAGTATAGCACAGTGTAATACATATGAGTTGTGGCTTCCAATATAGCACAGTGTAATATGTGAAGCCTCTTGGCTCAACGATATGATAGAATTAAAGAAAACATAAAACTACTGAGGAGCATGAAAATATGCATTTACAAAAGATATGGTGTAAATGGACTAGTTCTCCTCAACCTATCCTCTGACCTATTTTAACCATTTGGGAAAAAAAGGAAGACTTTATTTTGACTAGACAGTGGGATTCTTATACCCACCATCTCCATAATTGGCGCATTCATCTGTGTTAGAACCTAATGTAGCATGCTTATTCTGTATTATGAAAACAGTATCACTGAATTTTAATGTTAGCAGTTCAAGATCTTTTCACTTTTTGTCATGGTTTCAGTTTCATTGCAAAGCTTAATAATGTGGTTCTTGATCTCTTATGCTATGACAGTGTTATTCTCACCAGTTTTTGAAGTTCATTACCATAGCACTATAAGCATACAGATAGACCTGCCTGAGAAAACGGTGTAGACCCTTATCAGACTGCAGTCTGATCAGGATCTTCACTGTTTGCCATTCCTCTGGCAAGTTTGAATGCATTACTGGACATTAGTGAGTGAACTCGGGTTTAATGTCCCACCAACACATAGGTCATACAGAGACAGGACCTCAGCCTAAAGTCTCTTCTGAAAGACAGGAGAAGTGGGAGATCAAACCTGCTACCTCTGGATTGGCAGTCTTGAAAGTATAGAAAGCTGTAAAATGTCAGAAAAAAATCAGGGAAAAGTCAGGGAATTTTGAAGTGGAGGGTAAATGGCAACCCGGAGTCCATTCTCAAAAATGCTACAAGAAATTTGTTTTTGCATGACATGGCCCATTTCATCTTGGAACATCAAGTTTGGAATATTAACTCTTTAAGCCCCGGTGACGCAATTAGCAAAATTTGCAAACAGCGTAGATCCTGATGAGGCGGCTCATAATGAGCCGCCTCATCTAGATCAACACTGTTTGCCCTCTAGTCTTTGAATTCTCAATATAAAAAGTCTTGGACAAGGCATTTTTTTAATTTTTGCAGACGTAAATTTTGTCGTCTGCTTTTTGGTAGTGAAAGAGTTAAGTTACACCTGCTGGTCTGTCGGCTTTTTCTCTTTTGGCTCCTTGTAACTGTAAAGCAAACGCTGTGCAATTAATTATTAGCAATTTGATGAAATCTCAAAATTTTAGCATAACAAAAATAAGCTTTTGAGCTCCCTGGATTATACAGCATATTGCAAGATGCACTCGCAGTCTCGTAGTCTCTGAACATGACAAAACAATTTATTTTTTTCTAGCCGGCTTTTGATCGGAAGCTTTGTTACTGGTGAACAGTTGTGAATTAGCATAAGAGTTGGTTGATATTTAGATGATATACTCCGCAGTAGTAATAAAAGAAATGACAGCCAGATAAATCAAATATTTTATTTTGTCTTGTCTGATACACTTTAATGTGGTTTTGAATCAGATTAGTGCGAAAAAATTCTCTTTGAATTGGCCACAGATCAGTGACTGTGCATAAATATTTTACCGTATAGTAAAATATGAACGTTTATCTGAATCAGTAGTTTTTGTTTGCTCTTAGAAATCGTTTTGATGCTGGGGGCAGGAAGGGAGGAGTTGATAAACGTGTATTCGGGGAGAGGGGTAGTTGGATTTGTCCCAATATTACATTAACCCTATTGCACTCAGAAAGGCCAAAACTCCATAGAGTTTTGGCCTTTCTGAGTGCAATAGGGTTTATAAAGTTATATAATTAGACTGGATCACTTTCATGAAATGACTACAGTGATAGTTTGAGTTCTTGCTCTGATCAGTTGGGGAGCCCCAACAGCTTGGTTAAACGCTGGCCTGCTGATCTTGTGGTCCTGGGTTCAAGCCCACTGTAGGCGGGAATCTTTTCAGTCATGAAACCGGGTTTAATTGCACACAGCCTTTCAGTATCACCCACCCATCATCTTGATATGACTGAAATACTGCTAAAAAGTATGTAAAATCACAAGTCATCCATCCATCCTGATCAGTCAGCTTATCTGCACAAGCTGGCCTGAGAGTGCCTAGATTTCACATACTTTTAGATGAATGGGTACACTTTCAGGCGAAACAACTCTGCCATATTTAGTTTTACCCTCCCATCTCAAAGGGGATCAACTCTTGAAGGAAAGTTTCCTTCAAGAGTTGATCCGCTTTTAGATGGGAGGGAAATCAAAGAATTTACTCCCATTTGTGTAGATTCCATTTTGGAAGAGCTTAGTCAATCAAAGAAGCAAACAAGAAGTCGTAAAAGTTGTTCTTTTGTAAAAATGGAAGAAAAACATGGACATGTACCCTTACAAAGGTTTTGTCAGGATGGATTTATGCCATAACCAGAGAAAAGTTGGGGGAGGTTGTAGAATTTTCAGATAACCAAAGTAAGGCATACTTGTCACAGGCAAAAAATAATCAACAGATGCCTGCTGCAATCTCACCATTTGCGCAGGAAAAAGCAATTTCATGTCATCTTAGACCATTAATGATATCATCGGAAAAATAATATTGAGAAACAAAGTGAATCATAGCAGCATAACATTACAAGGGATTACAGGACTGGAAAAAAAGAATAATAAGAGAATCAGGGAAGAATTAATTGGTCGCCGTGGATACTGTATGAAATATTGAAAAGCTGACAGTGGGCGATACTCTCCAAGAAACTTCCGTACAAGGGATATCCTTTCAGACTCAGCTGGGAGTCGGGTCTGATTAAAACAAAAATTAAAGAGCATTTGTTTGATTTCAAAAGAAATTTTGAATATAAATGAGTATTAATTTTATCAATAATGAGGGAAATTGAAATGTTTGAAAGATTTATGATGCAAAACGTCGGCGATGTGTGTGTCCGAAACACTTGACTTGGTTAGAATTATACTAATTAGAAAAGTTTCAGCGGTTATATAATTAATGTTGATTTGGGGTACTTTTGTTGAAAAATCTGTTCTGTATATTTCGAGTCTGTCTTGACAATGATTCAGAGGTCTAGATAAGAGGGAGTATTTGGTGATAATTAGGGATAATTTTTGTTAATTCTGCATGAAAACATATGTTGTGACCCCTCATCTGAACCGTCTCGATGAGACGGTTCAGATGAGGGGTCACAACATATGGTTTCGATGAGAAATAACAAAAATTATCCTTAATTTTCATCAAATACTCCCTCTTATCTAGAGCTCTGTCAATCATATTGAGATTGGAAACAAAATTCAGAGCCATGCATATGAGCAGCGGCACGACAAACTAGCAAAGTTGTGTGTGTACCACATGAAGACTCAAATTAGCCTGGGCATCTGCCCAGTCTGATCAGAGTCTTCACTGTTGGCATGGAGGTTGTTTAGACCCTTAGCTACCCTTCAAGTGCACAAGGAAGACTCTGATCAGACTGGATGGATTCCCAGGCTGTTCAGAGTCTTTGCGGGGTGCACATGCCACTTTGTTGGTTTGGTCTTGTTGCGGCTGTTATCATGTAGACCCTGATCAGACAGCTTTATAGAGTGGTCTTATGATGTATGGGTACACGTACCTCCATGTTTTGCCAGAGGAACAACTTTTGTGACTCTGCTGATTCAAGAAGGGCAGTTGTCAGTTACTGGTGAAAGTAAGTGCCTTTAGTACTGGTTAACGGCTTAAGAGGTCTAAGCCTGCCCAGGAATAGTGTGGTAAGGTTAACTGACTGTCCCGACATGACCATAGCTGTTTACCGTGGAAGTTAAACTATAGCTCAATGACAATAACTTTTGTGACTTGCTGTAGGCTTCTTTGGAGGATAAAGCCCTACCGAAATGCCCCGATCTTTAGAGTTGACCCCTGTTGAAAAGGGAGGCAAAAAAGAAAAAGGTAGAGTTCCAGACCCTGAAAATGTGCCCATTCATCTCAGTATGATCGGTCTACATAGTTTGCTGTGAATTTTCTGAAGTTTCAAAATTACTATGGTCAACAGTTGTTACCTTATAGTCTGTTGCAGAAAAAACTGCTTAATAATATGAGCCATTACACTAGAAAACCAACAAAGTGGTTGTGCGCCCAGCGCAGACTCAGATCAGCCTGGGCATCTGCCTAGTCTGATCAGAGCCTAGGCTGTCTGCATGGAGGTAGCTTAGACCCTTAGCTACCTTTTGAGCACTCAACGAAGAGTCTGATCAAACTGGGCAGATGCTCAGGTAGATCTGAGTCTGACCACATTGTTGGTTTTGTCATGTCGTGGCTCATATAGAAAAACATCATTGCCTTGCTATGATTTTCAATTACCAGGCTGGACAGCCTATTTATTTTGTCCAGACTAAATGTTTGGTGAGTCAGAAACTATTACAAGCCTTTGGTTCCATCTAATCCTATGTTTAATGACTAAGAGTATTGTCTTTTGCAACATCAGGTGGGATATAGATTGACCACTTTGATCTTTTCTGACAGCCATGATGAAATTCAGATGTTGGTGATTCTGAGTCATTAAATGATCAAAGTTACTGAGAGGCTTGGGAATTTGTCCATTTATTTAGCTTGTGTCTTGGAATAATAGAACTGAAGGAATAGTTGGTCAGTTTTGATTATTAGCTTGCCTTTACAAAAGTACAGAAAAAACTTATTGTTGTCATCCCAGCGTCTGCATCCACATCAGCATCATTCTGTGTCGGAATTGGATGTTATGGTGAAAGTTTGTTATATAATGGATAAGGGGCTGTCAGGGGAGCTATTCTGTACGTGAACAGCTCTGGTTAGACAGTGTCATGCCTACTTCTTTCTGTTTTGAAGTTTTTCATTTGAGTAATGTTCCTTTATAGAACTTTGATTTATTGGGCTGATAGGTTGCTGTATTAGTACCATTCTTAAAGGGAGACAACATCATATGAGCCACGGCACGACAAAACCAACAAAGTGGCATGTTTCATTAAAGGCTAGCTGAGGGTCTAAGCTACCTCCCTGATGACAGCTAAGAGGCTGGTCAAACTGGGTGGATGCCCAGGCTGATCTGAGCGTTCTCTGGGCACACACGTCACTTTGTTGGTTTTCTTGTGTCGCGGCTCATATTAGTAATGCTTCCTAAGTAAGTGAATGCCTTTTGCAAGAGGATGCTTTTCTTAAGGAAAGAATTAGCTCTTAAAAGATGACTTGAAATTTTATGTCCTTTTCAACAATATTTTAGTCATATCAGGATGATGGGAGGGTGATGGTAAAAGGCTGTATGAAACCCGGTTTATGGTTGAAAAGATTTCCGCCTGCAGCGGGAATCTGACATGGGACCGCTAGGTCAGACTTAACCCATTGTAATTAGTCTTACTATGGAGACAGTAGCTAAGTGACCAAAAACGAGGTTTAAGTGCAGTCAAAATATTGTGGTCAGGAGAAATTACACAAAAACAAATATTGTGGTCAGATTTATGAAGTCATAGTAGGAAGTTGGTCAGGACGTGTGGCAATATGTGGCAATATCCTGGCGACTGGAATATTGTGAGGCTAAATATGGTGGTTGATGTGGTTTACAGATAAATGAGCCGGGACACGAGAAAACCAAAAATGTGGTTGTGCATCCAGCGCAGGCTCAGATCAGCCTGGGCATCAGCCCAGTTTGACCAGACCCTTTGTTAAGTGCTCAAAGGATAGCTTAGGGTCTAAGCTACCTCCATGCGGACACCGAACACTCTGATCAGACTGGGCGGATGCCCAGGCTTCCTGAATCTGTGCTGGGCGCACAACCACTTTGTTGGTTTTCTCGTGTCACTGCTCATTAATGAGTATTAACTTGCTTTAAATCAAGGGTGAATTATGTTTTGTTAAACGCTTTATGCTTTTATGCTTTTTTCACTGGCCTTAATTAGAGTTTCTTTGTCCTAGAGTCATATAAAAAAAAAGTCATGTTCACATACAAATTATAGTTGTTACAGCTAGAAATGGCTAAAATAATGTTGATGCAACCTACCAATTTTAGTCCATCTTTGCTAAAGGTTGTTGTCACCCTCTGTGCTAAAAGTAATAAAGTCTTACTTATGGTTATCACCCTCTTGCTCAATGCCTGACTTACTGTTTAAAGGGGTTGAAATTTCTGTGCTCTATATAACCGGGTTCTTAAGAACACAGAAATTTTGTTTTTATGCAAACCATAGAGACACAGATAATGTCTGCTCCGCATCTATCGTGTTTGCAAAAATCCTTTATATGGGACACTTGTCTCTGCATTTAAAATGATGATTGTAGGGTTACATTTCCCTTCTTTTAAGATGGATCTAGATCTTTGGGATTGCTTTGGAAGAGAAAAATCCATTTTATAGCTGAGTTACACATGACTGATTTACATATTTACAGTAATTTTGGAAGGACAAACTTGTCTTATAACCAAATAATATACAGTACTTATGTCTACTTTCAGGTAAATGGTCGTGATCTGTCTCAAGCTACCCATGAAGAGGCCGTCGAGGCCTTTCGCACTGCCAAGGAACCAATTGTTGTTGAAGTGTTGCGACGTGTGAACAAAAATAAAATGAAAACTAAGTCTCCGACTATGGTATCAATAGGAACTCAAACAGATGAGGACATTTATGGATTTAATCGCCCACCCACCCCGCCTTCGTTTTATCCACTTCCTTTTAGCGGGTAAGTTGTTTGCAGACATGAAAGTTTTATTCTAATGCACTTACAAATATAATGTGAAGTTTGATTGGATAACGTCAAATATTTGCGACAGTATATTCTGCGATATACTGTCGCAAACCCGACGTCATTACGTAACATTGCTTCTCATTGGGTGACGTTTGGTTTTACGTTGCTGACGGCGTTTGAAATCGGTGCAAAATAGTACATTATGAAAGGTGAAAATGTGGAAAAGTGCATTAGAATGGGGATAACTGTATTGAAAATTGTCATTTGGGGAGGTAATTCATCGGTTTTATGGTCGTAAATTTCGTTGTACGGCGACGCGCCAGCTGAGCCGTAAAATGAAATTTCCGACCATAAAACCGATGAATTACCTCCCCAAATAACAATTTTCAAGACAGTTATCCCTTAATTACGTGAATTGGAACTGAACTAGCATACTGAAGTTCATGTATGTTGTGACATTTAGCTACAACACATTTTCATTTGCCCCTCATCAGCAAGTCATTTCTAAGAAGGGGCCACAACATGATTTTATATAGAAATACTCCCCCACACCCCTTCCAATTCATATTGTGAGTTCAATAAATTGAGACGGATGGATGGCTTGCAGATTTATGGTCCTTTGAACAGTATTTCAGTCATATTGAGCCAATAGAAGAGTCGTAGGAAAGGCTGTGTGCAATGAGTTTAAAAGAATTCTGCCTTAAAGGGCTAGCTTTGAAGTAAGCAGCGGAGGGCTTATAACCCACTGAGCAGCAGGGCTGATTTATAAAGAAAATACTGCTGATCAAGTAAAAATTTTGCAATAATTAAGAAAAACTTTCATGCTTAAGTGTAATTTTGATCTTTATTTATGAGACATAGAAAGAGAAATTAATCCTAAATTATATTTTTTTCTTGTGTATTAAGACGTAAAGCATTTTAAAATTCACTCACTTGAATGATGAAATTATTTTAACATAAATATTCATTGATTTGAAATCTCGCCATAATTGATTTAGTATCAGGCCATATTAGGACGGTTAACCTAGTTAATACAAGACCACCCGAAATTGATCAAATCACCCAAATATACGACACAATAGCTTTATTCTTTTGTTCCATAGCTAGATAATGTCTAGATTTCATATTGTATTTTGAAATTTTAGCTCGGTGGTCATGGTTTTTGTCTCGTCATATTTGAGTGTTTGATATATCACTAGCATCTGGTTCGAAAATGAGACAGGCTCCGATAAACTCTCTTTATCATTTGTCAAAAGGCTCCGCTGTATTCCGTTACCATCTTTTATACTGTATCGTGAAAAGGATTTACGCTGTCGGATGTGTGAGTTTCAGATTTTACTGATTAGTTGCATCACGACAGTCGCACATTTATTCATCGATATTCAGTTCATTGAGTGGTTTCCACAATTATCTAATCGCAGTGAGGCAGTCAGTCTTAAAAAGTTTGATCGTTAGGACAATTAGCACTTTAACAAAAAAGAGTTTCAAAATGGGAGCTAATTTAAAGATACCCATGTTGCCTGATAGTTCAACATTAATTTTGAGTCCTTAGAATCTCAGATTTGCGCTATTTCAGAGAAAAGATGTCATTTTCCATGAGCAAACAGCCAATCTCAGTCTTTTGATCTCCCAAGTTATTACGTCTTTGAATTTACAGATTAGGAGGAATCGTTAGTATGTTGAACAGGAAAGTCTGATCAGGCTGCACAAATGTGCAGCCTGATCAGTCTTCCCTGTTCATGTTCCATGAGATGTCTTTTCTGCTGGTATGGCTATATCACAAAAGTAGCATAATTCACCCCCAGCAAGGAGATACCATTGTTTTGTATCAGATCTGCAAGTCATAGTTAAATTGAGTCCCATTTCCTAATTTCATGCTGTTTTGAGCACATATTAAAATCATTGTCATAAGTAAAATTCGAAATGTTCCTATTATTAAGGCCATGACTTTGAACATATTTACATATTTCGGAAATTATTTTGATTGGTTATGACTTTGTTACCCACACAACTTTGTTACCCACACAACTTTGTTACCTACCCAGCAGTTACAATGCAGGTCCTCTGACTGTACTTGAAATTCTATATCTATTCTATTCTGTCCCGTAAGATCTTCAGGTCCTTTGGGCACCATACGTGACTTTGCAACAGTCTCCATCTGATCTTGTCTTTCAGCTACCCTGGTTGTGCTGGCATTTTTCATTTCTTGACCCTGGTAAGGAGTTTGTTATGCTTTGCAGTGGCTGACTGTATCTTTTTTGCAAACATCCTCATTTAAGTTTTGATAATGAGCCACCTCATCAGGATCAGACCTACGCTGTTTGAAAATTCAGCTTTTTCGTCACTGGCGTTTAAAGCGTTAAATGCAGTACCTGTCTTAAAAGGCCAAAAATCTCATATCCCAAATAAGCATATTATGAGTTGACCCCTATTGGTATCAGAAATGAACATGGCAGAGTTGCTTCCCCTGAATGTGTACCCATGTGAGAAGGGAGACAAACTCTTCCAGATGAAGAGTTATCTGCCAATGCAATGATAAGATGTTTGTGTACAGCAAAACCTGAAGATACAGAGTGCAGTCTGATCTGCCAAAAGCTCGCCAAATTTTTAGCAATAAATCTCCAGCTAACAGGGTAGGAAAAATGAACCTGTCCAAAATTCTGAGATATAATAATCATTATGGTGATTTACAGGTGAGATTACATGATCAATGAGATGTTAATTAACCCCTTTGAAGCTCTAATTACTGCTAATTATTACACTTGATTAAATACAGGTAATTGAACCTTTAAACCCTGATTTAGCCCTTTGACCACTGTGGCATTTATGATAAAAATATGATTAATGACTCTATGATAACATTCTTAACATTATTTACCTTTAAACAGCATAGAAGGCTTTAAAATTTTGCCATTAAGATCCTAAAATATGAAATACTTGTCAGAGGTTGGTTTGAAAATAGGGTTGACCCTAATCGGTCAGCTCTAGCTGTATGATATCTGATTGAAGTCTGCAGTGTGTTGCTGATTCTCTCAGAATTTTTTATGCATGGCTGAATCTAACAACAAGAAACTGTTTAACTTAAAGAGCACCAAAAAGCAGACGACAAAATTTACATCTGCAAAAATTAAAAAAATACCTTGTCCAAGATATTTCATATTGAGAATTCAAAGACTAGAGGGCAAACAGTGTAGATCTAGATGAGGCGGCTCGTTATGAGCCTCCTCATCAAGATCTACACTGTTTGCAAATTATGCTATTTACGTCACTGGTGCTTAAAGTGTTAAAAGCGTAACTGGTGTCACGATATTTTCGGTGAATGAAAAACCATGAAAAAGCATTAATGATCATTATTGGCAAAACTACTTTGAAATTTTTGGATTAATGTCCGCGGTAATTGATTGAGGTAAACTAATTGATATCTTTTTTCATTATGATAAATTATTATTTCTAAAATTTCCTTTTATGTGGTGGTGAAAACGATCAAATTTACCTGATTTAGGTTTTGTGTAGAAAATTCAGATCTCTTGTTCAAACTATGAGAGTTCCATAAAGTATCTTGATTGAGAGGTTCCATAAAATATCTTGACTGATGAAACGGTCCCCTTTAGTGCAAAGTTCATGTTTTTGCGTAAAAAATGCACTTTTAATTTGTTATGGCCACTATTCATGGTCTGTTTCCCAATATAGTGTTGAAATGGTCAGCATTTCATTATCAAGCACGTTGGAATAAGATCGTATTCTGCTTGCAAAGGCAAAGGGTTTGCTGTAAGGGCAGTGAGTTGTTAAGGTATTTTTGCGTAGCACATGAAAGATGGTGCCTTTATTCTTCTATGATCTGAATCAGGATCCCATTTATTCCTGGGTTGACAGAGTGAGTCTTTTAGATTCAAACAAACAACCTGCCGAACCAAAGGCAATAATATCTAACCACCTGTCCACAGTGCCTCTCTGTTTCGATTGTAAGGGTCTTTTTAAGTCACGCAGATTTCTTATTTTAAAAAGTATTAAACTAAAGCCACCAAAAACTGCACTGTGATTTCCTGTATACAGGATTACAGCACCTTTCATAATATTATGATGAATAAATTCTTCATAAATCTGTTTGGTCTAGGATCAGAGATTGGATTTAGATTAATCCCAGTGAAGTGCACTCAAAAGTATTCTTGAGTCTATCCCTTACATAGGACATTGTAAAGAGAATCAGACCAGCCATTGCATTTGTCAGTTTGATCAAGACCTTTGCAGTTGGCCTGCACATTATTACATCTTACAAGATGCAACTAGATTTTGGGATTGTTTTGGAGCAGTATTACCCCTGATTGATTCAGACAAAAAACTTTGTTGTTGTTTCCATTTAATATCATAACATTCCCCAGGAGGCTCGGTGGAACGTATCCATAGTTGCACACTTCTGGCACCCAGAAAAAAAAACTTGTCTCATATAGCTGAACTTTGGGCCAAGTCAACTTTTTCAAATTTTATGGTAAAAAATATGGTACGTTTGATGGTTGAGTTGTCCCAATATTGAGGATGAATACGGCAGATAAAAAAACCCGAACAGCTGCACAGTACTTGTCTGTGGTTGTATGATGTTTCATCTGATGCTTCAATGCCAAGTGTTGCTGCAGGCATTGTACTGAAAAAAATCTTGCACAAGAGTCATAACCTAAAACCTGTCTGATGCCATTGGTAAACAGGGATGTTACAAGCAAGGGCCGTATTCATAAAGCCACTTAAGTCGTTGCTATGCGGTTGCTAAGGCTAAGTATCTATAAAGGAGATTCCCTACAACTATGAAATTTGCTCTGGAGGAACAGTCTTACAAAGACTGTTCCTCCAGAGCAAATTTCATAGTTGTAGGGAATCTCCTTCAAAGAAATTTAGCCTTAGCAACAGCATAGCAACCACATAAGTTGTTTTATGAATACAGCCCCAGATGTAATGAAGATGCAAATCTCAATGTTCAGTGATCAGTACGTGAGTTGGCATATTCGTGGCTGTAAAAAAATTCGTGCATCTTGGCTATTTCTGTGTTTGGTGCTTGGTCGATTTGCATGTATGTGATTCAGCTTTGATGGCGATTCAGCTTTGGTGGCATTGCTTCTTTGGTATGATTCAGTTATATGGAAGATCTTTTCTATCATCTTGATTACTGACAATGTTTAGATCTTTGCTGTTGGAACATTTGAGCTGCAACATGACAAAACAATCAAAGTGGCATGTGTACCCAACAAAGACTCAAATCAGCTAGGGCTTCTGCCCAGCCAGATCATTGTCTTCACTGTCTGCTTAGGAGTAGCCAAGGTTCTAAGCTACCTCAGTGCGGACAGCGAAGACTGATCCGACTGGGCGGATGCCCATGCTGATCTGAGTTTTGGTGCACATGCCACTTTGTCGGTTTTGTCATGCAGTTGAAGCCCTGTAAATATTCCATTTCTTCAAATTCAGAATCATTCTTGTTCTTCTGGCTTTCTTTTGCACAGATGTATTTTCTTCGGTTTAAATTTATACCATTTTAGTCTGATCGGCATCTACAAGGTAAGCATTGCTGTCTTAATAGGGTAAGTACTCCACCCACTTTTGATTATAAAACACAATATCAAGGTGGAAAGAAGCATTGTAGGTGATAGGATCGGAAAATCGGCTCTGGTTTTTACTGTAGAGCTCTTTGAAATTGACTTTCTGGGAGAATTCACCTGTTTCCTTTTGATGCAATTAAAATTTGCATTATTTACCAGATAAATTCCCTTAGATGTTGCTTTTATAGTGAAGATTTGAAAGAATTTGGATGCTTATTTTGGAAGATCAAAGACAGCTTCTGTTTTGTGGTGTGTGATCAGGTGGTTCTTTCATCATTTATTCATATGAGCCGCGACACGACAAAGCCAACAATGTGGTTGTGCGCCCAGCGCAGACTCAGATCAGCCTTCGCATCTGCTCAGTTTGATAAGACTCTTCGTTAATGGCTCTAATGGTAGCTAAGGGTCTAAGCTACCTCCATGCGGACAGCGAAGACTCTGATCAGACTGGGCGGATGCCCAGGCTGATCTGAGTCTGCGCTGGGGGCACAACCACATTGTTGGTTTTGTCGTGTCGCGGCTCATATGAAGAAATATGAATAATGAAAAAGAAGAAAGAAATGTAGATCCTGTAATTACCCAAAATAGTGGTACACCTATACTATTTAAAGCGAGTACGCACACTTTCAGCGGAAGTAATCTACCAATTTAATTTTTCTCGCCCATTGCATTTGGGGTCAACTCTTAATGGAAAGAATTTGCTCTCGAAGGAGCAAATTCTTTCCTTTCAGAGATGGCTCCATTTTTGAAGGGCTTTGTCATCCAGGGAAGCAAACAGGAAGTCACAAATGTTGTTCCCCTTGGTGGAAAAAACACAGTGGTGTGCCCATTTATCTTAAGTTTGAGCAAGTTGCTATTACTACTTAGAGACCTGGGTGAAGTGGCAACAGTTCTAGTTCTCCCTGTTTGCAGTGGCATCTCTGTCCTAGTAGGTTCCTGTTTGTCAGTACTAGCCCACTTAGGACAGAGTGGTCCAGGGATAATTTATTTAGAATGTTTGACAACGTAAATGGCCAAAAATTTGCCCAGCTGTTGTTTAAATTCAGACTGCAGGTGATGTATGTCCATGTCTCTCCATGGAGCATGGTAGCCATGTGAGCAAAGCTGGACAAATACATGCATTACAAAATAATGCCAAAGTGATTTGGGAGGAGGAAGGACAGTAGACTTGAGCACCATCATCTCTCTTGCTTGGTAGTATGGCTTAGCTGGATCAGGAAACACTTCAAAGCAATTTACCTGGTTACTCTATAGTTACATCTGGAGTCCATCAAAACATTCCCAGGTTATTTATCTTTCTACCCACTTAATACTAAAAATCCAGAATAATCCAACTGAGTATGTGAATGGAATGATTGTCTGTGATCCACACAAACTCTGATCAAATATGCAAAAGTCACCAGTCTATCCAAACAGACTCTGAACAAAAATGCAGAAGTCACCAAACTGGCATTTTAATCAGATGTTGTGTCTGGTGACTGTTGCATGTAATAGTGGCTGTGAGTCTGATGACTTGCATTTTGATCTGAGTTGTGAGTGGTGACAGATGCATTTTGATCAGAGTTTGTAAGTTAAAGTATGTTGACTTGCATTTTGATCAGATATGGTGGCTGTTGCATTTTGATCAGAGGTTGTGAGTCTGCTGACTTTTATATTTTGATCAGAGGTTGTGAGTCTGGTGACTCCTACATTTTTATGAGACGTTGTGAATCTGGTGACTGTTGCATTTTGATCAGAGATTGTGAGTCTTGTGGATGTTGCTTTTTGATCAGAGATTGTGAGCCTGGTAACTGAGGTTGTGATGACAGTGCAAGCATAGCTTTTCATTATCACTCCCCATCGATGACTGAAATATACTATTGAAAAGATGTGATGTAAAATCACAAGTCATCCATTCATCCAGCCATCCATCCAGTCGTAGGTAAACATGTACATGAGAGCTTGCAATTTCAGTCAGCTATATTTGCAGTGGCCCAAATACTGTGAAGTCATGGGTCCATCAACTTCGGTTTATGATGGGACAGGGCTGGTAACAACACAACCAACATCAGATGTTTCTTACATCTCTTCCTGAAACAAAAAAAAACAGAAGTCTTAAGAAATTTTAATAAATACTTTTCTTTAAAAAAAACAGAAGAAAAATTAAAGAATAGGTGATAAATAAGTCAACACTCTAGAATGATTATTTATATTACCTGAGTGTATATCTTCCAGAATATTTTGATTTTCCAAGACCACACATTAGCTTACAAGCCAAAAGCATAATCTGGGACTCTGATAGCAAGATAAGAGAAAGACAGTGCCAAGAAAGAAATTCATTCTTCATTCTCAGATTCAGGAGGAGTGACCTTTAATCCACATCATTAGCCCTAAACATAACTACTACAGCCAAACTTCAAAGGAACTGCTCATAATCTAGCCACTAATGAAACATAAAATGGTAGAATCCTCAAAGGAAGGACATTTAATCTGGTTTGTTTCACATCAAATCTGTCTGTTATAGTTTTTGGAGAAGGAAGGCAGGCACCTATGATTTAATGCTTAGAAGATTATGTTAATCATAATCTTAACCCTTGGATTCTTTCCCATAAATTTAAAAAGTAAAAAGATAATTTGAAAAATGTTCTCCTTTCTCCAGCATCATATAGTTCTCTTCAGAACCCAAGAAGATGACTAAATGAAGAAAGGTTTTATCCTGGTTAAGTGAACAAAACAGCAAATAAACCTAAACTGGCAAGTTAAAACAGTTGTTGTACTTTTTAAATATCCCACTTGTGCCACCAATTGTTACCACAGCATGTCAGGCAGTGGTAACAATTGGTGGCAGAAGTGGGATACTCAGAAAAAGGTTCATTTGCAGTTTTCATAGGTTTGCCAAGTCAGTGCATCCGAAAAACATTGAACTGCAAATTCAGATACACTAACAGAAGCTATTTATTTGCATAATTTGACTGAACTTTAAGCCTGAAGAAAGAAATCTGTAACAAAAACGCATTTATTCTGCTTTCAGCTACATGATTTGAAATTTAATCATTTCTCCTAAATGTTCTGCAAGTTTTTGAAAATTAAGTGTATAACTTTGATGGATTTTAGAGGGTGTTTGAGAAAGAAGCCTTCTTTTGGTGTGAATTTCAGCATAATAGGTGAAAAGGTAATGGTTTCCAGTAGGTGAAAAGGTAATGGTTTCCCATAGCCTTGTGGTCTTAGTGACAGTGTCGTAAGAGGCCCACTGTATCTTTGGTGAACTTTATGGAAGGCAGAGCTTATCCAACTCCTTGTACTGCCTTATCCTTCCTGGATTCCAAAGAGGTACCCATTTACTCTTGGGTTGACAAAGAGAGTATTCTAGTTGCTGGCTGGAGAAACAGGGATTCGAGTCCACAAGTTTCTGCACCATAACGTAGCATCCCTAACCATGCAACCTCTCTACATAATAAGAATCACTGGAAAAAGGTTGGGCTTAATTTTTCTTCACATATGAATAGCCTTAGTTGTTTAGTATTATAATGATTGTTTTTTGCTGAAGGTGTTCATATCATAATCACCATTATTGTCAGCTTTGTTACTGAATGATGATACAAAAAAATTGTTAATATGCTATAAATCTTTTACTGTTTTATCCATCACTCGCCTTTCAAAAGAACAAAAGGCAATAAATAAGCAATTGTTAGACACTAGTGTTACAGAGATAATAACAGACAGTGATATAGAATGATGATTGTGTAATAATAACCAGAGAGGAACTTCTTCTGTCAGACAGTAGAACAATTCCATGACGCTGCAGGGAAATCATGCATTGTGCAATGTAAAACCAGCAAAAGCCTAGCAAAATGGTTTACCTAATGCATCTTTGGAGTCATGTCGCAGTTTTCTTGTGTTATATGAGCAAAATCGGACCTTGTACTTTTTTGAACAAGTCTGGGGCTAAGCTTATCCCGAATGGCATAGACATCTTTTCACAAAACAAACAGTGCCATTGTTTTTGTAGGAATACTGAAGCATAATGCAGCAATAGAAACCTGGATTTACCATAATTACCCTAAAATTGGGATGTCTTATAAAAATCTTCTTGTCCTAATTTCTGAACAAGTTTATTAGCTATTACTATTATCTGTAATTTGTTGATGTGTCAAATAAATGCTGACAGAATGGCAAACAGTGCAGAATCTGGTCAAACTGATATTTAGGGATCAGTCTGATCAGGGTCTAAACTGTTTGCTACGGCTTGTCTGCTTCAGTACTTCGGTTTTTATGGTACTCTTCCTTTGATGATGAATTGAGCAATTACTCCATGGTAATAATTTTTGGCAAAAGAACTCTTTCATACAGTGAGCTTGGCATAAGAACATATCATTACCTGACTTTCTATCACTCCCATTTCACTTTTTTGCATGGAATACAAGACAAAAATAAAATTTAAAATGGTTACTGCCAGATGTCATCTCTCCTTCTGTCAGTTGCTGGTCCACATTTCAGTTGTTTGTTCTGTTTTTGAGATCACACCATTTATTTGCCTTCTGTATGTTGAGATTGCATCCACCCAACCAACCATGCAACAGAGCCTGGACAATATCCATTTGTTCTACTTTTCCTCCTTCAATCTGTGTATTCTAGATTTCTGGTGCAATCAGGGATTCTGTGTCACAAACTATGATCAGTGTAAAATTTATTTGAGCCAATCACAATTCACAGAAAAGGATCATTTTCATTTCACCCCCTACCACACTCCTTCCCTTCACATCCATACACGCTTTTTGATTAAGAAAATGAATAAATAAATAGAAATAGATAATATAATGTAGGCTTTGTCCAGACCAAACAAAATAAAACCTGAGAAATTAAAGAATCGGGAGATGCAGATGTCTAGCTTTGTTATTATTACCTGGTAAATTATTATATGCCATAACCTAATGACTGCTAAATTCCCCTTCATAATGTGAGGCTGCTTACCATACTTGCCCAAACTTATAACAGGAATGTCTGAGCAAACAGTATAGATCCTGAAAGAAGCTGCTGACCAGGGTCTGGACTTTTTTCTAAGAATTATATAAAGTATTCTCTTGATATGACAGTGGATTCGACAAAGTTAGAAAAATGGCTGTGCCCCGTGTCCAGCACAGAACAAAGTGGCTGAGATGTCCGAGGAGTTGCGTTAAATTCGGTAAGGTTCCATAAAAGATTCTAAAATATCTGTCTGCTGCTGATTCAAATTATTCTCTTGTTACCCATCTCTGCAGGAATATAGCCTTAGTAATGTAAAATAGTAATTAGAAAGTGCTAACAATAAAGGAAGGAGGGATGTTTGTAATAATTGTGTATTAAAGAAATTACCCTGCAGCTGAGCAGGGGGCATAACTCACATAGTAAAAGACACCTAAGAGAGGCAGATCTGACAATGTGTGTTATTGGCAGAATTATGAGGTTTCCAGACATTGCTGCTATGAAAGAAAAAAGTTTTGAAGAGGAACAGAAGCTCATGGAAATAGTCTGTGTGGTTGATAAGCATTTTGGTGAAAAGGGTAACTATTCCCCCCTCCCCCACCCCTATATCTGGTGGGCACTCAGTGGTGGATTCAAGGATGATCACACTTATATGACAACTTCGGCTACTCTTCAGATCTTAGGGAAGCAGCTCTGTCAGTGTTGAAATTTGCCCCCCTCAACTGTTTGGTTCAACAATGAGTTTGCTCCTAGGAGCAAATTCTTTCCATTAAGTGAGAGTAGATCCATTTTGGAAAGTAAACAGGGTGTCCTGAAGACTGTCTTCCTATGTATGAAAACAACAACAACAAAAAAACAACAACAAAAAAACGTACACCTTAAAAGTTCTGAGAGAAGTCCTTCATGGGCAGCAAATGCTATTATATTAAAGTTCTCTCCCTTCTCATTCACATACATGTATTTCCAGAGAGCACTGAATTCTTAAAACTCTTTAAGCACCAAAAAGCAGACGACAAAATTTACGTCTGCAAAAATTAAAAACAATGCATTTCATATTGAGAATTCAAAGACTATAGGGCAAACAGTGTAGATCTAGATGAGGTGGCTCATTATGAGCTGCCTTATCAGGATCTACGCTGTTTGCAAATTCTTCTAATTTCGTCACTTGGGCTTAAAAAGTTATTTGAGATTGGTCTTTTTATAGTAGTGAATCTAGAACACATCGTTTTCAGGATCTGTAGGTGTGGTGACATTAGATATTTTTATGCACTGAATAAAGGTATAAGCTGTTTAATTACAAAGCTATTTGTCATATATATGATCTTTTGCACACTTTAAATGTCTATCCACATCATATTTATTACTGTTTTTGTTGCTTTTGGTCATAGTGTCATTAGCAATTTACTTTCTACATTCTATTCTATTCTGTTTTATCCCATAACCTTGGAAGGTCATTGGAGCACCACAGATGACTGCAACAGTCTCTTTCCATGGGGTTGTATTTTCAGCTGCCCTGGCTGTGCTGGCAAAGTCCATCCTTGTCCAGTTTGTAATATTGTCTTCCGACCTCTTCTTCTGTGTGTCTAGCCGGACCGGGTAGCGCAATCGGTAGGGCACCTGATTCGTAAGTCAGAGGTCCTGGGTTCGAATCCCGGTCTGGCCACATACTTTCGTTTCTCCTTCCGCTGATTCAAGAAGGGCAGTTTTCAGTTACTGGCGAAAGTATGTGCACTTAGTACTGGTTAACCGCTTAGGAGGTCTAAGCCTGCCGAGGAATAGTGTGGTTAGGTTAACTGGCCGTCCCGACATGACCTTAGTTGTTTACCGTGGACGTTAAGCATCAAATCAACCAACCAACAAATCTGTGTGTCTATACTTTTCCTTTCTCTCTACTCTGCAGGATTGTCTTTCATAGACCAAAACACCTGGAGATGTGATCAAACAACCTTAGTTTCCATTTTTTGGCCTGGACAGGAGTGTGACATTCTCCATTGGCTGCTTAGATCTTTTGCGAATATCCTCAGTACAGTTACTTCGGTCCTTGAACAAGATTGGTAGCATCTGATCTCAAAGGCCTATGTTCTTTTCTCTGCTGTCCCATTCCACAGAAATACAGAAAGTTGGCTGTGACAGGGGAGGGCACCATTTTCACCTTTGATCCAAGATGTATTGCCGAGATATGTTGCTGGTTTGTCAGTAACCGCATAATTTTTGGTCTACATGGACAATTAGATCGTCTCAACATCAGTTGACTCATACCCAAGTTTTTGCCAATTAATAGCAGCATCTTCATTTTTCTCAACCACCATATGGTTTTCAGCTTACATACAAGGCATTTCAGTGGGTTACTTACTGTCTTATTCCCTGAGATGTTTTCTTTTCCACCTGAGGAATTAGGAAATTGATGAGATTTGCAGATGGTGATGGGGTTGTTAGAAAAATCTTCCAGAAATGCATGTATACCATAGTTATCCTAAACTATACAGAATGCTTCATAATTGAGCCGTGACAAATAAAAAGAGTGCTTAGTGCAACTGCCAACAGCAGAGACTCAGATCAGCCTGCATATCTGTGCAGTCTGATCAGAGCCTTAATGAGGAATCTTCAGGCACTAACGAATTCTTTAGCTACACTGGGTGGATACATAGACTGGTTTGAGCCTATGATAAGCCACCTGATTGTTTTCAGAGTGTTTTAAATTGCCCTGTTAGGAGATGTTTTATAAAGTGTAGCTGCTCAAAAACTGATCTTGGGCTGAATTGTTAACTCTTTAAGCACCAAAAAGAAGACGACAAAATTTACGTCTGCAAAAATTTAAAAAATAACTTGTCCAAGACATTTCATATTGAGAATTCAAAGACTAGAGGGCAAACAGTGTAGATCTAGATGAGGCGGCTCATTATGAGCCGCCTCATCAGGATCTACGCTGTTTGCAAATTATGCTATTTGCGTCACTGGTGAGTAAAGTGTTAACTCAGGCATGTTTTAAATACCAGTATTTGGGGCTGTTTTGATAGAATACCTGAGTCTGCAAGAGCTTTTGGTGTATAGAGAGATCGTGATATAATGTTGGTCTCATGAATTTCATTATGCTATACCTGAAATACAGTAGAAAGGACCACAAACTTGAGTTCATCAACCGATCCATCCATTTCTAGATGCTTGTCAGCAAATTCTGCAATAGGTGTGACTCTACTAACTTCCTTATCTTATCCTCTCACTGATACAGATAGCTGCAGGTAGATAAAGCTACCTTTAATTGATACAGGTAGATAAGAAACTCTTTAATTGGCTCTGTAGAACACAAAAATATCTCAAGGCTTCATAGTGAAAATTGATAGCTGCTAATTTACTAAAGAAATATTTTCTAACCAAAAATAAACAACAATAAGTAGAACAAAAAATAAAAAATGAGGTCTAGATATTTAGAATCTGAATCAGCAACTTTAACTTGTTCAGAAAGCACATACATAACTGAGAACTGTAAAAGTTTTGTGACATGTATGAGAGAGTTACAATGAGATTGAGAGAGTGTGGGTTACGATTAAGAGGTGTAACAGACAAGAGGTTTCACTCCAGAACACCTAATACTGCATAGCAAGCTATACAGAATCAAAACCCGTGTCATATAAACCGAAATGACAGTACATTGGAACTGGTGTGCCAAATGAGCATGATAATTGTGTATAAGATGAACAGGATCTTAAAGTGATACAAAAGATTATTGCAGAATAAATGTCTATAACGAACAAAAATCCAAGGATGTAAAGTATAAAATCCCTCTTTAGTTAAGGATAAACACTATAAAACAGATAGATAGTAAAAACTTTAAGCACCATAAAAGGGCAATAGCAATATTTTTGCACTAGTGGGGACAATGGGTTGTAAAAGTTTAAAGTACCATTACCTGATGTAGGTAAATGTACTAGGGTCATCGGCTATAATTGAAATAGCCCTGATTTATGTGTTTATAAGAGATGGTTTCGAACACTGTATCATTATTAATGATATTGGTAGTCTACCGTTAAAGTTTAAGTTTTTGAAAATTTAAGTTAATTTAAAGTTCATGAAATTTAACTTTCGGAACAGTTTAGCTGTGTACAACCTCACAATGGACTACTTTCATACTGATTTGGTAGGATAATTTTAGCAATTCAGTACCTGCTGCTGTTGTAGTATTTTTATGATCAACTACCTCTTTCAGACAGCTTTTGGTCATCTTAACATAAACCTGCTTTCATCTTTGACTGGAAGCTTTTGCATGTAATAAGTTCATGGCAAATTATTCCATGAAACTGAAATGGTCCTCATGCAATTTATTAAGTTTCCATGACTTTTCCTTCATGCAGAATTTTAGAAAGGGTGTTTCACAGAGGCCCATATAAGGTGAGTATTTGATGGTAGCAATTCCAAGATAATTTTTCTTATTTCTCTATTGAAATATATGTCGTGATCCCTCATCAGAACCGTTTCAGTGAGATGGTTCTAATGAGAGGTCACAACATATGTTTTTATGGAAACTTATGTTATCTTTGATTTATCCTCACATTCTCACCTTATCTTGGCCTCTGTTTCACATGAAAGAAGTTTAGGCTTCTGTTGGATGCTTTGACTATCCTAGGATAATAGAAATGTCAACTGTGTGTGCATTTGCGTGTGTGTTTCTAAGAACAGGAATGGGCACCAGTAAATTGATGTTGCACAGGCTGCTGACCTTCATTTACTATCTATTTTCAGATTATACCAACAAGGCTCACGGCGGCCGGTGGTGTTTTCTCCAAGCACAGAAATGGGACTCACGGATATTGAAATGGCTCAGTTTGACTATGATGACCCGTACTTCGATGATCGGCAATATGACTTCGAATATGAGGTAAGCACTGGTTTGAATATCTGTCATACCCAAAAGCCTTATCAGTGGTATAGCTGCGGATGGATTAGCTGTACAAAAAGATTATAATATGAAATATTGGTGTTGAAATAAATGTATACCCAAGGACCATAAGTAATTCCAATAAAATCTATGGTGCATTTGGCTGTTCTGCACATTTTGTAGAAAGTTCTGTCCCCATAGCTTCAGATTGCACCCTCAGTGTCGATATGTGGCTTGTGTAACTTAGCACAAACTGAGAAAGTGACAAGTTTCCATTGATGTCAGTAGCAATGTCTCGCAAAAAGTGAAATTTCCAGTAAACATAAAAATACACTTAGTCTGTGGGAAACTTAACTGTGTGGAATTACCTTTGATCCTTGACAAAACACTATAATAAGATGCAGTCTGATTAAGATCTACATTGTTTGACAACATTTTCAAGGGGCTTTTAACACATCTGGTTAAATATGTTTTCAAGGATGTTACAAAGCGAAAAAGAGATGTTGCAAAACGAAAAACAGTCATAGTTACCAAACGACCTGGTCATCAGGTCGTTTGGTAACTGTGACTCTTTTTTGTTTCATGATAGCTCTTTTTCATTTCATAACAGCCCTTTTATATATATAGTTAACCAGCCGTGTATTATAAACTTGCCTAATTTGAGGAATTTCAGTGATGAATAGGTCTTTGATACAAATGATGATTGCGGTGCCTAAATACTTACAGAAACTATGGTTCTAAGCCATCATTACAAGCAGCTTTTGTTTCTTGCACTTTCAATCAGATAAGATTAGTTTTGGCAACAAGAGAAAATGAGAAATTAGTCTTTAACACATTTACCAATACAACAACATCCTCATGGTTCCATAATGCATCATCCTGCAAGGTTAACTCAATGAATGGAATGAAATTGTCTGGGACAAAATGATCAAAATGCAATTTGTTGTAGTGAGAAAATAGCTGGGAAGGTTGTAGTTTTCTGTGTTGGAATGTCTGATTGCTATATTTGGTTGCAGTGACGCTTTTTAACATCTCCATGAAAGTAAAGGAAGAGCTATTCCAGTAACATCCCCCCCAACACACACACAAACACACACACCCTACCCCACCCACTGGCCTTGGTATCATGGTGGGCATCCATGGTGTTGAAGTTTCTCGTTAAAGATTTCAACATCATGGGTACTTGGGAGTCAGGCAAGCTATACTATCCAGTGACAAGTCTTGTTTTTCTTTAAAAGATAGAAAAAAACATTTTCCTGTTTAATTTTCTAGCAGCTACTGATGCTGTTGAGTGTTGCATGCTTTGGTTCCAGAATGTTTGTTTTCTCTTCTGTGACATCAACTGAAACAACTCTTGAATTGTGGCTGCAGATGCCAGGCTATGGTCCTGATAGTAGGGTTGGCCAATGGGGTTGGTTTATTAATCAGTCTCTTTTCCAAAGTTGCTTTTACATTCTTTACAGTCATAGAATAGAATAGAAATAGAATAGAAAAGACAGTCAAAGGAAGTTTTCGTTTACTTTTAAAGCAGAAATAATAACAGTTGAACAGGCTAATCTTTATGGCACCAAGGATTAATTTAAAACCTGGAATGAAACTAGCTGCAGTGGAACGGAATTGGCAATATTTGCTACAGTCCATTGGCTACAGCCCAGCAGACACATAAAGTTAAAATGACGTTGTACGGACGTCGATGTGATGTAACGACGTCAGAACGTCATTTTGACGTCGTATGCCTACTGGGAGAAGTGTCTGCATGGCCAAGAGGTTAGTGATCCCAACTTCATTTCACAGGGTCGCGGGTTCAAGTCCACTAGAGGCGAGATTCTGTCCAAACCTAAAAGGGGCTTCATTGGGTAGAGCCCTTTATAAACATCCTCCCATCATCTCAGTATGACAGAAAAACTGTTGAACAGGATGTAAAACTGCCAAATTGTCCATTGGCTACAGTTTGGTCCCTGAACTTGGGGAAAAATTTGCTCCCTCAGTGAGAGAAGTTTCTGTCCTATAAGAGTGCCATCTCAAATCAGTGCTCCAGATAAGAAGGGGTAACAGAGATAATTTTGGGATAATTATCCATATTTCTCCACAAAAACATATTTTGTGACCCATCATTGGAACCGTCTCATCGAGACGGTTCTAATGAGGGGTCACAACATATGTTTTCATTGAGAAATAAGAATAATTATCTTCGAATTATCCTCAATACCCCCTCTTATCTGGAGCTCTGTCAAATCAATAGATCCACTACCCTCTATTCCATTCCTATCATGTTTTAAACTATACCCTTCTCAAAACATAACATTATGCATCTTGAGTTATAATTTACACAATACTTATAATACTACCATTGCTAAAAAACCTATTAAAGAGGTGTCCTGAAAACGTTTGATGTCAAAAAACAAGTTACTTGGTATTACAAGAACCCCTTTTATCTTGGTACAGATTTAATTAGGTGGGGAAGAAAACACAATAAAACATGCTTTTCCTTTGAAGAATTATTGTTTGATAAGTACATGACTGTCAAAATAGTTATTAATTGTAACTCATCCTTAACTCGGGCTGTCAGGTTATTAAAGCAATGCCCGACTACTGAATTCCTGAATTCTTGCAAAATGTCTGAAACAATGTTTATTGCTTGCTGGCTTCAACCACACAGTAGGCTCTCAAAACATTGAGGTGTATGTGAAGCATTTGCAAAATCTAACTTTTTGGTTTAGTTGAGGAGGAAGGGGTGGGGGGCTTTGCTATAAGTCCTTTGCCTTTCAACTGACTTTGTGCTCATCTACTGTATGCTGAGAATATTTTTGCAGATTAGCTGGTATAAGTAATGCATGTACATGTATTTAGTAATCATAGCATTATGTACGTGCACAATTTTGAAATATGGTTACTTATGATGGGCACTTCATTTAAACATTCAGACATACCCTTTTCTCATGATACTCTGTATTTGTCTCTCTTTAGCACAGATGACATTAACACAATCTTTGTCTCTTCATTTCTCCCATCTGATGGCTTCATGTCATTATTTATCACTTCAAAGAAACTATTAAAGATCTCACTACTGATAATGTAATGGCCCTTTAAAAAGTAATGTCTCAGATGAAATCAGAAACAAAATGTCTTGTTAGGAAGAAAGCCGGAGAAATAAAGTACCTTTTCATGTACGGCAGTTTCATAAATGTTACTTCAGAGTTGCTGAGCCGACAATATAGTCTGATCTGGGTCTGCTATACTGGTCATTCTATCAGCAAATTTGATACAAATTGTTCAAATTTTACGATAATTCCAATAATTGGTGAAGGTGTCTCACTATGTACAACAAAATCTGGGCAAGCAGATGCATACAATGTCATGCATAGGCTCAGTGCGACAGTGAGTCTTCAGTTTCCAAGTCTAATCAGCTAGCAGTTGTGTAGATGAACTGTGCAGCCTGATAGTGGTGCTTTTCTGAACTGAGCATGCAGCAGTTAAATTAGATTTATTCTACTTTAGTTACATTAAAAACATGATTGCACAGAAAGCCCAACCACATTTATAAATCTGTCCTCTTTGGCACAGAGGTTGGTATTCTGTGGGCTTACATGGTGGGTAAACTGGAGAAAACTAACGACAATGGATGGGTGAATCCGGTGACTGATCTGTCACAGTGAGTGAGTGAAGAGCATGTGCGCCATTTGAGCATTTGATGATGACATAACAGTTTTTGTCATGCTCTGGCTTAAAGTCCCAGATGACAATGAAAATGAAAAAAAAAATACGGCCTTTGTTTCATTATTAATTTTGAGCCATGGAACATGAAAAAGCACCTACCTTATGACACAGACTGCAATCAGCCTGTATATTTGCATAATCAGATCTGTGTGTTTTGGCTGCTTGTATCAAGCACCTGTGGATCCTGACGAGTCTTTATGTAAAAAAATGAAGACACAAACCAGTCTGCACAGATGTGCAGACTGATTTGAGTCTTCTTTTTTTGCACATGGGACAAGACCCATTTTTGTATGGCACCGTTTCTTTCAGAAAAAAGTTGAAAAATTACTAGCAGTGTGATCCTTCTATCATAAAGAGGATATTAATAGTGATATAGCATGATATAAAAATCCATAAAAAATGATTTTTTGTCATGATAAAGTAGGGTCCCCCTTTGAAGTAAGATTATAATTTATAGAGTTGTATCATAATACTGAGGTCCTAATGAAAATTTAAAAAACATCATTGATATTTTAGTATCTCTGGAGGGTATTTTGATAGTAAAATGATTCACTAGTGAAGGGTATCATGTAACAGTGGCTGTCACAAAGGTCATAAAAAGCATGGGTAGCAGCTGATTGCAAAACAAAGAATTATTGATAATTTGGAAATCTGGAATAAAATAATATAATGATATAATAAAATATGAAAGCATAAATGAAATAAGAAGTCAAAAGTAGGGACAGGGGATGCAAAACTAAAAATTTCTATAACTGTATGTGTGTGTTTGTAGGTGGGGCGGGAGGGTAGTCATAAATAATTCTTTAAACTTTTCAGATCAATATATTTCAATTACACAAGAGCACAGAATGCCAACATACGGATCTTCAGAACTCATGAAATTCATAAGTTTGTTGAGCTTTCCAATCGAAGCAAGGAAAATAAATAAAAAAAAAATGAACTTAAAAAATATTTCAGTATAAAATGATGGTAATGACTCCGTATTACGAGTAATAGCAAGTACAAAGAGCATTAGTGTCAGCCTTGCATGAATGTCAAAGTGGGCAAATTTGAGTTGGGCAAGTTTTGTGAAATTCTGCTAAAAATCAGTGCAAAAAATGCACTCATTTTGCCACACTATCAAAGAGCGTTTTAGTTATTTATCATGTGTGACATAACATCTGATTATCAGTTTCATCTGACTCCCCTTGCACATGCTAATTAATTTTCTACATGAAAATGCAACATGCAACAGCCGCCAAAAATGAGCCACAACACTGAGAAAGGAACTGTAAGTTATTGCAGCAGCGAGCTGAGAAGTTTAGGTAGGCCTGTGTGCACCCATGTATTTAAGTTGGAGCTCTACATTCCTGAATTCATATTAAGTGTATGTGCACAACAAAGATCAACCCAGACTGCACAGATGTGCAGTCTGGGCAGGTCTTTGTTGTTCACATAATGTTATGCTTTAAGCACTATGCGTTTGAGTGGTTTCAGCTTAAATCTGATAAAAGATGCGGCTTGCAGACTTGCACAATTGCACAATAGCTAGATTTCAGGGAAGATACAGAATATACCCCAAGGCCTCATTAAAATTGAATTCTTAAAAGCCTCGGCAGCTGATTTTAATCAAATTTGGCAAGCTGTGACAGAAAAATATATTGTTGTTTATGACTGCTTCCTGTGCAGAGAGCCAACAAGAAAAAAAGAAAGAAAAAAAGAAAAAAAAAAAAGAAAAGAAAATAAAAATGGAAGGCATGAAATTGTTATAGAGAGATGACTATTAAAGACTTCGGGTAATCCAACAGTTGGCTTATTATAGGGTGAAGACCACTCATGGAAGTCTATTCTTGATGGTGTATGGGTGCCCCTTGTTGTTTCCCCACCATTTTTACAAAGGGAGACAACTTCTGTGACTTCCTGTTTGCTTCCCTGGAGGACAAAGCCTTTACAGAATGATGTCAAGTTTAAAGATAAGAAATTCTATCCTTGAAGAAGTGACCCCCATTGAGGAAGATGGCAAAAATGTTTAAAAAAAAAAAAAGATTGAAAGTATACCCCTTCTTTTCAATTGAAAGTGTACTCCTTCCTTTCAGTTTACTCGGAGAAAGTCGTACTGAATATGAATTCTGTTTTCATGTGAAATAATCATGCAGAGACTGATTTGATATTTTTTCAAGAATATAGGTTTACAGAACAGCTTGCAAACTTTTTTCCCTTTGATTCTGCTTGGGCGATATATTGTATTGTTTACTATTAATGATGAATCATAATGGTAATGTAACTTAAGATCTCAGTATACAGACAATTGTTAAAAAAATATTAAATTTGTAATAAAAAGTTATGAAATCTAATATTTCACTACAGGATTTGGTAACAAGCATTTGTTTGATGTTGTTTAGTATTTCACTCCATCTGTTTTGAAAAACAATGCAACTAATAGGTAGCAAAGGATACTGAAATTCAAGCTGATGTTATGACCATGTGCTTGCATTCCATTAAGCATAACTGACCCAATATTTTCGATGCGAAAAATAAATATTTGATGTCATTGTGTCAGTTTTATGATTGGGTGGGCAAATTAAATTACCCATACTAGGGGATTTGGAATGAAAATTGCGATAAAGTAGCTTCCAAGTAAATGTCACCTTTTTAATCTCCACTCAGAAGAGCATGCCATCCTGACAGTTCAAGAGAAAATAAAGCGGAAATGTCCTTCAAACGAGACAAACTAGAAAACAAATTAGATTGTGTTTTTATCATCTAAAAACAATCTAGACGGCAAGAATGTCAAACAAAATGTCAATTGGCTTAGTTTTCACTTACTTTTTTTGGTCTGATTATAGGGAAAAATCAGAATTGAGTCATGACATGCAAATTATACAGCATTTGCGAACAGCAAAGGCTCTCATCAGCCTGCACAGCTGTGCAGGCTGATGAGAGCCTTTACTGTTTGCACACAATATATATGGCTGCTGAGGAATCTACAGCTACAGCTAGACTTATACAAGTCTCCTACTTAAAGCATATTTTACTTTTCTGAATATTTTCAATCTTTATCAAGCTCCAGCTATAGATTGGCTCGAAGTAGGAGATTCAGCTGCCCCGGGATCTGCACGAGAGGCATACTGCTGAATATGAGACTGAATATCAGTCTATGCTACAGCTAGAGGACATAGATTCACAGACTGATGAAGAGTCTTAGCCGTTTGCAAGATACCTAGAGTGACAATTTTGCATAACGCAGCATAGTTAGAAAAAAAACGAGAGTCGAAAAAAAAAGAATGTCTGATAAGAAAGGTTAAATTGTATTGACAAAAAAAAAGAAAGAAAAAAAGAATGAAAGAATTTTCCACATGAACAGGCTGTCACGTTGCTGTAACAAACTGGATTGTTAGTAGTTCTTGACATAATTCCTGGAAAAGGAAAAATGTCAATGTTTTTGCGTCATATTCTGTGTAGTATCAACAAAGTAAGCTAATAGTTCCACTGTCTCTAGAGGCTTAAGTGTTAGGAGACAAATTTGATTTTATCAAGATGGATCGTCAGAATAGACTGTGTCTTTCCATTATTGATGGAATTATGACAAATGCAATAGAACCAGTCTGAACAAATAGACTTGACACCTATTGAATAAGCTCACCAAATACGTGGTAAATACAAGGAAATATAGAGAAACCAGTCTGGTAGTGGGACTATTTTGGTATTCTAGTGACTATATAGAGAGGCGCTGTGATCGAGTTGTTAGAGATGCTCAGTTATGGTGCAGAAGGTCGTGAATTCAGATCTATGTTGAGCCAGCCAGTGACTGAAAACTCTGTCAAGCCAGCAGTAAACGGATACCTTTTTCGAATCAGGGAAGAATGAGGCAGCAGAGAGATGGGCTCCAACTTTCATATGCTGTGTCCAAGATACAGTGGGCCTCTAACTCCCACTGCCCCTAAATCCACTAGGCTACTAGAAACCTTCATAATGTCATTGTCAATTGGCACTAGCTTGCATAAATTTTTCAGCAAGCATAAGCTGCTTCACTGTTTTGGTATTTAATTTGCTAAAACAGTCTGGCTTTCACTTTGCCTAGATGGTGTCAACACCTTCGGAGGGAACCATTGGCATCATCAGTTTGTCACAGTTTTGGCATCTTTGATCAGTTTTACACCATCAATTAAGGCATTAATGAAATTGTTTAGTCGGGCTAGATTTGGATTGTGACTATGTGCTGATTTGGCTGTTCAAGTGTATAAATACATCTTTCAGACTGAGTAGCCTTTTGAGAAAAGTTACTTTAGAATCGAGGAAAATTCTCACGAACTAAGACAATACAATCCCAGATCCAATCTATTTTCTCAGACCAGAAAATCTGAACAGACAAACTTGCACTTGGAAGAACCTCCTCAGATACCTTTCATGGCTTAATGTTAGTAAGAGGTAGAAAAGACAAAAATCTTGCCTTGGGTAGCTTTCTAGACTCTGAAACGTAGTTCTGGTCCACCTTTCATAGCAGATAGCTGTCTTGATACGGATGGCATCATCTTTTTTGAGAATTTAGGGGTTAGGAGGATGTCACAGCTATAGCTGAACAAGTTGATGAACATTTCATGTGTAAAACATTGGTTTCAAGAGCTTAGTTTGGTATTAATCCATGACTTATTTTCAGTAAGATTTATTTAAGGTGTTCAGTAATTTGATCGAACCATTATAGTGTCCTACTGAGTAGACAGGATGTTAATATTAACCTGATTCTTCTCTCAAGATGTTGAGATAAATTACAAAGAAAAATACATTAAAGATTACGATAAGTACCAGTACTAATTTGTTATATACCTTTTTGAAATTTGATAAAAACAGGTGAATTGCCATAAAATAAAAGTATCAGGACAGATAAGCAGGAGCAAACATTATAGTCCCTGATCAGACTGCTCCTTAGGAGCAGTCTGATCAGGATCTGCACTGTGTGCCAGTCCATCAACATTTTTGTCCTATCACTTGAAATGAAAATTAACTTTTTCAAATTTTAGCATAATAGCATTTTGAGGTAAGAGATCCCAAGATTTAGACTGGATACGGTATTTTGGATAATTAAGGATTTTGAGGTTAGAAGTGATGGTTTTGAGATCTTTCAAACTTTAGAAGAAAAAGATGATATAAGGTGTCAGATTCTTTGCTTACATTAGTCAGTCTTTGTGGGTTTTCATAGCTTTTGTGTTCAAAAGTTTGATAAATATTTAGGTATTAGAATTCACACAGGAGTCAGGCAGGGAGATATGTCCATGAGGATGTGACCTTGTATTGTTGTCTGGGTTGGTTTCAGTGGTTGCTCTTGATGGGGGCAGGATTATCTCTTTGGCCACATCTTTGAGAGCATTGTCAAAGTATTTGTGATTGTCCCAAAGGGATTTGGATAAAGACAGCTTTTGATGATATACATAAATTTAATACTTCTTCATGTTTTAAGCTGAATGTATTATTGTAGTTGGTTTCCCTTCTATAAGACAGGAGAGATTGAGACAGTAAAACAGTTACAGGGCCCAGCTGTTCAAAATAAAGTCACTAGCTTAACGAGACATTAAATTTAAATACGGTATTGAATTTCTCTTTTCAGGAGATAATATTGCAAAGACCATGTGAAGAGGAGAAACTCGGCCTGACATTGTGCTATGGTGCTGCAGAAGATGGAATTACAGATATTTTCATAGGAGAAGTAAGTATCGAAAATTTCCATAGGTCTGAAATCGGAATGAAAACTCTGATACCCTTCCCCTTTTATTTGTAGTCACACAAATAGTGGAAGCTTAGGGGAAGGCTGGAGAGACCAGGGGATCAAAGAGGGACTGTGTTTTCCGAGGGATTAGGATCAAACTGAGAAAGGACAAAAATGGTACATGTTCAAACTGCAAAAAGTGCATTGACCATCCCTCTTACAAAAGTTACAGCAAAATGCTTATTCAGAGTCAGTGAAGGAACATCTCACGACATCATGTGAACTAGAAAGTAACAGTATTTTAGCAAATAGTTGCAATGTTTTCCAAAACAATCTTGCCCAGATTGTGCACAGGCAATCAGATCCCATGGATATTGCTGCATTCAAACTTTGCCTCAAACATCTATGCAGGAATCTTTGTTTACATATCGCAGTGACCAAGTTTGTGTCCCTTTTTAGCTCACCTGAGCACGAAGTGCTCAAGGTGAGCTATTGTGATGGATATTTGTCCATCATCCGTCCGTCTGTCCGTCCGTCCGTCAACAATTTCTTCAAACAACATCTCCTCCTAGACCAGGGAGCCAATTTCAAAATAATTTCACACAAATGTTTCTGTTATTGCCCTGAACCAAAATTGCTAAAATGGTTCCGCTCCGCTGAACAGAGCTAAAAATAGAAAAACCTTTAAACGACATCTCCTCTGAAGTCAATGGCTTGATTTCAAAATAATTTCACAGAAATGTTTGACTCATGGGCCTGAACCAAAATTGCTAAAGCGGTTCCACTCCGCTGAATAAAATGGCCGCCAAAGCTAAAAATAGAAATCTAAAAATAGAAAAACCTTTAAATGACATCTCCTCTGAAGCTAATGTCTCGATTTCAAAATAATTTCACGGAAATGTTTGACTCATGGCCCTGAACCAAAATTGCTAAAACAGTTTCACTCCGCAGAACAAAATGGCCGCCAGAGCTAAAAATAGAAATAAATCTTAGAATGACACAGAGGGCACAGTTTTGATCCAATCATCATGAAAATTTATCAGAATGTTTATCTTAATGAAATCTGGACCAAGGTTGAAACTGGGTCATGTGGGGTCAAAAACTAGGTCACTAGGTCAAATCTTAGAAAAACCTTGTGTACACTCTAGAAGGCACAGATATGATCCAATCTTCATGAAACTTTGTCAGAATGTTTATCTTTATACAATCTAGGCCAAGATGGAAACTGAGTCATGTGGGGTCAAAAACTAGGCCACTAGGTCAAATCTTAGAAAAACCTTGTTTACACTCTAGAGGGCACAGTTATAATCCAGTCTTCATGAAACTTTGTCAGAATGTTTATCCTCAAACAAACTAGGCCAGGTTTGAAACTGGGCCATGTGGGGTCAAAAACAAGGTCACTAGGTCAGATCTTAGAAGAACCATGCCAATGCTCTAGCTCGGGCACAGTTTTGTTCCAATCTTCATGAAACTTTGTCAAAAAATTTATCTCAAACAAATCTAGACCGAGGGTGCAACAGGGTCATGTTGGATCTAAAACTAGGTCACTAGGTCAAACCTTAGAAAAAATTGTGTATACTCTAAGGGCACAGTTTTGGTTCAATCTACATGAAACTTTGTCAGAATGATTATCTTAATGACACAGTTTTGATCCAATCTTTATGAAACTTTGTCAGAATATAGATTGGAAAGTGCAAAACTGCTCCAATTGAATCATCATGAAATAGATGATCTTCCATGTTATTTCATCATAACTCAGGTGAGCGGTTTAGGTCCATCATGGACCTCTTGTTGGTATGTAGTGTCATAACTGAGATTGCACATCCCATCAAAAGCATTCAGTCAAAGGGGGATTTGGGGGATTTGTATAGAAGCTTGTTTGATAACTCAGTTTTCTTTAAAAATTCCTAACTTCTTCATTAGTAACACAAGGAGTGACTAGATATTTCAAAGTAAGGTACTTAGGTATTTTAGGAAGATTTTCAAGCACTAGCTATTGACCTGTAAATTATGGTAGAAAAAAGATCTATTATGAAATTAGTCTACTTTAATTTAGGGTAAATTGGACTCCTGTAGTTGCTGAGAGCTTTTGCAGATGTTAGAGTGATCTTGCCCTGGCTACTCTTCAGAGGAGGTAAATAAAATGTGATAAACTTTGAAGAGCTTTTCATGATGGGAGAGTGGAAGAATGACCACAAATCTTGTTCAGAATTTTTCCCATGGTCATAAAAGTTGTATATGAAAATTTCTGTGATGAGCTTAGGTGTGGTCATTAGGTTAATTTTTCAGTCCCTCTCCTTCTATGGTAATCAGAACTGTGTTCCCCACTCCAAAAGTGAGGTGAGCCTGGGGTCAACAACTGCTTTTCGTGCTGATCCAGTAGATGTCAATATCGGCATGACAGCTCATACGCACAGTATCTCTCAAACCAATGGATGGACTTTCACCAAACTTGCATGGAAGTTTTGGTGACCTTGTCCCCATTTTCAAGGTCACTGGAGGACTTAAATTTTGTGTGTCATTGTCTGCCCATACTTCTTGAATCTGATGGATGGTAAACTAGTATGGATACACTATAGGGGCAAGCTTTAGAGCTGATTAGATTTGTGGCCTTGAACTTATTTCCAAGGTCACAGGAGGGCTAATATAAACTTTTCTCTAAAAGTGTGATTTTGTTACCTGGAAGTCCCACTTCATATACTCATATTTTCCAGTGGGACTGATAATGTATAATGTGACTAAATTTCCATTATTTTTCTGACTTGAACAAAAGTGAAAATTGTTAGAGTGAACACCTGGTAAAAGAAGTGACCCTAATAATTCCTGATTTTATAAATCACAGTAGGCATGTGTTTTTGAAAGTCATTGACCTCTGCCTCTCTGAAATTTGAATTTGATACACTGTTTATAAGCATAAAACTGACAATTTTAGACTGATTTACTGCTAGCTAAACTACTGTTTGAATATAGATATTAAGGGATAAGAATACACATTTTCTTTTGTCCTTATAATCTAGGACAGATGGCAAAGTTGTAATTGCAGAACTCAAAAACAGCATTCAGTTTCAAATTAACTATACTACTAACAAGTATAGCTTTCACAAAAAAACCTTTGTCTACACTTAGCAACCACTTGCAAAGGCCAAATTTAAACATTCTGACTGTATTCGAAAGACACATTTGTGGCAACACTTACTGTCCATGTTCTTGACAACAGTACACTTGCCACTTTGTGTTCATGGTTTCAACCAAGAGTGGTTGGTGGTGGGTTTCATAACACTTTCAACAAAAAATGCACAAAACCAGTAGCACTAAATGCAAAAAAAATTCTTCATGGAATTTATTTGTTTGTTTTCTTTGTCACTGAAGCTCTCTAACGTGCATGAGAAGAAGGTTGCATGATGACACACGACTCTGCATGGCCAATAATTTGTTTGCCTTTTATCATACGTCTCAAAAATAGCAGTTGATACGGTCGTGTCAGGTCACCTTTGACCACTAGACTGTCTACGCCAATGGTGGTAGACAAAAAAGTTTATAGATTTAATTTGTATGCATTTAGAGAAAAAGAAACCAAGCTTGCTGTGATGAATACCCAGTAAATGCTCTCTGATCTGCACCTGTATTAACCCTATTGCACTCAGAAAGGCCAAAACTCTATGGAGTTTTGGCCTTTCTGAGTGCAGTAGGGTTGAGAACTACCTGTGCTTCATGTACCTGTAAGGAACCACCTATGGAAAGTATGGGTGGATTTGTGGTCCATATGGGTTAATATAAACTAACTTCTCTGACCCTAAACACACCTGAGCATGTTAGCTTGACCCACACTTTGTAGAATTATTGTTTAATGATAAAATGATTATAAAAAGCTATTGATGGGTCAAGAAAACAGCTGGATAAGAATCTGATTGTTTTTGTTTAGATTTCATCATTAGCTTTCTAGACAGGGATAGGTTCACCAGCTGGACCAAAAAAAAAAAAACGTTGCCAAGATACCTGAGAACTGCATTCCCAAATGAAAAATAAATGAGCCGCGACACAAGAAACCCAACAAAGTGGTTGTGCACCCAGCGCAGACTCACATCAGCCTTGGCATCCGCCTAGTCTGATCCGAGTCCTCGCTTTGTGCTTAAAAGGTAGCTAAGGGCCTGAGCTACCTAAATGCAGACAGTGAAGACAATGATCAGATTGGGCAGATGCCCTGGCTAATCTGAGTCTTCATTGGGTGCACAACCACTTTGTTGGGTTTCTCGCATCACGGCTCAAATGAGAAGGCACATATATATTCTGCCCTAAACTCCAAAAGGGAAAGGAAAAAAAGACCACACAAAGCAAAATAAGACAAAAACTAACAGCTCAACACTTTAAAGCTAAGAGTTCAACTCTTTCTCAGCAGACGGCTGCAAGGTTTTTCTCAGTAAGGTACAAAAAGTGAGACAAATAGAAAGCAGAGGCTTTTCTCAGTAAGTTACAAAAGTCGAGACTACATGTATTTGAAAGCCAACAAACAATGACAGTAATGGCAAATCACAACAGCACCACCTTGGAATGGAGCAGCCAGACTCCACTCCTCTTCATCACTTCACACCTCTGCTAAGGCAGAGCCCAGGTAAGGTGGGGTTTTGAGAATAATTCTAAGATGAATTTTCTTATCTCTCAATGAAACCTCATTAGAACCTTCTTGGCAAGATCATTCAATGAGGGATCACAATGTGTTTTTATGGAGAAAATGGAAAATTAACCCTAAATTATCCATGTTACCCTTTCTTATCTGGAGCACTGCTAATCCCTAAAAGTAGAGCAATGAATAGATGATGTCCAGTTTATGTAGGTAAAAATAAGGTAGATGTATAAAATACCACCCACTTAGCTATAATCAGTATTTAATCAATTAGTGTAATTATATTTATAGTCCTGGTACCTGCTGAACTGATTCACATATTAGCCAGGTGATAAACTTGTATCTTTCAATGAAACATTTCACCTATTGATATGTTGGGGAGGGCCTAACCTGGTGGAGTGAGTGTCCACCTTTTATGCAGGGGGTTACAGTTTACATACCGGGTAGGCGGCAATCCAAAACACAATTAACAATTGATTAACACGGATCAAAAAGCATTAGAAACAGCGTTTTCAATTGCAAATTGTCGCCAATTTGCAATCGAAAAAGTTATTTCTAACGGTTTTTTATTGCACGAGCATTTTCGATTGCCACCTACCCTGCATTTCGGAACCAGCAAAACTGAGCATGTGCACGCAAAACACAACACATACTAAGGTAATGTGCTGGTTATCATTTTATACCCGGGGACTGTGGCTCTGCTAAACAAGCCAGACTGGAGAACACAAGCAATACTTGTATGTCTGGGTCAGGTACAAAAGAGGTATTCAGTGTTCCCATGAGTTCATTTGTCTGTTTGGGCTTTGAATCTGTTGAGAAAAACAATCTGATGTGACTTAAAGATTCTGGTTAAGTTGTAGTGTCCAATGCCAAAAGATGGTGAAGGCTAGTACAGAAATTTGGATATGGGTATGGGTGCCAGTTTGTGATTTCTGAAGTAAAAAGAAGAGGATTTAATGGAAAGATTCCAGATGTTTCTTTTGATGTTTTGAAAGTATGATGGATCCCTAGATATATCTGTATTGCATGTAGAAAATACCTGAAAAATCCTGAATATTTGGACTGACATGACTGAGCAAACAGTGGAGATCCAGATCAGACTGCTCCTAGAGGAGCAGTCTGATCAGGGTCTGCACTGTTTGCTATGTTGCTTACAGTATCACCAAACAGTCCAGGAAAGAACAAAATTTGGAATGGATCTGACAGAAATGTCCATTGCAGAATTCTAAGGAGATTTTGAAGATGGCCAAAAAATGAGGTTATGTTGGTTCCAGCATAAAGAAGTTAGGTTAAATCTATAAACAATCATGTAATGTCATATTGTCCAATAAATAAAGATAAGATAGATAAAGAAATCCCCAAGCTGGGCGATAAAAGGCCACACAAGTAAAAAGCTTCTGGAAATAGCTACTGCAGCTACTACAAAGTTTACAACAAAACAGAGGCTACAATGTCAAGTGGGTGGGGTTGGCTTGTCAAAATATGTATTAAGTTTCAAGTTAAGAGCCACTGATTCTAATTGGATGATTATTTATGCAACCCATTTAAATGATTAATTGGATTCTTGTGGTAGAAGTCAAGACATTTGATATGCCTACCTGTAATAACATTGCTTATTGCTTATATAATTGAGAACCCCAACAGTGGCCTTTCATCAGGTCCTGTAAGAGTCTGATAAAGTATATGTTTTGGTCTGCCAAAATCCTAAAAGCACTTGCAGGAAGTTGACGCTCTGCAGTAGTAAATAGGTCAAGAAATATAATGGAAATTAAGTGAGATTGGCAAAACTTTTGGAAGGGCAAAATGTCTGGCTTATTGAAATTTGGCATGTATGCCCGTTTAACACATAAAATGAGATGTTTAAATTACTGTCTGATTTAGATAATAGCATTCTAAGTTGTGTCAAATATTTTAGAGCCCAACCAGTCTGTAATATAAGAACCCTGATGTAGATCCACAATAATAAATAAAATTCTCGATCATTGTATTTGTTGAGAAAAATATAACCCTAGTTGACTTATTAAGCGATTTATCAGCCACCATGTTTATTTTTGTCTTTCTGAAGTGAAGACATTGATCCTCCCGCAAGCACTTGGTCAACACAGGTGATTTAAATCAGTGTCAATAAGAGGCTTATTTCTGACAGCAAAAGTTGCAAAAACCCTTCATGAACCGACTTAATAACATACAAAACAAAGAAAACGCAAAGAAGATTAACAAGGATGGAGTCTATAATAGCTCTTATGAAGGTTGTTGACTAAAAGCTGGAAGTCACACCAAGTCCTGTTTGTGCCGTAAATGTTCAGACATATCAACATTTCTGTAATCTCTTTCATCTTCTGTTCTAATTAATGCAATTATGAATACAAAGCAACTTCCGATCATCCGATGTCAAATTTTGCGACAGTTTATTGCTTTTCTTTGACTAACATTCGGTTTTGCATTGCTGAAAGCGCTTGTTGTGGATGTAAAGTTGTACTCAAATGTTAAAAGTGCATTATAATGGGGATAGCTGTATTGGAAATTTGGGAAGTATCATTAAACATTTCGGAAAGTAAATCATGGGTTTTATGGTCACAAATTGCATTTTACACATCTGCTGATGCCTCACCATGTAACACAATTTGGGACCATAAAACTGACGTTGCTCCCAAAATGAAATTTTTTAGTAGAGTTATCCCCTAGATGTATTTATAAACTTGTTTCTCCAATCCCATCACTGCACATGTCAGGTGTAACTGAGAGCACTAGGGATCACTGCTAGAAGTAATTAAACAGTGCTGCAATGTGGCTGAGAAAAGGCCTGTCATACACCAGCTGCTTTGAGAAATGGCCAGTTCAGATTCCTTCCAAATGTATGAAACTTTGGTTCCTGTTTGAAACTTTGGTTCCATGTTTTGTAATTATTGGGTACCGTTGGATTCTGTCTGTACGATAATAACCATTACATGAGAACTTTGTTGTTCTGGAAAAAAAGTCTGAGAAATTTGGTTTGTAATTGTTGGTTTCATGTAGTGTTACTGATTCATTTCAAGCTACCGTTTCAATGAATATTGGGTAGGTTGAAGTGGGTTAAAATGATAAAACTTATAAAATCCATTTCTTTGTATTAATTTTTGCGATGTGTTTTCTTTGAAGTTGATAAATAAATTTGTTGTGCTTAAAAGCCCTGATACAGAAATCTGTTAAAAGCATTTTGATATTAAAGTTTGTTATTATGATCCCCGAAGCTCCAGGTAAGATGAAACAATTTTGAGTTCAGATTTTGGTATTTTTTGTGTTTCTCAACAAAACATAGGTTGTAGAATCTTATTAGAGGTTGCCTCATGTATGAGGCAATTCTAATTAGATTCAACAACATATGTCATGGGGAAAAATAAGAATTCATGTTTTGGTCCCAAAATTTAGCTACCAAGGACTCCTTGATTTTGGGAGCAAAGGTGTATTGGAAGTTCAGAATAGTAGATGAGTTTTTCAATCTTTTGATGTGTCTTTAAAGCTTTTTATTACAGCATGGCTACCTGGTTTTCAAAGTGAAAATTGTTATTATCTCTTATTGTTTATGTAATCTTTATGGCCAAGTACTCTTTATCATTATTGCTGGTGATAAACTCAAGCCAGCGGTTCTGTTCTCACAGGGTCAGTCTTTTTTACGGTTGTTTTGGTTTGATAAATAGCAAGCAGCAATTTAAAAAAAGTGATTTTTTTCTATCCACCAGGTTACACACCTGTCCACCTACATACCCAGCTGTCTTCAGCCTATTCATCCATCTAGCCAATGACGATGTAATCCAGCCATCTTGCTATCCATCCATTCATTCATTTATGGATCCACCCCTAACAAATCCTCGACTAGCCACTTTTTTAGCTGGCAATGCTCTGAGCAACTGGACCCTGGATTGCAGCCAGCCCCAGAGGTTATAAAACCTGAGTACATTCTCAAACTCAAAATGCAGCACACTGATTGGCTGCTTCCGGGCACATGCTCGGAAGCAGCCAATCAGTGTGCTTTATTTTGAGTTTGAGATTATTTTCAAGTTTTATAACCTCGAACCCTGGTTTAATGTTGCTCTTGTGTACAATATGTTTGAAAATGTTACATCTCATTTACCAATGACATCATTCTTGGTTTTGAGCAACTCAGGGCCCAGGCAAAGACCTAGTAACAGATAGTCATACATATGCTTAGTTATGGGGACAGTACAGTTTGGTTGCTGAATTCTCTACTGTTTTCAACCAGAAGAGTGACTAGTAGGAATCGATTAATTTGTTTTCCTTTGACAATGATGAGAAAGAGCATAGTAATTATGAACCTCATTTGATCACCTTGATGCTCGCATGTCTTGTGGTGGGGTAATTTGTTTTGGCTCTGTCTTTGTCATGGTACAGCTCTGCAAGCATCATTAATATGTCTTCGGTCTCATAAATGCCGTTAAATTGGACTTTTATGCAAAAATGCTGCATTCATCTTGGCATTTGCTGTTCATGATGGTCTCATATAAAATTAATTAATATAGGGCATGTCAGTTAATTGGCAGCAAGAATGGAAATGTGAACTTGGTTCAAAGACATGTGAGAATACATGGCTTTTTTCGTGAACAGAAATTAACAGCATACAGACTGGGATTGACTTCCAGAAAAGCTGAGGAGCATAATTAAATATAAATGATAATGGCTGGACAAATGAAAAGATGGTAGGACTGGTGACAACCAAATTACTCTAAATATGGGACTTCTGAAGGTTTTCCATAATATGTGCTATAAAGGGGCACAGTTTATAAAATATAAAACTGGCAAATTTAATGTGCACTGTATCTTCTATTGCTTTAGTTCAGTTGGAAGAGCATTTGCTTAGCTTACTGAAGATACTAAGAAACTCATAAAGGGCCAAAAATTAAAATTGTTGAATTGGCAAACAGTGTAGATCCAGATGAGGTGGCTCATAATGAGCCACCTCATCTGAATCTACACTGTTAGCCCTCTAGTGTTCGAATTCTCAATATGATATCACTTGGACGAAACATTTTTTGGAATTCTGCAGACGTAAATTTTGTCATCTGCTTTTTGGCGCATTAAGGGCTAAGTAAGTTCATTGTCTAGTCTGCAACTAGCAGAAGCGAGACTTAAGTATTACTTTTTTTGTGTCATCTGCGGTGGGGTAAACTGTGCGTCAAGTTTTCTGGTTTAGCTCGGTTTTGTGACTATTGGCAGACAGGCAAGACACCTCATTCCACAGAATTCTGACTCTAACTGTCTGATGTCTGCACTGTGTGGCTGATTCTCTCAGAATTTTTGATGCATGGCTGAATCCAACGACAAGAAACTTTAACACTTTAAGCACCAAAAAGCAGACGACAAAATTTACGTCTGCAAAAATTAAAAAAAAATGCCTTGTCCAAGACATTTCATATTGAGAATTCAAAGACTAGAGGGCAAACAGTGTAGATCTAGATGAGGCGGCTCATTATGAGCCCCCTCATCAGGATCTATGCTGTTTGCAAATTATGCTATTTTCGTCACTGGTGCTTAATTAAAGTGTTAAAATGCAGTGAGGCAGAACAATAAAAAGGGCATTGTCCAGACAACATCCTAATACGAATTGAAAATTGTTGAAAATGACGTTACACCCAAACCATACACCTACCCAACCCTGCACCCATGCTCAAATATGAGCCCATGCTCAAATATGAGCATTAAAAAATTCTTCAGTTTTATTCCTGTGTTTCTCGCTACAATAATAATTTAACAAGTTATTGGTGTAAGGTTTGTAACATTAACACATGATGACAATTGATATGCCGATTTCACGCTCTTTTGGCAGCCATATCGATTTGTGCACGCTCCTGTGTAATTTGATTTACCATTCTGTCTATAAAAACAGTAGAATTTCTCATGCTTAAGAAGTTCCATTTACCATAATTGGAATAATCTTAAGAGTCGTAGCTTTGATATTGTAAATGGATGGAAGGAGAAAATTAAGTGTGAGATCAGCGTAGTTTGGGGTGAATCTGACCAAGGTTTTGAAAAAAAAAAAAAATGACTGTGTCTTCCCATGTCTTCTGCATTTCTTTTTAAGTCTCCAATGAGATCATTTTGAAATCCCTCTGTCCCTTCTGGGATTGATCTTGTACCACTAATGTCAGACTTAATCAAAAATGGATTGTTGTACCAGTGAATTGTCTCCCTTCCAGTTATTGAGCCCCAGTAGCTCAGTGGGTTAAGCACTGATCTAGCAGTCCCTGGTTTGATTCCCGCTGTAGGCAGAAAAGTAGGGTTCCACTGCACACAGGTTATGACTGAAATACTGTAAAAAAGGTTGTTAAAGCACAAGTCATCCATATATCTATTCCTTCCAGTTGACTTATAGGTGTGAGATGGATTACGCCTTAAATTTGTCTGGCCGCGTAGCACATTTGACTTATAAGCCAGAGGTCCTGGGTTCAATACCCGGTCCGGCCACTTTCTTTCATTTCTCCTGCCGCTGATTCAAGAAGGGTAGTCGTCAGTTACTGGTGAAAGTAAAGTGCACTTAGTACTGGATGACGCTTAATTAGGTCTAAGCCAGCCCAGGAATAGTGGGGCTAGGTTAACTGACCGTCCCGACATGGCCATAGCTGCTGTTTACCGTGGACGTTAAACAATAACACAACAACAACAATGCCTAATTTAAATTTTCCCACTGCCTTCCAAAAAGCTCACTGTTTTCTAATCAAATGTTTTAAACATTTAAGACACCTCAAGTAATGTTAACAATGGGATTTAGGATAGTGCGATAACTAAAAATAAAGTTTAACCCTTGAAGCACCAAAAAAGCAGACAAAATGTCTTCAAAATTTAAAAAAATGTTTTGTCCAAGCTAGTCATCATACATGTATTGAAAATTCAAAGACCAGAGGGCAAACAGTGTAGATCCAGATGAGGTGGCTCATTATGAGCCACCTCATCTGGATCTAAGCTGTTTGCAAATTCAACTCTTTTCAGTTTTGGCACTTTAAGTGTTAAAAAAAAACAAGCTTCAACACCATTGCCAGGCTGTCTTTCATTTTGGAACATCTCCAGATTATGTATGTATAAACCGATAAAATCAGACAAAACACTTTACCACCTAAACATTTTTTTTTTGATCTTCAAATTTTTGCAGTGTTCTTACACCTTTGCATCACCTCTGTAGATAAGAATCTGCTCTGAACACATCTCTCTGATTTTTGTATATAAACATATGGCTATCTAATCATTTCTATCTAATAAATGTCAAAATAAAATGATGCATAAGATTCGAAATCTACTAAACAGATGGGTAGAAGTTTTATCCTTTTTCGTCATGGTTGATTAAGAAGAAGTTGCATCCGCATGCATTGTTTTGATATATTTTTTTTTGATGCAAAAAAATGTGATTTTGTACAAATATATCTGGAGTTAAAGGTGTTTGAGTTGCACCACGCACGATGTCACGGGAAGACTATGTCTGATAGATCTCTTCAGTACACTAGGAAGTCCGTACCCAGTGTGTCCTCAGCTGGAAAAAGTGGTATCAGTGTAACAGAGGGTGATTGCAGTGACCCTGAGCATCAGCAGTGGCGTCCACCTTGCCACACTGACAAAACTGTACATGAGCATGCGAAACAGAACACTTACTGCGGTAATATGCCGGTTATGGTTTTGTACCCAGGGACTGTCACACCTGGTTGACTATGTATATACAAGGGCTGTTACCAAACCAAAAAGGGCAGTGTTACCAAACAAAAATGAGTCTTGGTTCTCAAACAACCTGATCATCGTGGCAAAATAAATTTGTTTAGCCATGATGACCAAGTAGTTTTGGAACTATGACTGGTTTTCATTTTGTAACAGCCTTGGAAACATAGTTCAACAAGATTGACTGGGCAAAAGTTAAACAAGATGGACTGGGCAAAAACAACAAGGCAGTGAAACTAGAAGAGCGTCAAATTAATAGAAGATCAAATGGAAATTATGGTATTCAAAAATTTCTTGATTCACATAAACCAACCCAGAGGCTTTGACCAAATTTATTTTCCAACAAGAAGCAGTTTTTCCTAATTTTTCAGTTTTTGGTGTGTTTTGCAAGTTTGAAATTGATGTGTGATTAAATAATTTGGATTATAACTTGTTCCGTCTTTAATTGAATAAGAGAGCTTCTTGAAATTCTAGTTTTCACATTTTGAAGATTACAGAATGAATAATAGTAATTAATGAGATTAAGAGAGTTAAATTGGCATTGTTAGTTCAGGTGGAATATTTCTGACATCATAAAATGGCAAAAACAACAAAACCTATAAAAATGAATGAAGTTGGCCCCCCATTGTTTTGATTAGTGGATTGCAAAACATTGTGAGGTGTGCTCCATGTCACAGAAGAGGTCTTAGCACCCAGGCAGCAAAGACTCGAAACAAGCTGCACATTTGTGCAGCTTGGTTAGAGCCTTTACTGCTTGCACTCACCATACATGGAATCTGGATTCTTTATACAAAATGACAGCTTGAGCTGGGTTCCTTGGATCCACTGGCTGATCTCCATCTTCCGATTTCACAAATTTGCCAAGGCCTTCTATGTAAGTCATGGCCCAGTACATTCTGAACATTATCAAGAATATTTGTGTTCATTCTAAGCCACTGTTTTGATGTTTTGATAAGTAATATAATTACCGATGATAAATCTAATCCATTAGTAGGTTTTTGGAGAACCTCCAAAGTAATCCATTTTCTGGAAGAATTCTGATCATTCTTAACAAAGGCTGTTCTTTCTCAGGGATGACCTCGGACATTTAAGCCTGTCAGGGCCGTCCAAACATTGAGATGCCCCTGACATCATGTGGGCAATGTCTGTTGCCATTAGGTAATTACTGATGTTACACTAATTGGTATGGAGAGATAAACAAGATTGGGGAAGAATTCGGAAAATGTTGCAGTTTGTGAATGAAACAGGAAAGTAAATAGTGCTTCTTCAGTCATCTCCACTTCATTCCATTGATTTGGGATCATACTCTTACAGGAAGAATTTTCTTCTTCTGAGGGAGCAAATTGCTTATTGAGTACCATCTCAGGCTTTGAGAGCAAGTAGTGTTGCCAGTGGAATGAAGATTTTCTCATCCATTCCATCATTAGATCAAGAGATGGGAGGGTTATTTATGAAAAGCTCTTTACAGTGAAGCGCCATTTAGGTTTAGACAGAATTTCCCTTCCAAGGGAACACAAACCCATGACACGGGAGCTCTAACCGGTCAGCCACATGGACACTTCCCAGTTTTAGATATCCAGGGTGAAGACATTAAGATATTTGTATTATTGTTTTCACCTAGCACCTTCCCAACGTCAAGGATGGTAGATTCAATTTCAGATAATTAAGGTTGAAGTAGTTCAAGACCAGTCTAGTCTTATTATGCATTGCTTTATGCATTGGTTTTGTTTACCTATACCTCCTTATTGTTTTGGTTTTGTACAACTGCCCAGTGCTCATCAGCTAGCACCTTGACATGGGCTATCAAGTGCTCTGTTGATGGATACCCCTCCTGCAATGCTTGGCACTCACCTTTAGTTTCCTTTGTAGTGAGCCAATTATGATTGATTGCTTATTGCGATGGCTCTACATGTCGGGACAGAAATTCCTGAGCAAACAGTGCAGACTCAGATCAGACTGCTCCCAAAGGATCAGGGTCTGCACTGTTTGCCACTTTACCAGAAGTTTTATCTTACATAATCTGATAGTAACTAAACTTTTGGGCCATTACACTAGTTGGTCATTGTCCTGATAATTAGGGTAAAAACAGAATATAGCTTCTGCTGCTACTGATTGGACCTGCTCAATAACATTGAGGCTTTTGATGATTTGGAAGCATCATTCTGTAAATAGTTTTGGTCACTCAATTCTTTGTGTTATTGGCACTTGTTTGTTTTCTTAAAATGGCCATGTTAATTTCTCCCTACATTTCTGTCCTTTCCTTTGATGTTGTTTGCTTTTGTGTTTTTCATTGTCTTGCATACTAGTTTCCTATCCTTATGCTAGATCCTTTCTTTCTCAACTGTATGAAAGACTTAAATTAAGAGAACTTCTTAAAGATGCAATAGCCATATCATTAAAGACTCTGTTAATTCAGTTTTGTTTTGCTAGTTTGAGTCTCATTGAGAATGCTTGTCACTTTCTTTTTGCAAGAGTGACTTAAATCTTACTTCATTTCAGAATAAACTTTTGTAGGTTCTCACAGTAACTGCAAACTATTAAGAACAGTTTGCTCTTTCAATTGTTTGAGGCTCATTGAGAAAGCTTGTCACTTTCTTTTTGCAAGAATGACTATAGTCTTGCTTCATTTCAGAACAAACCTCAGTAGGTTCTCACAGTGCTCACAATTGTTCATGCTGCTTTAAGCATTCATTTTGCCAACAGCATCTTCACGCCATTTCTGTTGAACATTTTCAGTTGTACAAGCATTTCAGTGGCATATTCCTGCATTTAACACTAAAGATCAAAGTTTTAGAGGTAAAACTATGAAATGTCAAAGTAAGATATCAGCTTTTACCTGGGAAAGGTTTTATTTGATATTATAAATCAAGACTAACTGCAGCAAATTCACAGCTGTTCATATAATTACAAAATGATATCTCGGTGCTTACAGTAATTGGAAGTTTATTTGATGCTTTATTAGTTATCTTTTCTAACAGGTAATGTTTAATAAATTCATTAGTTCATTAGTCCTATTTGCTGTTACAATTCCATCAGTACCTGTAGCTTGGGAAGGAAAGCTCTTTATTTATTTGGCTATAAAACAGTGTTTTTTCCATTTCTTGAATGACCCCAAATGACTGAATCTGAGTCCTCTGAAATTTTGCGATGAGATGGTGTTTTTCCTTCATAAACAATGCTAAAAAAAACTAGATTCATCTTACTTAAGACGGATCACATAAGATGGATCTAGATCTTTGAGATTGTTTTGGAAGGGACCTCAGTGGGTTAAGCGCTGGCCTGCTGATCTAGCAGTCCCGAGTTTGATTCCCAGAGGCAGAAATCTTTTCAACTGCAAAGAGAGTCACATTGCACTCAGCCTTCCATTATCACCCTCCCATTTTTCGGATTTGACTGAAATACTATTTGAAAAGTAGCAAGTCATCCATGGCCATAGCATGTGCCTGTTGTCAGTCTGCCATATTCCCGTCCACAAGTTACATAGAATAGATCATGCATGACCATATGTTACTTACAAGAAATACATTACTGTTGCTGTCACAGAGTTATGTCCCCATTGACACTTTTTTAGGTCATGTTCTGTTCCTTAACTTGAATATGTCCTCTTTTGAATGTTACCTTATTACTTTCGTGAAGAGGTCATAATGATGTGTCACATACATTAATGACAACTCTTGCTTTCATATGTTTTGGGTTATTTCCCCTTGATGATTTTAGCTTGCTCTGCCTCTGATGTGAGTACTCTTTTGAATATTACCATGATACTTCACAGTTACATAGAACAGGCCACGATGATGTTTCAAAAACATGAATGACAACTCTTGCTGTCATATGATTTGGGTTATTTCCCCTTGATGGTTTTAGCTTGATCCTGCCTCTGTTGTGAGTGGATACACAGCCTGAAAATTGCATGTTTCAATGCAAATAGGTCAAGCACTCTGGTAGACTTTGTTCTCAGTAACCTGTTGATTAATTTGTATCTTATTGATATTTAGGTAATAATAAAGATAACAGTAAGCTTGCACTCAGAAAAGAGGGTATACTTGCTATAGTAAGAAACAGGTGTGGTATGGCCCCCTTAGGAATACAAACAGTTATCCTGAATATTGGTGAAGCTTAAGTTTTGCTATTTTTCCTAAAATTGAATGGATCATGTGTTCACTAGGGTGATTTGTCAAGAGAGGCTGATGGTGTGGCAAACAGTGTAGACCCTGATCAGACTGCTCCCTTTTGGAGCAGTCTGATCTGAGTCTGCACTGTTGGCTCAAGCCATTCATTCCAAATACATGCGGTTATTACCATAATTTCTTGGCACCTTTGCCTGTCTAATTCTAGACTGTGTACCTAGTTTGTTGTACCAAGATCAAAGAATATTGGTTATCAGTCTAATGGCTTACTGAGAATTCCTCTGTAGAGGTCAGCCAATTTAGTTCATGTCATCATTATCCTGAGAATCAGAAATATTCTTGGTGCAGATAGATAGCTGATCAATACATCAGATGTCGATTTCATCAAAAAAAAAAAAAAAAAAAAATCTATATTTTAGGGCAAATATCAGGAAATTTCCTTTCAAGAAGTTTACATTCATGTCTTACTATTACCATTTGCCCTATTTACCAGAAATGTTGGGTCACAGACATCTCAACCCTTCTTGTATGGATGGATGGACAACTTGCAATTTTGCAAGTCATATCAGGATGATGGGAGGGTTGATGATGAAAGGCTGTGTGCAATGGAACCCTGTGTTACAGCTGAAAAACTTTCCAGATTTAAACAATCATGAGGCATTGCAGCTCATACAACCATCTTGGTTTTTTGGGCACATGTGTAGCACGGCCAGCAACATTCTTATTTTATAAAAGTGCGTGATAACTTTTGGTATATGTGCATTTTGAACGTGCATTTTGAATCATAGCTGCATATTATTTACTTATTTTTTATGAAACACCTGGACTAACAGCCAAAGTTGAACTTCCGTAATATAGACCAGTACCATGATACGGTTTCATCAAAGTCGGTCAGTTTTCAACATCTATGCCTAAAGAGATATGAAAAAAATCAAGACCAGATCACATGGAATAGCTTTTACGAGCCTCATGATTTTCATGGGTTTTCCCCTGACCATATCTGATAACCTGATACTATGAAGTATATATTGCAGATGATTTTGCAGTTTCTAGCATAAGTCTGAGGTGGGGTAAAGCTCTAGCTGTGATTCTGCCATCATTAGCTACTCCTTGGCTGGGCCATGTAGCTCAGTGGGTAGCATGTCTGACTCGAGAGCCAGAGGTCCCGGGTTCGATATTCGGTCCTGCCATATAATTTCATTTCTCCTTCCGCTGATTCAAGAAGGGCAGTTCTCAGTTACCAGGGAAAGTATGTGCACTTAGTACTGAATAACTGCTTACGAGGTATAGGCCTGCCCAGGAATAGTGTGGTTAGGTTAACTGACCATCCCGACATGACCATAGCTGTTTACCATGGATGTAAAGCAATAACACAACAACTACAACAAGCTACTCCTTGGTTAATTAAAGGTTTACTTGTCTACTCTTTACAAATTAATATTTACACTTACCTCTGACTTTCTACCTTGTAGAGCAACTGGCTTCATACACGGATGAATGACAATTGATCATGTGACATTGTCTTTAAGCGACGTCTAAGGTAAACAAACATCTTGATTGGTCCACATAACTTTTGAGTGTCTAAAAATAAAGTGTGAATATAAGAATGAATTTTTGATTTTATCAGCATTCATCATGTAAAGAAGCCAGTGGTCGTTGCTAAAATTCTACAAGAAGCGCTTTGTGCTTCATGGAATTTGAGCGCTATCCACTGGCTTCCTCACATGATGAACGCTTAAAAATTCCAGTTTTAATTCTTAAAAACATACATAAGAAAACTGTATCTCAACTTACGAGTCCTCCACCAATTAATCTCAACAAACCAATCCCTCCAACCCATTTCCTGTTGCATTTTCTCAGCAACAGAGATGCCATCTTTCTGATTTCATTTTGTACATATCGCTAAATTCGATCTTTGTCTATTTTCAGATTGATTCCTACAGTGTTGCAGCCAAAGATGGCCGGTTACAAAAAGGGGATCAGATTGTACAGGTATAAATCATGTCAACCCTGTATAAACCACAGTCAACTCTCGATATCTCAAACACTGATATCTCAAAATACCCTCTTTTACCAAAGAATATAGTTTGGACACATTTCCTATTTCCCTGTACATTTCGGCTCCCGATATCTCAAACTACTGGTATCTCAAAGTAAATTTTCTGGGACCAGAAAATTTACTTTGAGATATCAGTAGTTTGAGATGAACTTTGACTTTGAGATATGGAGAGTTGACTGTATATCTAGGTCATGAAAGTTTTTGTTCCCATACCATATCTATTCAGCTATAAGATGGGTTTTTCCCTGTCTAGAATGAAGCCAAATGTCTAAACCACTCGGCAATTCTGCTGTAAGATGGATTTTTCTCTTCTAAAATATTCTAAAAAATCTAGATCTAAAGTTATAAATTTAGTTTAAACATTTTTATTGTATCATAAACTGTACATGATTACAATTTAAACATGAAACAAACAATAGGATCAGAATGAAAGCATAACTGCTTATTTAGTTCTTCTAAATTCTTCTAATTTCGTTCTTCTAAATTCTTTTAAATTTACATCCTACATTGAATTTTCACATAGTGTAAAAAAGCCTTTTTAGATTACTAAATTGGGGGAACTTCATTGATTTTCACATTTTTGTCGGCAATATGTACTTAGACTGACAGACATTCAATTTGTCTGTGAGACAATTAGGTCACGATACCTTTAATTTCGGTAAAAAGATAAGGAAACAAATCGGAAATCTTTTCCAAGTGGGTTTTGGTTTGGTTTTGCACGAGCCTTAAAATCTGGAGCAGGTAATCGTGAGATAACGGGTAACTTCAGTTACTTTGAAGTTGATAACGGAATTGCTGGGGGTTGTTCTGCTATCTGATTCACAATGTTTCTATTAGCTGTAATAGACACTGATCTTACACTGATAGGGAGCTATGAGATAACAACTCTTACCGCATCAGGAAAATTATATTAAGAACCAAATTGGAAGCCATCTCAAGCATGGAATCGAATCTATAGGATTAATGGGATGAATTGAATTGATCCAAAAACAGCATCTTATTCTTATGTAGAAATAAGTTTATCTCCAGAATATCAAAAACTTGCTTGTGGAACTCTGGGTGTGAATTTTGCACAGACTCGGAGGTCCATATTTCTTCAGTTACAAGATGGGGTGTTTCCCTTTTAAACTTACCCCAAATGTATAAATCAGTTTTGTTTAATTCAGCTATAAATTGGCATTTTCTCTTCTAAAACAATCCCAAATATCTAGATCCATCTTATAAGATGGATCTAGATTTTTGTGCTCCCTGAAGGGTGAGCATATAGTTGCCGCTTTGTCCATCCATCTGTCCGTCCTTCTGTCCGTCCGTCCGTCACACTTTTGTCCGGAGCATATCTCTGAAAGTATAAGGGGGAACTAAATGAAACTTCACACATTGATAGAGGACAATTAGAGGAAGTGCAGTGCACAAGAATTGTAACCCTGTCACGAGTATTTACCAAGTTAGCTCCCTTTCCAGTTTTTTCAATATTTTGCTTTTCCGGAGCATATCTCTGAAAGTATATGGCGGAACTAAATGAAACTTCACACATTGATAGAGGACAATTAAAGGAAGTGCAGTGCATAAGAACCATAACCCTGTCTCAAGTATTTACGAAGTTAGCTCCCTTTCCTGTTTTTTTTTTTCAATATTAAGCTTGTCCGGTGCATATCTCCAAAAGTATTAAAGGGAACTTAATGAAAATTCATACATTGAAAGAGGGCAATAAGAGAAAGTGCAGAGCAGAAGACCCATAACCCTGTCTTAAGTATTTACAAAGTTAGCTCCCTTCCTATTTTTTCAGTATTTTGCATGTCCAGAACATATCTCTGAAAGTTTAAAAGGGAACTTAATGAAATTTCACACACTAATAGAGGGCAATGAGTGAAAGTGCAGAACATAAGCACCATAACCCTGTCATAAATAATTACAGAGTTAGCTCCCTTCTTAATTTTTGCTTTATTTTGCTTGTATAAAGCATATCTTAGGCAGTATTGAAGGAAACCAAATGAAATTTTACACATTGATAGTGGGTAATGCAAGGAAGTGCAGAGCTTAAGAACTATAAAATTACCTTTAGTAAATACGGAATTAGTGCCCTTCCTAATTTTTTCAGTCATTTAGCTTGTCTCAAGTATATCTCTGTACATATTTAAGGGAACATGAATGAAACTTCTTATATTGATAAAAGAGGGCAATGACAAGAAGTGCTGAGCAGAAGAACCATAACTGTATCCCAAGTTATTTAGGAGTTACTTCCCTTCTTATTTTTTCTCCATTGTATGCATGTCTAGAGCATTGCTCTAAAAGTATTGAAGAGAATTACTTTTTCCATATTGAATTGCATTTAGTTTACACAGAAAATCACTTCTTCACCAGGATACCCATTGTCCTATTCCAAGCCTTCGAGGAGCATCCATCGGTTCCACCAATTTTCTTGTTGGGATTGTTTTGAAAGGAAAACCCCATCTTATAATCAAAGAAAAATACAGTGCTTTGGAGAAGAATGTTTTATTGACCATATAGGTTAAGGAAAAGAATGGGATGGTGTGGCTGTCTCATAAGAACCACCTTGGTTACAACCCTTGTGCCCTTTTGCCTTCTGATTAGGACCACCTCAGGGAGGAAATTCAAATCAGAAGGGCCACAGCAAATGTTAACCACCTTGGTTACAAACATATGCTGCACCGAAGCAATTTTAATGGTGAGGCCACAGATTGTTAGGTTTCTAATGGTGTGTCCGAGACTTTCTTGGACACAAGTTGGAAAGCCAAGTCCTGCTAGCAGAATGTCTGGTGAACTCGGGTTTTAGTTAACCATTGGATCAGTAAAAGTGAAATATCCTTGAACCGTTCGTAAAGCCCATAAAAAACAACAACATATGATCTCACAAAGAATGAACAGACATCATACAAGAAGTTTTTGGCCTAAAAGCTCAAGGATAAGTTAAGCCCATAAAGTTAAAATCTGACTAGTCTCTCAGTGCTGAGTGCTGCTCCGTGATTTGACATATTTAGAGCTTCTACCAGATGTTGAAATACCTAGACAGCATCTGATATCTACCGTTAACAATCTCGCCAACACTCCTTCCTGCTCTGCCGGAACAGTATTCTGTGGGTCCTAAAACAGAAAACATAACAATAGAAAGCTATTCTTTAAAATCACAAAACTGAAACAGCAGCGTCATTGCGAAATATTTTGGCAGAAGTTTTAGCCAGATTTTGTAGAACTGTTTAAAAAACATTTTTAGGATGAGTGAAGTTATAACAGAAAACGGAAGAATGAGAAATGTTTCTGTCTTTTAACACACACAGAATTCCACCCATAGCGTTTGGTGTTTGGCGTTGTTTGTTTAAATTACGTCATGGGTTGGAAAATGTCTGGATTGGCAAAAGCAAAATTTTACAGACCAAAATTTACGGACTGGCCAGCCTGCATATTTATGTACATCGATTGGATGCATTCCTGTATATATGAATGTCCCCATATTGTGTATGCAATCAGAAGAAGTTTTGATTGCACATTCCCTTCAGACTTCATGTGAACTGTTTATCAGCTCATTTTACCTTTACTCCAGTGCTTGCTTCAAATTAAGACCATTATTTTAACAGAGTAATGTAATGGATCACTAAGTGTTTAAATTGAAGCAAAAGTTTGTACTTATTTTCGGAAGTTTGAAAATGAGAAAATTCTTCAGCTTGCATCTGTTAGCACTGAACAAGACACAGACTGCATTCCTCTTATCTAACAATTGAAAATGCAGAGGGAGCAAAATGACAATGTCGTATTGTGTTGAAGACCTGCAAACTTTAGGAATTTCCTGAAGAATTGAGAAAAATATCAAAAGTACATGTATAACCATAAATTTTGTTTGTGCGTGCCAGATAAGGATAGCCACCATTTTGACATTGGTTAAAAATTCTCATGTTCCCCGAAGGATGAGATAAAGCAAAAAAAAAAACGAGAGAAAAAAAATGTTGTAATCAATGCATTGGTCTTGTAGGACATCACAATCCTAATTACATCTTCAAGACATTGGTTATAAAGACAGTGATGTCAGGGAGACATCACAATTCATATCAGTTTATGTTCTATCACTAATCAGTAGAATATTGATTGCACTGACTTATTAAAGCCTCAAAAATACTACAATTACACATTTAAGCGAGTTCTGCATTTAAAATGGAATGGTATATATCAAAACATAATGCTAAAAAGAATCTATCATGGTGTGATGTTGTGATAGAAAACCCTGTCCCTCAAGATCACTGTTTGGCATCATAAGGCAATTCTCTCGGTGCCCAACCCATGAAAGATTTTTCTTTTCCTTACCTGGGGCTTTAATATGGGAAAAAAGGTTGGTTTACATTAGTTTGTCTGACAAGACATAAAACCTCATAAAAAAGTTGCTGTACATACTTAGAAAACCAGAAATCACTTTGGCCAATGCTCCATTTATTTTAAGTACATGTTAAGATATCTTTGTTAGTCGGCCATGAAATCAGTGGATTGAGAGTAATCAGAAGTCTGTTTTAGAGTTTCTGGAGCAAAACCCTCGAATGACGTCTGAATTCTTCAAAATCGTGATTTTTCATTTCTGCTGGCTGCCAAAACAGAGTCAATAAATAAAATTGCCAAAGTCATCAATTTTTGTATGAATTTAAACGGGGAGTTTTGAAAAAAGTGGTGTAAAAAAAGAAACAGCTTATATAACAGAAAATTCCTGACTTTGTGGTAATAAAGTTCTAGTATATTATCGGCTGCAAATTTCAGTTGCCAGTATTGAAAGGCAAATGGACATCTCATCTTCGAAGCTTGAGCGCATATGTTTGTGGCCAATTAAGGAACACCAACTGCATGGTTGAAATTGATTCATTTTAATATTCTTGTTTTCTGCAGGAAAGAGTTGACAAGGGAAACTACTTGTCACTCAAAGCGGTTGAAATCGACAGCACTTGTAGTTCATTTTATTTGATGATAGACACTTGAGCTCAGATCTCCTATAATCTGTCCAATTTTGACGGTTTTATTCCTTTTAATTAGGTATCATTTTGAATTGATTTTCACTAATGGAACTGGAAAAATCAATCTCAGACTTTTTTCTCATTAAAGACTTATTTTACCCTTGATGCAAGTTTGTCAAAGTGCTCTATTCTGGTGTCGCCAAAATCGTTAGCGATAAAAGTTGATTAGAGTTTCACTATTTTCTTAAATTTATCAATTTCCGTAATAAGATATAAGCAAATTGCACAGGCGGAATGCATTAGCGCTTCAATTAATATGCTGAATAACTAAAACGATCTCTTGATGTCATTGCAGATATTGTCCATAAAAAGCTTTTAGCTTGGATTAAGTGACAGTTTCTATAGATCAGAAGTTTAAAATAGCTGTATTTAATGATAGGTGATAAATATCTTTAATAAAACATATTTGGGCTCTTAAGTGGTATGGTGTGGATAAAAATAGACTGAGACATAGACTTTTTATGCAAAAATTATCACCTTGTCACAAAAATTTCTAATTTAGCTTCAGACAGTAGGCATTGGGGTTCTCCTATTTGCTTAGTTACATGACCAAAGTTGATTGCTAGTTTTCATGTTAATACTGGGAATAATTGTACTCAAAATTGTCACATGAAGAGGTTATTTAGTTGGTTTTATGGTTCCACATTTGCAACCAAAAGACCAACGATATATCTCCTCAAACTTTTTATTACAATTATTCCCATTCTAATGCACTTTTCACAGTTTCACATTTCAAAGTGTACATCTTAGTACCCAACAGCAAGCGATTATAGCAACATAATACCAAAAGGCAGCCAATCAGAAGCAATGTTACGTAATATTGTTGCAAATTTAAGACATTATCCAATCAGACATGCCATTACATTTGTAAGTGTATTGAATAGTTGTAATGTGAGCCATGCCATGATGAAATGCCACTGCATCTGCATCCCTACAGTCCAACTGATCTCCACTAATCACTATATTGGTTCTGCAGCATGGGTAGGGTAGAGTGTGACCAGATAAAATTCACAGGCAGATCTGAGTCTTTCCTGTTCTCTTATGCCATTAGGCACCTGTTCTCATAGGCTCTGTGTCATTCTGCATATCAGTGATTGGTTGTTATGGTTTTATTGTACTGATTGGCTGTTATTTATAACTCACACAGTGATTATTAGTTATTATTTATAGCTTACACAGTGATTGGTTGTTATTTATATTTACACTGTGATTAGTTGTTATTTATAATTTACAGTAGTAGCATTTCAATTCTTATATCGACGTTGCCCCCGCACCTCAGCGGAACGAATCCATAGCCGCAGTAACGGGGCGCCGAGCTTACACAGTGATTGGTTGTTATTTATAGCTTAAATGTTTGTCTTGCAGATCAATGGTGTTGATGTCCACAGTCGGGACCAAGCTATCAAATTGTTCTCAGAAAAAGGGTCTGACATAACTTTGGTTGTTGCAAGACCACAATTACAGGTAGGTCTGGGAGACTGGCACAGGATAAAAATGCTCATTGTTATGGTCTTTTAGCCTTTTGCCCTGTAGTCAGTTAATTCTGACATCTTTTCCAATTCTCAAAATTGTAGCATGCAAGTAAGTATGCAAGTGTGTGTTGAAATTTTATCAGTTCAAAACACATCTTCAAAAAGACATTGGCAGCTATGCCATTACATAAGGTGATTACTCAGTAAAGCAATACAATGTACAGAACAGAAATATCTTTCAGATTCTTTACCAAAGTTCCTGTTATGACAATCTTGAAGTTCTTCATCAGCTCAGAAATGACAACATACACAGCATCTTGCATGTTTATGTAAGCAGAGATTAGCTCATCAGCACTGTTAATATCAATATGTTAGTCTGGGGTAACCAATTAGTGAACCCAAAGAAGCCAATAAGCAATTAGTGACAAACAACAAGCCAGTAATTCTTTATCCAGAACTTTGCAAAATTACCAAAGAGAAAACAGGTCTTGCCATAAACTAGCAGTAGATGGAGAATCTGTTACAATTTTCCAAGCCCTGCTCATGAGCTCGTAAAAAAACCCTTAAGATCCTCAGCAAATACTATAGATCCAAATTAGACTGGTGATCTTCAGTATGTTACATGCACCAAACCTTTACCATGTCCTCGTTCTCACTCCCTTAAATGCATGATAATACTTGGTTAAAAGCTCCCGTTACTGACTTAAAGGTCAGGGTCATGGACCTAGACAATTTGTTGTGCATTCCATATGGACATCAGTTTATTCAACAACATTTTTTGATGTACTTGTTTCGAAACACCGATCGTGACATTTCCGCTATGTAGTTGGCACCTTTTCCTGTTATAATGAGATGTACATGTTAGAATTATTTTTCCATCTGGGCCTGATATGATTCAGTCATGATTTGTCTTGTGAACCAGGTAAAATAGGTATTAAACGGGTTCTAGGTTAGGTGGGGATTTGATGGTAACTCTGGTATACTTCTTTGCTTTGGTAAGTAGAGTAAAAACAGAGGTGGGGTTGGGTCCCTCTGCAGCAAAGTAGGGGTCACTATCTGGTGATGGTATTGTTGTCATCAACATACAGCTCAGTTTCTCAAAGACTGAATGAGCTTTTGTGTGAAAAATTTAATGCATACTGATGTCATGATGTTTCTCCACTATAGACTTTATTTGCTGGCCTTGACCTACTTTCAGCATTGCCACATATGTGTCTTCTAGTTCTGTTTCTCTCAGACTAAGACAATATTTTAAGATGAACTGCATACAGGTGTGACAGTATGAAATATGTTACCAGATAAATTCCTGAACATCTCCTCAAGGGATGAAAAAGGCATGTCATGAAATTTCCCTCAGTTTGGCCCATATTTTTCCCCCAAACCACCTGAAATACAGGTACGATCTTTCAGATTGAAAAAGCCCATGTGTTGAGCCATAACAATCAGTGGCTGATCCTAAAGAAAATATTTTGAAGGATCTGTTTTCTCGGTACATCTGTTAGTGAGGATTTGCTTCTTCAACCATTAATAGAACACATTGATAAGATTTGCAGAAATTCTGGCCATTGTTGCCATGGTAACCTAACAGATCTTCCTAATGAAATAAAAACATAACATCATACTGTTATATCCCAAAATATTACGACAGAAGTGCCTGGGCAATCATTGTAGACCCAGATCAGACTGCTCCTAAAAGGAGCAGTCTGATCAGGGTCTGCAATGATTGCTTTTCATCCAGCTAGATTTGAAGTATGACAAGACAGTAAATTTAACTTCTTAAAATTTTACGGTGTTTACGGTAATGGATTAAAGTGTCACAACATTTAGGTCTTTTACGGTACAACAGTTGCATCAAGTTTTGATAAGAAGATGCTGTCGAGAAACAGCTGATGATATCTAAACAATTAGCTGAAATTAGCTCAGATGTTTGTTGCGAAATGCAAATGCACTTGTTAGAATGCCAGTAATCACCAAAAGTATGACTTACCTCCCTTGAACCACCTCAATGTCACATCCATTACTATCTTTCAAGAGAAGGTCGGGTGGAGCAATGGTGCTGGGTAATTTCAGTGCTTGGGCATCCTATCAATTTGGGTTATAGAACAGAACAGAACAGAACTTTATTGCATATAAAACTCAGGCCACACGCAGGTGGCATAAGAGTATAGTAAAGCAAGGGCCTACTGTGCTTGCAGTAGGTGTAGGTGTAGGGGTTATTTGGACATTTTTTTCTCTCCACTATCAATTCTTTTTTCTTTCTCCCTGTCTCTGGGAGACGGCCCGATAGCCCAATATAGACTGAAATTCTGTCTCAAAGGGCTGTTAAACCCAAAACACCCACACACACACACCGCACCACACACACTATACACAGCTTAATTGCCAGTATTTGAGGCTCTGTATTAGATATTGGGTTGCCTCCCCTCCTTTATCCTAGCACAAAAAGTCATGCTTTGCCCCCCTTTAATTTTCTGATAGTCACTTTTGCTCTCACTCGAAAAGCTTAAGACTTTTTCAGGACCAAGATAAGAAAGACTTTTGTATTCAAATTTTCATGTTTTATATGGTATCTTTGTAAAACATAGTTGTACCATATTATGTCAGCGGACACAAAAACTCTAACCAGTACAAAATTATGTGACTGACTTTTCCAATTTGGAGCTTGGACAGCTGAATTTGTTCTGTTAGAATTGATTTCTAGAAATTGTTTTACAGAATGGCAAACAGTGAAGATCCCAAGCAGAGCAGTCTGATCTGAGTCTGCACTATTTGGCTTTTAGATTTTTTGTCAAAATAATTAAGGTTTTTACTTTATTTGAATTTCTTTGTTGGTTAATTCCGCACTTATTACACCATTAACCTATCTTGTCATTTAGGCATACTATAAAGACATATTATGCAGATGAAAGGAAGTTGGATAACAGTTATTACACAATTACATTCATTTGGCATTATAAATTAGCAAAGAAAATAGTTCATAGTGAAAAAGTAAAAAAAATAATATAATTGTTGCATTTCACTTATGGTTATTACAGAACTTTTTGATGGAGCTTTTGATACAAAGTACCACTTCTTTTTGTGTCTGAGTACTGCTTTTGTAAGTCACTAGAGTATTCAGTCAAACTTGTCATAAAGGCCACCCCTTTTACGCAAAAACTTGTCATAAAAGGCCAGAATCTCGTACCCCAAAGTAACGTTTTAAGTATAAATTGACTGTAGTAAGTGAAGTCTTAAGCAAGCAGTTTTTCCCCCTCCCTTTGGTGCTTGACAGATTTGATTGTATGTACAGTTATCTGCAAAGGGGAAAAAGAACTCTACACAGTTGCCTCCTCTAAGCATTAAATGACTAGGTTTTGTCCCATTTATACAAAGGGAAATAGTTTCTGTGACTTCCTATTTACTTCTCATGGAAAATAAAGCCTTACCAAAATGGGGGCTACCCTGAAAGGAAAGAATTTGCTCCTTAAGGGAGCAAATTCTTTCCTTTAAGAGAAGCCCTAATGAAATTGGAGGCAAATTCTTGTTGGTGAGAATAGCCTCCCCCTGAAAGTTTTCCAATTCAGCTTAATATCACCTGTGATGAAGACGATCTTTTCAGAAATCAAACGGTAGAATATACCATTCTGCACTCTGAGAGTGTAACAAATCCGCTGTTTCTGCAACAAAGTTGCACTTAAAACCTGATAAGAATATTTTGTTTTAAGAAGATTTGTATTTCCAGAGTCTGTTATCATCTGCTTTGATTTTCAATAAAATAGGATCCCTACAGGGATAAATAAATATTTTTTATTGCACAATTTCAACTGTGATAACTGATTAAACAGCTGTAGCACAGCAGATGGAAACTCTTCAGGCATTGAGGTACAAAAAACAACTCTTCAGTGTTAGAGGTAGAAAAAAAGGGGGTCTGACGTAGATGATGTTTTATTGCATATAACGGCATTCCAGAGTGGAAAAAAAGGATCATCATTCTTTCAGAAAAAAAAGAAGAAAAGGAAAAAAAAAGAAAGGAAAGAGTACGGAAAACCAGTACATCAGTACATTACTGTGTTAAAGAGCTGATCACAGAGCGGGAATATACAACACCCTGACACACAAGATTGCATGTAAAAACCTATGCAACCAGTGCAAACCCAGATAAAATAGCTTGTGGTGGACCATTTCACCTGAATCTATACTATCTTCTATTATTTTTCCAATTTTTTATCAGACACCCTTTGCCAATACAAAGATGAAAGCGTCCATGTAGTATCCCACTAGTTGTTATAAGATGCCTATTTATAAAATTGTGCATACGTAGATATAATATGTTTGCAAAGTAGAAAATGATACATGAATATTTTCCCATGAGTAAGATTAATTCCTCCACTGAATCCTTTAATAATACTTGAAAATTGTACTTAGCAATATCTGTAGAAAATCTTAATTATCAGGCATATCTTAAGAGACTTGTAAGCATTTTTAATGATCTTAATTTCAGACAAATTTTACTGTAGGATAGTTTCAGTTTTAATAGCTAAAGAGTAGGTAAGATGCTAGTTGTCATGGATTTCTTGGGATCTTGTGGGTGGGGTAGCAGTAGGGTTGGGGGGTGTTGGGGGATTAAATGCACTCCTGTATTTGGTTATATTACATCATGAATATCGTCTACATATATCATAATAATTTAAAGCACCAAAGCAAAAATAGTTGAATTTGCAAACAGCTTAATTACAGATCAGGCAGCTCATAATAAGCCTCCTCATTGGGGTCTACACTGTTTGCCCTCTACTCTAGTCTTTAACTTCTCAGTATGTTATAGCTTGGATGAAATTTTTCTTAAAAGCGTGTGGGGTGGGGAGGGCATGGTGGGGACTTTTACATACATTGTCTCACAGTTAGCATCAAAACCCACCATTGTTGGGGGCTCTATTATAAATCATGCTTTTGAAGAATAAATTTTCCAGCAGCCACATAATCTGAAGGGATCTGCAATAGGATACCTTAAGTCTTCTGTATTATGTAAAATTTAATCTTAAAAGCATTTTATTTTTGAAACTGTATCTTCCTGCCTGTAGATAAATTAGAATTTTATCCCTGGAACAATGTGATAAGACAACATTATTAATGGTGTCAGTTCTAAAATTTTACATAAAATCTTCAAGGCACCATAAACCTCAAACTTTTGGCGTTATTATTTTTTTTCTTATTTCTCCATAACAACAATTCCCAATGAAATGCTTCAGCTAGTGGCTTACTGAGGTGACCGTGTTTCCTCACCCCTCCCAATTACATGTTTTGTGCAAAATTTCTCTGAGGAGTCAGAATAATCTGACAAAACTATAGTCAGAAACGTTGCACAGCCTTATTAGTGCACATAAGCACCATGACGAGGACCTAGACCCGAGTCACTACTTTCCAATTGTTTATTAATGAGGATTTGCACCATTTGAACATTTGTTTAATTCAGGTTTAAATTTGATGCGGCTCTTACTGCTATGCCAAGGAGGTCACAATAAATTGTCATAGAAGAATGAATTCTTACTTTTAACAAATGTATTATGTACAGTAGATCTTTTTTGAGGCAGTTTTAGATGTCATTTTACATGTTTTAGTCATTAATTAAATTTTTTATCGCACAGATAATGTATTCCTTCATTGAAACCGCACAAGTTGCGAAAGTTAGTTACATGATGCAGTTGTTCCAGCAATACTGAGCCACCAGAGATGATTTGGTGCAGGATTCTTAGTGTCCTTGTCATCTTAAAGTGTATGGGTACAGTAGCTGACTTCAATGTTTTTTACAATTTTTACAATGGGGAGGAAATTTATGTGGCTTCCTGTTCGCTTCTCGGAACAGCATAGCCTTTCCAAAATGTGGTCCTTTTGGGGAGCAAAGTTTTACCTTTACAAGTTGACCCTATTAAGAGGGAGACTAAGATGAAATCAACAGAATTGCTTCCCTTGAAATTGTAAACATTCAACTTAAAATTAAGAATAAACATGGAACTGAACAGGGTCAAATTAGAAACACTAACCAATTTCGTTCTTTAATTTCAGATTGATGATGGGTTTATGGAGGAGCAAAATGTTGTTCTGGATGCTTTACAGATGGACATTCTCGAAAAGCATCACCATGACAACATGCAGATCATGGCCTCCATGTTGGCAAGGGTAGGTATAGTTCTGTATAGAGTTGTCAACTGTGATCTGAAATTGAATACAATCAGCATTTCTTTAACACTTTAAGTACCAGAGATGGAAATAGCGTAATTTGCAAACAGCATAGATCCTGATGAGGCGGCTCTTAATGAGCCACCTCATGTTGATCTACAATGTTTGCCCTCTAGTCTTTGTCTGCTTTTTGGTGCTTAAAGAGTTAAACATAATATGGTCCCAGCATCAGAGACTAATTTCTCTACTACACTGCCACACAAAGATGTATGGTTGGATGGATGTTTTTTGGGGTTTAACATCTGTTTGAACAGTATTTCAGTTAAGTCAGGACAATGGGAGGGTGATAATGAAGGGCTGTATGTCATGAAGCTCTGTTTAGGTTTGGATAGAATCTTGCCCTCCAGCAGGACTCCAGCCGGCAACCCTCCGATCTAAAGTCTGGATTGCTAACCACTTGCCTACCCCGTGAACATGCTTGAGAACCTGCATTGCAAAATATTGGTCGCGCCCGACTTGCATATCTGCATTGTTCCATCAGCTCCTTAGCTAGATACCCAGCATAAACCTACTTTTAAATGCCTAAATATAGTATGAATCAGTTTGGGTGAAAATGGTGTCACACACTATCACATGTTTACAAAATGCATGTATTAAACACTTGACAAAAAGTTGATATTATGTTTTGTCTCCATGGTAACAGGGTCACCATTTTGATGAGGAAGGGGGAACAACTGATACAGCCACCACAGAGAACTCTTCACATAAACATGAGAAAGACAGTGGTGTTGGTCGTACTGATGAGAGTACAAAGAATGACGAGAGCTCCGAACAGGTAATTAAGATGAATTAAAGTTTATTAAAATTTTCGTGACAGAAGCAGAACTGAACAATTTGATCGGAGTAAGAATATTAAAACTCAAAATAAGCGGTCAAAAATTGGCAGTGTTTTTGCATACCATATTTATTTGGTTATGTGACAGAATTTTCCCCCTCCAAAACAACCTCAAACATCTAATAGACAAATCTAGATTTTTTGGGATGTTTTGGAAAATCCCATCTTATTATAAGCAGAATTACACAAAACTAATTTAGATATTTGGTGATCATTCTAGAGGAAATACACAAGTATTACAATGCGTTGAAAAAGTCACGTCTCAATAACTAACGTAAGTTGAACAACCGGGTCCTGATGGACAGGCTTATATGAGTCTTTGCTGTCTAAATATGAGCCACTACACAACAAAAGCAACAATTGATCAGAGCCTTCACAGTCCAGGTGGAGCTAGCTTAGACTCTTAGCTACACTTTAAGTGCACAGCGAAGACTCTGATCATACTGATGCCCAGGCTGATCTGAGTCTCCGCTGGGCTCACATGACACTTTGTTGGTTTGTCGTGTCATGTACGCCCTGAGGCCAAATTTTTCATGGTTTTTGGTTCAAATAATTCTCTTTCATGAGACAGTAGAATTAGAACTAATGACAATATAAAAAGTTTGACACTTAAAATTTCTCTCTGATATATCATGTAGAAGAATTTTGATTCTTAAATTTGACTACGCCTCTGAAGAAATTGAAAGTCTTGCAGTTTTCAAAGACATGAAACGAAAGTTGAGAAATCGAATTTTAATATCCCAGAGGGGTTGCTGTTATATGAAAGATAAATCATAAGAATGAACTTTACGAAACAAGCTTTCGGAAACATGTCAGAGCTGAAGGCAAGCTTACTTTTGAGGTGATTTTTTCTCTCGTTTCTTTCTGGCTATTAAACCCTACCTTGAAGAATCATATTAGAATTTCCACATTGAAGTGTTTCTAAGGAGGTCCCCATGACATACACTTTGGGGAGGAATAAAAAGAACTTTAGTCCAATTTTTTTGTTGGCTACTCTTAAGCTCTGAATTGTGTTTTCAAATATTCTGTCTGGTTGCATTGAACTTTAAATATTGAAATAAGACAGCTTGCACAAATGTTGATACAAAACAGAACATGCAGAATTCTTTCGTTAAAATTCTTTTAAGTGATTTAAGTATAAAACGGATAGACACTGTTTAAAAATAAACATTTCCGATTTAAAAGCGATGTGTGGTCTTCCATTTATCATGCAAGATGGTGATTTAGAGTGGTTGTAAGAAGTCTTAACTGCCGAAATCCCTACTCAGCATTTGTTAAATTTAATTAAAGACTGTATAGGGTATTATTGTCCCCTAATTCAGTAGGATGTTTGTGGACAGCCAGCTTCTAATGGAAAGGGATAAAGTTTCACAAAAAGTAGCTGAATACAATGTTGATTGTGTAAATAAAGGGTAGCTTTGATGTGCACCAATCAGCATTACCGTAAAAATTATAAGTATTGGGACAGATAAGTCTGAACAAACAGTGCAGACCCAGATCTGACTGCTCTTAAGAGCAGTCTGGTCAGGGTTTACACTATTTGCCAATCCATTTGCATCATTTAGATGCATTTTTGCAGCGTAAAACCAAACTGTTTCATTTTAGGACATTTCGGTGTCCCAATTTTAAGAATCTTTATGGTACCATAATTATCCTAACTATTGGGGCACCTTCAGCAATTACCGTAATTATTCTAAGATTTTTACCCCCTGACTTTGCTGTCTGGTAGAGTATCAAAAATGCAGACAAAAATGGTAAACAGTGCAGACCCTGATGGGACTGCTCCTTAGGAGTACCGTAGTCGGGTAAGGGGGTTCAACAAACAAAATACACACAAGTGATTAAGAAACATGATGTTTCAGGTTCATGACGAAGCGATTAGAGCAACAACTTCAAACCCTTTCATTATCACTTACGATTTACCATTAAAATTCTAAATATTGAGACAGGTAGGTCAGCGCAAACAGTGCAGACCCACATCAGACTGCTCCTGATGGCTCACATTAAATTCATTTAGTAATTCTTCAACATTTGTGACTTTCCATTAAATTTTATATATCTGAGTCAATTTCATAACACATATTCATATGTTTGTTTCTGCTCTCTTACAGGAGGTATTTGATGCAGAGAGTGTGACAGGCACTCATAAGTCCAGTCCAAAGTGTTCACAAAACTATAACAGTGAAACAGGAGAACAACCATACAGTAACGAAAGTTTCGTGTCCAATGAAAACGCTGACGGTATATACGATGAGATTCCTGACATTGAATGTGATAAATTTCGTGAGGTGCTGAAACATCGCTGTGATAAAAATGATCTAAATAAAAGTAGTTCCCCTAGAAAAAGTAGTTCTAGAAACGATTCAGAATGTAGTGTGGATAAAGAATTAGTACAGTTAAGTAAAGAAATGGAAGGTATAAACTTGGTGTGTCAGGAGATGGTTGATAATCATATTCAGAATAAACTACAGAAAGATAGTAATAACAAAACTGACTTGTATAAATCTCCTCGTAATGTACCGAGAATGGGTACACGGTTAGAGTATGTGAAAACAGGAAGCCAGTGTTCAGAGTCTCCAGACAGTGGTAGTCCTGCGCGTAGGGAATCTCCCACAACCCCTAAAATGGGGCAGACACGTGTCACAAAAACTGTTGAAAAAGACAGAGATGGATCTACTAGTGCCTATAATACAGGGGAGAGTTGTCGTAGTACCCCATTGACATTAGAGTTAAATATGGCCTCAGATGAAAGTGAGAAAGGATTTAAGAACTCAATGTTGTGCTTAGCAACCACAAGCGTTACACAAACGCCACCTTTGCCGTCCCATAGTGACACTGAGAAACAAACTCAGACACCCGCTCGGTCAAGAGAACATTCTAGTGATGAAAATTACATAACATTTACAAATAATAGGTTGAACATAACAGAGAATGGAAATAAACAAAATGATAGCCAAAATAAAGGACACATAAACTCTGGCGAATCATTACAAGATTTGTACATGCAGTACGCAGATGTCATGTATACTAATAGAGCTAATCTTGAGCATACAATGCAAGTTCAACAAAAACTTTTTCAGCAACAGTTGGAACAAAAACATCATCGCCGCAGAAAAAGTGGTTCTCCGTCTCCCAAAAGTAATACGCAAAATGGGAACCAGTCAGCCAATGACTCTCAGTCACCTAGCCATCAGCCTACTGGTACCACTCCTCCTGACAGTGGTCAGATGGAGTGGGTAGTCAAACGGCGACCAGATGGAACAAGATATATTACTCGCAGACCAGTTAGAAGTAAGCTTTTAAAAGAAAGAGCTAAAAAGATTTCGGAGGAGCGATGTGGAATGACAACGGATGATGATGCCATGAGTGAATTGAAAACTGGTCGTTACTGGACAAAGGAGGAGAGAAAACGTCACATGGAAAAAGCAAAGGACCAGAAACGCAAACGAGAACTGATAGCTCGTGCTAAAATGGAGACCCTTAAAGAATCAGATGAAAAGAAAGAAATAGGTATTGTTGAACTTAGTCATAGAAAAATGATGAAACATAAAGGAAAGCGTGCTCTTGATGACTTTACAACAGTTCAGGAAATGTTGGCGCATGGAAATAAAGTGCCAGAGGGTAAAACATACAATCCTTTATTATCGGTAACAACAGTGTGATTTTATATCTTTCCTAGAAAACACAATTTCGAGACATTTGTAGTGGCATTTCAATGGGTTTTAGCCATAGTATTTGGTCTGTACTGACTAAAATGGATAAGAAATAAGGATTTAGATTTTCGATAAGTATTTTCAAAGCTCAGATAAGCCAACATGTTGGGAATGAGATTGAGATTATTTTCTTACCTCTATATGAAGTGTATGAAGCATACATGCCATAAGCTGCAACTTGTGAGATCTGAAGAGTCTTGAAGTGAGAAAATTGAACAAATTAAGTGAGACTGTCAACCAATCTAGACAGGTTTAAAACCTTGTTTTAGTGTGTTTAAGCAAGAAACAAATATACATGTAATAGTATGCATTTCTTGTTCAGTTCTACAAGAAATGTAAAATTGGATGGAGGACTCCATCCAATTTTACATTTTATGAAGAACTAAATAGGAACTGCATAACAAAAATAAGTGAAATTTGAAATCTTATGGAAATTAGCTCCCAGAAGTGCAAAATTTAGATCTTATTTCACTGAGTTAGACAGCATGTATGGTTTAGTGGGATGTCATTGAAATAGCCTCTGTGAGGTGATCTAATGACAACACGCAGCCCACTTTTTTGTGGAGAAATGAGTTAAATAGAAAACTATCACTCTGAAAAGCTTCGTATATCTGAAGTTACATATGTTGTGTCTCCTTATGTGAACCACCTCGATGAGGCAGTGATACCGCAACTGAACTGACTGGACGAGACCATTCAGATGAGGGGTCACAACCTATGTTTTATGAGAAAAAAATAACAAAAATTATTCCAGTTATCAACTAATTACATACAAGATTTGGATGTTGGAATATTAAGAATGAATAAGGCATATCAAGTTTAGATAAGTCTGGCTTTCAAATGTTGTTGTTATAAGTGACACGGTGACAGATTACAAGTATTTTACAGCATTTCATTTACGAAATCTGCATTATAAAAATGTGCAATAACTGATTTATTTCATAGATAAATGATATCTCCCATTTTGATGTTCTTATGATATGATTTATTGTAAAGTCATTTTCAGTAAAGTCACTTTGAATCATTGTGATTGAATGCTGAGAACATTTGAGCCGCGACACGACAAAACCAACAAAGTGGCATGTACGGCCAGCGAAGACTCAGATCAGCCTGGGCATCCAACCAGTCTGATCAGACTCTTTGCTAAACGTTTAAAGGGTAGCTAAGGGTCTTAGCTTCTTCCATGCGGACTGCCAGACTGCCCAGGCTCATCTGAGTCTGCACTGGGCGCACAGCTACTTTGTTGGTTTTGTTGTGTCGCGGCTCATTTTTTCGGGTCCTAACATCTATATGTGGGAGATGTCTGAGGCTACTTCTATGTATATTTTGCTATGTGTATATTCAAGTATATGTGCTGAGTTATATATAAATGAAATCAGCCACTCAGATTGTGATACAATATTGTATTTTGTACATATTAGGTGGTTCTCATTATGTAGTCTTGTTAGTGTACTGTTATTAATATTAATGAGTGCTGATAAATATTCATTATTTGTTTTGCATAATGGAATGGATTAACAACTCACAGATTGCTCTGTACAAGGTTTCTAGAATTGAAAATAATTTTTAACTGTACATTTTTTCCCAGCAAGTGCATTGATGGGTGTACTGTAAGGTGAATGGGCACAGTTTCAGGGGAAGCAACTGCCATTTTCATTTTTGTCTTCCTTCTCAAGGGGGGTCAACTCTTAAAGAAAAAGAATTTGCTCCTTTTGGAGCAAATTATTTCCTTTAAGGGTAGACCTTGTTTTAGAAGAGGGAATCAAACAGGAAGTCACAAAAGTATTTTCCCCTTGTAAGAATGGCATAAAACATGGAGGTGTACTGTACCCATTCAGTCTTTGCTACTATTTGAGCAATGAAATATGTTTAAACTAAACTAAACATTCAGTCTACTGGTCAGTTGTCGTACAAGTAAATGACAAACATGTCCTACTGTTCTATCAGATGAGTGATATTCAAAGATATTTTATGTAGAACTTTACATATTGGACAGATATCTGAATTACAGGGCTAATAGAGTTTTCTAAGGTGTGCACATGTCAATGGGAGGTTGGTCACATACTGCACTGTAATGAAACTACTGTTACTCTTCCACAACACCTCACCCACTCCCTTAACCAGTAGCGTACAGGAAAGTACATGTATAGGTTCGGCGAGGGGCAAATTACCTTCCTTTGCGAAACATTTCATTCACCCACTGATATTGGTTTTACTCACTTCAGTTGGTTTGCTCCCTTTGCAGAATACTTGCTTCCGTCCCTACTGGGCACACAACATTGAAACAACCTTGAATCAACATTGATTCAACATTACAATGTTGAATCAACACAATGTAGAATCAACATTGAGTCAAAGTTGTTTCAGTGCCATGTGCCATCTAGGCTACCTATTTTTGTTACGTTGCAAAATTCTTTTTCCGTGTCCAGTTACATAGAAAAGTGGTAATATGTACCTCTTGGAAGAGGACCTACTCTCTTGGCACTCCAGCAAGTGGTTTTTAGTGAAACTTTTTTCTATAAAGCTGCTAAATTATCAAAATTTTAGGTTTAACATACCCAAAACCATTTCTCGTAGCTAAATACTGACTTGCAGCATATTGCATGACGTCTTTTGTCTATTTTTATCATTTTTTGTTTTGAGGTGGGTTTCCAATAGTAAAAATATTCCTTCTGGTTTCCAGCCTAAGAAATTGATGAGGTTCATTTTAATTTTAATAAAGCTGGGAACCACCCATTATGACATCACAACAGAAATGATGTCATCACTAATCACCTGATCTGTTTTGGAATATGATCATTTCAGCAAAGGGTTGCTTGCAGTGTCGGCTACACTTTTATGCATCATTTTGTTTTCCAAAAAGATATTACTTATGAAAATAACTGCTATAAAATATAAGCATAAATTCTTCCGAACTGATTTCATGTTAATTTTATATGAAATGGTAATTTTCAAGAATGTGTTTGAAACATGCCACCCCTACAGCAATAATGGTTATCTTGAGGCGGCCATTATGAAACTGAAAAAAATACATTGCAAGAGATTACTTTCCAAGCTTGAGAGCATGCCAATGAATTTCAAAAACTCTACTGGACAAATCTGACTACGAGAAATGGTAGTAAACTGAACCATGTAAGTGGAATTTGCTGTTTCTTTATCCTTTAAGTATAAACTTCGAAAAACCACTTGCTGGAGTGCCTCAACAAGAGAGTAGTTATAAAAGTGTGATTGTTTTGTTTAATGTATATTTATTTATGTACATAGAGGATCTTACATGAGTGCTCATGTATTATTGAATTTATTAAATGAGTTCGGGAAAACGATAAGATGCGAGGCTATGCCAAGCATCTTATCGTTTTCCCCAATGAGTTTAATAAATTCTATAATACAGGAGCATGAATGCAAGATTCTATTTAAATCGCATTTTATGAGCAAATTTTGCACTAAAACACCACGATTTCGCCACTAGAAAATGCAATGTTTGCATGGACCTTAACGCATAACGTTACGATGTAATTTGCATGTTTAATCCACTAGTGGATTATCGTTTTTAATGCATGGCTTTATTACACTCTCAAATGCGATGTCATGTGATAAATACAGTTTACAGAATAGATGGTACATCATGCAGCAAAATTCTATATTCTTAAACTGAATGCAGTATTCAAGACAACGTATTTGAACAAAGAAAGCCTAGATCATCACTGCATGATATTTAACACAGAATGGCAAATCACTATAGACATAAGTGGAAAAGCTGTCTCGCAGAGACACACTTTATTTCTTGTAAATTGTTTGAAATTAAAATGTGGGGTTAGGCAACACCCACGTCAGTATTTTCTATCTGGGGAGATGTGAGTGTTTCATACTTCCTAAAACAATTACATTATCCAGCATTTCAGTCAGATACTCATTTTGTCATCTTGATAAAAGTAATATAATATTTCCATTGTATGTGTTTGTAATACTTAATTGAATACCCAGTCTACGCATTTAAATGTAATATTTTGAGTAGAAGTGTGTCTCCAAAAATTTGTATAAATTAACACAAAAAATACTATTCATGAAAAACTTCACAAATAGTTCACCTTTTGTCGTACATAAAATTATCAACCTTTAGTCTCAGATAGGCCAGTATTGCATTTCAAGAATCATGATTCTTTCATGGATATAAGTTCTGACAGAAAAAATCTGCCATGGTGTACGATTACACTTCCAAGGGAGGTGACTCTGATCTGGGTTTCTGTCCATTCTGATGGGTTTGCTCTTAAGAGGAAAGAATTTCTCTCTGCAAATTCTTTCCTTTAAGAGTCGACACCAGAAGGGATTCACCACTATTCCTTCTAAATTTATTGTCTCCCTTGAAAAAATAGCAACCAAACTTTGGCGGTGTAGCCAGAAATGTAAGGTACCGATTTTCCTGTTGGAACCAAAGTAGTCATGATGAATTCTCTTTCTTGCATATCATTGTTTGTATGCCTGAATGGTCATAAGAATATTCACCGATTTTCCATCATTTTCATTTCTTCTGTGAAAATAAATCTTATTGCTGTTTGGGTGGTCACCAAATGCTGAAATCAGTTGGGTTTTTGCGTCAAAAGCCCCTTCCACACTTTTCGGCAGCAATCTTTTTTATGCCCCCAAAGGGACTTCGGGTGGCATATTAAAATCGCACCGTCCGTCCGTCAGTCCGTCCGTGCGTCCGTCCGTAACAAATCGTGTCTCAGCCATAACTTTAAAACTACTGAAGCAAATTTGATGAAACTTCACAGAAAGATAGAGCACACTGAGAAGGTGTGTCGCGCACAAGAGTTTGGTTCCTACGCCCAAGGTCAAGGTCACAATTGGGTCAAGGGTCAAATCATGTCTTAAATCGTGTCTCAGCTATAACTAATAAACTACTGAGGCAAATTTGATGAAACTTCACAGATAGATAGAGCACAATGAGAAGGTGTGTCATGCACAAGAGTTTGGTTCCCATGCCCAAGGTCAAGGTCACTGTCGGGGGTTGGAGGTCAAATAGTGTCTCTGCGATTACTTTAAAACTACATAAGTGAATTTCTTCAAATTTCACAGAAATGTAAAGAAAAATGAGAAGATTTGTCACATATAATATCCATATTCCCAAACCCAAGGTCAAGGTCACTGTTGGGGCTTAGAGGTCAAATAAAGTCTCTCCGATTACTTTAAAACTACATAACTGAATTTCATCAAATTTCACGGAAATACAAAGCATAATGAGAAGATTTGTCACACATAATATTTATATTCCCAAACCCTAGGTCAAGGTCACAATCTTGGGTCAGATGTCAAATCATGTCTAAACAATTGCTCATAAATGTTCCAAAGCAAATTTCCTTAAACATCACAGAAAGATGAAGCTTAATGAGAAGGTAAGACACACACAAGATATAGGCTTTCCCACCCAAGATCAAGGTCACAGTATGATGTCAAAGGTTGTTTCTCCCCAATTACTAAAAAGACTTCTTAAGCAAACTGTGAATTTCATCAAACTTCACAGAAAGGTAAAGCATGATAAAAAGGCATCTCAATTGCAAGATTTGGGCTGCCTTGCCCAAGCTCAAGGTCACAATCAGGGTCAAAGGTCAGTTTAAGGGGCCTTCGGGGGCATCTGTTACATACTGTAACATTTCTTTTTTTTTTTTTTTCCGTAATATGTGACCACCACATTAGTACATATTTCACGAGAGATATCATGTTCATTATAAGTTGCCTCAGCGTTCATGTACATGTACTATGGTTACATGTTAGCCATGTTAGCCTTGTCATATGTGTACTGGTTACACGTGTCTACCATTTTCCCCAGTGTAATCTGTTTTACTGCACTCTCTAGTTCTCATATCTGTGTGTAATATTGTCATGCTTATGTACAGAGAGAGGTTGTTTACACAGAATATTCGTACAAGAGAGATAATTCTCAGTTATCTCCTGTAAGGTGAGTGGGTACACCTGTGTTTTTCTGCCATTATTACAGGGGATTAACTTTTGTGACTACCTGTTCACCTCCCTTGGTGACCAGGTCCTTCAAGAAAGGGGTCTACTTTTAAAGAGAAGAATTTGCTCCTATGGGAGCAAATTCTTCCCTTTAAGAGCTGACCCCCATTCTGAAGGCAAAATGAAAACAGAGTTTCTTCCCTTGAAAATGTACCCATTTACCTTAAACACTATAGGTAGGGGGGGTAAATGTGTTCTAAAGGGAGGAAATTAGTATAGGTAAAGGGAAATAAATATTTTAGCAAAGGGAGGTAATTAAATTGCCTCCCAGTTGCAAAATATTTACTTCCTTTATCTCCCTTTGCAAATAGTTACTTGCCCTAGTAAGGGAGTTATTGAGTGATATCTCCTGTTAAATATCATGTTTCCCATGTTTGAATGATGGTGAAAAATAAATTATTGTTTTATATATTATCTGCAATGTTGCTTGTGTATTTTATATCCCAATGGTGCCAGTTATGAATTGAATTCCACTAGATTAATAAGTCAAAAGGCTCTGTGAGCTTGGTCACCTATCTGCAAGACTCCCATCCTTCTATTCAACAGGACTTTTACCAAAATCATAATTATGTTGGGATATAAATGTACCTTTACCAAAGGACCTCTGACGGTTGTAATGTTAATTTGCCTATAAAAATAGTCAAAATTAAATTTTTGATATACCAAAGAATTTCTCTTGAAATTTGTTGCTCTCAACTTCCCCTAACTGGCCATGAATTTAATTTCTGATTACTTTGCACATAGACTTCAATTTTTGGTGGAAAAAGCCAAATTTTGTAATTAAACGTAATGGAAACAGGAAAAGTTTTTTAAAGATACTTTTCCCCCCGTGCCTCAGCTAGCCACTTTGCATGTATGTGTGTACTATCATAATACACATTATATGTGAGTGGCTTGCTGAGGCACGGGGGGAAAAGATAGTCTACAGCTGAAAAACTGAAAAAGTGGGTGGGGTACTTACACCCTTTATATCTAAAAATAGGCTAAAGTCCTTAGTACTGAAAAAATATTGCATAATATTAGTAACAGAAGTGTGAACGTCAGTTTTAGCATAGTTATCAATTAAGATTTTGATATCTTAGAAAACCAAATAAATGGACTTATTTTCAGAGACTGAAAAATTCACATACCCCTCTTGATAAAATTGGTCTATGTTAGTCTAGAGGCATGATAATTTTTCAAAATCACTGTTAAAATGTCTTTATAGTACACAAGGCTACATATTAATGCCAAATATTTCAACTTTTGCTGCCCGAGGAAGGTGCAGTAATTTGTCGAAAAATGGGCAAATATGCATTGATACTGTCAGGTCCTTTCATGTGGCATGCCCATTTCTGTATTCTGGCCCCAAAGTTTGAAACAAAAAGATGTAGGGAAGGTCTCAGTAGGCACAGACGTTCCTCTCCAAGCCTCACTTATGTAATCTGCGAGGCAGGGCAGCTGCAAACACCAAGCCAGACATATCTGCAAAGTTGCTGCTAAAAGCAGGCATCCCCCACCAAGTCACTTCAGCCCCATTACTCCAGGAAGATGACATTTAAGGGAAGATGACTCTTACAGTGGGAACCTTCAACAAGCCAAAATAATCCCAAAAGAGTAGAAACAAGACTCTGCTCTGCTACAACAAGGGCTTCACAAGAGGCGCATAATAAGCCTGTTTTAATGTCATAAAGGAGCAACAGAATGAACAAGATTGTTTACAAAAGGATAGACAGGCAGACAAACTGGGGCAACCACTCTATAGTTAATGACGGCAACATTATTTAAATATTTAACACATCCAATACTATTAGTATACCAAAAATCATCTGCCAAGGTGAAGCTGCTCAGAACTGAGTAATGCCAAAGTCAAACAAGGGAGATAATTCATAAACTAAAAATTACTAGATACACCATTCTTTGTTCTACATTCCCTTGACAATATACACATCACCATAAAGTTGTGTTAAAGTATTCTAAATGATTAAAGAGTTACAGATTAAATAGGAAATGTATGCAAGGGCAGATAATTCAGTAAGTAAGCCAGAGTTGTGGTTCTTGCTCAGGATACACTGCCCCATTATTATACACATTCCTACAAAGTTTCATTCTAATATTTCAAAGGGTTAAGGAAATATGGAGTGAATGGAAATGCCTAAAAGTATTAATCAAAAGAAGGTTACTCCAAAATTAAGAAAGGGGGAGCAACCATTCTTATATGCGACACATTACCTTGTGATCATGCACATTGCTATAAAGTTTCATCATGATATTCCAAACAGTTACCGAGTTAAGGTATGCACAAGATAAGAATACACAAAAATAGCCTAAAAGAACTAATAAAAGGGGTGTAACTCTGAAACGAAGAAAGAGAGGTCAACCATTGTTATACATGACACATCATTGGGACTTCATACACATTCCTATGAAGTTTCATTAAGATATCCCAAACAGTTATCTAGTTATGGTGCGCACAAGACTTGCAGGGGAAAAAACTATCAAAGGGGCATAACTTGGAAACTAAGAAAGGGGAGCAACCAACCTTGTACACGAACATGTTCCCCCTACCTAACACATATGCCTACAAAATTTCATGAAGATATCCCAAAAGGTTACTGAGTTATGGCACGCACAAGAATGTTTATGGACAGACGGAAGGACAGTGCCATGATATAATATGTCCGTTTTTTTCAAAACAGGCGTATAAGAATAGATTGTCATGGTGCATGTTTAGTTGATGCAGAGACTATAGAACACATAGTTGAATTCTTTCATGCAAAAGGGCATGCAAATTTTCTTATTTTTTGCAACTTTAGTAGTACAAGAATTCCGCGGAATGCTATGTCGCACCTGCATTGGGCTTCCACAGTAGTAAAGACTTTAGTTAAAAGAATTTGTATGAGAAATGGACAAAAATGCTAGGGTCAACACAATTTTCGATGTAAAATTTTACTAAGTCAGAAGAGCATAGAATATAGGCCAAGGGTAGGAATAATTGCAACATCCCTTGTGAATGTTCTAAGAATAAACTTTATGCCAGGTGTGATGACTATAGGTATCATACTTTCAGACAAAAGGACTAAAATGCTAGGGCCAACATAATTTTGGGTGTAATATTTTGCAAAGTCAGCAGAGCGTTAAATATATGTCAAGGGTAAATTAATTGCAACATCCCTAAAGAACATTCTTAGAAGAAGCTTGATGCCAGGTTTGATGATTCTAGGCATCATAGTTTGCGAGAAATGGACTCAAAAGCTAGGGTCAACGTAATTGTTGAGGGACCATTTTGAGAAGTCAGCAGAGCATGAAACATAGGTCAAGGGTAAAAATAAGAGCAACAGTCCTCGAGAACATTGTAAGAAGAAGCTTTATGCCAGGTTTGATGATTGTCGGTATCATAGTTTGCGAGAAATGGACTTAAATGCTAGGGTAGACGCTAGGGTCGACGTAATTGTTGACGGACTGTTTTACAATGTCAGTAGTGCATAAAATATAGGTCAGGGGTGAAAATAAGAGCAAAAACCCTCGAGAACATTCTAAGAAGAAGCTTTAAGCCAGGTTTGATGATTGTAGTTATCATAGTTTGCGAGAAATGGACTTAAACACTAGGGTCGACGTAATTGTTGACGGACGGACGGACGGACGGACGTACGGACTAACGGAATGACTGACGGACGGACGGAAAAGTGAACTCCTATATCGCACCTTGCTAAAGCAGGTGCGACAAAAATGGATATAAAGGGAAGCAACACATTTTGCAGTAGGTACAGTGTTTAAGAATTTGGCTATTTCCCTTGGTTTAAACTGACTTGTGTATGCTTTGAAGGCAAAGGGAAAGATGTCCACCAACACAGTGAGTTTGGTACCTGCTGTTAGACTGCTTTGTCTAATGATCTATTGTGTAGCAAACTTGTTTCGGTTGCTCATGTCTAGGACAGGGAATTGTAGAGATCTATTTAGTCACAGAGTTATATTTTTTAACATGTGGAAGGCAACATGACATTCCTCCCCAAAGAACATTTCTCCCCCAAGAAAAAAGCAAGCACCTGGACCTTCTAAAGTACTAACATGACAATTACCAGAAACAAAAACATTTTGACCTAATAGTGTACATTTCTTTTCCCAAGGGAAATGTATCTTAATAATTAAGGTGTATTGGTATACCTCCATGTTTTTGTGACTTTTTTTTACCAAGGAAAATAACTTTTGTGACTTCCTGTTTGCTTCATGGAACAATGAAGCCCTTAAAAATGGGGTCAAACTCTTAAAGGAAAGAATCTACTCCTTCAAGGAGCAAATTCTTTCCTTTAACTCCCCATTGAGAAGGTAGGCTAAAATGTGAATGGCAGAGTTGCTTCCCCTGAAAGTGTACCCATTCTCCTTAAAATATTGATGTTTAAATTGCATGTAACAGGTGATTTAAACAGTAAGCGATAAGCTGTGAATATGCTCCAAGCAGGTGGAAGTTGCTTTAGGTGGAATCACCTTACAGCCATTGAATATTAATGGCCAATTAAGAATTACATTAAGAGCTCTTATTATAGGGTTATTACTGCATTAGCAAGCGGTAAAGACCCAGATCAGACTCTAGAGTTGTCCAAAGCATATAGAGGTCCCTGTCAGGTATGTGTGGTTGTAGAGTTGATCCCAGTTGGGAATGGCAGAAAAACTAACAAGAAATGTTACAGTATGTAACAGATGCCCCCGAAGGCCCCTTAAACTGACCTTTGACCCTGATTGTGACCTTGAACTTGGGCAAGGCAGCCCAAATCTTGCAAGTGAGATGCATTTTTATCATGCTTTACCTTTCTGTGAAGTTTGATGAAATTCACTTCAGCAGCCTCCAGTCAGTTTGGACATATAATCTGACCTATGTGCGCTGATTATGACCCTGACCTTTGGTACAGGAACCTAAATTTTGTTTGTGACATACCATCTCATTATGTATTACCATTTCAGGAAGTTTAATACAGTTTGCTTAAGAAGTCTTTTTAGTAATTGGGGAGAAAGGACCTTTGACCTCATACTGTGACCTTGAACTTGGGTGTGAAAGCCTATATCTTGTGTGTGTCTTACCTTCTCATTAAGCTTCATTTTCTGTGATGTTTAAGGAAATTTGCTTTTGTATATTTATGAGCAATTGTTGAGACATGATTTGCCATCTGACCCCAGATTGTGACATTGACCTAGGATTTGGGAATATAAATATTACCGGTATGTGTGACAAACCTTCTCATCATGCTTTGCCGTGAAATTTGATGAAATTCAGTAATGTAGTTTTAAAGAAATCGCAGAGACACTATTTGACCTCTAAGCCCAGACAGTGACCTTGACCTTGGGTTTGGGAATATGGATATTATATGTGACAAATCTTCTCATTACTCTTTACGCTTCTGTGAAATTTGATGAAATTCAGTTATGTAGTTTTAAAGTAATCGCAGAGACACTATTTGACCTCTAACCCCCGACAGTGACCTTGACCTTGGGCGACTCCAGATTGTGACCTTGACCTAGGATTTGGGAATATAAATATTACCGGTATGTGTGACAAACCTTCTCATCATGCTTTGTATTTCCGTGAAATTTGATGAAATTCAGTAATGTAGTTTTAAAGTAATCGCAGAGACACTATTTGACCTCTAAGCCCAGACAGTGACCTTGACCTTGGGTTTGGGAATATGGATATTATATGTGACAAATCTTCTCATTACTCTTTACGCTTCTGTGAATTTTGATGAAATTCAGTTATGTAGTTTTAAAGTAATCGCAGAGACACTATTTGACCTCTAACCCCCGACAGTGACCTTGACCTTGGGCGTGGGAACCAAACTCTTGTGCACGACACACCTTCTCATTGTGCTCTATCAATCTGTGAAGTTTCATCAAATTTGCTTCCGTAGTTTATAAGTTATAGCTGAGACACGATTTAAGACATGATTTGACCTTTGACCCAATTGTGACCTTGACCTTTGGCGTAGGAACCAAATTCTTGTGCGCGACACACCTTCTCAATGTGCTCTATCTTTCTGTGAAGTTTCATCAAATTTGCTTCAGTAGTTTTTAAGTTATGGCTGAGACACGATTTGTTACGGACGGATGGACGGACGGACGGACGGACGGACGGACTGACGGACGGACGGACGGTGCGATTTTAATATGCCACCCGAAGTTCCTTCGGGGGCATAAAAACCATGAGAGATGCTCCCCCTACCCTTCTCTTACAGACTTCCATCCTCAAATTTGGGCTGGCCTACTATCTAGCGGACCCCGCTTATGGTGAGATTCTTTCCTACCTTAAACAGGGATCCATTGCACACAGCTTTTCATTATCACCGTCACAGCATCCTGATATGACTGAAATACTGTTGAAAAGGACGTAATATCGCAAGTCATCCATCTATCCATCCTAAAATTTGGGTGTGTCTTTTGTGGCACAGAAATGGATACCCTGGTGAGACTGCTTGATGGAAGTATGAACATTGCAGACCCTGATCAGACTTTCTGGGCTAACTTCTGCCTGAGGAGTAAAATGGGGATGTGAACAAAAAAACTAAGTAAACACTATGATATACTGTACATTTATTTGGCATGTGTAAATTATACATTAAATAATAGCCCTTTAAAACTAGAAACATGGTAACTAATAGGGCCCGGCCTTTATGAAACTGTTGACAACATTTAAGTCATATGTGCCCAACCAGAAATAACAATACCAGCTTTCCGTTATCATGTTGTTCCTTCATAATCAATATGTTGTTTGAAATTAAGCCTCTGGTAGTGTCATCAAGATATGGGCAAAATACCAAATCACGATTGATTAAAACATGGGCAACAACTCTATGAAGTACTTAAAATAACAAAGGGTTATAACTCTGTTAAAAATGAAGTTGTAGTTATGGTTCTTTTTCTCTACACATTGTCCGATGATGTTTATATTTGTACAAAGTTTTGTGAAAATATCTTCAACAATTTTAAAGTTAGAGGTTGAACATGTTTTCCAGACTGTCAACTAGAAAGGGGAATAATTCCGTAAAAAATGTAGATGAAGTTTCAGTTCTTATTCTCTGCTCATTGTCTGATGATGTTTTATATTATGTACAAGTTCTATGAAAATATATTTGATGCTATAAAAGCTATACAGCGGACATGATTTCTATATTCAAAAAAATTACAAAGGGGCATAATTCAGTAACAAGTGTAGGCAGAGTTAGGATTCTTGTTCTCTGCACATCGTCTGATGATGAGTTTCAGTTGTACCAAGTCTCGTGAAAATATCTCAAACGGTTTCAGAGTTAAAAAGCGGACACGATTTCTGCCCTCAAAATTTCAAAGGGACATAATTCAGTAAAAAACATAGGCAGAGTTATGGTTCTTGTTCTCTGCATATCGTCTGATGATGCTTTACATTTGTACCAAGTCTCGTGAAAATATCTTTAACGGGTTCAGAGTTATGAAGCAGACACAATTTCTGTACTAAAAATTACAAAGGGGCATAATTCAGTAAATATTGTAGACAGAGTTATGGTTCTTGTTCTCTGCACATCGTCTATTGATGCTTTACATTTGTACCAAGTCTCGTGAAAATATCTCTAACGATTTCAGAGTTACGAAGCGGACATGATTTCTGTACTCAAAATTACAAAGGGGCATAATTCTTTAAAAAATGTAGGCAGAGTTATGGTTCTTGTTCTCTGCACATCGTCTGATGATGCTTTACATTTGTACCAAGTCTCGTGAAAATATCTCTAACGGTTTCAGAGTTATGAAGCGGACACGATTTCTGTACTCAAAATTACAAAGGGGCATAATTCAGTAAAAAATGTAGGCAGAGTTATGGTTCTTGTTCTCTGCACATCGTCTGATGATGCTTTACATTTGTACCAAGTCTCGTGAAAATATCTCTAATGGGTTCAGTTATTGAGCGGACACGAAATGATGACGGACGGACAGACAGACGGACAGACAGACAGACGGACGGACAAGGTGATTACTATAGGGCCTCCGCAGACTTCGTCTAGCGGGGCCCTAATCAGCATCTTGTACAACTAATAAAGCTTGCCCATTTTGGAATGAAAGTGGAGGTTCTGTCTTGTGACTGCCTTGCCAAGGTCGTTTTACACTGAGATCACATGATACAAGCTGTGACAGACATGAGGTACATTACAGTGCCTAAATTTCGGGACACCTAAAAATGATTCATTTTCCATTTGGGACAAACAAATGGAAAATGAATCATTTTAGGTGTCCCAGTACTTAAGCACATTACGAGTATCCTGGATGTATATGTCTGGCCAGCCTGTGCACCTATTCAGTTTGGTCTGATTCTTTGTAGGAGCCCTGGTAGCTCAACGAATTACCCACTACCCTACTAAGCTAGCGGTCCGGGTTCAAATCCTGCTAAAGGTGGAACTCTTTTCTCCCCGTAAACATGGGTCCATTACACACAGTCTTTCATTCACACCCATCAGCTTGATATGACGTCATTTGCGACAAGTAGAGTAATATGGGTATTTTATCACATCCCATACATTCTCATGTCCAGTACCTGCCCTCAACAGATATTGGTCATGGGCAGATACAGGATCTGAAAATATCTATATAATATTCAGCATTCCATTCCAAAGATTTTGAAGTTAACCTTCAAAGTGTCCAAAAAGCAGATGACAAAACTGATGTCTTCAAAATTTCAAAAAAATGTTACATCCAAACTAAATCATATTAAGAATTCAAAGACTAGAGAGCAAACAGTGTAGATCCAGATGAGCTGCCTCATCCGGGTCCGTGCTGTTTGCAAATTCAACTATTTTGTTTCTGCACTTTAAGTGTTTAACTGAATTGGCAGTTACTAAGAATTCAATTTCAGAACAAAAATATACTTTGGTCTCTGTTAAAAGGGCATTATAAAGAATTTTCTGTTATATCAAATGTAGTTACAAAAGTTTGGTAGAAGCAAAATTTTAAAGAAATGGATGTAGAAATACATGATGAGAAATTTAAAGCTGACATACTATCAACAAAGATTTTATGAAAAAATTTAACATGGGTATATAAAAAAAAATCGAAAGCTTTGTTCTACTGCATAAAATAGCTCAAAAGAGGCTTGTACATGTATCTGTATCACCATGCCCATGGTACTTTCCAGACGTGTACTGGAGCTATACACATCCCCTACTTCTTCCATAAGCATACAATAATGTAGCAGAGCCTCACATAATGGGAGTATCTGATCATAATTCTAGGAAAAATTTTCTTACTCCTCACCATAAAACAAGTATTTTGCATCCTTTTAAGAACCACAGTCTAATGAGGGAACACCATGCATGTTTACCTAAAGAACTAACTCTAAATGAAGACTCAATTTCTGAAAACTTATTCATCTTAACACATCAAGGTTCAAACAGATAAACTATTTTTTTAAGAAATAAATATCATTTTTCCAATGTTCATTGAACACAATGGGTCACGTGCAAAGTAAGTGATGCCCAAAGGGCATTCACATTAACTATGCACAAGAGGACTTTGTGTTCATACTTCCATGAACTTCAGAAAAATGAAATTTATCTGGCATAATTAAATTTAATTTGGAAATTATTTTCGATTTTAAGAGCAACATTTGTAAAATATATGACGAAAAGCTGTCACTAACCAACAACAGGTAAGTCGCTTACATTAGTTGGCATGACGTGCTGTCAATAGAGCGTTACAATTGCCAATGGCATTGTTTGTTTACATGTGACGTTGCATACCAACGATGTCGCAGGATTGACTGTTGTTCATGGAAGTATGAAGTTTAACACTGTTTCTCTGAAATAGGTTCATCTGAGGAAAATCAAAGGGAATGTAATTATGAGTAATATCAGACCTTGCAGAGGCAAGATGAAGATTCATTGTGCTAAAGCTATAAGCTGTTGCTCTTTTAAATCTTACAAGTAAGTAAGTAATTTAGTTGTGCTTAAACTTCATAAAGAAGTGTGATACATTATTATTAACTGCTTTTAATATACCATTGTATAGTTAAGGCAACAATGTTTGCAAGATAAAAGTAAAACAATTTATACAATTCGGATATTCAACAAGCTTTAACTTATACTATAATATGCAAGGGCAGTCACTGCTATGAAGTTTGGCGCAAATGGAAGATTTCAGGCATCTATTATTGCTTTACAATATAATATGACAACATGGATGTAAATAAATATGCTTGCTATATTACACCAACAACTATATTAACAAATATTAAATACACTAAAAACAATTAAATGGATTGATGAACTGGGGTTTCATGGGTCTTTCAAAAGTACATTGCCCAAAGTGACATCCCTCTTAAGGTACACTGGTATACAGACATGTTTTTATTTTGCATTTTTTCACAGGGAGACAACTTTTGTGACTTTCTGTTTGCTTTCTGGGCAACAAAGCCCTATAAAAAGAGATCTACTCTTAAAGGAAAGAATTTGCTCCTATAGGAGCAAATTCTTTTCTTCAAGAGTGGATCCCCATTGAGGAGGGAGGCAACCATGAAAACAGCAGAGTTGCTTCCCCTGATAGTGTATCTATTCACCTTAATAAGGAACCAGAGGACCATTGGTCCTGTAGCTCACCTGAGTCCATTCATCCTTAGCACTCAAGAGTAAGAAACACTGGAGTAAGTTGTACAATTCGGCCTAATTTCAACTTTGACTGAGTTGTTATGCTTGTCCTAGTAAATATCAGCAAGTTTGATGAAGTTACAATAAAAAAAAACATATTTGTAAAACTTTTTGCCTAAATATTGCAGTAAAACAGAAATAAATGCCAATTTGCACTTTTCCCAATACAAGTCTATAGAAACTTTAAAATGCCATAGTAATGAAACCATGTGGGCAACAATAATTAAAAAAAATATTTACGTAGCAGCTAATGTCATGAACATGTATGCAAAGAATCAGCTTCATCCCCCAATATGGTTTTTGAGGAAAAGATTTTTAAATATTTTTTTCAAAAATATTTCCTTAATATTGCCATGGCAACAAATCAAATTCTGCAATTTGGACAAAATTAATGTCATAGAGGACTACTCAAGCAACATTTCTGTAGATAAAAAATCCAAAAATAACTGCAGGGAGATAGCAAAAACTGCAGCTTTCCATTTTTCCCCATTATATTTCAATGGAAACTATAAGTTGCCATACCAACCTAACCACTGAAGCAATTGCCATAAAAAAAAACTGTAATTATATAGAAGCTTGTACAAAGATCCGTTCTGTAAAGTTTGTGCTTTATCAGCCACATAGTTTCTGAAAAAACGATATTTTAATATTTTTTCTATTTTTAACCATTCGATTGCAATGGCAATCAGCCAAATTGTGCAATTTACATAAATTTCATGTGGTTGATAGAGGACTACTCAAGGAACATTTCTGTAAAAGTTTTGTCAAAATATCTCCAGTCACATAGCAATAAATGCAAATTTTCAATTTTCCCATTTTAAGTCAATGGCAACTTTATGTTGCCATAGCATTCAAACTGCCGGAGCTATTGCCAAGAAAAACAGTATTTTTATAGACGGTAGTACCTAGATCCTTTCTGTGAAGTTTGAGCTTTATTGGTTGTATAGTTTCTGAGGAGATGAATTTTGAATATCTTTTCTATTTTTAACCATTCGGTTGCCATGGCAACCAGCTTAATGGTGCAATTTACATAAATTTCAAGTGGTTGATAGAGGACTACTCAAGGAACATTTCTGTAAAAGTTTTGTCAAAATATCTCCAGTCACATAGCAATAAATGCAAATTTTCAATTTTCCCATTATAAGTCAATGGCAACTTTAAGTTGCCATAGCAACCATACTGCAGGAGCAATTGCCAAGAAAAACAGTATTTTTTATAGATGGTAGTACCTAGATCCTTTCTGTGAAGTTTGAGCTTTATTGGTTGTATAGTTTCTGAGGAGATGATTTTTGAATATCTTTTCTATTTTTAACCATTCGGTTGCAATGGCAACCAGCCTAATTGTGCAATTTACATAATTTCATGTGGTTGATAGAGGACTACTCAAGGAACAGTTCTGTAAAAGTTTTGTCAAAATATCTCCTGTCACATAGCAATAAATGCAAATTTTCAATTTTCCCATTATAAGTCAATGGCATCTTTAAGTTGCCATAGCAACCAAACTGGTGGAGTAATTGCCAAGAAAAACAGTATTTTTATAGACGGTAGTACCTAGATCTTTTCTGTGAAGAATGAGCGTTATTGGTTGTATAGTTTCTGAGGAGATGATTTTTGAATATCTTTTCTATTTTTAACCTTTCTGTTGCCATGGCAACCAGCCTAATTGTGCAATTTACATAAATTTCATGTGATTGATAGAGGACTACTCAAGGAACATTTCTGTGAAAGTTTTGTCAAAATATCTGCAGTGACATAGCAATAAATGCAAATTTTCAAATTTTCCCATACAAGTCAATGGAAACTAAGTTGCCATAGCAACCAAAGTTCTGAAGCGATTTGGATAAAAAACAGTATTATTGGTTCCCCCTGCCTATAGATGCTATATATGAAATTTGGTAACAATGGGCCTTGTAGTTTCAGAGGAGATGTCTTTTGAAAATATTGACGGACGACGGACGGACGACGGACGGACGACGGACGACGGATGCCTGCCTATACTATAAGCTCACCTGTGAGCCTTCGGCTCAGGTGAGCTAAAAATGAGCATGATGATGCGGCGAATATAAATAATTTTATATGATAAGTAATCAAGACATGAGCCAGACTTAAACACAAAACATACACCTCACGGTTTCCTCCGTTTTTGCCATGGAAGATAACTTTTGTAACTTCCTCTTAATGAAGCCCTTCCAAAATGCGGTTTACAGTATCTTCCGCTCAAATAAAGTGTACAAGAACTTGAACAACTTTAATACCATAACCAAGAAACATATAAATTTAAAATCACAATAAGAAATCTTAGGAATGTAATAGTTTTGGCATACAGCAACGCATAAACAAATGTGAAGAACTGATATGTAGGCATCTTTGCATAAAATGAAGCTTAAGAAGCACTTATGTTCTGGGCCCAGTTGTTCAAAACTATGACATTGTTAGTTAACGTTTCGTTAAATTTTCAAACGTTAATATCTCAAATATGACAATTTTTGTTGAAAAATGTGAGAAACTTTTGCACTGCAAAAGCTTCTCACATTTTTTCAACAAAAAAAAATCAGTGTATTTGGCTAAAGAGTCTTAAAACACTTAACGAGTTGACCTCTTAACGATCTTGTTAGGTAACGATGCTTTGAACAATGCGGTCCAGCTGGAATGTAACTGCATGCATCAGTAAGTATAGCAGAATTCTGTTCATAAATGACCACTGCCCGGGACATGAAGTCTAATTCTGAACTTTAATTTCTTGTTCCTTTAGAAGTATTTTACTTGTATATTATTCGCATTCTAAATAAACATTTATACACAATGTATTACATATTCTAACAAACATTCTCAAACAGCAAAATAAACGTACAGTAAAGCCCGCATCTACAATATACTGCGCTCATATAATAGCTTACCGTCCATGTATGCACTTTGCATTATAAATAGTTGTGTACTAAATAAAAATCTCTATACAATTTTCAAGTCTTTGTAACTCGGAAACTATGTAAAACATTACAAACATATTCAGGTTCACAAACATACATTAAATGAGGATATGATCTGATTAAAAACTGGCCACAAGCATCTATGGTAATAATTCAGTTATAATACAGTGTTTTCCCCCCTCTCTAATGACTCTAAATTAATCTTGTGTAATTCTGCTAAAAGGCGGGGTTTTCAATTTCAAAACAAACCCACGAATCTGGCTCCAGCTAATAAGACAAATCTATTTATCCCAAAAATCTAGATTTTTTGGGTTGTTTTGAAGAGGGAAACCCTCCATATTACAACCAAAGAAATTCAGTATTTTCAAATGACAAAAAAATTTCATCCTGATGACAAACTATACCTTACGCATTACTTGGGCCCAGTTATTCAAAGCTTCATAGACTAAATAAAGTCATTTAATTAAGGATTCATTTAATCTTCTAGTACACTTAAAGTCAAGTGTGCTAATATTTTTGCTGAAAAAATGTGAGTAGCTTTCGTACTGCAAAAGCTACTCACATTTTATCAGCAAGAAAAAAAAAATGACAGTGTTACTGCATATAATTCATTTGAAAATATAAATTACATATCATTGGTTTTCAAACAACTGGTCCCAGATCTGACTATGCCCATCTCGGCATTAAAAACAGGAAAAAGCCAACTCACTAGTCCTTATCTAATGATCCTGAGTAAATTATGAAGTAGCAATGAAAAATGTAAGCAATGTGTAAAAAGTTTACATATAATATTTAAATAAAATTTTGAACATTCAAAGCATGTCTCAGTGCAATGCATCAACTATGGAATCCAAAAATAACATTGTACAAAAAAAACAACAAGCTTTTCTGTATCATATATAGTTGGTGCATCACAACGCTTTATTTGGAAGAACATAAATGATGAAAATAATTTAAAAAGCTACAGCTATATCACATGTGTATCACAACATAATAAATCACAAATAATTTTCTTCAAATAACAACAACAAATCTGTGTAAATGAGAGCTCCAGATAACAAGGGTATATAGGGATAATTTAGGGATTACTTTCCTAATTCTTCAATAAAAACGTATGTTGTGACCCGTCAATAGAACCGTCTTAATATGTTTTTGTTGAGAAAATTGAAAAATGATCTCTGAATTGTCCTCAAAAACTCACCTTATCTGGAGTTCTGAAATATGCAGTCAAACTTATAGACAAATAATGGCAAACACTGTTGAAAGAACATTGAACCAAGAGTGATTCAATGCCATGGCATTGAATCACTGTTGATTCAATGTCATTTCAACACTGACTAATGATTCAACACCTTGACTTTGACTCACTGTTAATTCAATGTTAAATGACAAATCACTGTTGATTCAATGTTGCACCAACACTGAATCAACTATGATTCAATGTCATGATGTTGAATCACTGTTGATTCATTGTTTTAAGGTTGTGTGCCCATGTGGTAACATTCAAGTCAACTGTGCGGATCTAATATCTAAACTTTGAATTCACTACCATATGCTAGAGTAACGTTCAGGATTGGATAGATGGATTGATGACTTGCAATTTTACGTCCTTTTCAACAGTATTTCAGTCATATCAGGATGATGGGAGGATGATAATGAAAGACTGTGTGCAATGGAACCCCCTTTATTGAAGAAAAGATTCTTGCCTCAAACCCGGGTCTGCTAGATCAGTAGGCCAGCGCTTAACCCACTGAGCTACTGGGGCTCCTTCAGGACTGGAACTGAAGACTCTTAGAATATGTGCTGTTGCTCTAGATAAGGAAGGATTTGGATGAGAATTCTTAGATAATTTTTTTCTTCCTCATTCAATATTGTTGTACCTTGGTGAGGTGATTCTATCACAGGCATTTGATTTTTTGTCCAAGGGGAGAAAAGGTGATATTGATGTCTGTAAATATCCTCAACTGTTTATATGCAAACTATAGGCATACCAGAGGGGTTCCAGCCTTTTTTACAGGCTAGGTTTCGGCTAGAACGACAGTTCGGATGCCAGTGGTGTGCTACTACCGGTATTTAAGGGTGCACAGCTTTAATGGGTTTTCTGCCATTTTTTTTGGTTTGTTTTATAGGGAGACAACATTTGTGGGGACACAACTTTTGTCACGTCTGATTCCCCAGATGACGGAATCCTTCCAAAACAAAGACAAACAAATTCTTTCTTTTCAGAGTTGACCCTCATTCAGAAGGGAGGCAAAAATGACTTTGGCAGACTTGTGTACCATCCACCTATATGGAGACTGAACAGAAAGTGTCTTAGAATTAGTATCAAAACTCTGCTTAATCTGGAGCCCTGTTTAAATTCTGTAGCCATGTGTCAACTCTTTCCCTAAAATGACTGCTATTTTAAAAAAAATGGAATCAAGGTTATCATCAATGACCTGTAAGTTTCTATCTGAATACTAACTGACAGGATGAAATTTCAGAGGCAAAATTGACATCTGCACCTGTGAAGCTGACGCATCAGTGGAGTTAATTATTTTGTCTTTTGATGAAATATTGAGCACCCTTTTGCAAGGTACAGAATGGTTTCTGGGCTGTTAGCTGATTACGAACTGCTGGTCTCACCTTTGTACTTCACATATGCAGAAGCTGTACTAATTGAAAATTGCTTAATGAATAACAAAGAAAAATCATAGTATGAACAGAATTTCGAAAAGCACTAACATAAAAATTAATTAATATATGCATGATTGTGTTTTGTGATAAATATTCATGAAAAAGTCTCTTGAACAACACTTGCCCACATGATCTTTATTTTAATTTGTCTCATGATTCGAATGGCACAATAAGTAATCAAATATGTTTGAAATAAAACATTATGGGTCCTGATTATTATAGTTTATATTATGAAGAGATTGTAAACTATTATTATCATTATTTTACTAATACTTCCTTAAATTATGCAAAAATTTTCAAGACATGATTAAAACTGTAGAAAACAGTAAAAAGTTCAGGACTGTAACTTTAGCACTTTCATTCTCAACAACTTGGTGGAATGACATGCCTGAATAATATACATGTTTATGTTTATCATATACTGCTCAAAATAAGTAAGGGATATTAAGATACTTAGAAGAAAACAGAAGACAAATAAGTAAAGGAGTATTAAACTGTTATAATTCATACAACAAATATTCATAGAGACCTTCAAAATGAATATTGTTTCGGTTAAGCTTGTCACGTGACCTAGGGTAAATTGAAAATAGACAAAGGGTCGACATCCAAATTTCACACGAATCCAGCACAGCAATGACTAATCATTTTTACACAAACTTTATTATGACAGATGCAGAATGCCTAAGTTTACAAGATGCAGATACCTTTTTTATGCGTTTTTAACAAAAGACAAAACGGTTGGCGTAAACAATGCCATTGCGAGGTGAATTGTCTCACCGATGGTGCCATTTGCAAAGGTCCTACACCTTAAATAACGCAAAAAAAGCCCACCAAAGTGAGTATTTTCAGTTTGGAAAATTATAAGGAATTTAAATAATTACGGAATCTTAGGGTCCAAAAGATTTATTTTCGCCCATGCGAAATTGGGGTGTAGACCCCATAGTCATTTATGTGTTGCTCACGTGATCTGCTGTGACTGCTTCTGTTTTAGCTGAATATTATCAATTGAATAGTGCTCTATCAATATACAATGATAATCTAACCGAGCCATTATTATGTATTCTTGTACTCGCTTCTACGTCAAAATATCCCCTACTTTTTGTGAGCAGTATATGATGTAGTTATTATTCAGTCCATAACGTCGGGTCATAAAAACAGTATGACCATGTGTAACAATATTTTGGTGCATACATGTAGCATCACCCCGACAATGGCCCTGTCAACAATGCTTTTTCTTATAAAAAGTAATGTTCATTTTGAAGGCAATAAAATCCCACTTTACAGGGTCATATGATAAACAGAATCTCACACTCATGGTCATTTCATATGAAATTTATGAATCTCGCCGAAGGCTCATTTCATAAATTTCATATGAAATGACCATTCGTGTAAGATCCTCTGTATATCTTTCTGTAGCAATTATTTATGTCTCATAAGAATTCTATAAAATCATATGTCACTTTTCAATTGCTTTGGTCTGATGGCTATCTCAGTATCCACGCTTTATGTCACTGTTCAGCAGGCATTATTCTTCTTAAGCTCTCTTTGAATCTTGTTCTGTCGGCCCCTCACACTCGTTATATTCTCTCTTTCAACAGTTCATTTCCCTTCAGCCGGTACCCCACTTTCTACATGCTTTCAGCCCTAATTTTTTCCATTCTTCAGCTGAGACACAGCTCTGTTCAAACACATCCATGGAGGCTACTGCACAGGCTCCGATGTATGCAGCGTGGTACCGTTGAGGTGCTGCATGTACCTATGAAAATACAAAGAAACATGACAAAGCATATCAGGATTTCCATAAAAGTGGACATTTGTAATAAATCTGAGAAGGCCCCCCTTCTTATAACTGAATAAATACCATTCATGTGCAATGCATTACAATTTTCTTGCTACAATAATTCTAATGAGATGCACAACTTGTGTTTTCCCTCCACCATATGACCACAAAATGCCAGAATGTGTGCCTTCAAGAACTTAATTAATAAGTTCAGTTAGTGAAGTATAACAAATCAAGTCAGAAAAGGTTCAAGTAAAAATTGCCCCAGAATTATTGTCAAACACTCTTACAGTTGACAGCCTTGGGCGCCCCTGTTCAAAACTGAAGATGTTCTTACATGTAGTTAGTTACCAAGATGTCACATTTTCTAATATATTGTACACAAAAAGACTTGCCATTTTTTTTTGCAAAAAATCATGTAAGAAGCTTTTGCACTGCAAAAGTTTCTCACATTTTTTCAACAAAAAACATCAGCTCACTTGATTTTATGGGTACTGGAACAAATCCTTGACTAACCATTTTGATATGCTAGCAATGCTTTGAACAAGTGGGCCCTGATCTTTTTCTTATTCCTTCACACTTTTGATGTACAGAAACATGTTTGTAAAACCTACCTCGACAGTAACAGTGGGTGGAGCTAACTTCTTCAACTCTTGTTCTAGTCTCTCAGCAAACCCAGGTATCATAGTCACGCCACCACTCAGATAAACAGACCTGATCAAACACAGAGAAATGACAATTTTAATTTAATTTAATACCTTTTCATCGCGAATGTTGATATTAACCATTGGGTAACAGTGGAAAGCCATAGAGGATATTTGACTCTTTCAGTGTAAGATCGATTTTTATTTCACCAAATGAACACCAAAAGCAGTATTTTCACGAGTGGCAAAGCCACAAGTACAAATACCACTTTTGGTGTTCATGACTAGTATGCTTTAAAATTGCAATAATTCAGTTTATTTCTATGTGTCAGCCATCACAACAGAGACACAATTTTTTTCTGCAGCTGTTTTGGGTCAACTTTGATGTCACCAGTGTGTTTACAAATACTGGGTATGATATTGGTTGTAAACCAGTTTGCAACTGAAAAATAGCTTGAAAGTTTATTTTGATAAACAAATCTCAGAAATTTGCTAAGAAAGAAAGCCTTCAGGAGACTTAGGTGACCTGACATTGCATGCATTAACAATGTTACAATGGCGCTTTTAGTTGCATCATTAATGTCATAACGATGTGCAAAGATGTGTGATGTAATTTATGTCAAGCTGGATAAGGTTTAGCCAATTAATTTACTAATGAATGTGACTATTTCACCAAAATCCTATTTTTTGAAACAGTGAAATCTAAAGTGATAATTTCACAGTTTGAAACAGTGAGATTGTTAGTTTCGATTTCACTGAGAAATCTCTATAATTCATTGAAAAGTAAACAAGAAAAAAATTTAACATTCATCTCCTTTCGTATTTTAACCAAGTTTAATCCTAGCATTTACTTGTGTCTCCCATCAATTAATGTACCAGTATTTCCACAAGCTATAGTATAGCTTTGGCCAAAGTGGCAAAACTTGTGTTCTTTGGGAGCCACAAGAAATTATTTCTAATACTTAAAACCACGATCAGTCTGCTTCAAAAGAGCTCCGTATTTTTGTTAAAAATACTTTTTTCTCTCTTCAAAATGGCATATTCACATCTTGAATATAGTCAGGGGAGCATTAAGAATTCATTATGTTTTGTTACCTGTACATATGTTTTCGTGCATCCATGGGGCTCTGTTGTATACCCTGATAGATCAGCTTGTGTATGTTTGGGTAGTCCATTCCCCAGAGATCAGTGTGGAAGAACCCTTCAGGGCTCTTGAAACAACCATTATCAAGGTCCACAGTCCTGGAATACAAAGGATTAGTGTCATATGAAAGAGACCAATGGCATGTGAAAACAGAAGACTTAGATCAGACTGCACATCCGTGCAGTCTGATCAGAGTCTTCCCTTTTCACATGAACAATATATGACTCTGGAGTGATCCAAAAAGTGAAAAGCTAAGACTGATCAGTTTGATGGATAGATGATTTATGTTTTTACATCCTTTTAACAGCATTTCAGTCATATCAGGACGATAGGAGGATGACAATGAAAGGCTATGTGCAATGGAATCCCATTTACGATTGGAAAGATTTCCGCCTTGAGCAGGTCTCAAACCCGGGACAGCTACCAGGGCTCCTCATCATTTTGAGCTGGTATGCATCCTGATGTTGGAATTTACAGCATGCACAAGATGTAAAGTCTTTTTTCACATGATGACAATGATGTAATGATACATGTAGTTCTAGATAATGGTAGAAGATGGTGCTTTCCCCTCTAAATATATCCCAAAAATCTAAATCTGTCTTATTAGGTAGATCTAGATTTTAAAGATTGTTTTGGAGGGAGACGAACATCTAATAACAAACAAGAAATCCGCGGAAAGCGGTGTCGCACCTGTGGGGGTTAAGTCACATGAGTTCTAATTGGTAGTGAAAACTATATCGCCTATGCTAACGCAGGTGTGACAAAAGCAGGTGTGACAAAAATGACAATGTTAAACATGTGAAAAAAGTGGCAAAAATTAATCTGGGAATTATGTGCAAACAATGTGCACATCTTCAGACCATGACAAAACACCTGTGAAGTTTCAAAATGATTGATCAAAAAGTGTAAGAGAAGAGGTGCTCACAAGACACCCACTATGCAAGGTTTTATGGTATGTAAAAAATTGACTAAGTTAAACATGTGAAAAAAGTGGCAAAAATTAATCTGGGAATTATGTGCAAACAATATGCACATCTACAGACCATGGCCAAAACATCTGTGAAGTTTCAAAATGATTGGCCGAAAAGTGTAGGACAAGTTGCGCTCACAAGACACTCATAATGGAAGGTATTGTGTAAAAAATTGACTAAGTTCAACATGTGAAAAAAGTGGTAAAAATTAATCTGGGAATTATGTGCAAACAGTATGCACATCTACAGACCATGGCCAAAACAAAATGATTTCAAAATGATTGGCCAAAAAGTGTATGAGGAGTTGCACTCACAAGACATCTACTGTGAATTGTTGACGGACAGACGGACGGATGGACGAACAGATGGGTCCGTGCACTCCTACGTCGCCCCAGCTAACACAGGTGCCACAAAAAATGAGCTGCGACACAAGAAAACTAACAAAGTGGTTGTACGCCCAGTGCAGATTCAGATTAGCCTGGGCTTCGCCCAGTCTGATAAGACTCTTCGCTCAGCGCTTAAAGGGTAGCTAAAGGGTCTAAGCTACCTCCATGTGGACAGCTAAGACTCTGATCAGATTGGGCAGATGCCCAGGCTGATCTGAGTCTGCGCTAGGCGCACAACCATTTTGTTGGTTTTGTCATGTCGCAGTTCAAATAAATATGGTACTTCTGTAATAATTCTGACATAAGTTGATTCTACCCTCTAATGGTGCCTCAAACACATGCTGTTGGAATGACAAACACAGCAGACCTTGATCAGACTAGTCTTCCAGGAGCAGTCTGATCTGGGTTAGCATTTTTTACTAAGGCTGTTTTGTCCCAACTATATTGTATGTTAATACATAGGTTTGAAGACTGGTCTTTGCCATGTAGAGGATCTTATATACGAGTGGTCATTTCTTATGAAATTTAAGAAGGGTTGAAGGTTTAATTTATGAAACAACCCTTCTTAAATTTCATATGAAATGATCATGAGTGTAAAATTCAGTTTATCATATGACCTTTTAAAATGGGTTTTGTCGCCTTAAAAATGAACATTACTTTAATCAGAAAATGCATTGCTGACACACGGTCAATGATGTTACATGAACGTGCTAAAATGTTATTACGCGTGGTCAAACAATTTTTATCACATGAGGTTATCCAATGAATAACAACATCGTATGATAAAGCTTATTAAGACCTTTGTCATGGCCAGTTACATACTGCATAAGGATGTTTCAATTAACAAATAAATGTGGCTGATTGGCTGAATGTCAAACAAACCAGAGCCTGATCAGACTGCTCCTGATCAGGGTCTGCATTGTTTATATTGATGTATGTCCCAATTACATGTGTATGGTAGTCTTCAATTCTTACATGTAAGCTCCTTCTGGTAAACTATAGTTGCTGAGATACACAGTGGTTCTAAAACTCTCCGGATCTTTCTCACACTTGGCAGTTGCCTCTTTGTAGTCCATGGAAACATAGCATGCCTCCTCACAGATATGGCGTACCAGCAATTTCTCAACAGTTGTGTTGAATTTGTACTTGTTCTGTAGTAGTGCAAGATAGAGGGAGTCTTGTACCTTGGCTCCACCATAAGCTTGGCGCGATACTCCACCTTCTATCAATAAACCTGCAGTAGACAAGAAATTTATTAAAAATTACACTTTTACATGTATTTAGATGTACCAAAATATTACCAACCCATTGACGCATCATAAGATGAACGAACATGTACACTTTCAGAAGAAGCTACCGCACCATTTTCTTTTTTTGTCCGGGACTATGAAAACCTTCCAAATGGGGTCTACTCTTAAAGGAAAGAAGTTGCTCCTAGTGGAGCAATTTTTTTCCTTTAAGAGCTGACCCCCAATGGAAGTGGAGGTAAAAATTAAAATGTTAGAGTTACTTCCCACTCACCTTAAATGATAGCTATGTACAGTACAATCACAGAGGAATATAATAGCATAAATTATACTTTGCAGATGACTGAAATCTCTTTCTCAAAATCCAGGAACATACCATTCTTATGACTTATGATCTGGACTTACAGTACATAGAGGTAACAAGAATTCCACAGAATGCGGCGTCTCGCCTGATAGGGCATTGTCACAAAACAAAGCTTAATCAGAAAGCTTGGCACAAACTTGTAAAGTCAGTGAAGCAAGGCTGGAAAAGCAATACCCATGTCTCGCTCTTGCTATCGCAGGCAAGATGATGATCAAATTAAGTATTACCACAAAATGAGACAATAAAAGCAAAATGAACAAACCATCATAAATTGGTAGAATCTCCATTCTTTCTCCAATATCAACTATAATGCCCGAAGTCGAGTTGTAGGAGTAGAGAGCCAGCAGGGCCTGGGGCACCATACAGACCCCTCTCAGCTGGAACTGTTCCAGTAATATCTTCATCAGGCTTCCCTTCAGTTTGTCTCCCAGGCTTTGTGGAGTACTTAACATCACCTGTCAATTATAAGGGGTATCATAGTTATCTGGCTATGAGACAAAGTTTTCCTTCTAAAATTTCCCCTATACGTAAAGTGATCTTGTTTAATACAGCTGTAAAATGGATTTTTCTCTTCCAAAGCAATCCCAAAAATCTAGATCCATCTTATAAGATGGATCTAGATTTTTGGGATTGCTTTGTGAAGGGAAAACCTCCATCTTATGACCAAAGAAATACGGTAAAAATATAGCAAAATAATCAAAACCATCAGCAAATACGCAGGACCAGTTTGTATCTTGGAATTTTTTACATCATAATTTCATCGGCATCATTTTACAAAAATATGGGGTGATCAAATGTTTCCTCTTATAGTAAGCTAAAACATTGTATGCTCAAAGCTGAGCCTTTAGTTTAACCAGCAGAAAGTAAGCCAGAAGATTTTAATGAGTTCAGACTACACATTTTGAAAAGAAAGCATAACAAGGTGATAACCCCTTAACTATCATCTTAATATATAGAACTCAGTGTACAGTGTGCATTTTCATGGCTGAAGAAAGCAGAGAAAATGGTAAAAACATGGAATACCACAAGTTTTAGGCCTTCAGTACTTACCAGGAACTCTCTGGGGTTGATCTGGAGATCCCGAAACACTTTCTTGAAAATTTCAGGCATGACTTCCATGTCCATGTTAAACTGGAAAAAGAAATATCAAGACATATAAACCCCAGTCGTGTATAACTTTGCCTTATTAAATGTGCAAACAGCTACAAAAGCAAGATCAACCGGAAATCAGAGTTGCAATGCTTTACAGTCTGAACTCTGAGCTGTTTCTTTTTTATTATTTTTTTTTCTCATTCTGAACTAAAGACTTGTGATTCTTTTCAGCCTGGGGCCAGTAGTTCAAAGCATCATTAGCATAACAAGCTCATTAAGAGGTAAACTAGTTATTTTTTTTTACTTTATAGCCAAAGTCAAGGATATTTTTTATTGAAAATATGTGAGAAGTTTTTGCTGAAAATATGTCAGAAGCTTTCAAAGCTTCCCACATTCTTTCAACAAAAAAATTGGTGTATTTGAGATATTAACGTCCGAATTTTAACGTCTCATTAACTAACGATGTTGTTAGTTTTGAACAACCAGACCCTGAACTCCAGAGTTGTGATTCTTTTTAGTTTGAACTTAAACAAGTTGTGATTATTTTGGCACTCAACTATGAATTGTGATTCTTTCAATTCTGGACTCAGAGTTGTGAGTCTTTCAATATGAAAATCAAGTTCCGATTCTATCATAAATGAACTTGAGTTATGATTCCTCCATCGGGAACTCAGTATTATGATTCTTTACAAAACTGAATGCAGAGTTGTGATTCTTTCTGTACTGAACTTAGATATTGCATAAGATCTCAAGGTCCTGATTTTTTTCATTACAGAACTCTGAGTTGTATTTCTATCATTACTAAATTCACAGCCATGAGTTTTCATTACTGAGTTATGATTCTTTCATTACTAAACTCAATGTCATGATTCTTTCTCAAATGAGCTTATAATCTTGATTCTTTCACTACTGCCATGTAGTCTGATGGCAATACTCTGAATTATTCTACATAAGTGAGTGCTGCCACTATCTTGTCAAACAAAAATGAAAATATTAAATAATCCGCTAACCCATACAAGCAAAACAGAATGTGTAGTCCGAACCCAAAACTGATTTTGGAAAGTAAACTTTTAAGAGGCTTAAAAATTCTGAAGAGAATCTGAAACATTAGTAAAAAGAGTGAACAGGCAGCATTTCGTTCTTAAGAAGCATAGGATGACAGTTAGTCAATGAAAATTAGTTCTTCATTTGATTTGAATGATTTTTTGGTCCAATATCAAGCCAATTTTAAGCTTAGATTTCTTTCAAATAAAACAAAAATCACTTTTTTTTTTTGAAATGACTAATGTATGAGTTCACCATACCTCACTGAATCAAGGATTTAAAATTAATCTGGTAAGTGTCTGAATGGTTTTCAGTAACAACTGTATGTCTGAGGAAAGAGGGGGTTTAATATATCTTTGGTCTAAGGAGTGAAGCAAGGCTTGCAATATGCATGAATAAAATTTGGAGGGAATTGGCTGGGTGGTTCTATTGGATGTTTTGTGTTTTGGGAATATCTTTTGTTTATAATACAGTACTTTAATGGGGAAAAACTGTGTTTACAACTGAAAGGCATTCTCTTTTGGCAGGCCAGAGGCAGGGACAGAAAAGGTAATACAGGTGATCTTGAACCTCTCTCTCTCTCTTCTCTCTTCTCTCTCTCTCTCTCTCTCTCTCTCTCTCTCTCTCTCCACAGAAATCAAGTTTACTTTTTTTAATAAAAGGCCATCGGCCAAGTGTCACCCGACGTTTGAAATGTGTCACATTCAGCCCTTTATTCTGTTTCAGAGTAAATGTATGGCCAAAAACAGAATATATATATATTACAGAACCTGGTAAGCAAATGATTACTGAACATAAGCAAAGACATATACCCAATTACTGGGCCTCTTTATAAAATACTTAAGTTCAGAACGGGGGCATATATGTGTAAAATCAGGTGACTGAAACTATACTGGCCCTTACAAAATGACCAAAACATCAAGACTGTATACTCAGTAACAAAATAACAAGAGCAATAATCCTGCTTATATGAATGTGATGAAAAATGAACAATGCATTTATGAAAATTCAGCCCATTAATGTGAATAGTTCTGGAGTTATCCCTTTGCCTTTAAGTGAATATCTATTATCTATGAAAGGGGAATAACTCTGTCACTTACAATTTAGCACATCCTAACAATAATCAGAATAATCAATTTACCAAATGCTAATAGCATACCAAATTTCAGCTCTCTCTGTCAAACGGTTCAAAAGTTGGAAAAATGCCAAAAAACAACAAAGGGCCATAACTTTGTAAAAAATAGGACAATTGAAATTCCAAAATCACATGCACATCTTCAGATCATGATGAAACATTCTGCACAATTTCAAGTCAATCTGATACAAGATGTTGCAGGAGTTGCAGGGACAAGGTCTAAGTCAGCAAGGGCCGTAACTCCATTAAAAATGGCCAAAACAAAAATAAAAAACCACATGCACATCTTCATATCGTAAGAATACAATCTGTAAAATTTCAAATCAATCGGATGAAAGATGTAGGAGGAGTTGCGGGGACAAGATTTCGGAAGGTCTAAGTCAGCAAGGGCCCTAACTCCATTAAAAATGGCCGAAACAAAATAAAAAACCACATGCACATCTTCATATCGTAAGAATACAATCTGTAAAATTTCAAATCAATCGGATGAAAGCTGTATGAGGAGTTGCGGGGACAAGATTTCGGAAGGTCTGAGTCAGCAAGGGCCCTAACTCCATTAAAAATGGCCGAAACAAAAATAAAAAACCACATGCACATCTTCATATCATAAGAATACAATCTGTAAAATTTCAAATCAATCCGATGAAAGACGTAGGAGGAGTTGCGGGGACAAGATTTCGGACGGACGGACGGACGGACGGAAGGACGGACGGACGCACACACGGACGGACGAGGGTCATTTCTATAGTCCCCCTCCGCCTACGTCGGGTGACAACAAACAGCAAATTTTTATACTGTTATGTTGTTTAATTTTGATGCAAAATATCACACTGGCCAGGCATGCTATCAAAACGTGTATCCCCTGTCAGTGCATAATCACAAGATAGAGCTTAACCTGGAACTCAACAGAAAGTTATGCTGCAGACCCCATTCACAATACTGACAGCACTGGAAAATTAATACATATGTCTCGCATCTGCCAGTCACAGATAAAATGAAAACCAAAACATCTGATGCGGACAATGATGCAGATGGGTACACAGGGGTGACAACAATAGCTTTTCCTGTTCTTCATACAGACAAACTAATACTGTTGAGGATCAAGCAAAAGACTAATTCCCAACTTTCTCTTCCCGACAAAGTAAAGGAAAATGTTACTAAAGATGATAATGATGTCAACGATGACACATGATGAGAAGTATGAGAGATGATTTCCATGGAGAATGTAGATGATCAGTGCATTAGTACTCTGGTTTTCTCTTGACTTACTTCACGAGTTACTCCCTAAAACAGAACAAACAAAAACAAACCAAAATCATGCATAAAATATTGTTTAAACCAAACCAAATCTACAGGTAACAAGGGTTTTAATGATAATTCTACAGTAAATTCTGTTCACTTTTGATTGGCTCCTCATCCTGAACCCTACTGCACTCAAAACAGCCAAAACTCTACGGAGTTTTGGCTGTCCTGAGTGCAATAGGGTTAAAAATGATTATGTTGTTATACTCCTACTCTGGCATTTTCAGGTGGGTAGGTAGGTATTTTTTCGTAAGCCAGAAGGTACTTGAAAAGAGTAAAGACATGATCACACTGCTCATAAGAGGCAGTCTGATCATGCTTACACTGTTCACCATCTAAGACTCACAGTTTTAGGTCATTTTAGAGAACAAGTCGCCCAAGGGCAACGATCGCTCACCTGTCAGTATATGCTCAATTATATAAAATTGGTAGTACTACAGTCCCAGATGCTACATACCAAGTTTCAAGGCAAATGGCCCAGTGGTTCTGGAGAAGAAGATTTTTCAAGGTGTTTGCCATATATGGCCATGGTGGCCATCTTGGTCATATGACCTGGACTGAATATATGAATTTTTCCCACTTTGCCTGAAGGCTGCATATGAAATTTAATTGAAATTGGTTCTGTAGTTTCAGAGGAAAAGTCCTTTAAAAATGTTGACAAATTACAGACAAATTACCTTAAGCCAAGGTCACTGAACAATCTTGACCCCTAGAATTCCTAGGGGTTCAAATTGTCTGCATTTCCATATCACAGAGCACAATAGCAACACAAAAATGCACTTTTTTTTTAGCTTTTCCCACTCAAAAGCATTAGAGCCCAAATTTGACTTGTGGCAAAACAGGTCAAGGTCAATCCAAGTTCATCATTTATATAAACTTAGTAATACTAGAGTTCCAGATGCTACATACCAAGTTTCTAGGCAAATGGCCCAGTGGTTCTGGAGAAGAAGATTTTTTAAGGGTTTTGCCATATATGGGCATGGTGGCCATCTTGGTCATGTGACCTTGACCAAATATATAAAGTTTCTTTCCCGCTTTGCCTGAAGGCTGTTTATGAAATTTAATTAAAATTGGCCCAGAGTTTCAGAGGAGAAGTCCTTTAACAAGTGACCAAGACCACCTGAACAAACTATGGTTCCTTTAAGCCGGTGAAGCTCCATATGAAATATGGCTTCAATTGATCCTAGTGGCCTCTGAGAAGATGTTTGAAAATGTTGACGGGTGACAGAATCTCAATGACCTTGTACAAAAGTCAAAGAATGACCTTGACCTTTAACGACAAAATATCTTCATCTGGTCATTTAGTCAACCATATATACCAAATATTGCACCTTAGACTTAAATAGTTTCTGAAAAATCCACTGTTTAAGCATTTTCCCATATAAAAGCCTACATAATGTACCAAAGTTGACAGTGTCATAAATTAGGTCAAGGTCAACGCACGATCATTTGTATAAACTATGATGGGCTTGAGTGCCCAAAGCTACATACCAAGTTTCAAGGTCATACACCTTTTGGTTCTGGAGAAGAAGATTTTGAAGGGTTTTTACCATATACGGGCATGGCGGCCATCTTGGTCAAGACCCTGAGAACAAACTTTTATTCCCTGATCACACTTAGACTCCATATGAAATTTTGCTTCAATCAGACCAGTGTTTCAGAGGAGTAGATGTTTTGAAAATCTTGATGACGGACAGACCGACAAAATGACCTTGACCTTTCAGTGACATAATATCTTCATCTGGTCATTTAGTTGACCATATATACCATGTATTGTACCTAAGACTTAAACAGTTTCTGAGAAATCCACTGTATAAGCGTTTTCCCATATAAAAGCCTAACATACCACAGTTGACCATGTCGTAAATTAATTCAAGGTCAACACATGGTCATCATTTGTATAAACTATGATGGGCCAGCTTGCCCGATGCTACATACCAAGTTTCACGGTCATAGGCCTTTTGGTTCTAGAGAAGAAGATTTTCGAAGGGTTTTTACCATATATGGGCATGGTGGCCATCTTGGTCATGTGACCCAGACCCCGGGTATAAACTTTCGTTTCTGAGAAATCCACTGTTTAAGCTTTTTCCCATATAAAAGCCTAACATACCAAAGCTATCCATGCCGTAAATTAGGTCAAGGTCAACGCAAGGTCATGATTTGTATAAAATATGATGGGCCCGCATGCCCAATGCTACATACCAAGTTTCAAGGTCATAGGCCTTTTGGTTCTGGAGAAGAAGTTTTTTGAAGGGTTGTTACCATATATGGGCATGGCGGCCATCTTGGTCATGTGACCCAGACCCCGGGTGTAAAATTTTGTTTCCCTATCCCACTGAGACTCCATATGAAATTTGGCTTAAATCGGCCCAGTGGTTTCAGAGGAGAAGATGTTAGAAAATCTTGACGACGGATGGTCTGAGGGAATGACCTTGACCTTTTGTGACACAATATCTTCATCTGGTCATTTAGTCGATCATGTATACCAAGTATTGTACCTTAGACTTAAATAATTTCTGAGAAATCCACTGTTTAAGCGTTTTCCCATATAAAAGCCTAACGTACCAAAGTTGACCATCCCGTAAATTAGGTCAAGGTCAACGCAAGGTCATGATTTGTATAAACTATGATGAGCCCGCATGCCTGATGCTACACACCAAGTTTCAAGGTCATAGGAGAAGAAAATTTTTGAAGGGTTTTTACCAAATATGGGCATGGCGGCCATCTTGGTCATGTGACCTGGACCAAATATATAAACTTTCGTTCCCCCATCCCACTGAGACGCCATAAGAAATTTGGCTTCAATCCGCCCAGTGGTTTCAGAGGAGAAGATGTTTGAAAATCTTGACGACGGATGGTCCGACGGAATGACCTTGACCTTTAGTGACATAATATCTTCATCTGGTCATTTAGTCAACCATGTACCAAGTACTGTACCTTAGACTTAAACAGCTTCTGAGAAATCCACCGTTTAAGCGTTTTCCCATATAAAAGCCTAACGTACCAAAGTTAACCATGTCATAAATTAGGTAAAGGTCATCACAAGGTCATGATTTATATAAATTATGATGGGCCCGCATGCCCGATGCTACATACCAAGTTTCAAGGTCATAGGCCTTTTGGTTCTGGAGAAGAAGATTTTTGAAGGGTTTTTACCATATATGGGCATGGCGGCCATCTTGGTCATGTGACCTGGACCAAATATATAAACTTTCGTTCCCCCATCCCACTGAGACTCCATATGAAATTTGGCATCAATCGGCGTAGTGGTTTCAGAGGAGAAGATGTTTGAAAATCTTGTCGACGGATGGTCCGACGGAATGACCTTGACCTTTAGTGACATAATATCTTCATCTGGTCATTTAGTCAACCATGTATACCAAGTATTGTACCTTAGACTTAAACAGTTTCTGAGAAATCCACCGTTTAAGCGTTTTCCCATATAAAAGCCTAACGTACCAAAGTTGACCATGCTGTAAATTAGGTCAAGGTCATCACAAGGTCATGATTTATAAAAATTATGATTGGCCGGCATGCCCGATGCTACATACCAAGTTTCAAGGTCATAGGCCTTTTGGTTCTGGAGAAGAAGATTTTTGAAGGGTTTTTACCATATATGGGCGTGGCGGCCATCTTGGTCATGTGACCTGGACCAAATATTTAAACTTTCGTTCCCCCATCCTGTTAAGGTTCCATATGAAATTTGGCTTCAATCCACCCAGTGGTTTCTGAGAAGAAGATGTTTAAAAGTGTGGACGACGCCGACGACGCCGACGCCGACGACGACGGACCAAGGCTATACTATAAGCTAACAAGAGGACCAATGGTCCTGTAGCTCACCTGACACTTGGTCCTGATATATATTTTAATGTTTATGATGGGCTTGAGTGCCCAAAGCTACATACCAAATTTCAAGGTCATACACCTTTTGGTTCTGGAGAAGAAGATTTTGAAGGGTTTTTACCATATACGGCATGGCGGCCATCTTGGTCAAGACCCTGAGAACAAACTTTTATTCCCTGATCACACTTAGACTCCATATGAAATTTCGCTTCAATCAGACCAGTGGTTTCAGAGGAGTAGATGTTTTGAAAATCTTGATGACGGACAGACCGACAAAATGACCTTGACCTTTCAGTGACATAATATCTTCATCTGGTCATTTAGTTGACCATATATACCATGTATTGTACCTAAGACTTAAATAGTTTCTGAGAAATCCACTGTATAAGCCTTTTCCCATATAAAAGCCTAACATACCAAAGTTGACCATGTCGTCAATTAATTCAAGGTCAACACATGGTCATCATTTGTATAAACTATGATAGGCCAGCATGCCCGATGCTACATACCAAGTTTCAAGGTCATAGGCCTTTTGGTTCTAGAGAAGAAGATTTTTGAAGGGTTTTTACCATATATGGGCATGGTGGCCATCTTGGTCATGTGACCCAGACCCCGCGTATAAACTTTCGTTCCCCAATCCCACTGAGACTCCATATGAAATTTGGCTTCTATCGGCCCAGTGGTTTCAGAGGAGAAGATGTTTGAAAATCTTGAAGACGGATGGTCCGACGGAATGACCTTGACCTTTAGTGACATAATATCTTCATCTGGTCATTTAGTCGACCATGTATACCAAGTATTGTACCTAATACTTAAATAGTTTCTGAGAAATCCACTGTTTAAGCGTTTTCCCATATAAAAGCCTAACGTACCAAAGTTGACCATCCCGTAAATTAGGTCAAGGTCAACGCAAGATCATGATTTGTATAAAGTATGATGGGCCCGCACGCATGCTACATACCAAGTTTCAAGGTCATAGGCCTTTTGGTTCTGGAGATGAAGATTTTTGAAGAGTTTTTACCATATATGGGCATGGCGGCCATCTTGGTCATGTGACCTGGACCAAATATATTAACTTTCATTCCCCCATCCCACTGAGACTCCATATGAAATTTGGCTTCAATCGGCCCAGTGGTTTCAGAGGAGAAGATGTTTGAAAATCTTGATGACGGATGGTCCGACGGAATGACCTTGACCTTTAGTGACATAATATCTTCATCTGGTCATTTAGTCAACCATGTATACCAAGTATTGTACCTTAGACTTAAACAGTTTCTGAGAAATCCACCGTTTAAGCGTTTTCCCATATAAAAGCCTAACGTACCAAAGTTGACCATGTCATAAATTAGGTCAAGGTCATCACAAGGTCACGATTTATATAAATTATGATGGGCCCGCATGCCCGATGCTACATACCAAGTTTCAAGGTCATAGGCCTTTTGGTTCTGGAGAAGAAGATTTTTGAAGGGTTTTTACCATATATGGGCGTGGCGGCCATCTTGGTCATGTGACCTGGATCAAATATATAAACTTTCGTTCCCCCATCCTGTTAAGGCTCCATATGAAATTTGGCTTCAATCCACCCAGTGGTTTCTGAGAAGAAGATGTTTAAAATTGTGGACGCCGACGACGACGACGACGCTGACGACGCCGACGACGACGACGGACGACGGACCAAGTCTATACTATAAGCTCACCACAGGTGAGCTAAAAATGCAGTACCCAAATCAGATAATTATATGCTGTAGGAAATTTGACAAGGATTTAGAAGAAAAAAATCTTGGAATGGCAACGTATGTTTTTTTTTGGATAGGGCCAACTTTGTTGGGTATGCATGAGCACAGCTAACCCAAACTTTTACGGACAGCCTTATTAGAAGCCCTTCAATACAAGAAAATATATTCAAGAAATATCCTCAAAACATAGTTTCTAAGTGCATTAAATTCCCACAAACTTAAGGTGATTGGGTACACATTCAGGGCAAGCAACTTTGCCATTTTCAGTTTTGCCTCCCTTTTCAGTTGGAGGTCACTCTAGAATTTACTCCCCTTACAGCATACTTTCCTTTTCAAGAGCAGATCCCAATTTGGAAGGCATTTATTGTCCAGGGAAGCAAATACAGAGTCACAGAAGTTAATTCCCTTTGTAAAACTTGGAGGTGTGCCCATTCACCTTAAAGTGAATCTTTAATACCTGTGGATATTATGACACTGAGGGTACAAGGAGGATTACAAGTGAACAAAATACTTTTTGTGAAAAACACTAAATGGTAAAAAACAAGATTTCCAGATTACCTAGCTACATTTATTTCCCTTTGAAAGTACATTAAGATGCACTGAGATTACGTCAACTTGCTAAAGGGTTTTCTGTATACAGAAAACCCTTTAGCAAGTTGATGTAACAGTAAAATACTAAAAAAATTAATACTCTTGAAGCTGTGAGCTGGACAATTAGCTTGAAATCTTGTTCTTTAAATAATTAGCAGAATTAGTTTTACAGTCTTTGATATGTAGTTTCAAGCCAAATATTTAATTTGATGCAAGCAACACAACATATTATAGCCTATACGTGTACTTGAATGTTAAAGGTTGCTATCTGGACTGCCGATGCCAATTCTGTTAAAAAATATTTCCTCTTTTTCTGCAAAGTGTTTAAATACTTTTATTCTTCTGAATCTTTTGCTGTCAAAAAAAATGCCATGTTTTGTTGCAGACTGTTGTTTTAATTATGTTTAATTCCTTTGCACAGCAAGGTGTTGGAATTCCTGGGCTCATCTGTCTGTGAGTCTGATGTCATTCTACACAGGTCAAATTTAGAAGCAATCTGATCAGAGTCTGCACTGTTTGCTCAGACCTATCTGTCACAATACTTAGAATTTGTATGGTAGCATTAATTTTTTGTTTCTGTATAAAAACCCATCACCATTTGCTTTAGAGTATGTGAGTACATGTATATGTTTACAAAGACTATGCAGAGCTTCAGAAAAAGTCACTATTTACAGAGAACAGTTATCTTTCAACTTATTTCTCTATGAGACGGTTATATGCTGATCCTCACTAGATCCTACAATATCAGTAGCTTGTATGAGTGTGACGTGTGGACAGAAGAAACTGTATCAAGGTTCTCTCTTTGGCATCATGAGGCTTGTCAAGAAATGTGGAATGATCCTGAAGGATGGATTTTCCAATCAGCACCTCACAACCATGACAAATTCTAGTTTGGACAAACCAATTCCTGTTTTTGCAAACTTTTAATTACACTGTTTAATTTTAAATACAAAACTTGCTACCATGCATAATTCTAGCATCTGACAGGTTAGGGAAAACCTTATCTGGTATGCAAGAACAGATTTTCCAATGAAATAAGCAAAATATATTGAGATTTTACACTAAAAATTATGACCTTTTCTGAGCTCTGACTATATATTAACTAATGTTACTGAGTCTCACCTTGTCTACTTTGTTCGTTGGTCTTATTGGCTGTACAATATTGGAGAACTTTCTCACACCAGGTTTGTAGGCGTCAATACCCACAGTTAGCTCCCCTGTCTGCTTATTCACAGCCACAATAGTTGGGAAGAATATCTGTGGCAAGGTTGCTATCAAAACAAATAACAAACTGTCTAGAAATTTCGATGCTACTTTAATTATATTTTACATTAAACAAGTGTTCCTGCTTTTTTTTTTTTTTTTTTTATAAAGTGAAGGATCTAATAGTTTAGAATATAAACTTCCAAGTATTCCATCCATGATTTTTTTCTCTTGAAATTTCAGAAAAAATTTTCCCCTAGAGATACAGGATAATGTAAACTTACGCTTCTCTCCTAGTATTCCGGCTCTTATGCTGCTACTTCCAATGTCAATTATTAGCACCTTCTGAAAGCATAAAAAAATTTGGTAAAATAGCCTCCGTTTATGTGCAACAAAATTCCCGGAAAAGAGACTATTACAAGATTTTAGCAGCTATTCTAGTGACAAAATGCCTACAAATGTTCCTTCCAGAAAGCTTATCTATAGTAACACAAATCTTTTGCCATAATTTTTGTTTAAATATTGTCATAATTTTTTTTTGGGACTCCTCATCTGTATTTGCATTCTGTATCTAGAGATTGCAGATTGTTCTCAATTTAGCTCTTTTTCAGTATTATTACAATGTATTGCCGACAGGAATCCAATTTTATAGAGACTGTGCATTTTGTCATGCATTAGAATTTGATGCCTCTCAGGAACAGTGTCTGAAACTAAAAAGGGTGAGTCTGAGACTGGAAAATGTTGATGCAGGAAATAAACAAAAAACAGTTCTAATGTAGGGCCATAACAATGTCTTATGAAGAAATGAGAATACCATATTAATCCTATCAAATGCCCCGGGAGCATTTTACGAAAGAGGGACGTTGTTTAGAGTCTAAATTGTAGTAAATCAGCCACTGCCAAAATACCTCTAATAAACAGTGTTAATGTGAATGGATATACTTTCAGAGGAAGTTACTTTACTATTTTTTGCCTCCCGTATCAGCAGAGGTGGGATCAACTCCTTAAGGAAATAATTTGCCCCTCTAGAAGCTAATTCTTTCCTTCTAAGAGTAGACCTCATTTCAAAGAGCTGCCTCATTCAGAAAAGTAAACTAGAATTTATGCAAGTTAATAATATTATTTTCAGAAAAGAAGCAAAGGGAATTTATTACAGAAGGGGCATTTAATAGGATTAATATGGTAGCTTGAAATTTATCTGGATTTATCCATGAAAAGCCTACTTTATCTGAGGGTCTACAGATACACAGTTATCAAAGACTGAGAAGCTGCGTCCTGTGCTCTTACCTTTTTAGGATGAGGGGGTGACACAGGTACTGGGGTGACATAAGTGGCCTTGACATTGTCAGCAGTTTGAGAGTCTAAGGCGACCTTCCACTGTCCAAACTCTTGGTCAGTTGGTACACGAACCATTAGGTACTTTCCACGCTGTAAACCATTATAGACTATTAATCAAACAGAAAACAATCCCAACAGACAAAAGATGGATGAACATATGCAAATCCAAACATGAACACCTGGGCCCAGATGATCAAAACTATGCCGTTAGTTAAAGAGACATTCTATTTTAAAATTTATCGTACACAAAACACTTCAATTTTTTGCTGAAAAAGTGTGAAGAGCTTTTGCACTGCAAAAGCTCCTCATATTTTCTCAGCAAAAAATATGAGCACACTTGAATTTGTACATTCTGTAAGACTTAACCGATCCCTGGCTGACAAATGCCATAACCCGATTGCACTCAGAATGGCCAAAACTCTACAGAGTTTGGCCGTTCTAAATGCAATTGGGGTTCTTAATGCAACTGGGCTCTGAACAACTGTGCCCTGCCACTCTCCTGCATCTGCTCTGTTAGCAATTATTAGGTCTGGTACAGCTCGTGTAAACCTGGCAGGAACGTCTAAAGTCAGGGGGAACTACCCAATATGGTTTGTTGTGCAACAGCTCACAAGATTTAATTTCCTGTTAAACTGTATTTAAGTTGCGCTACAAGTGTACAGTGATTTTTCAGCCCTTCAGGCTTCAGTTTCCATTTATGGTAGTCTTTTTTTTTTAAAACATTCAACCACTATGATATTACAGACCATTGTCTCTCTTGATACAGGTCTTTATTTCATGAATTCACAAGATAAACAAGCTATTATCGAGCAAAAATTTTGGTGCAGTTGCCAGACTATACTGAACATGCTTTTTCTAAAATGAACATTTTACCCTCCACAGTCATTATTTTTACCAAACAAATAGCATTCAGATCAGCATGAAACATGCTGATAATTAATTTTAGTTTGTATCAATCATTCCCTGCAAAAAAAACAACACAGTAGAATATTTTATAAGCATTTTGACTAAGCACAAGCATCAAACCTTACCCCATCATCCACACCTAGCACCCTAGGACCAAGCTCCTCAACTTTTCCTCCCATCAACTGTAGACTGTCACTGGGCTTGTCTCTGTTACTGGTCTGCAATTGATAAGTGATTTTGACATACAGTACATACAACTTTAGTCTGGCCCCAGACCCTATGTTTAAAAATTCTCTACTGCTGACATAGGGTCTGGTTACAGACATCTGACCATTGGAAGATAGATAAGCTTATATTTACAGATTCGACTGGAGCCAGTCTAATACAGCTTGTCTCTGTTACTGGTCTGCAATTGATAAGTGATTTTGACATACAGTACATTTGAAATTAGTTGGTGTATGCGACCTTGACATTGAATGTCTACTGATAAGTGACCATGACTTTGATGAAAGCCAATATCTCCATGCCGAAAATGTATTCTGAAAAATGTCCAAAATAGTCAATTCAACTATGTTAAAAGTACATAGGTAAAATGCTCTCTTGTCACCTCTGCAGCCCAAGTTCAATTCCTAATGAGTTTGAACTCTGTCTGAACAAACATTATCCCCCAACCCCTGGAGACTCCATATGAACTTGGTTCCAATCGACCAAGCAGTTTTAGTGGAGACGTTGTCTGAAAATGTTGATGGACAACAAAGCCTAGACCAAAATATAAAATCCCGCGAAACCTTCGGCTCACATGAGCTAATAAGGCATAGAGGGCACTACCATGGGTAAAAGCATGCAAGCTTAATAAAGAATGAAAATTCCTTAAGAAAACAGCCTAATGAGCCCTATTCACATCAAGTGTGCTTTAATCAGTTAATACGGTACCTCATAATAATGGAGCCAACCATTAGCAGCTCGGAAGAATCTCCTTTTCCATGTCTTCAGTAAAGTTGCTTTCTTCTTATTCATGGGCAATTTTTCCATCAGACCCTCCATGCCAATAAACTTGTGGGAGATGTCCACAGTGGTCTGAAATTACAAATCACAAAATATTAATCTCAGCTATGGTATCTATTTGGCTATATGGTGGGTTTTTCCCTCCAAAACAACACAAAAAAATCTAGAGTGACTCTAGATTTTTTGGGCTTTGTTTTGGAAGGGAAAAACCATCTTATAGCAGAAGTAATATGACAGGTTTACATATTTGGGATCAGTTTGGAGGCAGAAAAAGCCCTCTTCTTATAGCTGAATAAAAGCAGTAGATAAAAGTTTTGATTATAATTATGAGCTTATTTCTGGCCATTCTCTATACAAACATATATTATGGCCCCTACCTAGAAGTATAACACGAAGTATGACTTTCAACATTTTAGGTAAGATTTTAAGCCAGTTTTACTCCGGAACCTAAAATGGGAGGTTTCTTGCATGGTTCAGTTGAACATCTTGTGCGACATGGTCAGAGTATGTGATATACTTTGTATGTGATGGACTGTGAAATCTCATTTTGATAAGACTTTTTGTGCACATAATAATCTCAGCATACGCAGTCAACATGGGCCTTAAAACAAGTTCTATTATGGTGCAGCTCCAAATTTACTCTTCAAGGAAGCAAATCTACCATTTTCCCTGTTTGGCTCCCTTCTTAAAGGGGGTCAACTATTAAATGAAACAAGAGCTGTCGCCTGACAGCATAGCTCGCCTTAATTGGTGTTTGCCCATCACATAGCCGCTATGGTGGTGTGGACTGCTATGCATAAAACTTCAGGCAAGCATGTCCAAAATAAAAACACATTTATAAACAAAAGCTATCTCAGAAATAAGTCTTAAAATAAAATTAAAATAAAAAAAATGAAATAAAATTTCAAAGTCCATGAGCTTGAGGCAAAAAACACTGACGGGGGGGGGGGGGGGGGGGGGGGGGGGAAACCATCAACCATTATCTAACATCAGTCCAAATATTAGTATCAACTGAGTCTGTCATCGTGGCACTGTGAAATTATGTCTTCATAAATATAAAACTTTAACCAAAATCTTTAAGACAAATTCTAAGTCGATGACCTTGACTTCAAGTGGGGTAAGTATAAGGTGTTGTGTAAAAACTCAAAAAAGTGTCTAACATATCAGTTCAAGTATAAACTAAATCTCTGCAAAGCATCATGAATCAGTATGCAATTACAAAACTTTAATAAAGACCAAAATTTCCTAAGTCCCTGACCTCGACATCAAGGTCACTGAGCGGGATTGGGGTAATATTCTGTAGCTCTAACTACAGTGCAAATATAAAAAGAATTCATCAATGGGTTCAGGAGATATGTGTCTTTAAAAAACTTCAACCTAAACATCCAATCAATAAAAAGACAATTTTCTAAGTCCATGACCTTGACATCAAGGTCACTGAGGGGGGTGGGGGTAGTACCTTCGAAAACTTTACCAATATCTAACTTCAGTGCAAGTATCAAAGGAATCCATCCATGGGTTAAGGAGATATTGGGCTTTATAAAACTTTAACCAAAACATCCAGTCCAAAAAAACTCCCAATTTTCTAAGTCCATGACCTTGACATCAAGGTCACTGAGTGGGGTGGGGGTGGTACCCTGTTAAACTTTGGACCAATATCTAACTACAGTGCAAGTATCAAAAGAATCCATCCATGGGTTAAGGAGATATAGGTCTTTAAAAAACTTTAACCAAAACATCCAATTCGAACGCCGACGCGGACGCTGACGCGGACGCGGACGCCGACGCCGTGGTGACAACAATAGCTCTTTCTGAACTTTCGTTCAGGCGAGCTAAAAATTTGCTCCTCTAGGAGCAAATTCTTTCCTTTAAAAGCAGACCCCCTTTTGGATGGGTAGCAAACAGGACATCACAAAGTTATCTCCCTTAGAAAACAAAAATTGCGCAGAATGTCTTGCTTGTCAGAGAATTGTCACAGAACAGAGCTAAGCATGAAACCTGGACAAAAGTTTATGCCTCCACCACTGACACAAAGCAATAATACATATGACCTGCGACATGACAAAACCAACAAAGTTGCATGTGCACCCAGCAAACACTCAGATCAGCCTGGACATCCGCCCAGTCTGATCAGAGTTTTCACTTGTGCTTAAAGGATAGCTTGGGGTCTAACCTAGTTCCATGCAGACAGCAAAGACTTTGATCAGACTGGGCGCATGCACAGGCTGATCTGAGTCTTCGAAGGGCGCACATGCTACTTCGTTGGATTTTCAGACTTGATAAAAATGGCAAAACCAGATGGAGGTGTATCCATACACCTTAAATGTTCAAATTACTCCATGTTGGTACATTTCTGGTCAGACAGCATGACAACGTCATGGTATGTTATCACACGACTCTCTACTTGGAAAAAAAATAAATACATATCCTAATTAAACGCCCCTAAGGCATTGCAATTTACCAAATGGGGGTGTTATTTAGAGCATAAAGTGTAGTAAATCAGCCACTGCCAAAATAACTCTAATAAACAGTATAAATGTGAATGGGTATGCAACTCTACTCACGTGTACTATTTTTTTGCCTCCACTCTCAGTAGGGACAAAGGTAAACTCTTAAAGGAAAGAATTTGCTCCTCTAGGAGCAAATTCTTTCCTTCAAGAGTAGACCTCATTTCAAACAGCTACCTCATCGAAAGAAGCAAACAGGAATTCATACAAGTTGATAACATTATGGAAAAGAAGCAGGGGGCGTTTATTAGAAAAGGAATGTTTATTAGGATTAATGCAGTAAATACAGGACATGCCAAAAAGTTCAGACCAGCTCACAGAGCAATGATCTTACTAGGACCTTTTCAATATCTGGACCTTCTAAAATCATACAGGAATACTGATTAAAACTGATCAACAGCAGGTACATGCAGACTAGTCCTGATTTGGTCGTTATAGAGTCTATTCTGGATTTTTTTCCTGTGTGGTGGCCCAAATGAAAAGCGATGTACAGAGATTTATATTTTAAATTGCCTAGCCATGTAAGTGGCTTACAATGAATTTTTCATGAGCTTAACCAACTGGAAAGTAAAGCCTACACAAAATGGTTCAATAACTATGATAAACATGTTTTTATCATCATGCTTTGAAGAAGTGTTTATTTCTAGTAGCATCTTTATTTTCCTTTTCAGTTCACTTAAGCTAACATTGTTGAACAGAGACATAAAATGGATGGATGACTTGTGATTTAAGTCCTTTTCAACAGTATTTCAGTCCTGTCATGACAATGGGAGACTGAGTATGAAAGGCTCTATTGTGTAATGAAGGTCTGTTCAGATTTGGACAGAATCTCTCTTCCAGCGGGACTCAAACCCCTGACCCCATGATCCAAAGTCAGGAACTCCAAACAATTGGCCACAAGGTGGAAACAAGAAGAGTTGCAACCCTTTGTGAGATACGTTGTGTTTCTGGAGCTTTTATGCGGAAATATTGTTTTATTGTTTTGTTATTTTACGTCCACGGTAAACAGCTATGGTCATGTCGGGACAGTCAGTTACCCAAACCACACTATTCCTGGGCAGGCGTAGACCTCCTAAGCGGTTAACCAGTACTAAGTGCACATACTTTTGCCAGCAACTGACAGCTGCCTTTCTTGAATCAGCGGAAGGAGAAAAGTATGTGGCAGGCCTGGTATCGAACCCGGGACCTCTGCCTCTTCAGTCTGACTTCGCTACGCAGCCCGGCTTATGCAGAAATAAGAAAATTATTCAAAATATACTGTGACTGCCAAATCTTCCCTTTCTTATATCTCTGGAGCCCTAGTAGCACAGTGGGTTAAGCACTGGTCTGGTGATCTAGCGGTCCCAGGTTTGAGTCCTGCTGGTGGCAGAAACCTTTCAACCATGAAATTGAATGGAATTCCACTGCACACAGTCTTTTGTTATCACCCTCCCATCATCCTGATATGACTGAAATATTGTTGAAAAAGACGTAAAATTGAAGTCATCCATCTATCTATGTCTCTGTTCAACATTAATAACTCTCAAGCTGTGAACTGAAAAAGACAATACAAATCAGTCATCAATCATCAGCCACTCATCCTCCATCTCTACATTCCCTGTTGATCCCCCACTCCTACAGTCTTTTGGATGAGATTTTAACCCTTTGTTGACTAGTGGATTAGTCCATATTTATCCAATGGATGAGTCCATTGCATATTTTAGGGGTTTATGTTGAATGTTTTCACTTTTTTATTTTCTTTATATTTTGCATTGAAATTCCTGTTAGGAAACAGTGCTGACCCTGATCAGACGCCGCGTTCTGCGGTGTCTGAACTGGGTCTGCACTGTTTGCCGATGCCCCCAAAACGGGTTTCCAGTCTACAAAAGGTTATTCCTTATGAAAATATCCATTTATGGACCAAAAACTTGATTATACTTTTTGCTTTAACAGTGCTTTAGGTATCACGTTAATGGCTAATCTTTAAGAAAAGAATTTCCTCCCCTAAACTAGTACTTTAAGAGTTGACCCCCACTGAAAAGGGAGGAAAAAATGAAAATGGCAGAGTTGCTACTCGTAGGTCCGAGGTTATAAAACTTGAGTATAATCTCAAACTCAAAATAAAGCACACTGATTGGCTGCTTCTGAGCATGTGCTCTGGAGCAACCAATCAGTGTGCTTTATTTTGAGTTTGAGAATGTACTCAAGTTTTATAACCTCGGGGCCTGGTAAACATACTTACATCAGGCATCATCTGAACTTTATACAGGTCTGCCAACAAAGTGGACTGGAATGAAAAAGAAGTAAATATCATGATGAACTGTGACATACAGAAAAGAGTACTTAAGTATAAGAACAGGGGCATTAGTAGGATAATTTTTGTCACTTCTCCTCCAAAACATATGCTGTGACCCCTCATTAGAACTATCTCATCAGGGGCTATGATGAAAGTTTCAACTTGTTTGGAAGAGATCATGACAGTTCTAATGTGAGTTCAAATTTCAAAACAAAGTTAAAGTATAAAGGAGAACTGACAAAAATTATTCCAGAAATAGACAAGTTTCATCTCAAAGATATCACCAGATCACTGTATCATCAACTCTGGCAAACAGGAAGACTCATATCAGTCTGTGAATCCATTCAGACTAGCTAGAGCTGGCTAGACAAACCAGTTTGTAAACCCTGGAGTCTAGCTAAAGCCCTATCATTTACTACGCATCTTCTTTCTATGCAACAAACAGCCTTCCAAAGGCCATGCAAATTTGTTAAGGTCAACTGTCAGATGAAATATTCTGCCAAAAACTGATTTCTTTTGATTCAATTAGAACTATATTAAAACTGCTGAGTAAAACGGGCAGTAAGAAGATTTTAAGACATCATTCTATATCAGAGCCTCGCTGTACTGTGAACCTCAGGATAACAAAGTGACCACAGCAGAAGTCATCAATTTAGTACCGTTTAGTCAACTGAGCCGGCTTCTGTGAGGAAATGAATTTGGTCATTTGTCTTTTGATTATTTTGGGATAACGGAATGTTTCTGTACCTGCTCCAACAATGAAATGCTGCATAGTGAAGAGCCAGAAATGAAACAGCTATAAAATTTGCAAACAATTTAGATCCGCCAAGGATAACACAACTGTGCACAGGTAGGTCTATATATGGTACTTCTTTTCTCTTGACTCTACTCATATAACTAAATTTATGCTTTGATTTATTTATCTCTTTTACTTACTGGATCCCAGTCAATGAGATTGATTCTAGCTTGCTGTGCTATTTCTTCCTCTTCTTCCTCATCGCCATTGGCAACAACTTTGGAATTCTGGGTAATCTGTTCCTGCTGACCTTGAACTTTGACAGGTGGAGCAGACGCAGCCACCGTGACTTGTACATCTTTAGGAACTATAACTGGAGCCTCTGTTTAGATTAAATATAGGAACACTTTTTTATTGAGAGGATGCATATATAGTTCCCAAGTTTATATGCAATTAAAAGATTTCTGTATTTCATGCATTCAACAGACATGCTATCGCATGCTTTTTGAGCAGCATGCTTTTTCAGTAGCAAGAAAAGATACTGCAGCTTTCTGACTTCATGCCCTCACTTTCCATTTTGCATAACTTTGTAATCAGCCGTTTTATATCTATGGGATAATTGTACTCAAAATTATCATTTGGGGAGGTAAGTTTGATGTTGCAAATTTTCTTTTGATAAAACCGACAATTTGCTTCCCCAAATGACAATTTTCAATACAGTTAGTCCCATTTTTATTGGCTTTTTACATTTTCCCCCCTCCAAGTGTACTACTTTGCACCCAAAGAAAGGGCTCTCATCAACGTCAGCCAATGAGGAAGAGCATAATGCAATGATGTCAGGTTTCGGACAGTATATCACGATATACTATCGAAAATTTTGCCATTATCCAATCAGTTGTTGCGTTATATAAGTAATTGCATTAGAATGGCAAATTGCTTATTGCATCATGTTTACTCTTACATTCTTGACAGCAAATCTTCCTTTTTTTTTTCTTTACTTTGTTAATCCACTGTTCATCTCTTCCTTTAATGTTCCTGTTACATCAGAGAATAGGTGACTGATCATGCCTGTGTATGAGTGAACAGTAAATGAGACGCGACACAACAAAACCAACGAAGTGGCATGTGTGCCCAGCAAAGGCTGATATACGCCTAGGCTTCTGCTCTGTCTGATCGGAGTCATTGCTGTGTGCTTAACAGGTAGCTAAGAATCTAAGCTACCATCATGCCGACAGCAAAGACTCTGAACAGACTGGGCAGATGCCCAGGCTGAGTTGAGTCTTCTCTCTGTGCACATGCAACTTTGCTGGTTTTGTCATATTGCAGCTCGAATGTTCAGACCAGCCTGCATATCTATGCAATCTGAACCGACTCTTTCCTGTTTGCATCACGTATCAATGGATCCTGATGAATCTGTATCACATACATGGCATTAGCCCTGGGCCTGGTTGTTCAAGCATCGTTAGCTTAACACTGTTAGTCAAGTGTTGTTAAGTCTTACAGTACTCACAAAATCAAATGCGGTGATATTTTTTTGCTGAAAAAAGTTGAGTAGCTTTTGCACTGCAAAAGCTCCTCAAATTTTTTCGGCAGAAAAAGGCAGTACTTTTGCGTACTTTATGTTTAAAAATTTTGTGTCTTGTTATCTAACGATGTCATTAGTTTTGAACAATCAGGCCCAGGACTGCAAAACATCTGTGAGATCTGATGAGCTTTTAGAGTGAGATTTAGTAAAATGAAGTGAGACTCCCACAGAAATTTCTTCCAAGCTAAACCAAACAGTTTATGGTAAACCTTTCCGTTTGGTGCTTTCATGATGATATGCAGTTCATATTTAGTTTTTGCTTGGGAGTTTTTGTCTTTAAATGCTACTGTAAATAAAACTCCTCTATCCAAGTTTTATGTACTCTGTGACAAACTGGACAAGAACTAAATGAGTTTTGAAAATCTTATGGGCATTTGCAATGTTCCAGATGGGCAAAACAAAGTGAGAGTTTATCTCATTGAGACTTGGCATGCATTAATTGCCAAGAACTGGGTTCATGTAGTTGTTCGAGGTAACACAGTTTTCATTCAAGGATTCATTGAGTTCTCTACAAGTGTTTTAATTTTTCAGCGTAGCGTTTCTCAGTACAACAGTTTGAAATTTTCACATCTCCATAACTAACTATCAAAAGCTTCTCACATTTTTTCCTCAGCGAAAAAAATGGTACTGTCTTTCTGTAGAACAGTTTGAAATGTCAGGCTCTAGATTCCTCAATCAAATTTTCATCATTCTGTCTTTGTAAAAATAATGCACAATTGCAGTCATGTTACCATTCATGCATAGTTTGTTCATCAAAACTCTAACATTTATAGACTCATTGTACATATCCATGTCATTATTTGTATTTTGCTCTTGTATTTAGTGTATAAATTTTCATTTATACTGAGGGCCTCATGGAAGATTAGCTTATACTTAGAGTGGAGTCGCCGGGCCGCGTAGCGCAATCGGTAGGGCACCTGACTCATAAGTCAGAGGTCCTGGGTTCGATACCCGGTCTGGCCACATACTTTCGTTCCTCCTTCCGCTGATTCAAGAAGGGCAGTTGTCAGTTACTGGCGGAAGTATGTGCACTTAGTACTGGTTACCCGCTTAGGAGGTCTAAGCCTGCCCAGGAATAGTGTGGTTAGGTTAACTGACCGTACCGACATGACCATAGTTGTTTACCGTGGACGTTAAGCATCAAACCAATCAATCAATCAAAAGAGTGGAGTCAGGTAAATTCGGACAGTGGGTAAATTCGGACATACCATTGCAAACAGTGAAAATCCGGATGAGACGGCTCATCATGAGCCATCTCATCAGGATTTTCACTGTTTGCCCAGTTAATTTTGTTTAAATTCCAAACAACTGACATATAAAGGAAACAATGTCACTGTCCGAATTTACCCGCTGTCCGAATTTACCTGACTTTCCTATAATGTGTGTGCTAAATGTTGTTACCCTCATTAAATCTTTGAGGGCCTCATGGAAGATTAGCTCTTTCATATGCTAAATGTTGTCACCCTCGTTAAATAAAGTCTTTACTTACTTACTTACTTACTAAATAAGGTCTTTACTTACTTACTTAAATTTTAACATCTTCTTAACGCTGTTGTTAAGTTTTAAACAAATGGGCTCATTCATGAGATATGATGATCACTATGTTAGCCAAATATCATTTCAAGAGTCTGTGAGTATATCAAACACTGAATCCAGTGTTACAAAGTATGCGCAACTGTAGACATTTAATAAATGTCCCCTACTGTTATTTAAAACTACCTGTAGCTTGTTTATGAAGATGAATGCATCCTAACACTTAAAATGCTAAAAAAAATTGCAAACAGCGCAAATCCAGATGAGGCTGCTCATTGATGAGCCACCTCATCTGGGTCTACACTGTTTGCCCTCTAAACTCCGTTCATTAATTCTGAAACTGGGTTTTTCGCTGCTCATACTTTTATAATCTAATCAATCCAGGTAAGACTGTGCATAGTGATAAAGCTCGACTTCCGCCGATTTCTCATAAAGGTCTCATGCATCTTAGACTGGCGTCTAATGCTGCAGTTATATGCACAAAACAGCAAATCACAAAAACCTGTCCGCAAACTAAGATCATTTGATGAAAATTGACAGCCTCAAGTCATACATATTCAGATACATTTCACGTGGGTATCACACTGGTCATTTGGGTAATAACTGTTGGCCCTCCAACAAAGTCCCAGGAATAACAAAAAGGAAGCGTTTTTAAGTCCGGCTACTTTTTGATACAGAGAAAACTCCAAGTTACTACATGAGCTATATATTTCAGTTTTGCAACTCTTGATTTCAAGATTGAAAATCAGACCTACTCTTTCAGACTTCAGACCCATAATTGTCCCTGCATTTATCCATTTCTTTCTTTTCTATCATTTTTCTCATGGTGACGCTTCACACAAAAATGTGGCATGACGTATCTGCGAACAGGAAAATCTCAAACCAGTCAGCCAGAGACTTTGTTATGTGCATCTGTGTCCACACAGCAACAAATCAGATGTGCGAAAAGCAAAAGCTCAGATCAGCTTTCGCGTATATACGGAAGGAAATATCGCATGCATGCATGCGTGAGGGATCACTTTTGTACGCCCATGTCTGTTACAGTTTCTTGGAAGTAAAAGATTTGCATGCTTGTGAAATGGTACCCGTGTATTGTATGAACAGGGAAGACTCAGATCGTGCAGTCATATCAGAGTCTACATTTTGCATAAAAATTCTTGGATGATATAAACAAAAATGAACACCCTGCACAGTTGAGTATTAAGGTCCCATTGCTCTATCAATGATGAGAATCTTATCGTGAAGTATCGCTGCAAGCTTCTCGCTATAGTTTCGTCATAGTAAACGACCGTGATTAGCATGCTTTAATTAAACACTATCATTGAGATTCATAAAAAACGTTTTGAAAACTGATTTGGGTCATTTTAGTTGCCAACTTATATGAGCTTCTTTCGATTTCGTAAACATGAATAAAATGGTAAAAATACAATGTACAGGCGTGGAGATCCATTCGCTATGCCTCTATCAGTTATGTAACGGTTCTAAGCAGGAAACCAGAAGCGAACAGATGTATTTAGTGGAGTGATTTGTCATTTTCAAAAACCTATGCCCTCTTCTTTTTACAAGGTGTATGACTCAATATATGCATAGCAAGCCACGTTTTATCTCCAAACGGGCAGGTTGAACCGTTTTTCGTAACGATTTGTGTTAAGTCGTTTTTACTACCGACAGGACTATAAGGATTTTAAGGTCTGCCTTGCGTATATATATGTTCGTAAAGTTTGTTGAAAAGAAGTGGGGCGGAAGTGGGGGGATGAGGGCGGGGGGGGGGGGGGGGGGGGGGGACAGGGGGGGACAGGGGTGTAGTAAGGTTTTTGTCTAGAGACTAGGGAGATGGTTAGGATAGCGGGGGATGGGGCTGTAATGTGTGTGTCTGGAGACTAGGGTGACGGTTTTGGTGGTAGATTGAATAAGGAGGTGTATGCTTTGGAAGGGGTCGTGTCGAGGGATGGGAGTCTGTATGGTAGATTAACTGAGGGGAGGGGGTTGTAGGTAGTGTGTAGGAGATCATTTCATTATTTCTTTTAGAGGGGGGTGGGGTTGGGTGGGGGTAAGAAGGGGGAATAGACTAATTAAGGGGAGCTGTAATAAGTTTGAGAGGTGCAAAGTTTGGTCCTTTTGTCCTTGTATTTAACTTTGCATTTTTAACGCAACATTGATAATAAATGTTTTGGAACCTTAGAACTTTATTGCATAGTGCGGAAAGCTGTTATATTTGCGTTAAAATAACGCCAGTGAACATCATTACGCCGCACTGACGCTGATATGACGTCGTTCAGGCCTAGGCGTTTTTTGTCGATGGCAATGCTATGATGAAACACTGAAAACCTTGTCCAGTGTGAATTTATGCGGTGTTATCAATTTCAAATTGAGAATAAATTACCTGGATGACAAGCTTGTTGTCACGCTGACTGACTTCGCACGCGCCGAGCATGTGTTAGTTTACAAACCCCACCCGTATACAAAACTATTTATAGCGACCACTTTATATGGTATTAAAAGGCGTTTCCAACCTGTCCGATGGACTTAGTCTCTGGTTAAAAATCTGTAATTTGCAGTTTTGTGCAGGTTAGCCCAGCATCCTACGAAGGACAGAGTCATAAGACACATTGATGAGAAATCGGCGGAAGTCTAGCATTATCACTATGCACAGTCTCACCTGGATTGATTAGATAATAAAAGTATGAACAGCGAAAAACCCAGTTTCAGAATTAATGAACGGAGTTTAGCCTTTGAATTCTCAATATGATATATACCTTGGACAAAACATTTTTTAATTTTTGCAGATGTAAACTTTGTCATCTGCTTTATTACCGCTTTAACACTTTAAGCACCAGTGACAAAAAATAGCATAATTTGCAAACAGCGTAGATCCTGATGAGGCAGCTCATGATGAGCCGCCTCATGTGGATCTACACTGTTTGCCCTCTAGTCTTTGAATTCTCAATATGAAATTTCTTGGACATGGCATTTTTTGAATTTTTACAGACGTAACTTTGTCCTCTGCTTTTTTAGGGCTAATGGTATGCATATTCAGCTGTCTTCTTGTCATGCATCATATGCAGAGGCATGCTGATTTTCTATCCTGCCAAACATGCGCATCAACTTTAATTTCAAAGGACTTTTCATTTTTTTACTTTCACCACCATAATTCTCACTCATGCATGCGTGCAGCAAATTTCGCATGAAATGAGCCAGATCTTGGAAAAATACTGTCTCAAGGCCAATGGATACACCTCCCTGTTTTGCTGCATTTTATAATGAGAGACAACCTTTGGGGTTAAACAATTAAAGCACCCAAAAAAAGAAAGTACTGAATTTGCAAACAGCTTTGATCCAGATGAGGCAGCTCATAATGAGCTGCCTCATCTGGATCTACACTGTTTGCCCTCTAATCTTTGAATTCTCAATTTGATGCAACTTGGACAAAACAATTTTTGAAATTTTGCAGAAGTAAATTTTGTTGTCTGCCTTTCTGCACTTTAAGGGTTAGTGTTTTCTTCCCTATAAGAAGAGCCCCCATTCAAAGGGTCAGCCCTTAAAGGAAAAAAATTTGCTCCCAGGTGCGCAAATTCTTTCCTTTACCAGCTGACCCACACCGAGGGGTAAAATTTAAAATGGCACAGCTGCCTCCCTCGAAAGTGTATCCATTCTCCTTAAGCCATATTATGTGCATTTCTCAGACTGAACATTTGTGCAGTCTGGTCAGAGCATGCAGTCATCCTCAGTCTGGAATACAATATTCTAGTATCAAAATCTTTTCTGCGGTAGACTTTTCCAACATCCAGTTTGGAGTTTGGACGCATCACTTTTTCAGATCAAGGCGAGTTTTTTTTCCTTTTTTTGTCTCCCATCTCAATTGGGATCTACTCTTCAGGAGGAGCATACACTTTATGAGTAGACTCCATTTTGGAAGGGGTTTAATGTCCAGGGAAGCAAACAGAAGTTACAAAAGTTATTCCCCTTTGTAAAAATGGTGAAAAAAACCCATAAAAGTATACTCATCTTCCTTAAGCTTTTGCCACAGAGTGACTCAAATCAAACTGACTGACCTAAGCATTTAAGGTAAATCTGCTATGTAACTGAGTCATTTTAGACTGGTGACAATGTGAAAGAATTGTACTTTGGGATGGTTATCTCCCTTGACTAATATTGGCAGGGAATGTAAAACTGCAAAGGGAAGCCAGTTATCTGTATATCATAGGTAAGATTGGAAGTGCGTCATATGTAATTTCTCCATTTCCTTTGCGCCTATTAATTGCTTCTTTGCAAATTTCCTACTACTCTTATCTCCAATGGTTAATAACCTCCCTTTGCAATACTTTTGCTTCCCTATATCAATAAGGGGAGATAATCCATAAGAGTCTCTCACTGGTGCAGTTTCCGCAGTATGTGGTTTGAAGCTCTCGTTATCGTTCTGTAGTACTAGCAATGGGACAAACCTGGTGTACAAACCAGATGTAAATGGGTATACCTCCATGCCTCTTGCCATTTCCTGTTTGCTTTTCTGAGCAAAAAAGTCTTCCAAAATGGTGAGTCTGCTCTTAAAAAATAGCATCTGTTCTTTGACAAGCAAATTCGTTTCCTTAAGAGTTCACCCATTCAGAAGTCAGCGAAAATGAAAGTGGCATAGTTGCTTCCCTTGGAAGTATACCCATTCCTTTTATGTATTCAAAGCTGACTTAATTTAAATTCAAGGGCTTCGGGAAAGTATTTTAGTCATTTTGGGCACAATACCAACTGCTGAATCTGGCATGATTCAGCTAAGTGAACATTCTAGGACAGATAAAGAGCCCAAGCAATTCAGCCATTCATGAGAGATAGAGCAGCTCGGGAATAGTGGTATACCACCGGGTATAAACTAGTCAAGAGACAGGAGGAGCTTTGTATCCTGGATCGGTAGACTAGCATGTAAACACAGGGTGTAATATAAACTAGTCCCCAAGTTTTCGCTTCCTGTCGATACTGTCTGTCATATTTGGCTTCTGCGGAGACTGTCCATGATCTCTTGCATCCATCTATGACTACCGTCCATGAAAAATTGCTTCCTGCAGAGACTATCTATTTGATTCTGCAGGAAGCAGAATCATTGGACAGTCATGGCAGGAAGCCATTTACCATGCACAGTAATCTAAGGCAGGAAGCAAAAGACAGTAGGCAGAAGCCAAGTATGACAGGAAGTCTTGGCAGGAAGCAAAAACTTGTGGACTAGATTATACCCAGTGTTTACATGCTAATCTACCGATCTAGGGGTCAATGTCTCTTGGACGAGTCTTTAAACTGAGGTCCCTATCTCAAAATGACCTTAGTGATGATGAGATTTTAAACCTGTTCACTCACTCGCTCCAACACCCTACTGATCTTGGATTATGATAGTGCATGTGAAAGCTGCAGCAGGTGCAAGAAGGGTCTGTTTATACATGTACAGTCAACTCCCGATAACTCAAACTCTGATATCTCAAAGTATCTTCTTATATCAAAGAATGTATTTCCTATTTTTATTAACATTTCAACTCCTGTTATCTCAAACTATTGATGTCTCAAAGTAAATTTGGGATATCAAGAGTTGACTGTACTTTTTTAAAAATCTATGAATCCTGGGAAATCTGTAAAAATTTTAAAGGAAAGGTTCTAATCAGTTTGCACAGACCTGCGGGCTGACTTGTGTTTTTGTTGTTTACGTGTGCCCTCACATGCAATCGTAGGCAGCAATCGAAAACATTCTTAACAATGGATTAACGCGGATCAAAAACTGTTTGAAAGAGCGTTTTCGATCTGTGTTCTTCGACTGCGTGAGCATTTTTGATTGCCACCTACCCGGTGTAATGCTGCAGAAAGTTCCTTTTCATGTGATGGTAGCAAAGTGACATTAACACTTTTTAACAGCCAATAGCTTTATTTGGCAAAAGCATGCATTTGAACAGGCATACCCTGGTATAATTCAATCACAAAGTCTAACAGTAAGAACATAATTAAAAGACTACCATATATTTCTGCTTTTAGATGGAAGAACCCTCCCTCCAGAATGACCCCAAGTATCTAAATCAGTATTGTGTATCTGTGCCGTAAGATGGGATTTTTTCTTTTTTTCAAAACAATCCCAAAAAATCTCGATCCATCTTATAAGATGGATCGAGATTTTTTGGGACTGATTTGGAAAAAAAAGAGAGTGAAAAGCAATCCCAAATAATCTCGATCCATCTTATAAGATTAGAGTGAAAAGCAATCCCAAAAAATAGGATAGTTTTGGAAAAGGAAAAAACCTCCATCTTATAGCCTAATAATTATGGTAGTGGAAACAGAGCAACAATATCTTTCTTCATCCTTAGGCACATTATGGCAAGACAGCTTCCATTCTCAGCAATACATAACTCAAAAAGTTTCTGTAATTGCATGAGCCCAAGTTTCTCGATAAGGATCCTTTAAGTCTATGCAGAAAAATGCACAAACTCATACTTCTAGTTATCATAATATCACTAAAATTTCGACGTGACATTAGTTATCATGACGTGCAGCAAACAATTTCACCCTGAAGCTTTTTCTATTACCAGTAAAGGAAAACAACAGATTCATGCTCATGAAGTTTCAGGGACAGCTCAACTTTGCAGGCTCATATGATCACTGGTTATGAGTTCTCCAGTCTCTGGAGTTTTTCTATTGTTATTATACAGCTCAATTGGATGAAGAACAAGTGAATATTATTGAAAGCACCAAACAAAATTCTACTGAATGCCATATCTTGCCTCTCACACATTGTCATAAAGAGCTGTGTATATTACTGACAAACAAGAAAACTTGACTGAAGTTAACACAGCCACCACAACTACCAAAAGCCTCGCTTCTGCTAGTCACATGCAGGACAAAAATATCAAAATCAGCCATACAAACATACTGTATTAATCCTATTAAACGCCCCGGGGATGCTGCATTTTGCAAAGGGGGGGGGGGGGGGGGGGGGGGGGGGGGCATTACTTAGAGCACAGAGAATAGTAACTCAGCCATTGCCAAAATATCTCTAATTAGCAATATACAGGTGAATGGGTGTACTTTCAATGAAAGCAACCCTACTATTTTTGCCTCCCTTCCCAGTAGGGGTCAACTCTTAAAGGAAAGAATTTGCTAGGCGCAAATTCTTTCCTTTAAGAGTGGACCCCATGTCAAAGAGCTACCTCATCCAGAGAAGCAAACAGGAATTAATGGAAGTTAATGTAATATTATTTTCGGAAAAGACGCAGGGGCGTTTATTAAAGAAGGGGGGTTTATTAGGATTAATATGGTATCAAAACAATCATTGCTTATTCGAAAGGTGGTACAATTGCAATACATGTGCAACATGCAGTTAACATTCATAAAGAAATGCATGTACTGCAATAAAATTTAAATGAATGCATTAAAATTTTATATTCTTTAAAGTATGCATATTTCATATTTAGTTTGAATAGCCTGACATTATTTTAGGCAGATGTGACATTTATACAGGTCATAAAATTATGAGCTGAATTGCCAAAATGGCCGACGCAGATCTGAACAGACTGTTTCAGGATAAGCCTAATCTAGAATCTAGGCCTACATTTCTGGTCAAGCATTTATGGTGTAACATGGTTAAGTATTTCTGATTTCATACATGTCAAGACCCCAGACTTACACAAAAATTTCAGCTTTCGAGGCAAAATACATACGGTGTTACCCACAAAAACAGGGACTCAAAACCGGGTACAGGTAGCCTCATGAATCAGAATCGGAACACAGTATGTGCAGCCTAATGAACAGGGAGACAATACTTTTGTGATCAGAGTGATTTCCCTTAGGAAGTGTATCTGTATACACCTAAGTGGAATGGGTACACAGAGCTCTAGATAGGAGGGAGTATTTGGTGATAATTAGGGATATTTTTTGTTAATTTTGCATAAAAACATATGTTGTGACCCCTCATCTGAACCGTCTCAACGAGACGGTTCAGATAAGTGGTCACAACATATGGTTTCAATGAGAAATAAAAAACTTATCCCTCAATTATCATCAAATACCCCTCTTATCTAGAGCTCTGGTACACTTTCATGGGAAGCAACTCTTCCATTTTCATTTTTGCTTATTTTCTAAATGGAGGTCAACTCTTAAGACAAGAATTTGCTCCCCTAGATTCAATTGATTTGATGCTTAACATCCACGGTAAACAGCTATGGTCATGTCAGGACGGTCAGTTAACCTAACCACACTATTCCTGGGCAGGCTTAGACCTCCTAAGCGGTTAACCAGTACTAAGTGCACATACTTTCGCCAGTAACTGACAACTGCCCTTCTTGAATCAGCGGAAGGAGAAACGAAAGTATGTGGCCAGACCGGGTTTCGAACCCAGGACCTCTGACTTATGAGTCAGGTGCCCTACCGGTTGCGCTACGCGGCCCAGCTGCTCCCCTAGAAGCAAATTCTTTCTTTCCTGTAAAAGTAGACCCCTTTTTGGATGGGTTTCTTTACCTGGTGAAGCAAACAGGAAATCACACAATTTGCTCCCGCTGAAAAAATGGCAGAAAAGCATGGCGTACCAATACATCTTCATAGTAAAAATGAGCCGCGACACGACAAAACCAACCAAAAAGCTTGTGCGCCCAGCACAGACTCAGATCAGCCTAGGCATCCAGTCAGTCAGACCAAAGTCTTTTGTGCGGACTTAAAAGGTAGCTAAGGGTCTAAGCTAGCTTCATGCTGACAGCGAAGACTCTGATCAGACTGGGCGGATGCCCAGGCTGATCTGAGTCTGCCCTGGTCGCACAACCACATTGTTGGTTTTGACATGTCGCCACTCAAATGGCATTTTTTGGAATTGTTTCTCTTTTCAATGGCTCAAAATGACTGAAAGTCTGATATAACATTTAATAGAAAGGTCATCATCCCTACAATTTGGACTGATTAAACAGAATTTAACACTTGTGTTATATCAATATAACAAAAGCTGACACTGTGGTTGTGTTGGCTGAGAGGTTACTGTCTTGGACTCATAATCAAGCGGTCCATGGTTCAAGTCCTGCCAAAACCATGATTTTTCTCTAGCAACTGACGTATTTCATCCTCATTATCATTTCACTCATGCATAACCCTCTTCCCATCATCTGTCCAAAATGACTAAAATACTGTTGAAAGAGCTATAAAACCACAAATCATCTATCCATCCATCAATCATCAATACAAACTGCCAAGCCTTACCACAGCCATTTACAGCAGTCATTCAAAACTTGTGGGAGCTGCCCCAGTAGCTCCGTGGGTTCAGCAATGGTCTGCTAAGTCAGCAGTCCAGGCTTGACTCTGGTAGAGACGGAGGGAAATCTTTTCAACCATAAATGAGGTTCCATTGTGCACCGCCTTTTATAACCACCCTTCCATTGGCTCAATATGACTGAAATGCTGTTGAAAGGGATGTAAAATTCCATATCATCCATTCATTCATCCAAACTTAAGGAAGTGAGATATAGTAAGTATTTAATACAACAGATAACATGTCTACCAAACTGTACAAATCTTACCACTAGAACCGCCAAAAATGTCTTTGTAGATCTCATAATGAGTCACCTCATCAGGATCCACACTGTTTGCCATTTAGTCTTTGAATTCTCAATACGATGTGGCTTGGACAAAACATGTTTTTATCATTCTGCACTCAAATTAATATGTCATCTGCTTTATTTTTTATTTTTATTTTTTTATTTATTTATTTTTTTTTTTTGGGGGGGGGGGGGGGGGAGTAACCTCCTCTGACTTTGGGACATGTGTCGTATAACAAGTACCATAATCCATTCAATCAAAAGAACTGCTGGCTTAACCGTTTAACCTACCGAAGGCAGTCTACAAAATTTGTGTGCAAAATGTCAAAAAAAATGGTTTAGTTCAAGCTATACATCATATTGAGAGGGAAAGCAGTGTGGATTTAGACGAGGTGGCTCACCATCAGCCACCTTATCTGGAGCTACACTGTTTGTGAATTCAACTATTCTCATTTTAGGTGCTATAAATTTTAACAGAAAACAGTAAAGACCCAGATCAGACTGCTCCTCTTGCAGCAGCCTCATCTGGATCTACACTGTTTCCCCTGCTCTTTCCTTGTCTATCTCGATCGCCCGCTTCTCCGGTCTTTCGGATGAGACTTTAAACCAAGGTCCCATCTCCATATGACCTCGTTGTTGGTGGGACGTTAAACCCAAGTTCACTCACTCACTCACTCTTAATATATAAGCCGGGGCACCAGAAAACCAACAATGTGGTAGTGCGCCCAGCACACACTCAGATCAGCCTAGACATCTGCCCAGTCTGATCAGACTCTTCGTTGAGTGCTCAAAGCGTAGCTAAGGATCTAAGCTACCTCGATGCGGACAGCGAAGACTCTGATCAGACTGGGCGGATGCCCAGGCTGATCTTAGTCTGCGCTGGGCACATAACCACATTGTTGGTTTTGTTGTGTCGCGGCTCATTTTTTTATACAGTTGGGCTACAGTTTAAGGTGAATGGGTACACTTTCAAGGAAAGTAACTATGACATTTTCATTTTTGCCTCCTTTCTCTGAAGGGTCAACTCTAGTGGATAGAATTTGTTCCTCAAGTAGTAGAAACAAATTCTTTCCTTCAAGCAAAAATCCCAATTCGGCGGGACCACATGTCCAGAGAAGCAAACATGAAGTCACAAAAGTTATTTCCCCTTGTAAAAATGGTGGAAAACAAAAAGGTACACCCATATTTTATATACAACTTTTGTTTTATTTGTTGAACAGTTTGCCTTTAAAGAAGCCTTTCTTCTGTTTGGTAGGCTTCTTTTCAGCTTTTTCAGTAGCTGCGTTTGAATTGTCAAGGACACCGTTTTTCATATGACTTGTTCCATTTTCTGTTACATGACTTTGTGTATTATCAGACTCTGCTTTAGCTTTTCCATCGTTTTCATTACTGTCACTACTTGAATCACGCTTTTTAATTTCAAATTCTAGTAAGTGGCAAGTCTTCTGTGCAAAATCAATGAGTGAAGAATCATTCAAATTGTCTGTCTGATTTTCACCCTTCTCAGAACTATCTTTAGAGGCTATATACTCTTCATAAGCCTCATCAACATTTGTTTCTTTCATTCCTGTTACAACATTAGTCTTTGTTCCTTTTGTATCCAAGAGATTCAGCATTGAATTTTGGCTTGTAATACTAGACACAGAGCCAAGCCTTTCAGATCTTGTTCTCTGGAGGTTTGAATTTGAGCCCCTAGAGCTTGAAACTGATGCAGGCAAGCTTTCAGTAGACCCTGAATCCGACCAGCTGAGATGTGTTAGGCTAGAACGTTCTCCAGCACTTGTGTTAGACCTTCTCAGAGATGAATCTCTTGATCTTGACCTTTCTCTTTCCCAAACTGATTCACCATCCTTCCTACCGTGCAAGCTATTTCTTCTCCTTGCATCATTCTTAATGAAAGGATTATCTTGCAAAGTAGTAAACTGCCCAGTTGTTTCTACTTTCTTTACTGGTTCAATCTCTATATGTGGTGAGCCATGTGCATGTTCATGTGAATGTGACTGAACTTTATGTCCATCACCATCAGTATGCACCCCTGAGGGAGGTTTGTCAAAGGCACTGGTTTTAGCTTTATGTAATGGTGATCTTGGTTCAGGAGAAATCACAATTGGTGATTCAATCCTTCTAACAGGCTTTGGACTTAAAGCAGGTGGAATTACTTTTTGTGTCATCTGAGCTCGTGTTCTTTTACTACCCGGACTTGGAGGTACATTACTTTCAACAGACATTTCTGTCTGTACAGTTTCCAAAGTGGATTCTTCTTTATCTTCAACAGACTTTTGCTCAACATGACTCTTTGCACTTTCTTCTTTGTTTGGTATGTCTATTTCATTATCAAGAGATTTTTGCTTAACATGAGTCTTAGTCTTGTCAGCTTTCCCAGACCCTGTTTTATCATCAGGAAGCACATGTACTTGTTCAAGGCTCTTTGACTTCAATATCTTGGCATTCTGCTTTGTAGTTTTAGAGGATATGTCCTCATTTTTCTGTCTATCAACACTACTGCCTCTATATAATGATAATCCAGGTTTAGTCTTCTGGCTTCCATTACTTTTACCATTGGTATTGTCGAATGCTTTTGCTCTTTGTGCAACAATGTTCTTTCCACTTTTTAAGAACCCCACTGGGGATTTTGTTCTCTGTGTTTCATTGTCCTTGATCTTATTTATTTCTGGAACTGAACCTTTTCTATTTTTTTCAACAGGACCAGAGGTCTTACTATTACTACTAGCAGTGCCCTTCATGTAGCTGCGACTTGAGACTGTAACTTTTGGTTTATTACCATTCATAGCTTTCTTGCTATCTGTTTCAGCTGTTGCTTTAGTATTTACTTTCATTTCCTTATTTATCTCTGCCAAATGTTTCTTTTCTAACACTGCATAATTTTGGCCAGGATTTTTAGTGTCTACTCTCAAATCAAGCTTATTAGTTTTTGTATCTGTTTTCTTTCCTCTTTCCACACTTTCAGAGCTTGATTTTCCACAGTGCTTACAAGTGTAAACTATGTCACTGAAGTCAGTTTGAGTACTTATTTCTTTAACCGGTCTTTTATCTATACTTATCTGTGTTTCAAAAGTGGGTGTGGGTGGTTCTGATACATTTTCATGAATGAATTTTTTTAACTCACGAACATCATTAACTAAGTCTCTAGGAGACTTTTTAGTTTCTGATTCAGCAGGTGGTGACTTTCCTCTGTTCACTGATTCTGATTCTTTAGTCTTACTTGGTGGTGAAGACTTGCTTTGCTTATTTTTTGTCTCATCTTTGGATTCTTTGGAATATCTCTTACTTTTCTGATCTGTCATAGTTTTAAGTTTCGTAAGCTTATCCCCAAGAGATAAGCTGAATTCCTTTTCTTTATTTTCCTCTTTCTTCCCTTTAGGGGGACTCTTTTCCTCTTTCTTTCCTTTAGGAGGACTGTCATTAACACTTGTCTCTAGCTCTGTGGCAACCCTGCTCCCATTCAGTACACGCCAAATTTTAGGATCACCTCTCACTTCTTTTCCACTGAAAAATTCCTGCATTTTGTCCAACTTTCCTGGTGACTGGTCTGAATCAACATACTCTGATAATCTTGACTTATACAGATCTTTAGTCACAGCAGCTAACTCATCCTGTTCAGCTGCAAAAGAATCTTCAGGCAACTCAATAACTTCATAAATAAATGATGGCTCAGTATTATCAGTTTCATCATTTCCCTTTTCAGCTTCTTCAGAAGATGGAACTGATTGATTTTTACCAGCACTGTCATTTTTTCCTTTACTACTAGGCCTTTGCTTTCTTTTAGTGCCACTAGTTCTAACATACTTAGATGATGAGGAATTTTTTGGAGTAGATGCTGTAAACACAAAGTCTTGACTTGGACTTAAATCAGTGCCATCGTGCTGTGAAGTTCCGTTCGTTTGAAAAGTAAAATTTATTCCTGTTTCAGCTGAGTTTTGTTCAGATCTCGAGTCAGAGATCCTTGGACTTCTGCTTCCAAATGCTGCATTAATATCCTTTGCCACAGACACTATATCTTCCACTGGATGAATATACTGTGTTACCTCTTCATAAAGTTCCTCATCACTATTCATATCAATTTCACCTGGTTTTAGTTTCTTCAAAGGTTGAAGTGTTGGCATATTTGTGTCTAAGAAACTGTTTACATTCCTTTTCTGATTTAAACCATCTTCATCATTATATGTGTTGCTTCCATTTTTCAATCTTTCTATAAAATGCATAGGCTCTTCAGTTTCTTCCTCATCTACAATTTCAATAACCTCTTCACTCTGGGTCTCACCATTTTCCACCTGCTGCTGATCTTCCTCAGTATTGACTACTTCTTCATTAGTTCTTTCATACCTTCTCCTAGCGTAGCTTCCTGGCTCATACGAACTGACTGAGCTTGATCCCTGTTCAGTTCTACCAAGTAAAGAGCCTGAAATACCACTAAAGATATCATCCCCATGCTCTTCAGGCTGAGAGTTACTTCTGTTGTACCGACTGGAATAAGTAGGTCTATCACGTGATCTAAAACTTGAGCCATATTTTTGCCTGAAATTGTCATCGGACTCTGACCTACCAATTCTGTCCCTTCTAAAGCTACTTTGACTATCACCCATAGGTCTACTAAGAACATCTCCAGTAATACTTTGGAACATCTCATCCAAGTCTTGAACAGGTTCTTCTTCTCTGGAACTAGAGAACTTTGGCCGTGCACCACCATAAGTGTCACCAAGATCTGATCCAAACTTATCAGTCCAGTAAGAAGCTGGGTTATTTTCTGAATCAGTCTGACTAGATCTCAGTCTACTACGTACTGATCGAGCTGGCTGAGAGGTCTGTCTCTGGGCTTCTCTCTCTTTCCTCATCCGTTCCAGTCTTTGTAGTTTCTCAAGTCTCTGGTTGATATCACTCCCTTCAGGACCCCACATGCCACTCAACAATGAAGAATAACTTTCCGTAGTCATTTTGTTGTCTTTACTTAGAACACTGCTTAATCTAAAGATAAGATCATACCAGTCAATTTTATTCCATGCATAACCTAACTAGTTCTCCATCACTGCCGTTCAGTGAAATATATCACAATGAATATATTTTTCTGTGCATATTATGTCACGTTATCAAAGTTACATGTTCTTACACAGAAAAATCAATTGTATCCTCTATAGACAATCAAATAAACCACAAAGTTTCATAACGTCAGCTGTCTCACTTTCATATACTGATGTATATATATGTATATTCTTTATTTCAGCAATTCAAGAAATGTCACATATGTCCAATACCTTTAATCCATTCCTGATCAGCTTTACATATGATCCCTTTCAAGGATACAGTATGTATCGTTGTGTGAAATAAACATCTATATAACAGTTTTTTTTGTAGCCCAGTGTATGACTAAGTCTTTTCCTATTCATACCTTCATGAATAAAATATGACAATGTCAGCCGGCTTTCTTATATTTGCTTTCCCTTTTGTAAAGTTTATGTCTATTGTCAAAAAATTCACACTGTTGCCTATCTTTAATCATAGGCTTCAAACTTACACGGGTCACTGAATTGTCCAATAAAGTTAAGTTCACGTCCCATAAAAATATTCAATTTACAAGTTTAAATTCTGACAAGTTCAGTACACTAGAAAATTTAAATCCCAGCCAATCCCTAACCTAGACTGGTTGTGTTCTCATCTAGACTGTGCTATTAATCTTTTTCAGTCATTCCTTAGGTAATGAACTGTTTTCATTTATTATCCTACACTATGCCTTTGAGGTATAAATCCTTTACGTACAGGTAGTCCCTCCGACTTACATATACATCTTATTCAAATCGACAATCTCGAATCTGCCATCCATGAAAACTCTCATTTTCACCGCCTGGGTGCACTTTCGATTCAAGTTTTCGGCAGGTATAAATCAGGAGACATACTCATCAATCAGGAGTAGGAATGTCACTGCATAAATGACATAAAAAGGTGTACTCCTTGAACGTCATTTGTTTGTCATATACTTGTGTTTTGCCACCTACTGGATCGGTAAAGAATCAGAGCGACATGTGAGCTCATGCAGTCTGAACAGGGCTTTTCTCTTCATAAACATAAACTAGTCTAGTCCTGCTCTTCCATCATAAACTAGTCTAGTCCTTGTAAAATCAATACAGTGAACAGCAAATACTCTGATAAGCCTGCAACTGCACAAACTGATCTGTATTATTTGCTGTTTCCACAGACAGTAAGGCACCTGCTCCCTTGATTGGTTCTAGCTTTAGCATTTAATGTTGTAATAATAGATTTGTAGTCTCCTTTTACAAAAGTTTTCGACAAGAAAACAAGACCTCAGCAAAGTACCGATCAATCCTTGAGATTAATCTTTACAACAATTGAAAGTTTTAATTCCAAAATCTAATCCGACAGTACTAAAGCATAACAAAAGTTAGGCAAGATATAATAACCAAAGTACATTATCCATGCCAGTTTTAAATATTTAACTCTCTTAAATCTTGCTTTAATGACCACTTATGCAGTAAACACAGCAAAACATATTTTGTGACATGACGAATTACTCTTCCATGCAAAGACTAGTAACAATGGAGCCCATGTCAAGCCAAAAGGAGCTTAGCATTTTCAATGTAGTAAATCACAGATGAACCTTACCAATTCTATTGCGAGCATGTAAGGTTTCTAAGAATGTTGCAAGTTGTGTGAATATGGACAGTAATCTTGAATATGTATGCCTATGCACACACTGCATCTGATAATGCAACAAGCTTGCATTTTACTTGAAATGTCAAATGATTTGTCACAATGGCAAGTATTAAGTCCAACATAATGCAACCTTGAAATGTTTGGCTTTTATAACATGCTTCTCTATTAAAAATGGGGAAAAAAATACAAATCCTCATTGTGAAAGCTTGAAAATATCTTAACTTTTATTGTTCATTGTAAAAAGTATTAAGATTTAGAAGATATAAAAACTTTATTGCCAGCCAAATTTGAAATAAGCAAACACTTACATAAAATTTATTACAATTTCAGGGGAACATTTACAAACAGAAACAGTTTTTACTTGACTTTCAAATATCTCCCATTGAGGGAATTATTCATTTTCAAGAAGGAGTGATACCACATATATACTGAGCAAAAGTGAAAACGCTACATTATAGAAGACAGTTTGTAACTTGCAGCTCTTCTCTGTAATTTAGAAACTTTAACCCTTTAAGCCCCAAAAAGCAAACAACAAAATTTACATCTGCAAAAATTAAAAAAAAATGCCTTGTACAGGACATTTCATATTGAGAATTCAAAGACTAGAGGGCAAACAGTGTAGATCTAGATGAGACGGCTCATTATGAGCCACCTCATCAGGATCTATGCTGTTTGCAAATTTTGCTAATTTCGTCACTGGGGCTTATAGAGTTAAAGTGCCAAAAGATCAGACGACAAACTTTACATCTGCAAAAAATTTTAAGCGCTTCATACTGAAATTGAAAATTTAGAGGGTAAACAGTTTATCAATGTGCCATATGCAAACTCAGCCATTTTCACTTTTGCCCCTTTACGTCTTAATTCAGCTATTAAGGGTACCAGAGGCTTATAACTACTCATCCCATGAGTAATTCATAAGCCTCTGAAGGTACCTAATACCACAGAAACCAGCCCTGTCTCTGTGCTCTCTCAATCCCAAATCTAACCAACCAATTTTAGTACATATTTGAATCTTTAGTGTGAACATACAATTAAGTACATTTCTAATACAAAATCTCCATGGGGCCGTATTGTCCTATTGTCCATGTCTCTAATTTGTCTGTCTCCTTTATTGCATTCGTCTGTCCTGACTTTTTCAACTTTACTGAGATTTTGTACACATGTAGATTAAAGACTAATTTGAGAATTGTTGTTTATCAATAGAAACAGATACAGTTTACAAAACCTTGCACAACAGCCAAAACATGTATTGTTTACTTCTTGTGAAGTCTCCAAATGATCACATCAATCCTTTCAAACAAACAAAACTTTACAATACATGTTCAAAGCATCTTTAGTTTAACACTTTAAGCACCAGTGACAAAAATAGCATAATTTGCAAACAGTGTAGATCCTGATGAGGCGGCTCATAATGAGCTGCCTCATGTGGATCTACACTGTTTGCCCTCTAGTCTTTGAATTGTCAATATGAAATGTCTTGGACAAGGCATTTTTTTAATTTTTGCAGACGTAAATTTTGTCGTCTGCTTTTTTGGTGCTTAAAGAGTTAACAAAGTGGTTAATCAAGGCTTTGTTAAAAATTTCAGTACATATAAATTCAAGTGAGCTAATGATTTTTGGAAGAAAAAAATGTGAGGAGCTCCCTCACATTTTTTTTGGGGGGGGGGTGCAAAAAAAATGGCAGTCTTTTTGAGTAAAATATGTTTGAAAATATAATGGCTTGTTAACTATGTCATCAGTTTTGAACTACTCATACTGAGCCAGCTAATCTGATGCTCCATTATTTGCTATCCTTTATGCTTATTATTATTATAGCTATTATTATTATCTTTTTATGTTTATCAAATATCTTGAATCGCCTAATTTAAGTGAAGGGAGTGTAAAGAGTTAAAGCTATGGCATTAGCTGTTGGTTTTTCAGTTTTTCTTTAATTTCTGCTAGGCTAAATTTAAGGTTATCTTTCAAATGCATTACTATTCACCCTGAACACAACATAAATTTAGTGCTTCTATTTTGTCATACAAATACTTAACTTCCAACAATTTCAGTGAACGTCTCCAGCCTCCAAAATAAAGAATGAAAAAACATCTTCCAGCTCTGGATAAATCTTTTTGAAGGGCACCCTTTCAAAAACTATCTGCCAAGTTCACCAACCAGGGTACCCAAAGACAAAACTCGTGACCACCTGTTAGTAGAACTTGGCTTTCTCATATCATATGCCCCAAGTCAGTCGTGAAATAGTACTAGGCCACAGGAGCTCACACATATAAAGGAAGTATGCTAGCTTTTGCTTAAAACAAAAGAAACTGATGCAGTTGCAAATTGATTGTCTAGACATGCAACAGGTCAAAGTTGCCGCAAGAAAGAAGACAAGCTGTATTTCATGTTCAGTGGCGTATGCTCAGAGGGACACTGTCATGATGATGAATATTTTACCCTATTTCTTCTAATAACACCCTGGGGCATCACAATTCACCAGTCCTGTTACCATATTTATTCGGCTATAATACAGGGTTTTTTCCATCTCTTGAGTGACGCAAAATATCTATATCAGTGTTATGAAATTCAACTATTAGATGGGGTTTTCCTTTCTAAAACAATCCCAAATATCTAGATCCATCTTGTAAGACAAATCTAGATTTTTGGGATTGTTTTGGAAGGGAAAAACTCCATCTTATAACTGAAGAAATACGGTATGGCACACTTGGGACAAGATTTGGACAAAATGTCCAAAGTTTGGTATGGTCTTTAGCCAATTTTATTGGTATTTGGCTACTGGGCTTTACTGGGCATGGTCATTCAAAAACTAGCAATGTTGTTACTTAAAGAGAAATTATATTTTCAAACATATTGTACACAAAAACTTTGCCATTTTTGCTGGAAAAAATGTGAGCAACTTTTGCAGTGCAAAAGCTCCTCACATTTTTTCAGCAAAAACTATTAGCAGACTAGATTTGTTTGTATGCCAGAAAATTATACATAAAATCCTTGACTAATGACTTTTAAGCTACCGATGCTTTGAACCACCAGGCTAGGACTGCAGTCTGATCATTGTAGTACACTGCTTGCTCAGGTATATCTGTCCCTGGGTCAATATTTAGGGTAATTATGTTATTTCATGTTTTGTGGTCAAGGCTCAGAAGGACTCAGAGGGATAATGTCATAATGATAAATAATACAAGGGCAAGTAATCATGATAATGACCTGTCAACAAAAAATAAATGATTCATACACAGACAGAGTGAATCAGCAATATGTGATTGTTTTATTTTTATTTATCCACCTAGATGTTTATTTTTCTGTATTAAGCTCACCTGAGCACAATTTTAAGCTCACATGAGAATGAGGTTATTTCTATGTTTCAAGCTAATCTGAGCACTGAGCAAAAAGTAATTTCACTGTATTAAGCTCACCTGAGCACAACTGCAAGCTCACATAAGCCAGAGCTTCTTTTTCTGTTTTTAGCTCACCTGAGCAAAAAGTAATTTCTCTGTTTACAGCTCACCTATGCACAAAATTACATTATTCCTCTGTTTTAAGCTCACAGTTATTTCTCTGTTTTAAGTTCACCTGAATATAATATTATTTGTCTGTTTTAAGCTCAACTGAGTACAATATTATTTGTCTGTTTTAAGCTCACCTGAGCATTAAGGGATCAAGGTGAGCTACTGTGAGCTATCACCATCCTTTTACCATCTGTCTGTCCATCATTTACCTTGTTACTTTGTGAACATGTAAGCAACTGTTTTTGTTTTTTTTCTGTAGTCATGACCAAACTGGCATAGTATGTTTATGGCTACAAAGTGTCAGCTAGTCAATCTGATTTTAGGTCAAATTGGACAATTAACACACAAGTTATTGCCCCTTATTACTTCAGCAAAATTGTTGTTTATCATCTTATGAACACAATCAAGGATTCAAGTTTCTAGCAATCATAAGCAAACTTGTCAGGTAAGGTTTGATTATTATATGGACCAATCTGGAACTTTATCCTCAGAGTTATTGCCCTTCTCTAGCCTCTGGTAATCTAGTAAACTCTGGGCTAATCTCCATCCTGAAAACTTGGATTTATAGTTGTGTCTTGATAAAGCACTAAAGCGTAAATGTTCAGATTTTATGTCAATATAATTCAAATGGACTATCAAAATGATGTTTTTTTCAAGTCAAGCATAATGTAAAGAAATGCTGTAGGCGAAAATCAGTTTAAACACCTACTTGTGTGATTAAAAACACTCCTAGTATTAGATACATAGTATGCATAATAATACGATTGAGAAATAACTGCATAAAATATCCTTGTTAGGATGCAAAATTGATGTGCATAAAAGCATATCAAATAATTCAAATTGCAGTAAAAACCACAATCCATGGTATATGTTTAAGTATTTATTTTTCACTAATATTTACAACTCAATCATTGATGGCAATACAGCTTGAAATAATAAGAAATAGACAGATGGATGACTTGCAATTTTACATTCTTTTCCAAAGTATTTCAGTCATTATCATGACGATGGGGGTGATAATGAAATGGAGCCCCATTTACGATTGAAAAGATTCCCGCCTACAGTGGAGCTTGAACCCGAGACTGCTAGATCAACAGGCCAGCCCTTAACCTACTGAGCTACCGGGGCCCCTGAAATAATAAGAAATGATACAATACTGAAAAAGGGATAAAGGTCCTTGGCAAAAGGGTTAGTTTCTGAAAGCACTCCTTTGCATTCCCAAAGATGCACAAAAACTTACAAAAGCTATGTGTCTTTGTGAATGCAAAGTGCTTTCAGAAGCTGACCCTGATGCCCTTTGCCTTTGGAAATGCAAAATCATGCTTTCAGAAGCTGAACTTGTTGCCCTGCACCTTTGTGAATGAAAAGACCTGCTTTTAGAAGCTGAACTTCTTGCCCTGCACATTTGTGAATGCAAAGACCTGCTCTCAGAAGCTGACCCTGATGCTATGTGCCTTTGTGAATGCAAAGGAGTGCTTTCAGAAAGTGAGCCTGATGCCCTGCACTTTTGTGAATGCAAAAGAGTGCCTTCAGAAGCTGTCTTCGATGCCCTGTGCCTTTTTGAATGCTTGCAAAGGCCTGCTTGTAGAAGCTGACCCTAATGCCCTCTGTCATTGTGAATACAAAGATGTGCTATTTGAAGCTGACCCTGATGCCCTGTCTCATTGTAAATGCAAAAGCATGCTTTCAGAAGCTGATTATGATGCCCAGTGCCTTTGTGAAAGCAAAGACAGGATTTCAGATCCTGACACTGGTGACATGTGCCTTTTGTCAATGTAAAGGAGTGCTTTCAGAAGCTAAATCTGATGCCCTGGGCCTTTGTATATGCAAAGAAGTGCCTTCAGAAGCTGTCCCTTTGTGATTGCAGAGGCATGCTTTGAGAATCTGACCCTGTTGCCCTGTGCCTCTTGGAATGCAAAGAAGTGCTTTCAGAAGCTTACCCAGACACCCTTAGCCTTTGAAAATGCAAAGGAGTGTTTTCAGAAACTGACCCAAACGCCAAGCGCCTTTTGTGAATGCAAAGAATAGATGTGTGCAAAGAAGTGCCTTCAGGAGCTGTCCCTAATGCCCTGTGCCTTTGTGAATGCAAAGGCTTGCTTTCAATATTGGACCCTGCTGCCCTGTTCCTTTGTGAAGGAGTGCTTTCAGAAGCTGATAATGATAACCTGTACCCTTGAGAATGCAAAAGGGTGCTTTCAGAAACTGACCAAGCTGCCCAGTGCCTTTGTGAATGCAAAGACAGGGTTTCAGATGCTGACCCTGGAGCCATATGCCTTTTGTGAATACAAAGACCTGCTTTCAGAAGCTGACCCTGAATCTATGTGCCTTTGCGTCTCGTGAATGCAAATACCTGCTTTCAGAAGCTGAGCTTGATTTCCTGTGCCATTGTGAATGCAAAGACCTGCTTTCAGAAGCTGAGCTTGATTTCCTGTGCCATTGTGAATGCAAGGACCTGCTTTCAGAAGATGAGCTTGATTTCCTGTGCCATTGTGAATGCAAGGACCTACTTTCAGAAGCTGAGCTTGATTTCCTGTGCCATTGTAAATGCAAAGACCTGCTTTCAGAAGCTGAGCTTGATTTCCTGTGCCATTGTGAATGCAAAGACCTGCTTTCAGAAGATGAGCTTGATTTCCTGTGCCATTGTGAATGCAAGGACCTGCTTCTGAGCTTGATTTCCTGTGCCATTGTGAATGCAAGGACCTGCTTTCAGAAGCTGAGCTTGATTTCCTGTGCCATTGTGAATGCAAGGACCTGCTTTCAGATGCTGAGCTTGATTTCCTGTGCCATTGTGAATGCAAAGACCTGCTTTCAGAAGCTGACTCTGATGTTCTTTGCCTTTGTGAATGCAAACACCTGCTTTCAGAAGCTGACTGTGCCTTTATGAATGCAAAGGAGTGCTTTCAGAAGCTGACCCTGATGCCTCAGCCATTGTGAATGCAAAGACCTGCTTTCAGATGATGACACTGATGCCCTATGCCTTTTGTAATGCAACAACCTGTTTTAGAAGCTGACTCTGATGCCCTTTGTTCTTTGTGAATGCAAAAATGCCTTCAGAAGATGGCCATGATGCCCATGACCATAACTGCTCTTCTCTTTCAGTCAAGCTAATATTAACATCTCCGTGTTTTGCACACATTTCTTGAAAGGTAGACAACTTTTGTGATTGTTTGTCTCCCTGGACAAAGAAGCCCATTCAAACTTTAGTGTAGCTCACCATTGAGAAGGAGGAAAAATGAAACTGGCAGGCAGTGTTCAGAGCTCTAGATAAGAGGGAGTATTTGATGATAATTAAGGATAATTTTTCTTATTTCTCGTCGAAACGATATGTTGTGACCCCTCATCTGAACCGTCTCGTCGAGACGGTTCAGATGAGGGGTCACAACATATCTTTTTATGCAGAATTAACAAAAATTATCCTTAATTATCATCAAATACTCCCTCTTATCTAGAGCTCTGAGTGTTGCTCCCCTTGCAAATGTATCCATTCAGTGTAAAAGTGTTTTTCACCTTTAAAAAAAGATTATGGATAGTTTGTTGGTTTGTTTTGTTGCTTTACATCCACGGTAAACAGCCACGGACATGTTGGGATGGTCAGTTAACCTAAGCACACAAGCTTAGATATCCTTAGCTCTTAACCAGTACTAAGTGCTCTTAACCAGTACTAAGTCCAGTAACTGACAACTGCCCTTTTTGAATCAGCAGAAGAAACGAAAGTATGTGGCAGGACCAGGTATCAAACCTGGGACCTCTGGCTCTTGAGTGCACTGTCTGGCGTGGAATATTTTGTCTAAGCTGTGGATATTTACTGTATAGATGCAGGAACCACTTCTTAAGATACAGAAAAGATCAAGACAATGTGTATATAAGTTATCAATCAAAGACAGACAGACAAACCTTCATTATTATTCATTATGCAAATGCCTGAAAGGGACACCGACAATCAAATGAGCCACACACGACAAAACCAACAAAGTGGATGTGTGCCCAGCGAAGATTCTGATCAGCCTGGGCATTCACCCAGAGTTATCACAGTCTTTGCTGTAGGCATGGAGGTAGCTTAGACCCTTAGCTACCTTTCAGCAGATGTCCAGGCTGATCTGAGTCTTTGCTGGGCACACATGCCACTTGGTTGGTTTGGTTGTGTTGTGGCTCAAATATCTTGCCATTTTAGGAAAAATATTTTCCTTGACTAAAGAAATGTCATAGATTATCTGTACTAAAATGTCTGCAACATATCTTCTAAACATGTTTGCAATGTATCGGAATAACATGTGTTAAAATTTTTGTTTGAAGCGCTAAAACTCGACATTTTTGTTTGAAGTGCTAAAAACTAGACAAAGTGAGCAGGTGCTCATGTACTCGCCAGCTCCACCGCTAAATGAAACCACCACCATAATGAAACCTTATGAAGTCGTTAGTTGGTCAAGGATTCTTTAATGTTACAGTTAAATGAACAGACAAATGCATGAACGGACAAACAAATGGAAAACCAGACTTCCATCATATATGTTTATGTTGTACCAGTTTAGTACATCAAGCACATCAAAAATATGCCAAAAGTAGTTTAAAAGTACAAAATTTGAAATGGAATGTTTAATGTAATGTGCCCATGAAATCCTCCAGTAATAAATTTATTTCACTCCAGTAAACAACCAACTAAAAACGCAATAATTTTCGAACCGCTTCCAGTGCTCCAGATAAGCAGCGTATTTGCGTAAATACCCAATAAAATAATTGAAAAACACAATTGACCTTTTCCTGTAAGCGTACCAATACGCAGACAAAATTCCCGGTACGCAAAGACCCAAAAGACAGAAGCGTAACGAAGGTGTTATCCAAGGCTGTCATGTGTAAACAAAAGCGCCAGGTGTAATCCCTATGCCGCGTGTTCAACTATCTGTGTTGACCTCACAGATTTACCGCAGCGTTATTTATAGATATACTGGTACTCTCTCTGTACATGGTGCGCGAGAAATGGCGGGAAACAGACTAAACGCCTCATGAAAGAATCTTAAAGTGCACGAACCGAAGAAATCAAGTCACCGGTTTCCGATAATTGCAACGACTTGGTCTTGCTCTAAATACAGTATAATTATCTTTGACACCCGCTTCTAGCAACTTGAAGCTACCGGTCGCATTTTCCAAGTTGAAAACTGATTTAACACACGTATTATGCCCATCGAGCACAGCGCACGTGCGCAATACAAACAGTCAGGAAATGAAAAACGTGCCTCGGAAAAGGCTCATAACTTCGGCAGGCAACCTAAAAATCTTTTTTTTTTTCTCGTGACAGATTCTGCAAACGCTTTAATGAGACCGGAGTTGGCCGAGTTGCCCCTCTCGGGTTCATCCCTTTGGCCGTGATATACCGGTAATATAATTTTAATTTGCTGGCAAAGCCACTGTAAAAGTCTCGCCTTCTGACAAGCTGTCAATTATTGCGATGCGATACTTCTAAAGACGTAAACTGACCAATCACGTGAGGCGGTAGATCTAAGACAAAGATACCGTGTTGACCCAATTCGTTTATTGATCAAAGTGTGAAATACTGACAAGTGCCGTATGCTACTGCTGATTAACGACCTACGGTAGTGGGGATTAAGAAGGTGTGAAATTCCAGGTAAATGTGAGGTTGCATTTACGATGATTTTATTGATTTCTAGTTCAAATAAACAGTCCCTCTGTAGCTCTGTCAAAGGTGCGAGCAATGCGTGGCTTCTTCATAACTTGCAACAACTGACATTAGAGGAGATTTTAAAGAAGTACAGCCGGCAAAAATAACGCGTCCGCGGGAATCCTCGGAATGCAAATATTGGCGTCCGGGCCGAAATTTTCGCGTCATGGGACGCTGAATTCGGCGTCCCCGAGATCCCTGGACTATATATATAAATAGATACCGATGCAAAAGCATGGTGATGCAAAATGTTAAGATTGCAGCACTATTGCTAACTCCAGTTTTACCAAATTGCACAAATAAAAATCAGAATACCCAATTAAAAGCAAAATCAGTGGGTAATGCAAGTTGCATTACCCAATTAAAATTCAGAATACCCAATTAACAAAAAAATCAGTGGGTAATACCCAATTAACAATAAATTCTTATCTGGAGCCCTGCGCTTCACACCTGAAAGACCCCTTTTATTACTTTTATTACTTCAGTGATCTAAGAACGATTGATTCAAACATTGCCCCAAGGGTAAAACTTAGAATTTATATATCTAAAACAGCATCTTAAAATGTAATGTATACATCGATTTCAATTTTAAGTTAGCTTAAAGTGGCAGTGATGTTTTCTCTTAGTTACAACTAATTGTAATTGAACAACAACATGTTTGTGTACATTAATGTTAACAAATTTTTTCACTCAGCAAAAACTAAAATCAAAATCCCAGAAATACTTAAGTTTTGTGACAAAATCAGAGCTCTAGATAAGAGGGAGTCTTTGATAATAATTCAGGATAATTTTACTTAATTCTCATCGAAACCATATGTTGTGACCTCTCATCTGAACCGTCTTGATGAGACGGTTCAGATGAGGGGTCACAACATATGCTTTTATGCAGAATTAACATAAATTATCCCTAATTATCACCGAATACTCCCTCTTATCTAGAGCTCTGAAAATTAAGGCAACATACTCCCAGTAAAAAGTCAATGTTTTTGATCAGTGTTCACTCTTCCAGAACTTTCATTAAAATTTCCAAATTAATTTTCAGCAGGAGGTATGTTTCAACTATCATAACAAGACAGATGACTAAGCTGGAAGTATTTTCAACCTAAAATGAACAGTGAAGAAAATGTTGTATGTTTTCATCATGCCCTTAACCATGGGGGCAATACCAATTTCTCAGCCAGTGTGATTGACCGAGCCAGTCAGTTACCACACCTGGTTAACTATGTTTTCAAGCATGTTACAAAAGTAACGAAACGAAAGAGTCATAGTTACCAAATGACCTGGTCATCGTGGCTAAACTTGTTTAGCCCTGATGACCAGGTTGTTTGGTAACTATGAATCTTTTTTGTTTCGTAACAGCTCTTTTTCATTTGGTAACAGCCCTTGTATACACATAGTTAGCCAGGGGTGGATACCATACATGCAAAAGCGGCTGTTGACCGACACAACGGACTTCAGTATTAGCTCTGTTGCCAGTCATTAACAGTAGTATCCTTTATTGCTATTGGTATTGCTTATGATGGAATTTTCAATCGACAGCCACTTTACACAGTACCACATTGGTAATGACAGGATATGTAAGCTTATTGGTACTACTCCCGTGGTTAACACTTTTGAGGCCATTCGAAGTGCCAAGCATTTTGCTGATAATTTCCACTCCTAGCTAGGTTATCAAATTCAAGCTCAATTTCACAGTACAAGCACACATGAGACAAACCTGCAAATCTGAACAAAAGTCACACATGACACAAGTGTACAAATCTGAACAAGAGTTGTTTTTCAGAATCTGAACAAAAGTCACACTTGACACAAGTGTGCAAATCTGAACAACAGTCGTTTTACAGAATCTGAACAAAGTCACACATGACACAAGTGTGCAAATCTGAACAACAATTGTTTTTCAGAATCTGAACAAAAGTCACACATGACACAAGTGTACAAATCTGAACAACAGTTGTTTTTCAGAATCTGAACAGAAGTCACACATGACACAAGTGTGCAAATCTGAACAACAATAATTGTTGTTCAGATTTGCACACCTGTCTCAAGTGTGCTTGTACTGTGCTTTTGAGCTTGGAGTTGATCTGATCGTCAAATTAGTTTTGACTCTTGTTGCACTTATGGTGTCAAGTGGCAGTGGAAATATCAATACCATCATTCTGATATTATTTTCATTTGCTGTAAAATCTCGTAAAATTAATGAGACCCAATTCTATACTCTGCTCAATGCGTCCATTCAATCTGTAATGACTCGAAATATACAACAGATCTTCAATGCCTCATATCCTGATGGTTCTTTAACCCTGCCTGACTAGAACTCGATCCTGGGTCCCTAGAGGTCACTTTATGTACCATCTTACCCTGGATGGCTAGAACTATCTATGCCTGGAACTAATTTTCATGGCTCAAAGCCTGTTTGAACCACTGAAGTTCTATTGTACTGACAAAAGTGCACAAGCAAACAGTGTCAATCCATTTCAGACTGCTCCTTAAATTGATCGTAATCTGCTCAGACTGACATTCAAAATTTTTGACTTATTGTTGGATAGTAAAATGAACTTATTCAAATATTAGGTTGACTACAATAAACTGTCAGGAACCCTGGAAGCTCAGTGGGTTAAGCTCTAGCCTGCTAAGCTAGCTGCCCTATCTTGCTGGGGTGGAATGTTTTTCCACTGTAAATGGGGGTCCACTGCACACAGCTTGTCATTACCCCCCTTCCATTAGCTTAATATGACTGAAATACTGTTGAAAGGGCCATAAAACCAATTCATCTATTTTGCAGTATCCATGCCAACTGATTTGTTTTACACCAGTTGATTCTTTAGGTTTATGGGTAACACAGCCATGTTTCTCCACAATTTTTCTCAAAGGAATGTCTTTTTTTTGCAACTTCCTGTTAATACCCTGAATGATGAAGTCCGTCCATAAAGGGGTCTACTTTAAAAGGAAAGAATTTGCTCCTAAGGCAACAAATTCTTTTCTTTATAAGTTGACCCCATTGAAAAGAGTGTCACGAGTTGCTTCCACAGAATGTGTAGCCATACATCTTACAAAGATCCAAATACCGTATTATAATCCTAATAAACGCCACTGCTCTAATGACCGCCTCCTGTCTCTTTTCCAAAAATAATGTTATATTAATTTCCATGAATTCCTGTTTGGTTTAAACAATATTATTTAAGAAAATAACATGCATGTTACAAGGTGTACATAGTTCGTAATTGAGGATCTGAACGAAAGCTGTGAGCTTATAAAGTCCATCTCCTCTGGACTTTAGAGGACTTTGGAGGAATTCCTGTTTGCTTCCTTGGATGATGTAGCTCTTTGACATGAGGTCTACTCTTAAAGGAAAGACTTTGCTCCTAGACTGAAAAGGCACGCAAAAATAGTAGAGTTGCTTCCCCTGTAAGCATACCCATTCACTTTAATAGTTTATTTTGTTTGATTCACTACACATAAGGCTCTAAATAATGTCCCATCCTTTTTGTAAAACGCAATGCCCCGGGACGTTTATTAGGATCAATACAATATGCTTTGCAGCATGTACACACAGCAAATGTTGAACCATCTTTACTTTTTGCAAACAATGTATAGAACCCCAGGATTCACAGTCGTATATCTTGGCATCTGCGTAGATTCGCATGCTGTTCCAAGTTATTGCTGTATATACATGGTAAAGACAGCAATAGACAGTGACTAATGATGCTGTGGGGCAAAGTTTCTTATCAGCTAGTTTTGACTTCTGGGTCCTGGTGTAGATCCAGCCTGACTAAACAACAACAAATTTTCTGTGAGCTTTTTTATCTCCTCCGTAATAAGCAGGAGCTGGTCCTAATGAGGTGCCATAACATGATGTTTTATATGAGGAGAACTATCCAAAAATCCATTATTATCCCTTACCAAGATGAATCAATACCTTTTCAGGGTAAGCAATCCTGCCATTTTCACTTTTGCCTCCCTTCGCAATGGGATTCAACTCTTATATGAGCCACAACACGTCAAAACCAACAATGTGATTCTGCAACCAGTGCAGACTCAGATCAACCTGGGTATCCCCCAGTCTGATCAGTCTTTGCTGTCCGCATGGAGGTAGCTTAGACCCTTAGCTACCCTTTAAGTGCTAAGCAAAGAGTCTGATCAGACTGGGTGACTGCCCAGGCTGATCTGAGTCTGCACTGGGTGCACAACCACTTTGTTGGTTTTCTCGTGTCCCAGCTCAAATTGTTAAGCTCTCAGGAATGAGCAACAAGTTCTTTTAATAGTAGACCTCATTTCTGAGGGGCTTATCGATCAGCCTCAAGGGAAGCTAATAGGAAGTCACAAAAGTTGTTCCCCTTTGTAAAAATGGCAGAAAAACAAGTTGAACTCACACATCTTAGCTGAAAGGTCTAGGTAGCTGAGCCCAACAAAAAATAAAGACTAAAAAGTGGAAATAAAACACAAAGCACGTTTTCTGCATTTAATGCTCATGTTGTGGCATACAAAACATTGGCAGTTGAAGGCAAGATGCAAAGGAACTTATGGTTCTCACTCAGATTCTGAAAACACAAAAGAACTCATGGTTCTCACTCAGATTCTGAAAGAAGAAGTCCCAGAGGCACATTTTGCGAAAAACAGGATCCCCATAATTTTGGGCAATTTCCAAAAACATTGGAGTCCAAGCCAAAAAATAGGAGTCTGGGACTGCAGATCTTGAGTCAATGGACTATTATGGAGAGCCCTGGTTAAACTGAGTGACAGGCAGGAAGACATCTGGATACATGACCGTGACTAGGCTGCACATGCTTAAACTCTAGCTTAACCTGGACAGAGATGCCAGCAAAAATACTGTATATAACCCAGATCAGACCACTCCATTCAAACAGTCTGATATGAGGCTGCACTCTTGCCCGAAAAACAGACCATAAAAAATGGTCATGGCAGCTAATACATGTATTTAAGGTGAATCAAGGTACACTTTCACGTTTCATTTTGACTTCCATTCTCGATGAGGATCACCTCTAAAAGAAAATAATTTGCTCCCCTAAGAGCAAATTTTTCTTATAAGGCAGCAACAACATTGAAAATGTGCAGCCTAATACAGATCATGGCTTGTCAAAAAACAAAACCCTTTTTGCATTACCATTCTTATTTGGTTATAAGGCAGGGATTTGTCCTTCCAAAACAATCTCAAAGATCTAGATCCATCTCTAGATCCATCTTGTAAGAAGGATCTACAGCTTTGAGACTTTTTAAGAAGAGGATTCCTATAGCTGGACACAAGACTGATTTACATTCTTGAGGTAGTTTTGGAAGGATAAGCTCTTGTCTTTTCAGCCAATAAATATGGTATAGGTTTAGACTAACCCGGTTTTTGAAAGTGACTCTTCATACAAACGCATGAGAACTCGTTGGAGTACAGTATTCATTCTGATATATTTGGATATGACATGCACTTTCCCCTCTAAAACCATCCCATACAATTTAGATCTGTCTTAAAAGAGGGCTCTACACTTTGGGCTTATCTTGAAAGAGAAAACTCATCTTATGGTTGAATAACTCTAGACAGACTTAGATATTTAACCCATTCCATTTAGGGGTATCTTGGCAAACAGTGTGGATCCAGATCAGGCCCCACAAACGTGGGGCCTGTTCTGAGATCCAAACTGTTTGCTGTCAAGACATCATTCCTACAAGAGTTAGTTAGACCAATATTGTCAAAACATTCTTGATTTCTGATGCTGACGACAATTTCAGCAGACGACAAAAAATACCCAGAATTCAATGGGTTAAGGTCATTCTAGAGGGGTTAAAACCCTGTGTTACAGTAACATCATTACCATGACATAAACTAGGATTTTGTTGTTGTTGTTGTGTTGTTGCTTTATGTCCATGGTAAACAGCTATGGTCATTTGGGACAGTCAGTTAAACTATCCACACTATTCCTGGGTCCTAAGCCTTTAACCAGTACTAAGTGCGAATACTTTCACCAGTCACTGACAACTGCCCTTCTTGAATTGGTGGAAGAAGAAACGCAAGTAAGTGGCAAGACCGGGTATCAAATCCAGGACCTCTGGCTCTTCAGTCAGACTGTGCTATGTGGCCCAGATTCAACTAGAAGAATCCAGATTTTTCATTTTTTGAGATCCCAGTACAACCTATAGAGCAATCACAACCTCAAAAGTTTGCTTTAAATATCGATTTTGAGCTTTCTGTATGATTTTATTCCTGTATTGTTCATCTTTCAGTATCTCCAAAAGAATATATTGCATAGCACATATACTTTTACATTGCATAGTATTACAAATTAGCAGTGAAGCTTTATAAATATATGCTGCTTCATGATCTTTTAGCAGTTCAAACACAAGCACCGTTGATATGGGCATTACTGTAATGTGTCTAATGTTTGGGTCACCTAAAGATAGGTAATTTTCCATTTGGGACAAATGGAAAATTAATTATTTCTAGGAGTCCCAATTAAGAATACCTATAAGCACATTATGTTAAGTGAGCTTTTCTAAACCTCTTAAATAATTGGCACTATTTGAAAGACAAAATTATGCTGACAAACTGTCTTAAAGCCCACTGAATTCAAATTCTTTTTGAGGTTAACCAATGAATTCAGATTCAGGTTATCTATTTCCGAAAATGTACCCACGGGGTAAATTAAGTACATGTTCTTCATTTGCAGTTGTCACAAATTCATTAAAGACAGTATGTACACTTTCATGTGGAGCAGAATCTGGGCCAGGAGTTCCAGATTCAGATTCATTAGCTTCCTGCACTGGAGAGAGAGGACCAAACCCATTCATGTTCTCATTATCTTGGTCAACATCAACCAATGGTTCAAGTACCACATCAGTTGAAATGTCGCTTGTTTCTACCACAGTTTCACTACCATTTTCAACATAATTTGATTCAAAAGTATCCTCAGTTTCCTCAATCTCAAAGTCCACGGGACTTGGCGGAGGACTAGGATTTTCCTCCAGTGCTTTTTGAATCATGCGCATTTCTTCAATGTCTAACTGACTTGTATCTATTGGAACTTGTGCATATGCATGTCTCTGCTGAAGCCGTGTACGGATTTCTTCAGCTTCTTCAAGAATGTCCTCATGTCTGGATCCTTGTCGACCCAATCTTGATTCAAGTGAACCATGCCTCACTAATCTGCCAGTTGGCGTTCCTTCATATTGAAACCTTGATGATCTTGATTCCTGAACTGATGTTGAACGTGTTAGTAAGGCTGATTGAGATCTTGTCGCAAAGTCTGACCTAGTTAAAGCACCAACTGGGTTTATCTGGTCCCTTGTTTCAGTAACAGTCTCAACAGTATTTACAACTGAAGGAGTTTCAGCAGTATCTGTCACGGTAATATGCAATCCATTTAGTCTTGAAGTTTCTGTAGATGTCAGTACTGAGTCTAGCCGGGAACTTGGAGTCCTTGTGTCATATGTACTTTCAGACTGTTCATTGCTTTCATAATCATATATAGATTTACACTTTCTTGTTAGTTTGAAACTGTTCAACTTTGGTCTTGGTCTGGGTTTTGTGTAATAACTAACGTGCTTGAATCTCTCTTCTATTGCTTCTATTGTGTATGATGGATCTATACCCAACTTTTTAAATTTCTTTATATTTGAATCAGTATCATCCAATGCTGTGTTTTCGTTTTCACCTGTATTGCCATTATTACCACTAGATGTTTCTTCATCATTATTATTTCCACAAGAACCTTCCCTTGATTTAGAATTTTTTATAAGCTCCCTTAGTTTATTGAATCTTTCTTCTGGATCACCAGGTATATCTATTACAGATTCATTAGAAGTGTCACTGTTATTTGTTGGAGAATCAGATTTGTAATTAATAACTACTGATGGGGCTTTGTTGTCTTTAGTTGCTTTCAACAAAGGATGTTTTTTCTCTAACCAGTGACTATGTCCTTTGTCATCAATATATACAACTGCTTCATCACTTAAAGCCAGAACTGGTCTTGTATTGTTTTCATGTATTTCAATTTTCCGGGAATAGTTTGACCTAAAGGAGGAATACTGGAATGAGCCCCTTGACAGTCCATTATTATCAGTATCTCTTGGTCCTATGTCAGAAGAAATACTCTGGTTATTAGGACCAGAACTACTTGAATTCAAAGCCATTGCTTCACGTACATCAGCTGTAGTGATGCCAATAGTTTGGCGTCTTCTTTCCGTCATCCTACTTCTTCTAGCCTCATTTCTACCATTTCTAGCACTCAGTGCTATATCTGCCGGATTAGACATCATGAATCTTTGATAATTTGTTGATGTGTTGGTTGTGCCCTCTCTTGTCGCTGAAGAGCTTCTTGTACCATTTCCTCTATCACCCGAGTCTGATAAGTTGGAATTAGATCCTCGTGAAAAACTAAGGTCAGCAACAATGCCTGCAAATGGGTCACTTGAACCTCCACCTAATTCATCCTGCCCTCTTCTTGTGATTCTAGGTGTACTGGAGCCTGAATTTGGCTGACTACTTTCCTGATCACCAGCCAGGTCTGCAGTTCTCCTACCAACTTGAGAACTCCGGATGTTTTCTCCAGAATCATTCCTCCTTGTGCCAAATGTAGATCCTGCTATGTTCTCCCTAGATTCAGGTGTCAGTGAACCAAAAATATTACTCCTGGATGATTCAAATGCTTCCCTGAAATTCTGAATATCTTGTGCAATCTGAATGTTAGTATCACCTGTGTGAAAGCTAGCTGATCTTCTGGGATGCTCACGTGCTCTTCTTTGAGCTGAGGGCCTCTGAGATTGCGTCATTTGAACAATTCTGTCTCGTATTGACAATCTAGCATTTGGTTGTTCTGGCTGTGGGTTACGAGCTGCATTCCTGTCAAGACGTGCCTGCTCCAAACTCTGGACTCTCTGCAGTCTCTCTTCCAAAGCATCTGCATCTGCCTGGGAGTCCATAGCACTCTCTAAGCTTGAAGCAAACTGAGCTTCAAAATCTGTCATGGTTGAAGTGTTAGATTCCTATGCAATAAGATTCAAAGACAGAAATTTAATATACAATATAACATGTCATTAAACTGCCAATTTTCTGCTGAAACAGCTATCACAACAATTTTTACTAATAGCTTTTATCAAAGAATGGTCCTTTACAGAAAGTCTTGTACATTCAGCTCATTTGAAAGACAAACTGCACAGTATGACAGTTCATTTACATAATTCTGCCATATACAACACAGATTCTCGTCATCTATTTTCTTTCATCATTTTCGATTTCAAACAAAGCCTTTGTCTCTTTATAGCTTCATAGTCTAACACCTGCTCTCCCTAAAAAAAACATTTTATCCATGTATTTGAGAATGTCAAAGATCACATCTCTGCCATTATGCTGTAGAAAAGCCCATTAACTCTTTTATTAGCTGTAGTGCAATCCAAATTATTCCAAACTCCCGTCTAGACATCTGAAGTCTAAAGTTCGATATGTATATGGTCTACAGTACAGTCTACATAAAGTATAAATCTTGCCTTTAAGGCAGTCGACAGATGTAATTAAGCTTGCATATGTCAAACAATTCTTCTATAAATATCTACAGTCATTACTTTTGAATATCAATACAAAGTTTTCTTTCTTCTGCAAACTGTATCCTCAGACTTTTGTTTTAATTCCCTTAAGCCAATCTTAAAAAGTTTCACAAGATAATTCTAATGACATAATTTCCAACTTTTGGGAGCAATGCCCTTCCTTTAATAGTTAATGTTTGTAGTATGCTCCTAAAAATAAACTGTCAACAACTTAATATATACAAGTCCAAAATATAACGGTAACTTTGTCCTGGCCCTTTTTTAATCCATTTAAAAGTGCTGAATTACAATTTCCCACTGTCCAACACTTTATAAATTCCCTAGAGCCCAATTCTTAATAACAGTCCTCTCCTGTTCTTACAGACATGTACATTGTCACTGATTCATCCCATCTTCATGGCCTTCAAATTTTATGAGTCTTTGTGTTTACGGATTTTAAATTTTCCTTTCATGGCGAAACGTCACTGTTAATACAACTCAAGTGGAGAAGCGTAAAATCCCTCCAAAATGCCATACATTATACATCATCTAAGCCCACACGGTATTAATACACAAAATTCAAACACAAAACACTATGTAGAATGGTTCCCTGATAATCCCCATTCAACAGTCAGGAGTTTGATTTAAGATCAGCGACCAGTCTATGCTGTATATAGGTATACAGGTAAGAAATGACAGTTCAGCATTAGAACAGTGTCACACAAAAAAGAAGGCTTGACGTCTCTGCGAACAGTACAGACCCAAACCAGTCTGTCAGCTGGAGCCTATGTCTTGTGTCTGCAGATTCTTCAAGGTACAATGTTGGTGTGACAAATACCGAAGACTAAGACCAGACTGCATGGATGCACAGTCTGTGCATCCATGCAGACTGGTCTGAGCTTTTGCCATTTGCATATACATTAAGGACCTTATTTGTATGTCGCTGCTCATTATTATTTGATCAGGTGACAAATCAAACAGTCAAAACATGGGAAAAGATATTTCAGAGTATAACTGGATACTTTATCCATTACCGTAATAATTTCCAAACATGGACTCTTCCACCATCAAATCTGGAAGAGTCCATTTTTGTTATCAGGTGATATTTAATCAAACTGTAGGTCAATGGCAAACAAGCAAACCCAGATTTTAACTCTCTATGCCCAGCCTGATCTGAGCCTCCACTATATTTTGCTCAGTTATTTGTGTCACCATGTACACCCTATGGAAACGGTGACAATGGTACCTGGTGAAAATTCGGGGGTGAATTGGTATACAGTGTAAATTCGGACGAAGTGTAAGTGTGAAGTCGGGATTTTCTTTGTTTAAACGGTATGTACTTTTGATCTTCTCAATTTTGTGTTCCCGGCATGGCCAAGCAATGTTAAAAAGTAAAGATCTACTTATTGCAGGAGCTATAGAAATCAATTTTGTCATATGGGATGACAGCATGCTATGAAATTTTTTTTAATGATAGCCGCAATTTGGCGCCCCGTTTCTCAGGCTGTGTGTAAAAAGGTAGGAAAATCTGATTTTGTACAGTTTGATTTTGATTTTCTAACAAACGCAAATGGTCAGAGAGCTCATTTTGATATATGTACCCGAAGCTTTAAATACTTGATAATACCCCCAAAAATAAAAAATCATTCAGCATGGAAAAAGGATATAATGCCACGGGACTGTATACAGTGCGAGTCGTCGGGTATGTGGAGTGAATCATCGGATAAAAGTTTGTGAATCATCGGACATGTATTCGTTTTGAGGGCAATTTTGGATAAAAAAACGAGACTTCTCATTGTCTTATGGAAATTTGACATCGCGATTCATGTTCTGAGCAGTCTAGGTCAATTGTAAAAGTCTTATAGCAATGGAATACATATATTAACGACTGATACACCAGCGGCCAGTGTGTCATCATATAAAAGTAGGCGTATAAATTGTCTTAGACGGAACGGGAAAATCGTCTTTACAAACGTAGTGGGAGAGTACTACAAAATCTATAAATTTTGGTTGGCCGGCTCTGCAGCTGATGTGAGAAGCATGGGCGTTTTATCCCCGTATTTCCTTTCTCTCCTGTTCTTCTTCATTATTAAAGGTATTTTCCCATTGATCAACTTGATCGCCTCGATTGCCCGAATTCTCCAACCAAGTTCGACCAATTATTTGATCGGGCTAGTAGAGGACTTTTTCTCGACCGTACAAGACCCAAACATGACCACTCACGACTACACCACATCAACCCGACAATCAGCCAGATCTCTATGCGGTCATCTCGATCCCTACACGATCTCTACACGATCTCTATTCGACCAAATTGACCTATATTTTTAGTCATATATGGCCACTGTAGACAATCTTAGTCTAAAAACTTCAATTTGTCAAGGAGAACCAGGCTGCTCTTGCTCCCTGGTATGCTTGAAAGGGTAGTGGTGATGCCGACTTTCTTTCCCTCCCGTCTAAGCCTCTTGAGGGCTTGGTGGAGGTGATGTGGTTGTGACTTCCTTATCAAAGAGGCAGCATCTGTCTCTTTGCGGGATTTTAGTAGTTGTAGTTGTGATCTTTTTATGCTAGTACGGCTTAGGATATTGTCAGTACTGCATACCTTGTTTGAAGGATGGCATTGCGCTCGTGTAAGGTTGGGTAGCTATCCAGTGCGGTCAACTAGCAATCAGGTAGTGGTCAAGTTGATCTGGGCAACAAATTGAAAAGGGATCGCGTTGATCGGAAAGCAATAGGGTATTGGTCGAAGAGAGGTCGAGTTCATCGGATACTGATCCATATGTTTTTATCCCACACAAACTAGACAGCTACACGATCGTTTCCCGATTAAATCGATGTCTACTGAGCCAATGCTCGCTTCCCGAGCTTCTAGGGCTTGACTTCCTCGATCTCTACTCGAATTTATTGAAAAATGCCCAAAATTTTCGGGTAGGATGCCGGAGCGATGCCGAACAAGGCAGACCACCCCTGCCGATCTAGCTGGCTTGACGAGTTGAGCTTGTCGAGTTGATCTGATCGGCAGTGAGAACATACTATAAGTAGTTTGCCTCGACATAGCATGACAGTACGCTTTAAAAGAAAAACAGATTTAAACTTCATATCTCTTAGCAGTGATGTCAGAATGTTTGGGCGGGCCTAGACTGTGCGCTAAAGAACTTGCATAATTTGTCCAAGAAAGCACAAAGTGCTGTAAATGTGGTTTCTAGCCTCAGAAAAAAATATATAGTTTTCTTTGTGAGAGCTGATGTTTGAATGCATCCAGGGTAAGGACACTGATCATGGAGCGCAATATCGGTCTATTCCCATAATCTCGTAATTTGACATCGAATTTTGAACAACAAACATGATTATGCCTTGACGAGTCTTCTCTGGGCATGAGCATCCAGTCTGGGTCTGGCTCCAGCAGGCAAATGGCATCAAAACGACGTCGTACTAACGTCGGTGCGACGTAATAACGTCACACAGACGTCTGTGTGACGTCATTTCGACGTCATGTGCCCGCCTGGGTCAAAGTATGCGAAGCTTGCATATACAAAGAACCTGCGCAAGGAAAATGTCAGTATCAACGTTTTTTTCTTTTTTCTTTTTTTGTGAAATCATTCGCATTTGCCTGGCCTATGAAAATTTCAAAGTCGCATCGCACAGTTTTTCATGAATATAATAATAGATGAACACTTTGCTCTGAAATCAATGTTTACAAAAGAAATGAATGGAAAAAGGCCATGCGATACGTAATCGCTTGTGTAAATAATTATAAATGCCAAAAGTGTCAAGAATACCCAATATTCTCATTAGTCAAAATCGTGTATGTTTAAGAAACTCCCCATTGTATAGATTTTTTTGGTTGCTGTAAGTTCATCGGCTATATACGGACAATTCTGAGGTAAGGGGATAGAAATTTCAAGCATTAAATGCTGTTTTTACGAATCCCAATAAGGTTTCACACCCACTGGGCACACACTATTGAATCACCGTTGATCAAACATAATGACATTGAATAACGTTGATTCAATATTGATTCAAAATTGTGTGTCCCGTAGGACTTTTATCTCTACAATTAGATAATTAGATCATTGTATGGTCGATGTCGGCCTACGAGAGGAGCCCCGGTAGCTCAGGTTAAGCGCTGACCTACTAATCTAGCTATTCCGGATTCGAGCCCCGCTCGAGGTGGATATCTTTCCAACCGTAAACGGGGTTTCATTGCTCACATCCTTTCATTATCATCCTATGACTGAAATCCTATTGAACCGGACGAAAAATCGCAAGTCACCCATCCATCCGTGTCGGCCTACGGAAATTCTCTCATAAGTACGCAGTTTACTTCAAATTCATACTGTTGACACAAATTGGTGCCACATTTCATTTCTTAGGGGCTTTGGAGTCCCGTTAGCTTAGTAGGCTAGGGACGAGCCATTTATTATGAGGTGAGGGAGGGGGGGGGGGGGGGGGGGGGGGGCGGGTACATTTTCATACGAGTCCCCAAAATTTTTCCGACCCCCCCCCAGTCTCACCAGAATTTGTTTTCCGACCCCCCCCCCCCCCCCCCCCCCCAGATAGGTGACAAAATAGTTTATGACCCCCCCCCCCCACCATCCCAACTCCCCAGCTACCCTTCACCCACATACCTGTATTACCTTTTATTAAGTCAGACTGACCTTAATCCAACCAGTATGAAACACAAAGAACATTTTCTTACTTTGACAGGTTAATAAATCATGCAGGTTAATGGTCATTGAATTTTGTCAGCATATTTTGATGTTTTGCACTTTTCTTCCAGAAATTTGTTGTTGAATGTTCAATAAAACTGTTAATAATAGTAATGGAGGGGGTCTGGGGGCGCAGCCCGCAGAAGCCACAATAGCTTTGCTGATGACAAAGCAACTGGAGAGCTGATATTACATATGAAGGCATTAAATTTAATCCAGAACAAAATCATCTGCTCGACATGATTTTATAGACAATTTGCGTACTGTCTTACTAGCAAATTTATGAAAAATATTTTTTTTTTGGGATAAGAAGCGCCCAAGTTTTGTGTGTCTTTTCTATAAATGTCCCTAACCTTGAGTTTAAGTTTACAAGAATATAAGTAATGGGCAAAGCCCCCCAGAAGCTGAGACATTTTTAAAAAACAGAAGACTGATGGAAGAGTTCTGACCCCCCAATATGCTGAATAAAATATATGACCCCCCCCCCCTGCTCCATGGCTTTTTTATTTCCGACCCCCCCCCCCCCCCCAGTACATCACACAAAAAAATTCGACCCCCCCCCCCTAAATGTACCCCCCCCCACCCACCTGACAATAAATGACTCGTCCCTTAAGCGCTGGCCTGTTGATCTAACGGTCCCGCGTTCGAGCGTAGGCAATTCTTTTCAATCGTAATCGGGTTCCATTGCACACAGCCTTTCATTATCACCCACCCATCGTCCTAATATGACTGAAAAACTAATAAAAAGTGATGTAAACTCGCAAGTCATCGACCCATCTATGTTTTAGGCATTCCTGTTTATGACATATGGACAAATTAATTCATTTTTCTTATTTTATATGAGCCTCGACACGAGAAAACCAACAATGTGGTTGTGCACCCAGCGAAGACTCAGATCAGCCTGGAAATCCGCCCAGTTTGATCAGAGTCTAAGCTACCTCCATGCGGACAGCGAAGACTGATCTATGTCTGCGCTGGGCGCAAAAACACATTGTTGGTTTTCTCGTCTTGCGGCTCATATAAACATTTTTTTTATTTATTCACTCAACTTCTCTTCTAATAAAGTGCTAAACCTTCCCTGAGGCTTTATCGCACTCTTGTGCCTATGTATGCAGAAGGGAAAAATGTATGCTGGTAGACGTCAGTCTGACGATACAGAACCATATATTGCATGGTTTGGCAACTGGTGCTCAGTTGATGGATGCAATATGCGGACAGGGGTATGACAGTGGGTCCAAAGATGATTTTGTAGATCATCACTAGTTTTGCGTTCGCTCTTCGTTCCATTCCCAGCCGAGGTAAGCTTTCTTCTGGCTGGGGCTGCGCCCCTTTGACAGAAGGGTCGATTTCCCGTTCGGGAAACAGGAAGAAAGTGCTTTTGAGATGCATGCCGGTATATATCGCAGTGCATGCCGATCCAGTTTGTTTCCCGAACGGGAAAAATTTTAGCCAATTATATGACTTTAGGGTGCCTCTATTTGGCATGGCTCGTGCATCTCAGTTTTGAACTAATACTTTATAACTACATGAATTTTTCTAAAAATTGTCCGAATCGGATTTTTTATTAGGGCCTTCAATTTTTTTTGACAGCAATTTGAAAACACCGGTGTCCATGATGAGAATTTTCTCAGTTCTGTTTCCCGTTGGGAAACACTTCCGCTTCACTCTTGTTTCCTTGTCTGTGTATAGACAACCGATGTAGTGAGATATGTCTAGTGTGATGCTAATGATGATGATGACTTGAGATTTTACGCCCCTTTTTAACAGTATTTCAGTTATATCAGGACGACGAGAGTCCGTGTGCAATAGACCCCGTATACCGTTGGAAAGATTCCCGTCTCCAGCAGGTCTCGAACCCGGGGCAGGTAGATTAACCGGCCAGCTACTGAGCCACCAGGGTATCACAAAAAAAAAGAAAAAAAAGAAACGTTACAGTGTGTAACAAATGCCACCGAAGGCCCCTTCAACTGACCTTTGAGCCCTAGTTGTGACCTTGACCTTCGGCATAGAACCTGAGTCTTGCACATGATATACATTCGCATTTCATTTTACTTTTCTGTAATGTTTAAATGCACTTTGGAAGTTTAAGAGGATTCAAGGAGACTTGATTCAACCACTAACCAAACTGTGTTGTGTCCTTCTCGTTAGGCTTTATCTTTCTTTAAAGTTTGCTTTGGTACTTTTCTGAGTAATTGCCGAGACATAATTTGACCTCTGATCCCAGATTGTCACCTTGACCTTGGATTTGGGATCATAAATATTGTGTGTAACATACCTTTTCATTATGATTTACCTTTCTGTGAAGTTTGATGACATTCACTTTAGCAGTTTTTAGCTCGCCTGAACGAAAGTTCAGGAAGAGCTATTGTTGTCACCCTGGCGTCGGCGTCCGCGTCCGGATTGGATGTTTTGGTTACAGTTTTTTAAAGACCTATATTTCCTTAACCCATAGATGGATTCATTTAATACTTGCACTGTAGTTAGATATTGGTCCAAAGTTTAACAACGTACCACCCCCACCCCTGTTTGTGACCTCGATGTCAAGGTCATGGACTTAGAAAATTGGGAGTTTTTTTAAACTGGATGTTTTGGTTAAAGTTCTATAAAGCCTAATATCTCCGTTACCCATGGATGGATTCCTTTGATACTTACACTGTAGTTAGATATTGGTCCAAAGTTTTTCGAAGTAATACCCCCTCCCCCCTCAGTGACCTTTATGTCAAGGTCATGGACTTAGAAAATTGTCTTTTTATTGATTGGATGTTTTGGTTAAAGTTTTTTAAAGACACATATCTCCTGAACCCATAGATGAATTCTTTTTATATTTGCACTGTAGTTAGATATTAGCCAAATGTTTTACAGCGTACTACCCCAGCTCTGCTCAGTGACCTTGATGTCAAGGTCAGAGACTTAGGAAATTTGGTCTTTATTAAAGTTTTCTAATAGCATACTGATTCATAATGCTTTGCAGAGATTTAGTTTACACTTGAACTGATGTTAGAATCTTTTTTGAGTTTTTACAAAACACTATATACTTACCCCACTACCCTACTGGATGACCTTAAAGTCAAGGTCATTGACTTTGAATTTTGGTTAAAGTTTTATATTTATGAAGACATAATTTCACAGTGCCACGATTGACTCAGTTGATACTTAAACTTGGACTGATGTTAGATAATGGTTCAAGGTTTGATACATCCTAGCCCCCCACCCCCACTTCTCCCCCCACCCCCTTAGTTCTTTGATATAAGCTCATGGACTTCGAAATTTCATGTGGATTTTTTTTATTTTAATTTTATTTTAAGACTTATTTCTGAGATAACTATTGTTTACAAATGTGTTGTCATTATGGACATGCTTGCCTGAATTTTATGCATAGAGTCCACACCACCGTAGCGACTGTGTGATGGGCAAGCACCTATTCAGGCGAGCTATGCTGTCAGGCGACAGCTCTTGTTTAGTTATCACAGAGGCGAGATATGACCTTTGACCCCTAATTGTGACATTGACCTTGAACTTGGCAAACCAAATCTTATGTGCAACACGCCTTCTCATTATGTTTCATCTTACTCTGAAGTTTCATTACGTTTGCTTCAGTAGTTTACAAGTAATCGCTGAGACCCAATTTTGAGACACAATTTGACTTTTGACCCAACTGTGGCCTTGACCTTGGGCGTGGGGACCTAAGTCTTGTGCGCGACACACTTTCTCATTATGTTTTATCTTTCTGTCAAGTTTCATCAAATTTGCTTCAGTAGTTTTAAAATTATCGCTGAGACATGATTTTGAGACACAATTTGACCTTTGACCCAATTGTGGCCTTGACCTTGGGCGTAGGGACCTCAGTCTTGCGCGAGACACACCTTCTCATTATGCTGTATCTTTCTGTGAAGTTTCATAAAATTTGCTTCAGTAGTTTTAAAGTTATCGCTGAGACACGATTTGTAACGGACGGACGGACTAACGGACGGACAGTCGGACGGACGGTGCGATTTTAATATGCCACCCGAAGTTCCTTCGGGGGCATAAAAAAGATACCGGGCAGCATATGTGACAGCACAGACTCAGATCAGACTTTTTTCTTTCATTATCTGAGCACCTCAGGGTCCAAAGACTATTCATCTGAGGGAAGACTGAGCCGATGATGTTTCTACGCGATACCGATCAGATCCTAATCTGGGTAAATTTGTATGATGTATTAAGCCACTCAGATAAATCAAACCCTTTTATGTATCCCGTATATCACATACACCCTCCATGAGGTCTAAATTAGGAAAGCAGTGTCAAAATACTTCTAAAACCTGTAATAATGATATTGTGTAAACAGTATCAAACTGACCGATCTCAATTTCAATAATTTAATGCGTCATTCACAAATTAAGCTTACATACTAGTCACAAAGGCCTGTCAGATTCAAGGATTTCGAATGTTAACACTGGATTTTTTAGTCACAAATTTTGGACACTGCCTTATATCATATAAATTATGCAAGGCTGACAGTCGATTTAAACGCAAAGGGCGATCTGGCTCTGCAAATGCGAGAGCTTATCTGAATCTCTCTTTGCACATGTAGAATATGTTCAGCAGGCGCACAACATTGAACGCAACATCGAATCAATGTTGATTCAACGTCATGACATTGAATCAGCGTTGATTTAATGTTGATTCAGTGTTGTGCCATTAGGTGTTGTATTATGTACTGTCAAATGTCGAGATTTGAAAGAAATTGTGGATTAAGACAAGGTCATTCAGTATGGGATAGTACAAGTATTACAGCGAAGATCCCAGGGGTGATGCTGTGGTTCCAGTGACATACTCCATATTTGCTCCACCAGAATACGAAGGGGATATAGTAACCCGACTCGGAGCCTGCCTTGAGTCAGCTAAACTGAACGTAAGTATAACGTTATTAGAACCGCTCAACAAGAAACTGAACTGTTGGACATTTAAAAACAGCTGGAGACTCACATCAGCTATCGCATTCTCGCAGCCTGATCCGCAACAAACAGTTTAGTTTGGGTGATTCCGGCTGCAGCCGGAAATCGTTTCCGTCATAAACAGGTTTTCGTCGCACACAGATTTTCATTATCACCCGCACATCGTCCTGATATGACTGATACTGCCAGAAAGGGCGTAAAATCGCAAGTCATCCGTTCATCCATTACTTTCCCCCACATCCCCTAGGTATTGGAATTTTTAACTATACGCTGGGTTATGCACATTATAACGCTCCGGCGCTATTCATCATGGTGTACCCTCTGTATAAATCACGTCGCTGTTGGTATTTTAACTAACATGATCAAAGTGAATGGGTATACTTTCAGAGGAACCCACCTTCCATCCGCATCGCTTCTCAAAAGGGGTCAACACGTAAATGAAACAGCTTACCGCTCTAGGAGCCAATTCTTTTAAGAGTAGTCAACCCCTTTTTTTGAAAGGTAGCATCGTCGCAGGAAATAACAACTGCAGAAACATAAGTAAAAGTGGCGGAAACATGGCAGTATAGCCCCAAACAGTATATTTTAGCCGCAACGAGAAACCCAACAATGTGGTTGTGCGTCCAGCGCAGACTCAGATCTGCCTGGGCATCCGCCCAGTCTGATTAGAAACTTCGCTGTCCACACGAAGGTAGCTTAGTCCCTTGGCTTCCCTTTACGCGTTTAGAAAGAGTCTGATCAGAATTGGCGGATGCCCAGGCTGATCTGAGTCTGGGCTGGGTGCACAAACACGCTGTTGGTTTTCTCGTGTCGCGGTTCATTTTTTATCCTTTCAGATTCAGCGACCTGGAGAACTGACGCCGCCAATGGTGAGACGGTCTGGCCAACCAGACACTCCGGACTGGAAGAAAGTGACATCCTGATCTGTGAATTGATATGTTTTATATTTTGAAATATAAGAATCCTAAGAATTGTCAGTTTTATATAAATTCTATACATATTCCTTACACTGTCTGCCATGACATTGATCGTGCGTAATTGTGCGTTTGCACATACGCCGAGTCGATGTCGTAGCAAACATTCTACAGGCAGTGGTTTGTTGAATTCTTTTAGTAATTTTGAGATTTTGGCTGTTTAGATTACTGAATTACTGATGACAGCCTGTCATCAGTAATTCAGTAGCCTGTATCGTGTAGCGTGTATCCCAGCGTTCCAGATGAGAAGTTTAACAAAGACAATTAGTGATAATTTTCCATTTTTTAATGAGAACATATGTTGTGAACCCTCATTGAAACCGTCTTATCGAGACGATTTAAATGAGGGGTAAAACGTATGTTTTGATGCAAACTAGAAAAATATCTCAGAATTACCCTCAATATCCCACCTCATCTCAAGCTATACGATGGGTACCAGTTTTAGGGCCTTGCCGGTCGGATATGCTGACAGGTGTGGAGTGTGTGAGCTTCTAAGACATAATTGGGCGGCTCGTGTCGTGTCGTGTGCTGTTCGGATCTGTTTGTATTAAGGTAGGTAAAGGTAAAGGTTTCCCATAGCCTAATAGCCATATGGGCAGTGAGGGTTAGAGGCCCACTGTATCTTGGGCACAGCTGACGAATAATTTCTGTTGGTCGTAGCGACGTCGTATCAACATCACTGAAACGTCATGTCAAGGTCGATGGGACATCGTCGCATGTTAGGTATGTATCTTCAAGCGGTATTGGCGCATCTCAGCCTAGACTCGGATGTGGCGGATCTGATCCTCGTCGGTCGTGGGGTGATCAATATTGCCCTTTTGGGAATGACCTCGTGCGCGCCTCTGCCTGTCTTGTGCTTAAAACTGGAATTGGGCGTTATAGGGATTGGCAAATGGGTTTTACTGCGAGACCGACGTCCGTGGCTCTTATAATGGCTTGCGTTGAACGGGTCTGTTTTAGGGTGTACGAGCTGATATTGCCTTCTGATTCATGTGACGTCGCATGTTTTGACAGTTTGGTATTGGTGTCACGTGGTAGTGTCGCATGGTGTGCATCGTTGCTTTGACATCGTCGCGAGATTATTCCATTCTATTTTATCCCATAAACTTACAAGGTCGTTGGGGCACCAAAGATGACTTCCAAACGGTCCCTTTCCGCCTTGTCCTGTTTTCAGCAGCCCTAGTTGCCCTGGCAAAGTCCATTCCTTTCCACTGCATCGTTGCTTTGACATCGTCGCGAAAATATTCTATTCTATCCAATAAACTTACAAGGTCGATGGGGCACCACAGATGACTTCCAAACGCTCCCTTTCCACCTCATCCTGTTTTCAGCTGCCCTAGTTGCGCTCGCATAGTCCATTCCTGTACACTTTTTTAATATTGTCTTCCCACGCTCTTCTTCTGTCTACCTCTTCTTTTTCCTTTCACTGCGCTCTGTCGAATTGCCTTTGCTGAACCAGAACACCTTGAGACATGGCCAAACCACCTTAGTTTCCGATTCTTGACAATGGTCTGGAGTTCATTTATTCCCGAAAGCTGCTTGGATCGTCCTCAAAAATAAAATACCTGTACAGGGCAATATCTGCAGACCACTTAAATTTAGAGTTCCTTTAATATCCACAGTATGCACTAAATAATATCAGAAGAAAAAACTGACTTATACCTCAATCTGCAAAATGTACAAAAAGCGATTCAGATAAAAAGAATCAGATCGCTTTTTTATTTTCAATAGTTGGTATGGTATAAGGCAGTTAACATCTCCAAATCAAACTAGCATCTGCGAATTAGATTCTGGTCATTTTGTATAAAAGGCGTTGTTAAACCGTTTAACCGTGAAAACCAATTTGTATGTTTACATAGTGTCATTAAAATGGATTTGCAAGGTCCTCGCTTTAGAAATTTAAGTAATACCACCCTGGATTGTGTATAAGGCAAAACTCTTGATAAAAATTGTGTCATAATACAGTGGCTGTAAAATATTCAGTTTGTCCAAAACGATAAAGAGATTTACATGTACCGTGTAAATATGAGACCGCATGAGAAAAGGGGCCTTTGGCTCTTGTTGCCTTTGCGAACATCAGCTGTTCCAATCAACCTGAACAACTGAGCAAAATGACCAGCCCCTTTTCACTTTTGACTTACCCATTCCTTGCTTTATTCGAACCAGCATGAGTTTGAAAGCGCAGTCTTATCTTTGTCCATTGTGTCTTATGCCATGTGTTACATGCATTACGAGATAGACGAATCAGCACCCCCCCCCCCACACACACACACACACAAACACACACACAAACACACCCCTTCCTGGTCTTTCGGATGAGGTTTTAAACCGAAGTCCCATCTTCGTATGTCCATAGAAAGTTAAACATGTATGCCTACTCACTCACTCATTTGACGTCGTAATTACGTGAAGAGGGCACATACAAACTGCGGTTTGGTGGTCTTATTACAGTTCTCCCTTTTGAACGGAAGTTTTTAGACCCTGAAAAAATTTATAGACCGATATGTATTGACCGTGATCAGTGTTGTCCAAGACATTGACTAATCTGGGTATGACTTATTCGTTGTATGGAATATATGCGTGAAAATTCTCAGTATGGTCACATGTGATTTCAGCTGCAGTCAGCAAAATAAATACATGTAGAAAAAAATTCCGACTGGAAAGACCGGCTAGCAGTTCAAAATATACCGTTATGTACATCTGAAGCACTTTCCTTTTGTTTTCGGATCGCGAAATCACCCGGCTGTTGGAGAAAAAATGTTCCGCTGAAGCAGGCGCTTGGGGGGAGGGGGGAGGGCGTGACCAGTGTTGCACATTTCATTACCGGTCATGCATGGACTCAGTTGAAGCGAGTCAGCTATATTTTGGCTGTGTATCCAAAACAGTACCTACCATATTCGATCAAATTCCAGAAAATGTTTTCAAGCACCCGCAAAGAAATAAGGGTAAATGGACAGGCCGCCATTTGCCAGTTGTTTTATAGTAAAATATACGAGTCTTTTAAAGTGTAGAAGAAACCAGATGTTTTCAGGAAACGATCTTTAATAACAGAAGATTTTAAACACACACAAAAAATGACATGAAATATTCAGTTATTCATTTTAAACCTATGGGAAGAGTTTTCTTTTCCTGTCACAATATTTTTTCACAGCTTACATTCGAGAAAGCTGTGTTTTTAGTTCCGAAGACTTCTCATATTAGCAGCGGACATACGCATGCTTGCAAAAAGCATGTCTACGTCCCCATTTACTTCGCAGAGCCTTTTCTGTCAGGGTTCATGGCATAGATCGCGATGTAAAATGACGGAGGCCAATAGAAAGGTAGCGAGAATTAATATTTTACTGATTAGAATTCATTACAAACTGGAAAACAAAAGTAGTCAGGGTAAAACTTCTTTTGCATACTGGCAGAAATTTGGTTGCTGTCCGATGATCTACTTCACCTGTCCGTTAATTCACCATATCACCATACACGAGCGTGAAACTCGGTTATCTCCTTGTTTTTTAACAATTTGCTCCCTGTCGATGATAAGGGGCTTACAAAGCCTCCCTAACTCTATCAAAACGCAGAGTTATTTTGATCCAGTCATTAAGTACACGTGGAACAATTAACAAAATTAGTTCAGCAAGGCGCCTGAGAATGTTTACCTGTAAAATGGGGCGCACTGTGGCGAGAACGCAGAAGATATTTTCAACAAACTTTTGCTATCAACAAATAAATAAAGAACATCTACAGCTCCTGCAAGTGCCCAAATTCTAAAATTCCACAGGAGTTAGTTATGCTTTTGCTTTAAATTGAAAGTAAACAAAATAAACACCTTCAAAACAGTATAAATCCCGAATTTTCTCTGGCTCTTCACCCGAATTTACACTTTATACCAGTTCTCCCCCGAGTTTTCACCAAGTATCGTTGTCACCGTTTCCATAGGGTGATGTAGCTAGCCATGACAAAGACCAGGCTACAAATCCATATTTTATTAATGTAATTATTTTAAATACTAGGCGCTCCGGTCGTGTAGTGGTTAACACACTAGACTACCAATCCAGGGGTCGCAGGTTTGATCCCCTGCTCCTCCCGTCTTTCGGTTCAGACTTTAATCCAAGGTCCCATCTCCATATGACCTATATATTGGTGGGACAGCAAACCCAAGTTCACTCCGTTATTCACTCACCTTAGCTACTGGGACAAAAGAGCTGGAGCAAATAGTGTACACCCAGATCAAACTGCTCCTGTAGGAGCAGTCTGATCAGGATCTGCACTATTTGTAATTCTACCAGCAAGTTTTTGATGCATCATCCAACGGTAATTACAGTCATCCTTTACAGAGTCTTAAATTAGGAAAATTATACTATATGTTGCTGACACAGCAAAAGTCGGATGGTCTTGACAGCCAGAGAAATTTTTTATCACCAAAATTCAGGTTATACTTGTTTATTTCTCAAACACAAAAAGAAAATCTCTTCTAAGGTGAAGGAAAATAATCATTTCCCTGATGAAATCAGTCTGATCTCTCATTGTTTTCACCTAAAAATTTTGCCTGAAGCAGGAAAAGAGGCCTCTTTTCCACTGGCACCCATGGTGTCTCCAGTGCTGAGCCACCAGGGAGGTTACATTGTTGTAGGCTATTATTATAGGCTAATGGTTTGAAAAGAAAGGACATTTATAAAATTGATCGACACAATCTGTTCAACCAAAGAGGTTTACAATGCCAAAAAACATAAAGTAAGGGTGACCAGATAAACAGAGGGAGGTCAGTGTGGGAGGTGCAACAAATTTTGTTGTTGTTATTTTTGTTGCATTTATTTGTAAGAGTACAGCACCAATGGCTACAAAACTTTTGTCTTGAAAAATATGTTCCATAGCTTTTTCTGACATTTTCCAATTTCTCAATGACATCTCCTCAGCACTTAATGCACCAAATATGAAAATAGTTGCATTTGCAAACAGCGTAGATCCAGAAGAACCGGCTCAAAATAAGCCACCTCATCTGTATCTACATGGTTTGCCCTCTAGTCTTTGAAGTTTCAATCTGACAAAGCTTGGATGAAACTTTTTTGAAATTTCGATGACACAAATTTTGTCATCTGCTTTTTTGGCACTTTCAGGGTTAGTATCATCTTGTGATGACTAAACGAGGGGAATAAATGTTTTTCTGGAGAATCAACAGAAATTAATTCAGAAGTAACATAAAACAGCATCTGCCTGGCCAAATGGTTAGGGTTCCAGACTTATGATCGCGGGGTCACAGGTTCAAGTGCTGCTGCAGGCAAAATTCTATTGAAACCTACATATCACTTCTTTGAACATAGCCCTTCATAATCAGTCTTGTCACATTGTCCTGATATGACTGAAATATTGTTGAAAAGGACTTAGAACTGTCAAGTTTTACATCCATCAATTCTTTTTTCTCTACTAGCATCTAACTGAAAAGATTCCAAGAAGCAGACTAGACACTGTAAGGCTGTCTTTTTTTTTTTTTTTTTTTTTGCAGAATTCACAGAGATATAAATTCAAAACATAACGAAGTGGTTGTGCGCCCAGCTCAGATTCAGATCAGCCTGGGCATCTGCCCAGTCTTATCAGAGTCTTCACTGTCCGCATGGAGCTAGCTTAGACCCTTAGCTAGCCTTTAAGCACTGAGCAAAGAGTATGATCAGAATGGGCCGATGCCCAGGCTGATCTGAGTCTACGCTGGGCACACAACCACTTGGTTGATTTTTTGGTGTTGCGGCTCATATCTTAGTCTCTTTGAATACAGTATGTTCTAGTTTTATTTCTTCATATTTTTTCACTCTCTTTGCCTCATCTAAACCGATATCATACCATCTCATAATATATAACAACCACTGTAGCATATTATAACCAGATAAGGAAGAGGCACCCTGTGTCGTTCACTAACACCTACATTAATTTATGAATTATGAATATTCTCTCAGGCGAGAAGAAATCGGAATACTCTTACTGTGACAAATAAACAAGAAGTATATGTCCTTATACAAAAATTATATGTCGCTCAGCAAATTTTTGGAAAGCAGGATAACTAGCAAGAATATTTATATGCACTAATGTTTTGCTGTTCAGGGTTGTTTCCCTTGACAATAATTCAGTGAAAAATGTACATTGTGTTCAAGAGCTTTAGAGTTATGCCTCTTTCTATGAAAAGATTTTAAGGGTAATCTCCATCACCTGAACAATGTGATACACTTGTAGCATTTAGGAATGTATGACAAGTACATTCAGAACAGCATATACTAGATCAATCAATAATACTGTGAACAGAAATGACTCTTGATCAGACAGAATAGAATAATTTTTATATATGTTTTACCAGAATACTTCAGTTATATTGAGCTGACCGTTAAGCCAAGGTGGACAAACATGGGGGCTCCCGAGGAAATACCACCTGACCTGTGCCAAACAGAACGTGGCGCCATGACACAGACCCACAGCGATGAAAGACTATATGTTTAAGAGTCAGCACTCTAAACCACTAGGCAGCCTAGGCCTGTACTTTTGGACAAACCAGCATAGGGTTTGCTTAAGGTGTATCGGTACACCTCCATGTTTTTCTGCCATCTTTTAACCCTTTTTAGACGGGATATCCGTTTTGGAGACATGCAAACAATGCAGGCCCAGTTCAGACGTCACAAAATGTGGCATCTGATCAGGGTCTACACTGTTTGCTTTCAGGAATTTCTATGCAAAATACAGTAGAAGTGAAAAAATTCAGCTGAAACACCTAAAACTACAAATGGACTCATGCAAATGATATGGATGGACAAGTCCACCTGTCGTAAAAGGGTTAAAGTAAAGCAACTTTTGAGACCTCCTATCGCTTTCCTTGATGATGTGGCCCTTCCAAAATGAGGTCCACTCTTAAAGAAAAGAATTTGCTCCTACAAGAGCAAATTCTTTCCTTTTTGAGTTGATCTCCATTGGGAAGGGTGGCAAAAATGAAAATGGCAGATTTGCTGTATCCATACACCTCAAAGAAAACTCTGTTTTCATCTTCAAATAAGCCCAACACCACAAAACCAACAAAGTGGCATGTGCACCCAGTACAGACTCAGACCAGCCTGGCCCAGTCTGATCAGTCTTCGCTGTCAGCATGGAGGTATCTTAGACCCTTAGCTACCTTTTAAGCCCATAGTGAAGACTCTGATCAGACTGGGCGAATGCCCAGGGTGATCTGAGTCTTTGCTGGGTGCACCTGCCACTTTGTTGTTTTTTTTCAAATGTTTTTGTATCTGGAGCTACCCATGAGTTTATTAGAAAAGTTTCTCCACCCAGCTCTGCTTTTAAATAATGCAGCATTGCACCACCCATCCACCCACAACAGAAGTTGAGAAATACAATGAGAAAAGGAACCTTACACATTGGTCAGTCTTTGCTGTCTTCTTTAAAGATTCCTCAGACCTACAGCTTGCAGATTTGAACATAGGGTCTCTATACTGCACGGATATGTCTTTGCAGTTTGATCAGTCTTCCCTGCTTGAAAATGCTCCACTTATTTATGAATTGTATGAATGTAATGTATCTCTTAAAAGACTTTAGTGTAATTGAGCCGTGACACAACAAAACCAACAAAGTGGCATGTGTGTCCAGTGCAGACTCGGATCACACTGGGCAGCTGCCCAGTCTGATTAAGAGTCTTCTCTGTGCACTAAAGGTCTAAGATGGCTCCATGCGGACAGTGAAGACTATGATCAGACTGGGCAGATGCCCAGACTGATCTGAGTCTGCACTGGGCGCACATGCCACTTTGCTGGTTTTGTCATGTCCCAGCTCAATTATTTTCTTCATCTTACTATGGGAGGACATGCTTCAGAAAGTCCAACCTAACTTCAATTTATATTCAAATAAATTCATATCATACCATATTACCCATAAACATCAGGATACTTCAGCCCTGTTCCAGCTTCAAATATTTGGACATGCCTTTCTTGCGTTATTTCATAAAACTATTGGCAAATAGTGCGGTGTTGATCAGACTGCTCTCTAAGAACAGCCTGATCTGGGTTTGTTCTGTTTGTCCAGAGGTATGTGCAAATATAATAGGGTAACTATGATAAACATGCAAGCATTTTATCACGTTCCTCCATGAGCACACATCCTTGGTATATTTTACTGAAACCAAATCTTTATCGAAAGACTAATGGTTTTAGTCTGCTGTTCATCTGGCATTAAGCCATCATATCTTTATAATAAGCACTCTCTAAATTCAGCTTCAAACTCTTACATGCTCATTTGCTCATAGTATTATTTAACACTTTCAATACCTTATAACCTAAACTCTGTTTAATCTAGCTTTTAACTGGATGGCATCTTAGTGCAGAGCTTTATTGCACAGCTCTTAGTCTTATTCAGGCAATCTAATCTGAGCCTGTAGTGCTTGTGCTAGTGGCTATGTACTATACTTATAATTCAGGGCTCTCACACCCCTTTTTGGGAATGGGGCCGGGGCCTTTAGAATTGGGAAAAATAGCGTTGTATTGTCTAAAATTGGGAAAATTTTCATTGTTTTTTGCGTGAAGTTTTCATTGTCAGACCAACACAACTTACATATGGTATTGGTACTGTTACATTTTCAGAGGAATCCAGTCAGTATAAGCAGACATAGATCTAGCAGATAGTGAATCATAATAAACTTTATCAAATAATTGGGATATTAGATAATAACAAAACTATTTTTGTGTTTTGAGTTTTTCTTTCTTTCCTTTGAACTGGCAACTTTCCTATCTTGCCACTCTCAAACTGGAGACAAGACTGGGACCTAGCAAAAAAATGTTTCAAAATAACAACAGTATAACACTCTAGGTTTGAAGCATCTGTGAACTTAAGCATAATGTGAAGTTGAGAGAAAGTGGACTGTCACAATGCAGAACATGACAAAACTTTCAGTCCTGCAAGTACAAAACACCCATGGTATGTCACTATCACTATACTAACTCTTGGATGTCCCGGTAATCCTGTTTATGATTTTGGATATGGCCGAAAATGTCTGTAAAAATCGATTCAGGTACGAAACTCAAATACAGCAGAATCATCCACAATAGGTGAAAACTCCGATCAAATTTTAGCATTGGAAGGCTTTAAATTAAAGAATAAGTCAAAATACTGTTCACCACCACAATATTGGCCCTTGAAGCAAAGAAAATATTAAAATATTGCAGCGAAAATCGCTAGGCTATTCGCCCTCTAATGAAAGGGAAGTAACTCTAAGAGTACGATAAAACCCGGTACCACTTTCCAGTAACAAAACATGACGATCGTGATTGAAAATGTAATCGCTTCCCGATTTTTAAAGTTATAAATTATGGTTACATTATTAGTTTTAGGTGGTTTTTAATACATTTTGCATTGATGCAACTGCAGTATTCTTGGACCAAACAGGCTTAGTCAGATTGGGAATTTTTCGTCTGGAATTAGGAAAAAAACATACTTTTTGGCATTGGGAATGGGGCTGATTTTCGGCCCCAAATTTCGAAGATCGAGAGCCCTGGAATTTAACGCAACTCTTATGTTTCTAATGATAAAATTCAAGGAAAATGTAAATACAGTGCCATTATATAAATTTAACATACCTTTCTTCAGAGGCTTAGTCTGTGTCTCAACCTTGACCTTTGGCTGTTGAAACTGGAACTTTGTAACATATTTTTCATCATCTGAAACCTCTTGTTTAGCAGCTTCACTACTGTCCAACCCAGGAGTTACCTGCCCCTTATGTATTGTATTTGTTTCCTCTGGCTCAGGTAAAGTGGTTCTAGGTTCATCAATAACAGCTACACCAGGAAGGTCCTCATGTTGTATGTTTATCTCTGATGACACAGTTTCTGCTCCATCAACAGAGTCTAATAAGTCATCAAATTTCTGCATCTGTGAATTTACCTCGGTACTTTTCTCAACTTTAATCTCAATATTAGATGCTAGTTTGGTCTCACTAATTTGTTTGTTCTCTGTTGTAGATATCTCTTTTTGTTCTTTAGACAGTTTGACATCCACTTTTGCTGTAGATGGTTTATTATCGCTTGTTCCTACATCTTTGTTCACTACATTAATATCTTTAACAGCCACATTTTCTTCTTTAGTAGACTTTATTTCTGAAGGCTTTTTCGAAAGTTTTATATCATCCATCAGTTTATTTTTACTAAGTGGCTTGTCTGACTTTTTCTCAGCTACTTTGTAAGAACCTCCACTCATACTCCCTATTTCTGTCAACTTAGTTTCCCGTGAATCTCTTGTTTTTGTATGCTTTAACTCTTTATCAAATTGTTTAATTTCAGCCAACATGTTTTTCCTGGTAGTAAATGAATCTAAATCTACCATTTGCTTATCACTAGTCATAATAAGCACTGACTTAGGTTTTGTGGACTGTAAACCTTTCACAACTTCAGGTTTAGGCTTATCAATATTGCTTAGTTCTGTATTCAAATTTCCAGTACTTGTGGATATGAACTTTTTCTGACTTGCCATAGGCCCCACATTAAGGCTAGATTTGACTGGATTTTTAGTTACTGTCACTTTAGTAGTTTCCTTTGCTACAGAATGGCTCCCATTTACAGCAAAAGCTTTAGACTCTTTAGAATCTTCCTTAACATTACTGTCTGCATTATCTACAGTAATTTCAGTTTTATTCACATCATACTGTATACCATTAGACATTCTTTTAGTATCTGCACCAGCAAATGTTTGAGACCGATTCACATTTGATGAGACATTTAATTGCGTATTAAAGTTTTTGTTCTCTATGGGCCCTTTATCCTGAGAATCAAACACACTTTTCAACTTGCTTTTTGCTTCTGTAAAATTAACAGTGGAAGGTTCCTTGAAATTTTCAGCGTCTGTTTTTATTGCTTTCATTTCCACAGAAGTTCTATTTAACTGATTACTGACTGGTCTTAGTGGTCTAACTTGTGCCACACTAGACTGGGTGTCCTTTTTACTTCCTGCTTTATCACCATTGGTCAGAGGAGTAGCTCTGATCTGTTGACTTTCAGTTTTAACATTTAAAACAGAAGCTACTGAATTTCTGTTTGGTTTACTGACATTTGCTTTTACTGCTTGTGCTGTCTCAACCTTTTCATGAGCTGAGTTACTACGTTGTATACGACCACCAGCAGAACCTTGTGAATTTCTTCTTTGACCACCTTGTTGGCTTGATTGCTGAAAAGAAAATCGAAGTGCAAAACTGTTACATAGGACATGTGAAAACAGCGAAGATCCAGCTCAACCTGTACCACAGGACTTTGACATTTTATCCAACAAATCATATTTAGTCTACACAAAGGCAGCAAATCACAAATTCTTTAGTTGGAGCAAAAGCAGGCTCCACTTACACGGGTGGTAAAGTTTCAAATTGACCTCTGCGGAGGTCTGTTGAAAAACAATTTGACTATTTATAGCTTGTATAGCTTTGTTCTAAACATTCTTTCAAATATACGCATGCTTTTATTACTACATGCTTACCCAATTTTCGTCGGCGGTCAGTTTGAGCACGATGAGAACAATTTGACTAATAGAGGTTAACATGGAAAAATTTAATCAGCTAAAAAGAAGAAAATGCTTAATTTACTTTTCAGAAGCTAGCTAGCAACGGATTGAAAGCATGTTTTCGTACTTCTAAAGAATATCAGATAATATTGCTCATGTAACATTGTCTTTTTTTTATCGTGAAATAGCAGCACAACAGCGCTTTATATTTTTTCTTTTGTTGTAAAACCAGACCTGTGACACTGATTTGTTTGTAAACATAGCACGAACCGAGTTGTTTTCATCACATCCTTCACAGGTCATTCTAAAGCGGCCGTAATGATGTTGTTATTGTTTCATGTTGATTATCCGTGTTTCTATGTAACGGTCACTTCAGAAGTGTAATCACCTCACAGCGGGGGGAGCATGCGGGTATGTTTGCTTGATATCTTCTTATGGGTTCACTCTAAATTGTTTGAATATCGGTTCTCTTCTCTGCAAATATTAGTCTGGATGGGTTCGTTTTATTTTACAAACAAGTGAGAGCCACAGGTCTGCTTTTACAACAAAGAAAGTGATAAAACACTATTGTACTTCCATTTCACGATAAAAAAAGAGAATGTTGCGTGAGCAATATTATCTGGTGAACTTAAGACGTATAAAACCATGCATTCAAATCATATGATATCTGGCTCCTGAAAATTCAGCACGCATTTTCTTCTTTTTAGCTGATTAAATTTTTCCATATTAATCTACATTAGTCAAATTGTTCTCATGGTGTTCAAATTGACCGCCGAGAAAAATTAGGTAAGCAATGTAGTATCAAAAGCATGCATATTCTTGAAAGTATGTTTAGAACGAAGCTATACAAGCTACGTGTCTTACTGCATCGGTAAGATTTCACGGAAAGCCTGCAAATGCACTCAAAAAGCCGATTTAACTGTGCAGGACTCCTTCCTAGTTTCGTTTTCGGTACTGAACCTGGAGGACAAAAGTAATTTAAAAAACACCGCTTCAAACTGCTCCATGTCATTTGGTCTCAATATACAACTGTAAAATATATATAGCATGACATTCTCCGATTTTTGGAATACCTTTTCTAGCGAGAAAAATCTCGTCTGAACCCTGTCAGTGAACCGCGAAAATTCATGACAGGATATATTCAAATTGCCTACCGGAAAATAGTCAAATTGTTTTTCAACAGACCTCCGCGGAGGTCAGTTTGAAACTTTACCACCCGTGACTTATAGATGGCAGGATTTACTGCTTTTGTACGGTATATCAGCCCGTACAAAGCGGTAGATCCAGAATTCTATAGTTAGAGCAAGAGCAAGCTCCACTTATAGATGTCAGGATTTACTGCTTTTGTAAGGTATATCAGCCTGTATAAAAGCGGTAGATCCAGAATTCTATAAATAGGGCAAGAGCAAGCTTTATTTATAGAAATCAGGATTAATTCTTAAAAGATGGGGTTCACTGCTTAGTATGGCTGGGTAAAATGTCAAAGTCCTGTGTCTGTACATCCACACAGATTGGTCAGTCTCGACTGCCAATATACAGATATTTCCTAAGACTGCTGATTTAGACAGCAAAGCTCACCTGAACTGATGCTACCCAGTATATATGCAAAACATTGGAATGAGGACCAGCCAGAAGATGCCCCCTAGAACTGACTTCAGTAGAAATAGCTTTGTTTTCGCATGTCTTTTTTTCACTACTTTTTTTTTTGTCTTGTTTTGCAATTATTTACAAGTTCTCAAATTCGCAACTAAGTAATTGTCAAGTCTGATTTTGAATTGGTCAAATATTGGCAAGTTCTTGAAATCCCAAGCCAGTAGATCCACGGATAGCAAAATTATGTACAGAGCATATTTTGTGAGAAAAGTAATATCTTTTGATGAAATTATTTGATAATTATAAAATATCAATACCGTATATGTGCTGATTTTTGTGTGTTCCATTTTTCGCAGTATTTCACGGTCACCCAAAAAGCCGAAAAAATCAACATCACGAAATGTTTTCCTGTTTTCACTACGCATCAATTCTCTAATGCAATGGACATCCTTCTAAAAGCAATGAAAATATGTTACGGTCAACTGTCCGATAAAAAATTCCGTCGAAAAACTGATTTTTTTTTTATTCAATTATAACTGTATTAAAACCGCCTAGTTAAGGTCAAGGTAACTAGATTTGTGACATCATTCTATATCAGAGCCCAACTGTACTCTGTAAACCTCTAGCTAACAAAGTGACCCCCTCAGAAGTCGTTTATAATGTAGCTGACAGGCACCGTTATATGTTATTTTGTGACAAAGATCAACTGAGCCGGCGTCTGTGACGAGATGAATTTGATCGTTTGTCTTTTTATTAGTTTGAGTAACAGAATATTTCTGAGCCTGCTTTAACAACGAAAAGTTGCAATAGTGGATTGACCCTGTAGTAACAAAGTGTCTTCAGTAGACACAGTGTCCATTATATTTTGTTTCTGTTTGCTTCAGTACATTCTGGTACTTTTCACTTGAGCCTGTTTGTTCAAGGTCACCTATAATCATTAGGTAAGCACTTTACATGTAATATATGAATTTAACATGAAAAGATATTCGCAAAAGGTATTCGCAAATGTAAGGCATGCTTGTTAATTCCATGATAGCATACAAGATATACAACATTATACAACACTGAACCGGCGAAAATTACCACATATATGAGCTGCGACATGACGAAACCTACAAAATGGTTTTGCGCAAACGCAGACTCAGATCAGTCTGGGCATACACCCAGTCTGTTCAGAGTCTTCCCTGTCCCCATGGAGGTAGCTTAGACCCTTAGCTACTCTTTAAGAGCTTAGTGAAGAGTCTGATCGGACTGGGCGGATGCCCAGGCTGATCTGAGTCTGCAATGGGCACACAACCACTTTGTTGGTTTTCTCGTGTCGCCGCTCATATGGTATTTGAATCTTGTAGCCCATTCCTCACCTGACTGAAGCACTTCATACTTCTGTTCATCAGCATGGTCAGTCTAGTCTGTGAAGCAGTCATGTCCTTCGATACCGATTTATACTGTCCCGAGTTCCTCTTCAGACCTCCGAGGTCCGTACTGAGGGAGTTAAAGTTCTCTTGTTCTCGGCTCATTTCTTTCTGTAGGACTGTGATCATCTCCAGAAGATCCTGTGTGAAAAGAAAAATTCAGGGAATGGTCTCAGTGCTCCAGGTAAGGTGGGCAGAGCTCTAGATAAGAGGGAGTATTTGATGATAATTAAGGATAATTTTTCTTATTTCTCATCGAAACCATATGTTGTGACCCCTCATCTGAACCGTCTCATTGAGACGGTTCAGATGAGGGGTCACAACATATCTTTTTATGCAGAATTAACAAAAATTATCCCTAATTATCACCAAATACTCCCTCTTATCTAGAGCTCTGGGTGGGGTTTTCAGGATAATTCAGAGATATTTTTTTTAATCTTAAAGAAACCATATATTGTGACCCATCATAAGAACTTTCTCTATGAGACTGAAATGATAAGGGGTCACAACATAAATTTTTACGGGAAAAAAAGGGAAAATTTTTCCTCAATTATCCCTGTTACCCCTTCTTATCTGGAGCACTGGTTACATTTCTGAGCACAAGATGTCAGAAATTAAGTAACTAAATGAACATGTACAAACAGATGACTAGAGAAGAAGGCCCAGTAAAATGGATGATCCTTACTCAAGTCATGCATATTTATTAGTATTTTAATTCAAAACATGCATACTCTATTTTCCAGTGTACACTATGGCTGTTATAATTATTTTACTCCTACATTTATTTTCAACTACAGTCAAACAGTGTACTTTCAGAATGTATTATGATACATCTGCATATCATATGAATGAAATAGAAAACCTTCTGCTCTCATTCTTTGTTTTTGCGTATTGTTTACATTGATTTCTGCTTCTGTATATTATTTGGATTGCAATCTGATACTGAAACACATACAACTATTACATATATAATAAAACATGTGACAGAAAAAAATATGCTAACTCAGGAGCTTTGATATTTCCTAGAATTAACAAAGGTTTCAAAGTCAAAGGTAAGGAAAGAAGACAAAAACAGAAAGTTTGAGTATAGCCTCATACATCCCAGGTAACCTTCACCCCTTTGCCCTATATACCGTAATCAACCTTATTAGCACACATGTCCCAATAAGCATACATCATGGGAATTTCTGGGGTATATGATTATTAGCCCACATATTTTTACTGGTTTGTCCCTTTGACTGCTTGTTTACAAGTGCTGAAAACATTACAAAATCTTTCAGTTTTCACTTACAAAGCTTCTCCATCGTACATGACTATAAGCTTTTCTCCAATGCTTTAAACATTAAATTTTGCTTCTTTCTATGTATAATAATTCTTTGAAGTGTGCACTTACTAGGAAGAAAGTCTACTGCAAGCATTTAATGCCATTTTGAAAATGTTAACCGCACAGTGCGCTAAACGTGTCGAATACAGTAGCTACAAACACCTTAAAATGCAAGCTTACATCAGTCGGCTGGAAAAAAGCAGTAACAAAATTTTGTTGTTGCGCTGACTAAATAAAAATTATGTACAAAGTCATTCTCCGTTTAAAGCTTAAAATTCTTCTTAATTGAAGATATGATTTGTGTTGCCATGGTTACCATCTCAGCCTTACCTTCAAGGTCATTCTCTGTACAGCAGTGTCAAACTCAGGCTCTGACACCTGCAACAACTGAGCTGCTGACATGGTTGCTGTTGTCATGGTCACTGAAAAATGTGAATTAGTACAGGATAAAGTTTACTTATTCTGTGTGCCAACAGAAATACATGCTAAAAACCAACAGTATTAACCAAAAATCAACTAGTTTTTTTTTTTTTAAAGTACTGTGTTAACTCTTAAAGCCCCAGTGACGAAATAAGCAACATTTGCAAACAGTGTAGATCATGATGAGGCGGCTCATAATGAGCCACCTCATCTAGATCTACACTGTTTGCACTTTCGTCTTTGAATTTTTAATATGAAATGTCTTGGACAAGGCATTTTTTAAATTTTTGCAGACATAAATTTTGTCATCTGCTTTTTGGTACTTAAAGAGTTAACAGCACGGATAAAGTAACAGCACACCTGGGATACCATGCATGCATGACACTTTTTTGAGAGCTGTTACATTTTATCATTATAAACATATTATGTAAGGTACATGTATTGCAATGCAATTACTTACAATTTGTTCTTGTTTTTTCTACCCTTCACACACCAAAAAACCAGACAACAAAATCTATCTCTGCAAAATTTTGGAAGTTTGCACAAGCTACATATCATATTAAGAATTCAAAGAATAAAAGACAAACTGTAGATCCAGACGAGGTGGCTCATTATGAACCGACTCTTCTAGATCTGTGCCGTTGGCAAATTCAGTGACTAGTTTCATTTCAGACTTTCTATTATTATTTTTTCATATAAAGTACATATTCTTGTAACAAATTAAGGTGAATTGGTGCACTGAGGGAAATCAACTGCCATTTTTATTTTTTTGCCTCCCTTATCAACAAATGGGGGTCAACTCTTACAGGAAAGAATTTTCTCCAGAAGAGACTTTATAAGTATACGCAAAACCAGTTTGAAGACAAGCAAACAACTCAAAAAAGTTGTCTCCCTGAAAGAATTTTCTCCAGAAGAGACTTTAAAAGTATATGCAAAACCAGTTTCGAAGACAAGCAAACAAGTCAAAAAAGTTGTCTCCCTTACTGCATTGTACCCATATGCCTTAATAGCCTTCAAATGTCAGCTCTTAACAACAGACATAGTTTTTCCATCCCCATTATTTTTTTCTTTTTCTTTTTCTTTTTAATTATATCTGACTCTTGTTTGTCATTGATCAGTGACAGACGATTGCAGTTTTATATTGTTTTAATATCTTAGCCCTTAAAGCGCCAAAAATTAAAATTGTTGAATTGGCAAACAGTGTAGATCCAGATGAGGTGGCTCATTATGAGCCACCTCATCTGAATCTACACTGTTTGCCCTCTAGTGTTCAAATTCTCAATATGATATCGCTTGGACAAATTATTTTTAGAAATTCTGCAGACGTAAATTTTGTTGTCTGCTTTTTGGCACATTAAGGATTAAAAGAAAGCCACCTTAGGAAAGGAGTTCAACCACCAGAGAAACCAATCCTATTCAGCTAGAATGGTTTCCTTTCAGGTGAATGGGTACATTTTCAGGGGAAGCAACTCTTGCATTTTCATTTTTGCCTCCCTTCTAAAAGGGGATCAGGAGAAGAACTAAATAAGCTTATGCTTTCGTTCTAATCCTATTATGTTTATGTATAGAACAATATTGTTATTGCCATGAATGTTTAATTTCTTGAAATAAAATATGTTTAAACCAAAGGGGATCAACTCTTAAGGTAAGAATTTGCTCCACTTGGAGCAAATTCTTTCCTTTAAGAGTAGATCCCATTTGGGAAGGGATTTTGTTGTCAAATGAAGCAAACATGAAAATCATAGAAGTTGTTGCCCTTTGTTCAACGAGAATTCCATAAATGATGGTCTCTCACCTGTCTGTGCAATGCCAATAACAGAGCTAAATGAAAGATTACTCCATTCACACCAAACCCGACGACACTAGAAAAGTAATACCTATGTCATGCTTCCCCAAGTGGAAGGTGAGAAAAAACTGGTGGAAAACATAGAGGCATATCTATACACCTTATAAAGTGGGCACTAAATTTTCAGCTTAGCTAAAGGTGAGGTTTGGAGGATAATTCTGGGTTAATTTTTCTTATTTATCAATGAAAACATATGCTGTGATCCCTCATTAGAACCGTCTCAGTGAGACGGTTCTAATGTGCGGTCAGAGACGGTTCTAATGTGGGGTCACAGGATAGATTTTATGCAGAAATATGGAGTGAGTGAGTGATTTGATGCTTAACCACGGGTGGTAAAGTTTCAAATTGACCTCCGCGGAGGTCTGTTGAAAAACAATTTGACTATTTTCCGGTAGGCAATTTGAATATATCCTGTCATGAATTTTCGCGGTTCACTGACAGGGTTCAGACAAGATTTTTCTCGCTAGAAAACGTATTCCAAAAATCGGAGAATGTCATGCTATATATATTTTACAGTTGTATATTGAGACCAAATGACATGGAGCAGTTTGAAGCGGTATTTTTTAAATTACTTTTGTCCTCCAGGTTCAGTACCGAAAACGAAACTAGGAAGGAGTCCTGCACAGTTAAATCGGCTTTTCGAGTGCATTTGCAGGCTTTCTGTGAAATCTTACCGATGCAGTAAGACACGTAGCTTGTATAGCTTCGTTCTAAACATACTTTCAAGAATATGCATGCTTTTGTTACTACATGCTTACCTAATTTTTCTCGGCGGTCAATTTGAACACCATGAGAACAATTTGACTAATGGAGATTAACATGGGAAAATTTAATCAGCTAAAAAGGAGAAAATGCGTGCTGAATTATCAGGAGCCAGATATCATATGATTTGAATGCATGATTTTATACGTCTTAAGTACACCAGATAATATTGCTCATGCAACATTCTCTTTTTATCGTGAAATAGTAGTACAATAGTGTTTTATCACTTTCTTTGTTGTAAAAGCAGACCTGTGGCTCTCATTTGTTTGTAAAATAAAACGAACCCATCCAGACTAATATTTGCAGAGAAGAGAACCGATATTCAAACAATTTAGAGTGAACCCATAAGAAGATATCAAGCAAACATACCCGCATGCTCCCCCCGCTGCGGGGTGATTACACTCCTGAAGTAGCCGTTACATAGAAACGCGGGTAATCAACATGAAACAATAACAACATCATTACTGCCGCTTTAGAATGACCTGTGAAGGATGTGATAAAAAAATCGATTCGTGCTATGTTTACAAACAAATCAGTGTCACAGGTCTGGTTTTACAACAAAAGAAAACATATAATGCACTATTGTGCTACTATTTCACGATAAAAAAGACAATGTTACATGAGCACTATTATCTGATGTTCTTTAGAAGTACGAAAACATGCTTTCAATCCGTTGCTACCTAGCTTCTGAAAAGTAGATTAAGCATTTTCTTCTTTTTAGCTGATTGAATTTTTCCACGTTAACCTCTATTAGTCAAATTGTTCTCATCGTGTTCAAATTGACCGCCGATGAAAATTGGGTAAGCATGTAGTAATAAAAGCATGCGCATTCTTGAAAGTATGTTTAGAACGAAGCTATATAAGCTACGTGTCTTACTGCATCGGTAAGATTTCACAGAAAGCCTGCAAATGCATTCAAAAAGCCTATTTAATTGTGCAGGACTCCTTCCTAGTTTCGTTTTCGGTACTGAACCTGGAGGACAAAAGTAATTTAAAAATACCGCTTCAACCTGCTCCATGTCATTTGGTCTCAATATACAACTGTAAAATATATATAGCATGACATTCTCCGATTTTTGGAATACCTTTTCTAGCGAGAAAAATCTTGTCTGAACCCTGTCAGTAAACCGCGAAAATTCATGACAGGATATATTCAAATTGCCTACTGGAAAACAGTCAAATTGTTTTTCAACAGACCTCCGCGGAGGTCAATTTGAAACTTTACCACCCGTGTTAACGTCCACGGTAAACAGCTATGGTCATGTCGGGACGGTCAGTTAACCTAACCACACTATTCCTGGCCAGGCTTAAGACCTCCTAAGCGGTTAACCAGTACTAAGTGCACATACCTTCGCCAGTAACTGACAACTGCCCTTCTTGAATCAGCGGAAGGAGAAACGAAAGAAAGTGGCCAGACCAGGTTTCGAACCCAGGACCTCTGACTTATGAGTCAGGTGCCCTACCGATTGCGCTACGCGGACCCCTAAATTATCTCTATTACCCCTTCTTATTTGGAACATTGTATTGCCAGCTGTCCCCTAGTGGGACAGCACACTCTCTTCAAAACTACCCTCTTACCTTTAGTTGACTGGTTTCTTCTTGGTCATATCACTGCAAAGTTCCATTTCAATATGCCTGATCAAAAGTCACCTGAAATGACACAAAATTTAGATTCTCGTAATTACTGTAAAATACTTATATTTGGCGGCAGCAAAATTTGGCGGTTTCCATAGTGGGACCTTTTGGCGGATGTTTATTTTGGCGGATTTATTATTTCTGGTAAAATAGTGTTTTCTGCTGACAGTTTATAGCCACTCAAGTTCGAGGTCTAGACTATCATGATGAATACAGTTAATGCAATCATTTCTATTTTCACATTAAATTTTGCCCAATAAAACTGTTAATAGTATTAAAGTAGATTTAAGTGTTCCTTTTGATTAAATCAACTTGGCTTACATCCAGGTACGAATTAGGAAATAATGTTTATAAACATTTTCACACTCCGTTGTTTTCCTCCCTCTAGTTGGAAGCTTGGGCTCTTCTTCGTACTAATATATAGGAAGTGTATTGGCTTTGATAATATGGAAGAGGCAATGAATTTTATAGTCTATGCTTAACGGTAGTTTTTTCTCTCAAGATCAGTTTAAATTTGGCGGCATTTTAATTTGGCGTTTTTCTTCTTTTCCGCTAATATCGCCAAAATAAAGTGACCGCCAAATATAAGTGTTTTACAGTATGCATTTAAGGTTAACAAAGTAATACCTAAGTAAAGCTGCAATTGTAACTAAGGTAGTACCTCAGTAAAGCTGCAGTTGTAATTATGTTAGTACCTCAGTAAAGCTGCAGTTGTACTTTAGTAATACCTCAGTAAAACTGCAGCTGAACTTTAGTAATAACTCAGTAAAACTGCAGTTGTAATTATAGTAATAATTCAGTAAAGCTGCAGTTGTAACTATAGTAATAACTCAGTTAAGCTGCAGTTGTAACAACAGTAATACCTCAGTAAAGCTGCAGTTGTAACTAGAGTAATAACTCAGTAAAGCGGCAGTTGTAACTATAGTACTAACTCTGTAAAGCTGCAGTTGTATCTACAGATATAACTCAGTAAAGCTGCAGTTGTATCTATAATAATAAATCAGTAAAGCTGCATGTGTATCTATAGTAATAACTCAGTTAAGCTGCCGTTGTAACTATAGTAATAATTCAGTAAAGCTGCAGTTATAACTATAGTAATTTCTCAGTAAAATTGCAGTTGTAACTAAAGTTATACCTCAGTAAACTTGCAGCCGTAACTATAGTAATAACTCAGTTAAGCTGCACTTGTATCTATAGTAACAACTATCTATAGTAATATCTATAGTAATATCTCAGTAAAACTGCGGTTGTATCTTCATACCTCAGTAAAGCTGCAGTTATAGCTATAGTAAAGCTAAGAGTGATCTACAACAGTTGATAAAAGCTTCGTTCTGTTAAGAAACAAACAACTTATTCATATAGCTGTCTATGCTATTCAGGGAATTGATTTTCATATACAACAATAACAGAACAAGCTAAAATTCATCACTCATCAGATTACTTTGAGATGACATGTTTTCTATAATGTTGTATTCCTTCAAAGCCTCTTTTCTTCCTAAGCTCATAAAGACAGTGGCTACTCATTCAGGAGAAGCAACTCTACTATTTCAATATTAGTGCCACCCTTCCTTATTGGAGGCAACTCTTAATGGAAATAATTTGCTCCTATGGGAGCAAATTCTTTCTCATTAAGAGTTGTCCCCATTTTGGGGAGCTTCACTGTCTAGGGAAGTAAACAGAATGGAAGTCACAATGGTAGTTCCCCCTTGTAATATGGCTGAAATTGCATTTGCCTTATTAACCCGACCATTGCAATTCCAATACTCAGTCATATATGTCTTCAGATCTGGTACATACAATTGAAAGAAACCCCTTTTGGGACAAAAATAGTGGCTGCCCTTATTAAAGGGTGGGGTTTATTTGGGAAAATACAGAATATCACAACCTCTGACACAGACGTCAAAAATGACAAAACATGACAACACAATATTTAATAACTGAAAACAATATATGACAAGTGGACATTACCATAAACAATTATGCTGACAAACCCACCCAAAGACACAAAGAATGATTGCTGACCATGAGTCAAATATGTGTATATATATATTTTTTTTTTTTGGTTTTTGTTGTGTGGTTTTTGTTTATTATTTTTTTACACAGTTATAAGGACACCTAAAACAAAGTTTACATCATAAGGGTTTTTGAACATTTTTTGGGGTGTATACTTTATACAGACAAGTATACACCCCAAAAAGGATAAAACCCTGTATTGTTTGTATGCATTGGTAAGCACCAACGCATTTAAATGCTGGACAATTTGGATACAATTTGTATGCAAAAAAAAAAATCTTTACAGCCGAATCTCAACACTGACTTTAACATTTGATTTACACCAACCATTGCACCTAAGCTCACTCACTCACCTCTTCAGCTGGTGAGACATTGCACCTACCCAAGCTCACTCACTCACTTCTTCAGCTGGTGGTAGATTGCATCTAGGCTCACCCACTTATCTCTTCAGCTGGCAGGACATTGCACCCAAGCTCACTCACTCACCTCTTCAGCTGGTGGGATATTGTGCCCAAGCTCTCTCACTCACCTCTTCAGCTGGTGGGACAATGCACCCAAACTCACTCACTCACCTCTTCAATCATTCTTAGCCTGACATTCTATCCAGTCTTATTCAAGGAGACTATTTAAAGAAGTATCAGATATACTTTAATAGTTATACATGAAATTTGAAACTATTCAGTCAAAGTTGAATTAACATCCTTATACACTGACTCTTCATATGAAACTGAAAACATGACCTGCTATTAAAATAACAAAATTGACTATAAAGTAACTAAATATGGTGTCACATTACTTCTCTCCCATACTTTTCCTCCTTCAATATGGCTTCTTTGGTCACGTTCAGCAAGGGATTACTGTTCTGGGATCTGATAATCCAGGGGGGATGGGTTTGAGTCTAGCTACTAGTATTACATAGGTCTTCTCCAGCCTTTACATAACTTTGTCCTAATATCGACAATTTACCAGTTCCCACAGACCGCCATGAAAAGACTTTAATACTGCTAAATGGACAGTACCATCCAGCCTTTAAGAAAGGCTTTTTGAACAAAGTATTCCAATTCAGTTCAACCCATCTGATTAGGTCTAAATGGTCTATAAGCTTAATTACAGTATCTGGATGAATTCAGCAAACAGAAAGTGAAACTGGTACATGACATACAAATGTCACAGGTTATCTCTACATATACTTTTTTGCTTTATTGTCGTTTCACGCATTCCTGTAACATGAGGCATAACCAAATTTTTTACATTAAAACTTATAATCCCAGTATATTATTCCAACAAAATACACTCAAAAACATGCCGTGCAATAGACATGTTTCTGCTGTACTTCTTGTATAAAATTTTTAAGTCTGAGAAAATTCAAAGACTTGAGCTCAACCAGTGTTGATTATGAGCCACCTCATCTGGATCTATGTTGTTGGCAAATTAAACTTTTTCGTTTTTGATGGCTTCTGCATGCATATAGGCTCCTAAAAGCTGTTTTGGACTGAATGGCCAGTGAGACAGTATTAAATTTTGTCTATTGTATATACCAAGGCATCTTCAATTATATTAACCTATTCCATTCGGGATACCCCTTTTGGGGGAATCTAGGCAAACAGTTTGGATCCAGATCAGGCCACACAAACGTGGGGCCTGATCTGAGATCCAAACTGTTTGCTGCTACACATCATAATCTACAAGAGTTAGTTAGACCAATCTTGGTTTTTGATGCAGACGACAATTTCAGCAGATGACAGAAAATACCCAGAATGCAATGGGTTAAGAGACGGTGAGGGTTAAAGAAGAGGAAGAAAAGATAGATAAGAGTATAAAAGCCAAACAACCCCCATCCTGTACCTACTGCGAAAGCAGCACACACTTGCCCTGTGGTAAGCCAATATCACTAGAATGCCCAAATGCCTTTCTTCACCTACCCTACCACCCCGCAAAATGATCAGAGGCTATGCTTTGCCATATAGATTTTTCAGAGTAAGGGATACAGGACCGACCATATTCCAAGGCTGGATTCCAATTATTAATGGCTGAATATTAAATATTTTTTGCCATCTGGATCAGCAAGATACTTGGAGGATCCCTGCAACAGATAAGACATCTCCCCTTAACCCCCTGCCCTCCCCCCTCCCCCTCCCCCCCCCACCCCTCCCTTCCCCAATGGCAGGATTTTCTTAGAAAAGCCCTAGTATCAATATGGCCAGCACAAAGCCTCACTCCTACCACCCCAACCCCCACTCCCCATTGGCAGGATTTTTAATTTCTTCTTATATGACATGGCCAGCACCAAGCCAGCCTCACACAAATGCTTCTAGTGTACTTAAACTATGTTAAGCTTCCCTTCTTTCCTTTGCCAAGGATCACATATGGCTGGTACAAATTCTAATCAAGTATCATTTCCCTAATCTTAACTTTTTCAATACTGAATGCGCCAAAATTGAGAAAAGCTGAATTTGCAAAATCGGTGCAGATACAAAATGAGCCCCCTCATCTGGATTTACTCTGTTTGCCTTAATAGTCTTCGAATTCTCCAGAAGAAACCTTTTTTTTTAAATTATGCTGATGTATATTTTGGTGCTTACAGGTTTAAAGCTCTGCTATGCCTGTACAGTGGACCCTCTTTACAACGACAGCATTTGCTCCAAAACATTTTGCTGTTAAACTGAATTTTCTGTTGTAAAGAAAACATATTTAGAACAAAATAGCCCTTCCGTGAATAGCAAAATGACATTATAAAGAATTTTGCTGTTGTAATGAGTGCCATTATAAAGAGGGCTGACTGTACAAAAGAATCCTGTATCAGTTTCAACAAACAAGCTGCAGAATGTTATGTTTAACCTGTGTGCCCATTGTCACAAACAGAGCCAAACCAGAAAACCATTGCAAAGTTTATGCCACCAATGCCACGTACCACCATGAAAGTAGCATGCCTTACCCATGTCTTGCTTCTGCTAGTGGCAGGTGAGACAAAAACTGGCTATAAATTACAGTAAAAAAATGCTATCCATCCAGATCACTAATGAATCAAAATGATCAATTGGGACAGAAAAACACAGAAAGGTGAAACAAATAGATCACTGCATGTGACTCCACTCACCTTACAATGTTTTGACCTGTATCACCGTTTAACAAATGTCAACAAACTTGAGAAATCAGGCCACCGTCATACATACCTACAGTTGACCATTCAAGGAGTATTTCCATATTGGGTTTACGATTTGTTTATTTATCCTTGTCATATAAAGCGATTATCTGTACACCAACTGCTGTGTGTATCGAGTGACCCACTTGTTATCTGAGCCCGACTGACGAGACAAGGTTTTTACACCATGGGCATACAGCTAAGACTTGGATCAGACTCAGCTTTACACAGTTTGATGTAAACCTTTCCTGTTTGCAGCAATAATCTTGATGAAACTCTTTACTGACACACTATCAGTCTGCACAGATACTCTGGCTGATTCAAGTCCATTTTTGTACCTGCAGTACAACCCTTTATCACATGTTGTGGTTCAATTGTTGATACAGTATGGAACAGGGTTGTTAAAATATCGCTGATGGTATCAGCATTGCGGTGATAATTATTTTCTCATTGTCTATACCAGTCGCAAATATAAATATGTTTATCCATCATGTTGATTAGCTATATAGCTCTAAGCCAATATGGAGTCCTATGTCTAAACTTTCAAGTTGAAATTAAGATTTTTGGATGATCAGTACAGAAACATAGTCCTTAATCAAAGCAGACACTTGGTGGCAGATCAATGCCGAAACATAGTCTTTAATCAGAGCAGACACTTGGTGGCCAGTCAATGCAGAAACATAGTCTTTATTCTTTAATCAGAACAAACACTTGGTGGCCCATCATTGCGGAAACATAGTCTGCAGAAACATAGTCCTTAATAAGAGCAGACACTTGGTGGCCAGTCAATGCAGAAACATAGTCTTTAATCAGAGCAGACACTTGGTGGCCAGTCAATGCAGAAACATAGTCTTTAATCAGAGCAAACACTTGGTAGCCAATCAATGCAGAAACATAGTCTTTAATCAGAGCAGACACTTGGTTGCCAGTCAATGCAGCAACATAGCCTTTAATCAAATCAAACAATTGGTGGCCAATCAATGCAGAAACAAAGTCCTTAATCAGAGCAGACACTGGTCTTGGTGGCCAGTCAATGCAGAAACATAGTCTTTAATCACAGCAGACACTTGGTTGCCAATCAATGCAGAAACAAAGTCCTTAATCAGAGCAGACACTTGGTGGCAGATCAATGCAGAAACAAAGTCCTTAATCAGAGCAGACACTTGGTGGCCAATCAATGCAGAAACAAAGTCCTTAATCAGAGCAGACACTTGGTGACCCGTCAATGCAGAAACATAGTCTTTAATCAGAGCAGACACTTGGTGGCCAATCAATGCAGAAACAAAGTCCTTAATCAGAGCAGACACTTGGTGGCTGATCAATGCAGAAACAAAGTCCTTAATCAGAGCAAACACTTGGTGGCCAATCAATGCAGAAACAAAGTCCTTAATCAGAGCAGACACTTGGTGGCCGATCAATGCAGAAATACAAAATGTAGAAGTTTTAATTAGAGCAGACACTACATGTAGATGACTAAACAATGCAAAAACACAATCTTTCAACTTGCCCAGGAGAAACTTTGCATCATGAGAGCTATAACTTGGTAGCTGATGCTCCAGATAAGAAGGGGTAACAGGGATAATTCAGAGATAACTTATTTCTCAACAAAAACATACGTTGTGACCACTCATTAGAACTGTCTCAGTGAGACGGTTCTAATGAGGGTCACAACATACGTTTATATGCTGGGTAATAGATAATTATATTTCAGTTATCCCTTTTACCCCTTCTTATCTGAAGCACTGCGATGAGTGTACAAATATAGTTCCATATCGGCGCAGAACTCTGGTAGCTAATCAGCGCAAAAACATAGTCTCTAATCAGAGCAGAACTTTTGTAGCAGTATCAGGGCAAAATCCTAACCTTTAATTAAGGCAGAAACAGCTTGACCTTGGTAGCTGATCAGAGAAGAAACAGAGTCTTTAATTAACTCTTTAAGTCCCAGTGACAAAATAAGCAACATTTGCAAACCAGTTTGATCCTGATAAGACGGCTCATTATGAGCTGCCTTATCTAGATCTACACTGCTTGCCCTCTAGTCTTTGAATTCTCAATCTGAAATGTTTTGGACAAGGCATTTGTTTAATATTTGCAGGCGTAAATATTGTCATCTGCTTTTCGGTGCTTAAAGAGTTAATCAAAGTAGAACTTTGGCAGCTTATCAATGCAGAAACATAGTCTTTAATTAGAGCAGAAACTTGGTGGCTGTTCAATGCAAAAACAGTCTTTAATCAGAGCAGAATATTGGCAGCCTCAAAGCAGAACTTTGGTAGCCTGATCAGTGCTTACTAGCAGTCTGTAATAAGAACAGAAACTTTGTAGCATCAGAGCTTAAAGTTGGTAGCTGAGCAGTGCAGAAACAAATCAGAGGAGGAACTTGGTAGCCCAATGAGTGCAAAATAATAGTCTTTAATCATGTTAATCAGAACAGAAAATTTGCAACTGATCAGAGCAGAAAACTGACACTCAATCAGAGATTGAGAAGACCATGCTCTGTTGTCAGAATTGTATGAATCTTGAACACTTTCTGCAATCTGCAGATAAAGTAAACAATTTTACGTGAGGTCTTACTATATAGTTATAAGAATATGAAATTGTCTAGGTTAAAGTAATTTTCAGTGCATGAAATCAATTAACCACATAACCTTAGTCTACTTATTATGAGCTGCTATACCCAGGTGAAAATGGTACTGAAATTTCAGTGCAATTTCACCCAAATTTCGGTGATACAACGAAATATCAGTGATATTTTGCTGTGTGATTGAAATTTCATAAAACTCCAATGATATATCAGTGAAATTTCAGTTAAACCAGTTTCAAAGCAGCTAACAGAATTTCACTGATATTTCAGCCTTATTCAAGAAAAAAAGCACAAAATTGATATATAACATGAAATTTCTATGATACAAAACTAGACTGTATAGCCTGCTGATGACCTATTTTTGCTGTCAGTGATTTTAGTATCACTATGCAGGGTGTAACTGCATTAAGTTATGCATATTTTTTCACCATTTAGATTTGTGTTTATCTTTACACCAAATGTATACATTTAAAGTTTTGGTGTGTTTACTAAAAAACAAACAAAATTCGCTCTAAACATCATTGAGCTGATTGTACACAGAAGTTATGTCATGAGAAGTTCATGAACCTTTACTTAATTATTGATACATGTAAATTTTATAATCTTAAAATATATTAGGTACCTGTTTATGAACCATTCATGAACTTACAAGTTCATGATCAGATACCTTATATTGTCAAATTCTTAAGATTTTAAAATTTAAAACTGTAACTCAATTCCCTACTGAAACAGTCAGTCATATATTAGTGATATGTCACTGAAATTTCAGTGAATTCCACTGATGCACTAAATTTCAGAGAAATTCCAGTGCCCAAGAATTAGAATAAAAATTTCAGTGAAATTCTGTGAAATTTCAATTTCAATGAAATTTCACATCATGTGACACTTGATGATGTCATAACCAGATGGATGATGGGAAAAAACATGGCTGCCAGAAATGGAGGGAATTCGAAGGCTGTGGTTAAAAAAAAAATAATTGTGAAGCAATTTCTATGTGGCAAACATGATAGTGAGTTAGCTGACATAGTGAGTACACTTGAAGCCACAATTTCTATGGTTTTAAAGTAAAAATTTTGCTAGGTTTGTGCAGAAATGGAGCAACATGGTGACCATCATGCACTTTTCCAATGGCAACAAATATCTGCAGGAGGTACATGTTAACTGATGTTAGTGTCAGTATGTCCTATAATAGAAATAGGATACATTAGAAATAAATTCTTTTGTGTTTTCTTTTTTTTTCAAGCAAATGTTAGAAAATCTTTTGAAATGGGTGGGGTAACAGGGTGGGGTAATGGTGTTTTTTCAGAGTACCGTGGTTCTATGGTGTGATTAGCTAGGAGATTCAAAAAGAGATGTTTTCATTTCTCTTCATTCATTGTGTTTGTTTTATTTTGTAGGCTTAACATCTAGGAACAGCTAAGATCATGTCTGGATAGTCAGACTCAGATGGCAATATGACCATATTTATTCACTGTTAATTTTATAAAATTCCAGTGCAATTTTACCATTATTTCATCAAAATTTCACTGATATTTTACCATTATTTCATCAAAATTTCACTGGTATGTTACCATTATTTTATCAAAATTCTGGTGCAATCTTACCATTATTTCATCAAAATTTCACTGATATTTTATTGAAATTACAGTGATAAATTTGGTCATAAAAATAGAGGAATTTACCGAAATTTCGCTGAAATTATGGTGATATTTCAACGAAATTGTGGTAATATTTCTGTGAAATTATATGAAAATCTGCTTGAATTCTGACCAAATTTTACAGTATTTTCCTACGAAATTCCATTGGAATTTCAGTAGAATTTTAGTGCAATTTGGGTGAAATTTCATCAACTTTTTCACCTGGGTACAAGAAAATATGTCAGCATGTGCAAACAGTGAAGATGCAAATCAGTCTGCACAGCCACAGATGCTGCCTTGTCTTCTCTGTTTGCATCAACAATATATACTGCTCAAAAAAAAGAAATGCCCCATTTTAATTTGTTTTAAATTTCTTAGAATATTCATGGCATGCACAGAAGCTACGTCAAACATGTCTTATCAATACTGATGTAACATCATGACGTTGCAACAACATTGATAAGACATTTAGTGTGCCTGCCTGCTGGGAATATAATAAATTACCAAAAATTATAAAAATAATGGAATGTTTCTTTTTTTGACTAGTATATAGCTCATGAGGTAAACACACTGAAAATGAAGACAATGTTCTGAATATGCAGATTCACAGGCTGGTCTAAGCCTTCACTGTTCACACATCTAGAAACAGAACCCCATATTACACGCCTGGTAAACTATCACAGGTACCTCCGCGGAGGTACCGATAAAAAGTTGTGACAGGCATCCGGAGCTACCTGTGACGGACCAAAAATAAACAAAAAACGGTAGGTATTCGTCTTTTTAGATAAAATACATTATAACCAGGGAGTTTATTGAAAATCAAAGAATGCTATTCGACCCTTATATACATTAAGGTTTGTCACACAGTATATCCCCGGGAACTTTACATATATACAGAAGATATGACTTTTGAAGTGGCTTTAAGGTCAGTCAAAAGTACTCAAAACAAGAACAAATCGGTTGTTTTAGGTCCTAAATGCACTTTTCTTGCATAAGAATCTGTTTATCTGGATACACTGACGTAAAGTAAACCTCCTTGCCCAAATATAAATGCCGACAAACTCCAAATAAGGCTGGATCGGTGAAAAAACAACTGGAGGTGCCTGTGACGGAATGGAGGTGCCTGTGATGTAAGAAAATATAGCGAAAATCTGAAGATTTATAGCGGTTGCAAATATTGATATTCATCTCTAGACCACTGCCTTGAAAGAATCGTTCATTCAACGTCGCAATTTAATCTATCATGATGCGAATATCAAGCATATTTTTGTTAAAACGACAGACAATGATCATGAACTTATACAATCAGATTCTACATCCTGCTCTCAAAACCAAGATGGAAGTAAGTATACATTGACAATAGTTCATAAAAGACACACATGGTAAACCGAATAAAGAGCTCTTTCCCAGACAGGTGGAAATTCACCTACCCCTAATGAAAACAACGCTAACTTCTGTTTTACCTATTTTATATTTTGAATTACAAAACAAACCAGAAAGCAAAGTGGGAGCTGTACGGGTGACCTTATTGCAAGAAGACTACAGACAAGCGAACATAAGAACACGTAACATTGATGCTTCACAACAGTAATCCAAAATCCAAAGCAGATCATCTCAAAGAGTTATTGTCCGTTTTGTTTCCATGTCTGTTAGTCAAACATTGACAAGTCGTACGTAGCTGTTGAAAATTTACTGCCTAATTCAGTGTTAGAATAGTTATGAAATGCGCTTAAATAAGAGGCAGCGTTTTTGTGAATGGTGATGACTGCCTGTTAGTCATTCCAAATCGTTAAAAATTGTCGAGGTCACACGCCATGCTAGCTACTCGAAACGTTTGCAAAAACAACGTTTCGGAAGATGACTTTTATGTAGTAAAAGTACTCTTGTTACCAAATTTGATGCAGTGGCTAGTCGAAGACTTTGAATTACATGTTATTTACAGTAAGATTCCGATCACTTCGATATACTAAAAGGTGTAATATTGAGAATATGTCACCTGCCGATGATGTAATCTGTAGTCCTTACGGATGTATTTGGATTCTAGCGCCAACAATTCAAAACTAGCCAGACTGAATCACTTGTAGCACCTATCACTCCAGTTACCACAAAGTTAACACATACAGTGAGCGTCATACAACACGTGCGAGCGACACATATGAGGTATCAAAAGGATCAACACTATAGATATACCTGTACGTATATGCCTGTTGACGGGTATCGGCAATTCTGACAATTTGACACACCATTCGTGTAGCTGGCATGACGTGCGACCTCGACAATTTCTGACAAGTTGGAATGACTCACAGCCAGCACCTCCCGATCACATTCATCACCAGTCACAAAAATGTTGACTCTTATTTAGGCACACATTTCATTACTATTCTAACACTGAATTAGGCAGTTAATTCTCAGCAACTATGTGAAATTCGTCAATGTTTGACTAACGGAAGCGGAAACAAATTAGGCAATAACTCTTTGAGATGGTGTTTTAGAAATTTTAACATGGAATTTCATGATATACGCATTATGATAGCTTAATGGGACGTTGAAGGAATGATTCTTTCCAGGCAGTGTTTAAGAGAAGATGTCAATATTTCCAGCTGCAATAACTACTCAGATTTTCACTATAGTTGCTTACATCACAGGCACCTCCACACCATTGCAGGCACCTCCAGTTGTTGTTTTGAAAAAATCAAGCCTTATTTCTAGTCAATCGACATTTATATCTTAGCAAGGAGGCTACCTTAACACCAGTGTGCCGAGAAAAACAGAATCGTATGCAAGATCACTGCATTTAAGACCAAAAACGGCCGAATTCTTTATGTTTTGAGTACTGTGGGCTGACATCAAAGCCGCTTCAAAAGTCGTATCTTTGGTTAATATGGAAAGTTCAGGAGGATATAATGTGTGACAAAACTTTATGTCTATAAGGGTCGAATAGCACTTTTTGATTTTTAATAAACTCCCTGGTTATTTTATATTTTGTCAAAAAAGAGGAATACCTACCGTTTGTTGTCATTTTTTGGACAGTCACAGGCAGCTCCAGGTGGCTGTCACAACTTTTTATCGGTACCTCCGCCGGAGGTACCTGTGATAGTTTACCAGGCGTGATATTAGGAGTTTAAAGGATACTTCTGCAAGAATTTTCTTTTCAATAAAAACTTACGTAGCAAACCGTGTAGACCCTGCTCCCTGATCAGACTGCTCCTTTGGGAGCAGTCTGATCTGGGTCTGCACTGTTTGCTCATACCTGTCTGTCCCAATTTTTGCAGTACAGCACTTTTTAACTTTCATTTTCAGTTTTGCAAAGAACTGTAATTTCTTATAAAGAAACCACACTGAGATCACCAAGCATCTCATTTCAATTTTCCTTGATCAAAGACACCTATCTTCATCATGTAAAATATATCAATCAAATTTGGGCATAACATTATACCAGAAATTGTAAGCAAAACCTGCCTCCTGCACAGCATACTAGTCTCTCATGCAGGGCTTTCATTTCTATTTAAAACAGCCAACATCCAACAAATTTAAATGGGCTTTCTAATTGGTTAACACTGGATATAGGCTGTCTGATTTGCATATTAAAGACTTGTTAGTGAACTTTTGCCTTCTTATTAAGTTTAGATACAATTATGATAATCTGAAAACTTTGAAAAATATGAAATGACCTCTTGCTACAATAAGACATTCAACTATTTACGCAAGAGCTATGCCTTCCTCAGCATCCTAGCAAGGGGTGCACAATATTATCGCCAATACCAGTTATTACAATATTTTTGCTGCCGTTGATAAATCGTGATATGATTTTCAAATACCGGTACCGTATTTTGGCGGTATTTTGAAATCTCAATATAACGTAGAGAAAAGTTCAATAATATAGCAACAAAGTATGCAGTTGAATAAAAAGAATCATGACAAGTTCATTTGTCCACAAAGAAACACTTCCAACGTACACTGGAAATGGTTTAATTTCCATTTCAGCTCTTGTTACTTGCTGAGGAAATTCAGCCTTAAGTCTCACTCAGACTCACAGGCTGTTATTAAACTCCAGTGATTATATTGGCTACTTGATACAAAAAATAGCAAAAGATTAAAAATATTTTTTTTTCCTTCATGTGTTAAAATTGTAAAATACTCCTCAGCATAATTTCCAGATTATTATAACACATTTTACATTATTTCTCTCCAGACAAAACTTCTGTGGGACGAAAACGTTATGTACACAATTAAGCCCAACAAAAATGTTACGTACACCAGTCCTCTTCCACTGTAAAATACAATGACATGGGATCCAACCCACTGTCAGCTAAAATTTAATGCTAAATTTATGGCAAGTGCTAGATATGAAGTTTGATGCCTCAACAGTGGATGTTTGTATTCTTTTCTCTTTCTCTTTACAGCTTGTCTTTTCCCTTTTCCGAATATTTTTTTTTTTCATGTGATTTCTTTAATTTTCTTAATCAGGAAAAAGAACTGGCAATATATTGTAATATAACGCAATATCAAGTGAAATATTGCAATATATCTTCTGGCGACACCCACCCCTTATCCTAGCAGACACAATACAATGAAAAGGTATTTTGCCATTAATTCGGAAACACCTTGAAAGTCATCTGGGAGAAAATGTGAATTGAAAAGGATTATTATCTTGCCTAGCTTGCACATGCTCATTGTTCAAAAACATTATGCCTCTCAACCTTATCCCTTAAAGCACTACAATGGGGGACAATTTATTAGTTAACAAAATTAACATCTGCAAAATTGAAAAAAAAATGTACAAGCTACTGTATATCATAATTTAACAATTCAATTACTAGACTGCAAACAGTGCAAATCCAGATGAGGTGGCTCTTCTGGATCTACACTCTTTGCAATCACCATTTTCATTTTTAGCACTTTAAGTGCACTTTAAAGCTACACTTGGCTGCTTTACTTCTGCCTGTACTATAAAAGTCTTGACACAGGTACATGTAGATGACATGGTAATATGACCTAGAATTTACTTTAAGTTAATCAAAGACAATCTTTCCAGATGGTGGTCATCATTAAATAAGTCCTTCCTTTCTGTTTACTGTATCAAAATGAAAGCCATGGCTGAGTTTCTGTGATGTACCAGACCTCCTAATACGTACATGCTAAGCCTTAATTAAAGTGCCAAAAAACAAACAACAAAATTTTACGTCTGCAAAATTTCAAAAAATGTTTTGTCCCAGCTATACTATATCGAGAATTGACAGACAAGAAGGCAAACAGTGTGCATCCATATGAGGAGGGCTCATTATGAGCCACCTTATCTGAATCTATACTGTTTGCAAAGAAACTACCATACTGACCCTATTTAATACCCCTGGGGCATTGCATTTTGCGTGCGGAGGGGGTGCTATTTAGAACATTAAGTGTAGTAAATCAGCCACTGTCAAAATACCCCTAATAAGCAATATGAGATGATGGGTATATCTTCAGAGAAGGCAACTCTACTATTTCTATCTCCCTTCTCAGTTGGGGTCAACTCTTAAAGGAAAGAATTGAGCAAATTCTTTCCTTTAAGAGTAGACCCATTTCAAAGAGCTATTATTATACCTTATCGACAGGAGAAAAAAAGGAATTCAAGCAAGTTAATGTTACATTATTTTTGGAAAACAGACAGGGAGGGAGCATTTATTAGAGCATGGGCATTTATTAGGATCAATACAGTAGTTTAGTTCTTTAAGTGCTCAATATTCTGCTGATATGTGAAGAAGGCCCAGTAATCTATTACTAGCCATTCAAAGGCAGTACTTCTGCTGTGGTTCCTCAATGTTACAGGCTATGTCCCCATGTCTGTGGTCTCGAGCAATATGGTCACCTCAATAGCTGCCCATTCTGCTTTCTGTTTTGTCTTGTTTTGTAATTTAGAATGGGTAAAAATAGATGTTGCTGCTGTTTTCAATTAGGGTTGCTGAATAACCACCTGTTTGGGAAAGAGGTGTTCATTCGGTTTACTGAGCATGTCTCTCATGAACTTTTGTCAATTTGTGAACACGTGTGCTTCTTTCCCTTTTGGTTTTGAGGTGGGATGTGAGATTTGATTGAATTAATTTCTGATCACTGCCTATCTTTTTACTTTTCCTTTAATATTGATCAGGCAATAAAGATTAAAGATTAAAGGCTGGATAGACTTACTGTGAATGACCTGTGGGTATACCTTTTAGTACAACAACTGGCTCAAAGCTTAAAGATAAGCTTAAATTTGAGGACTATATAAAGATGGCAAAAAGATGGCCAATATAAGTTTTGATCTGGCCAGTGGTCAATACTGGTTTTAACCCATTCCATTCGGGATACCCCTTTAGGGGTATCTCGGCAAACAGTTTGGATCCAAACTGTTTGGTGCTTAGACATCTAGTTAAACAAATATTGTCAAAATATTGATTTCTGATGCAGACTACAATTTCAGCAGACAACAAAAAATACCCAGAATGCAATGGTTTAACCAGACAATGTCACAGAAAACCTATAACCATGAAAATTGGGTCATGGTCACCAATACCCCTTTAGCTTATCCAAAATGATATTAGTGAAACTCCAAACAATGGTTCAAACGTAGCTCAGTATGTAGCCCTGTCCTGCTGATCTTGCGGTTCCAGGTTCGAGACCCACTGGAAGCAGAAATATTTCCAGCCGTAAACGGGGTTCCATTGCACACAGTCTTCCATTATTACCCTCCCATCATCCTGAGATGACTGAAATACTGTTTAAAAAGGATGTAAAATCGCAAGCCATCCATCCACCCATCAGAAAGTAAAAGGTTAATATGTTACAGTGCAGAGAAGAAAGAAACATATTCTAAGTCTTTCAGTGATCTTGTAAATTTGGTTAAAAAACCAAAACAGAATCTATTCTTTGCCTTGTCACAGTGATATAGCAAAGCAAAATTGGTAAAAATTCACCCACTGGTTCATCTGACATTAAGTGGAAACACATCATTTGTAAATTGTAGGGCATTTCTTGTAAATCTGATTCCACCTGTGACACTGAAAATGAGGCCAAGGTCACACAAAAACATCATTAGTCCTTTGACTTGTCCCAATGATATAATACACCCACTGGTTCAAGAGACAACAGAAAATTCAACATTCCAACTCCTGTGACCTTAAAAATAGGATCAAGGTCACTAATAACCTAATCAGCTCTTGGCTTGTCCAAATAATATATACATGTGAAAATCCATCAACTAGTTCAAGAGATATCACAAGCAGACAAAAACTGTCATTCTGAAGCCAAAAGTCCTCATGTGACCATGAAATTCGGTCAATGTCATAAAACTATAACCATCCCCTGCAGGTTTGGTTAAAATCTATCCATTGGTTCAAGAACAAATGGCACTTGGACACAGACACCAACGGAAAGTGGGTGATACAATTCTGACAAAACTACCGGTAGGCTGTCAATATAGCATTGCCCACTTAATATCAGCAAAAGTCTAGCTTTCTATATTTCCTCCTGTGGAAGCTCAATAGAATCTTCTTTGTGAGATGATTCAAATGGGACCAACCACCATGTTAATAAAGTTTTCTTGCCCCAAAATTTGCCTAATAGAGAGCTGTAAAAGGCAGGACCTCCTTACACCTGTATGAATTACAGATTAGATATTAAAATGCGGTCGAGCAGAATTTAAGTAAACATACACACTGTAAATGTGCAGTAGAAGTAAAATTTGAAGCAATAAAATTAAGAAATTTCATTCAAGTCTTGAACAGTGTAAAAAGGTGATGCAAATTTTAGTATGGCTTGATGAAAATGTATAAATCCGACTGAGGGAACCAGTTGTTGAAACATGATGCGTAAAAAGAGTTTTCTTCAAATTAATGAGAGGACACAGACAGTCTGATCTGGGTCTCCGCTGGGCGCACAACCACTTTGTTGGTTTTTGTAGTGTCGCAACTCATATTCTCTTCGCCGGACTCGAAGCAGCTACCCTATGATCGAAAGTTTGAAGTGCTAAAACACTCAGCCACATAGCAGCCTCTCATCCCACAAAAAAAAGTACGGATTTTTGTTCCAGATATTTTCCCAAAACAGCTGGTGGAATTGCAAAGATTGTAGACCCAGATCAGACTCTCCTTGAGTCTACACTGTTTCCCCAGATAATTTTGGGTCTACACTGTAAGGATGGATGATTTGTGATTTTACATCCTTTTTAATAGTATTTCAATCATATCAGGATGATGGGAGGGTAATAATGAAAGGCTGTGCAATGGAACCTTATTTACGACTGGAAAGATTTTTGCCACCTGGAACCCAGGACCACTAGATCAGCAGGCCAGCGCTTAACTACTGAGTTACCAGGCTCCTCTCTAAATTATATGCGTAGGCATTTTTGTATGAGACAATTAGGGGAAAGAAATCTAAGAATGTTTATCTTAATAACCTGTTTCTGACCACTGGACTTGTCCAACCTAATCATTTGTATGAGTCCATTTCTAGTTTTAGCGGTTTCTGGTGAAATATTTTTACTTTGACTGTAGTCTGCACAGAAACTCCTGTGAGCAAAGTTAACAGTGTAGACCCTGATCAGATGCCACATTTTGCTGCATCTGAACTGGGTCTGCACTGTTTGCATACATCCAGAGCTCTAGATAAGAAGGAGTATCTGATGATAATTTTTTTTATTTCTCATTGAAACCATATGTTGTGAACCCTCATCTGAACCGTCTCGTCGAGACGGTTCAGATGAGGGGTCACAACATATGTTTTTATGGGGAATTAACAATAATTATCTCTAATTATCACCAAATACTCCCTCTTATCTAGAGCTCTGATACATCCCCAAAACAGGTATCTGGTCTACCAACAAAGACCTTAAAGCAGCTAAAATGGTTGAGCATTGCCTGGTTGAGTGGTTTGGGGGGCTAGTTTATGCTGCAGATGGCTGTGGATTCAAAACTGACGTCCGGCCAACCAGTGACGGAAAACTGTCTCTGTTGGTCAACCCATAAATAAATGGGTACTTTTTTTCTAACCAGGAGACGATACACGTCAGCCAAAGGAGATGGATGGGCTCCACCTTACATAATTATGCTGTGCCCCTTTACCCATCCCCAACCTTCCAACAAGATACAAAGGGTCTCTAACCCCCCTACGGCCACTAGGTACAGGAAACCGTTACCTTTCAAAAAGGTTAATATTTCCAAAGGTTTCTGACATCCCAACAAATTATATAAGTATGACAATGGAACATGTCAAGTGTATATAGCTCCAGAAGGACTAGTCTTGCTGCTGAAGGTGACAAAGACCAGTCTGATCAGGGTCTACACTTTTTGTCATTCCACCATTTTACAAAAATAGCAAACTGTGCAGATACCAATCAGCCTGCAGTCTGATCTGGATCACACTGCTCAATCACCTGTGTCCCAATATTTAGGGCATTAAGGTGTATAGGTACACCTCCATACAAAGGGGAACAACTTTTGTGACTTCCTGTTTTTCCTGGACAATGATGCCCTTCCAAAGTGGGGACTACGCTTAACTCTTTAAGCCCCAGTGACGCAATTAGCAAAATTTGCAAACAGCGTAGATCCTGATGAGGCGGCTCATAATGAGCCGCCTCATCTAGATCTACACTATTTGCCCTCTAGTCTTTGAATTCTCAATATAAAAAGTCTTGGACAAGGCATTTTTTTAATTTTTGCAGATGTAAATTTTGTCGTCTGCTTTTTGGTAGTGAAAGAGTTAAAAGAGTAGACCCCACTTTAAGTTTCCTTTAAGAGTTGACCTTCATTGAGAAGGGAGACAAAGAAGAAAATGACAAAGTTACTTCCCCTGAAAGTGTACCCATTCACCTTAAATAAAACTTGCATGTCAAAAGATGCATGACTGACCTTATTTTCTCTAAACCATACAAATCTTCAGTCTATTCCAAACAAACACATCATTTTCAGTTTTACACACACTTCAATAGGACAAATGCAACAGCTGACTGGGTGTACCTATTTTCGCAGATAAAACTATTGATCAACGGATAAAGATGTTGTGTTGACAGGTCAGTTGTCCCCCTTGGCATTTAAAGCAGTAAAGAAATCAATTAAGTGTCAATAAACGTAATATTAACCAAAGATTTATACTAAACAGCAGAAACCTGATAGGTATTTAACATTGACCTACAAGGTGAGTTTCTAAGTGGCTGCCACTCAAAGTTTTAACACTGCTGAACTGGAAAAACAAACACACTGTACTAACCCTTAGAACCATATTTAGATACCCTGACAATGCCCAATCAAGGTCTTGAAAAGAGGGCTTCCTCTGATTTTTTATACGTTCTCAATTGAGGGTCAGTCTTTAAGGCTTTTTTTTATACATTCTTTGTATTGAAATATCTCCCTCAGTTCTGAACAAGACAATTTCACTATTAAAGGGAGATTATTTCTCCTAAATCTCCCTCTTAGTATTGCCCTGCCTCGTATGGCCCAATGGCACTAAATCCATCTTCAAATGAAGGTAAATCAGGACACTTTCAAGGGAAGAAACTCTACCATTTTTCATTTTTACCACTGCTCCAGATAAGAGGGGGTAACAGTGATAATTTAGGGATAATTACCACTATTTTTCCATAAAAACATACTTTGTGACCCATCATCAGAACCGTCTCATCGAGACGGTTCAAATGAGGGGTCACAACATATGTTTTCGTTGAGAAGTAAGAAAAATTATCTTTCAATTATCCCTGTTACCCCTTCTTATCCGGAGCTCTGTTTACACATCATAGACTCTGAATTTTGAAGAATCCCAAAAGACTGCACAGTGGATGCAGATGAGCAGGCTGATTTGAAAATTTATAGTATGAAATGACCTAACTTGTTTTGGGGACATACATCAAATTAGGGAGACTTGACCAGAGCTCCAGATAAGAAGGGGTATTGAGGATAATTCAAAGACAATTTTTCTTATTTCTTAATGAAAACATATAATTTGAGGAGACGGTTCTAATGATGTGCAACAAAATATGTTTTTGTGGAGAAATAAAAATAATTATCCCTAAATTATCTCTGTTACCCCTTCTTATCTGGAGCACTGTCTCACTACAAATTAGGGAGACTTGACATGTCTGCAAAAGCAGCTGAGACCAGTGCTGTCAAAGTAGCATATTGTAAGACATGCTGAAGAATACAGCTGGCACTGTTGCTCAAATTGGTGAATTCAAAATTTGAAGATATTGCCTTGACACAGTTGTTTAGCAACTTTTTTCACTTTTAATCATTCTCCAAACTCCGTCCTTTCTAGAGCTGTTTCACTTTATATTATAACAACCAGCAGGACTCAGCTTAGAGGGTGATTTGGGAGAAATAGTCTCCCTAAGCTGGCCGACTTCTCCCTGTTTTGAGCTGAAGGAGAAGTGAATATGTAAAGAACATACTGGGAAATCCAAAATTTGGGCCAAAACTTCTCCACAGAGTCCTGAAAATGTCACAAAACTACCCTGTCTGAAAACTCTTAGGCTGACCCCTGAACCAGATACCTGTCATTATTCAAAATCACTAGGAAAAAATGCATGCATCAGGCATGTTTTTCATGTACATGTAGTGAATGGTTATAAGTACAACTACTCGCGCCTCCCTGTAGAAGCATGCTTTATGGTGACTTGGTTAGAGTGGTGGACTGTTGTTGCAAGTTAGCGATGTTTAACTTTTGCTGTGATAGAGCTGGGACCAGTAGAGATTTTGTACCTGGGTACAAGAGTCCCTCTTACCCGTGGGTCCAACATGGTTCAAAATGGCAATATATGATTGCAATTTATACATGACAGTCATACTAAGCTTTGCTATGCTCGCTTAGAATTATATTAAATAGAATATTTATATATATGCACAACATATTACAAGTTCTGGTAACTGGTAGTATGTACGTGGGTAATTGGTCTACCGACCTGAACTCAGGTATGCCGGTGCTCCTACTCAGTTAGTACTCGGACACTGTTGGATGGGTGATCTGATAGGCTGAAGTCACATCATTATTATCAATATTATTATTGTCAATAGAAGATATTAGGCCTAAAGTTGCATGTATTTTTGAAGCATAAATATTATAGTCGTTGTATTGAAGAGAGAACTCACAGATACGGAGATACACACCCACTCGCATAACGAACTTGAAAGACTAGATAAACCTTCGTTTAAAGCAATTAACAGTCGTATCAACAAAATGAAGAACAAGCATCTTTCAAATTAACAAAATTCAAGAGGCAAAACACAAAGGACAGTATTTGTTTATTGTCTTACCTGGATTTTTCTTTCACCTGTTTTGAGAGATCTAAACGGTGTTGCAATAATTTTTCTAGCAATGAATTTATCTGGGTGTGTGGATAAGACCTGTAACCCGCATCCGCGTTGTGTTCCGGCTGTCTGCACTTGATCCCGGTATCTATCATTACTGTTCACCTTTATAGTGGTGCGCCTCTGACAGGCGATAAATACAGAAAAACAAACAAACAAACCTGGCCTGTCGTATGACTCATCTGTGGTTGCGACGTTGCTGGCGATCCAAAGGGACCTGAGGCCGGGCTGTAGGTACCTGAATAGGATTATATCACAGGCATTTGACGTTTTGGGGGCCTCAGAAATACACAGTAGCCTCGTATATGGCCAGAGACCGTATTTTCTATAGTGAAATATCTCACCATAGAAAATTCGGGTTTTTTTTTGTTTTGTTTTTTTTTTGCCATGTCGAGGCTAATGTCTACTTCTGAGGTCCCAGAAACGTCAAATGCCTGTGATTATATGGGAAACTGTTTGGTGTAGGTACTGACTGCATCTGACCGTTCACTAGGGCAAAGCCTAACCCAGAGCCTGCTGTATGATTCATTGTGGGCATTGGTGCTGCAATATACTGGTGATCCAGAGAGACCTCTGGTTGGGTTGTGGGTAACTGCATAGGATTGTGTAGGAGTAAAAAGTATGCAAAGACCAGGAACTGGAACTGTTTTGTGTAGATACTGGCTGCATCTGTGGTATCTGTTGCTCAAAGGGAGCTGAAAGCTGCTGCTGGATTTTTCTGTTTATACTATTATCAATAAATTCAAGCCGATCAAACTGCTGTGCTACTTTTGTTAACACAAATCTGGTACCTACTGCTCTGTAGAGCTTTTTAATTTGTTACTGGACACCTTGTTTGTCGCAATAAAAAGCTCCACAGAGCTTATGCTGCCTGTTATTAATATGCGACGTTAAATAAAGCTTCTTTATCTTTATCTTTTGGAATTTTATTAATCATGTCGTAGTTCGGAATATTAGTTGTAGAACTAGTGTGTGCAGGAGTAGTTACATGCTGCTGTGTTCCATTCACACTACTTGATATACAGTCAACCCTCTTTATAACGGCACTCATTACAACAGCAAAATACTTTATAACGACATTTTGATTTGCACAGATTGGCTTTATTGTTCTAAAAGTGTATTCTTTATAACAGCAAATCTAGTTTAACGTCAAAATATTTGGGAACAAATGAGGTCGTTGTAAAGAGGGTCCACTGTAGTATCCCTGGCATTTGTTACTGTAGTATGCTGCTCTTGTCCATAATCTGGTAACTTACTTGACACAGGTGCCTGCCTTCCAGCAAGCAAGCTTCCTTTAATTGGTTACTGGCGCACAAGAATAAAGGAAAGAGCTTCCCTTTATCCATCTTTGCAATATCTCAGCTTCCAAGATTACTGCCCAAGCAAGAAGAAGCATTGGTTGATATAGCATACCCTTGAAGTGAGGGATGTTACACGGTTGAAAACCGAAGTTGAAACTTGTGATGAGGTCCTATACCCTACAAGTAAACAGGACATGTTTCAATCAAAACCAAGTCGTTCGCACCTGTATGATGTGTCACATCGACGTCGAAACAACTGAACATTTCTTATTGTCATGTGAATCCCTGGCAGAAACTAGAAGACCCATGCTGGATCGACTAATGGGACTTGCTACAGGATTATCACATGCGCATATTGATTCTGATACAGTTGTACAACTGATCCTGGACTGCAGTGGCGTCCTCGACTGCACAAGCAGTGAAATTTATGGAACAGTAGTACAGTACTCTGTGCTCTGGAGAGACAGTCCATTAATCGTTGCCATGTTCTGCATGTAGAACGGTATAAGAGGCTATGTAGTCTGGCCCATGTTCCTTCTTCTGAATGTATTCTCTGCTATTGAAGGAACTCTTTAAGATTTTAATTTTACTTCGATGCAGCTGGTGTTGTGCGGTGTTGCCGGCCGTAAAACTTCTCCCTGTACATCATCCGGGAAAAGATGATTGCAATACACAGTGCCCCGAGAATGTTTATATATATAAAGTTTTAGAATTCTTACAGTCATCTTAAAGTATAAATAGAGTGATGAGAAAAGCATCATCTTGGTCACTGTAAATAGTCCCTCTGAGAGAATCTTAAGAAGACTCTAGTCTGGAGGTGTGCCTCAAGTGGAGAATTTATATAATATCAATACCAATACCATACCTGCGTTGAGATCTCCCTATCTCCATTTACTGCCTTACGCCCTCGCTGATATTCTAGGCAGGTCAAACGAGAAACAGGCAGAAAATTAATCTGGAAAAGAACAGTAAAAGTATAATATAGTGCAGGGGATAAACGATGATAGGTTAAAAACAGAGTAGTGAAGTTAAAATCAGTTAAAAACAACTACGAGCCAAGGGCGTAGCTACCTATACGGCAAATACGCAAGTGCGTATTGAAATTTTGTCAAAATTGACAAAATTTCAAAACGCACCTGCATACTTGCATGCTGAAAATTTATAAATTAGACAAGATTTCAATACCAATTACTAAAGTGGCTGAAATACTAGCTTTCCCTCCAAGAAGTAGAGAATAAAACATGGTTGTGCGTATTATGAAATTGCCCCTAGTTACGCCCCTGGGAGGGGATCTAAGGCCTCGAGTGTTGCAGTCTACCAACCGCATCATTGAATGCTTCTAGGGTTGGTAGGCGTACAAGATACTCGGAAATGGCATTCCACTGGACGACTGCCAATGGATAAAATGAAATGGGATTTTATGAATTGCTGAAAAATATATGAACAGTAAAATAAACCTTGTAGAAGCAATGAAGTATTTATATAAATATGGCTTATGAGTTCAAATCAACTCAGAAATACTTAAATTTGATCTAACGGAGGCGGAGGGTATGAACACAAAAAGTTTAATTCAATCGAGGTTTATTTAATTGTTAATTTAAATGTTATGCGACAGTCTGCATGCTTAGTGATTAACCCAATCACGGTTGATAACTTTGCTGCACTCTTTAATTGCACACCGGGGGATCGGGCGTCAGACTCTATGATGGCCCCGACCTAAAGCTATATGTTTTAGTTGGTTGGGACCGGAGCCTTTTTGTCTGTTGCTTGGTCCACCGGGGCTCAACTGGTGACCTTCTTTTGCTTCAGATTTCCAGTGGGGTTGTTTGGCAGGACAGGGATCTCCACCTGACAGACGGCCCGTTGTATCTGTTGAGTCCTCGTCTTTGCTTTTTCATGGTATTGAAATTTGTATTATGTGTTTACCGTGATGATTCATTGACGAGTTAGAGGGTTATCATGCGAACCGAACAACCAACTAAATGTTTTGTACCACTTCAGATACTGAGGGTGAGGTTGGGCCTGTAAAATCGATTTAAGCCCCCCAGTAATTCATTACTGACCGTTCCAAGGCGGTAGTTCTGTTGTGGTTCTCTGTTGCCTGTTTTTGGTGTCATAGTTTCTGTGATGTTTTACCTTATGTATGTTCTTATTATTTTTGGTTCGGTTTGGGTTGCTGAGTGGCCACCTTTTGGGAACAAGCTGCTCACTCGGTTGGCCATATGTTCTCTGAATCTTGATTATTTGTAATCTTAGTTGTTTCCAACTATGGTTTGAGGGCTGGATTTGGATTTTGATTGTTTCAGTTCCTGGTCTTTGCATACTTTTTACTTTTATTCTTTACTGAAGCACGCCAAGCAGGATTCCATTATTTTGGCTTCACTGAAAGATAAGATAAGATTTATTTAAAGTCGGCAAGTTACATAACAATACAACATAAACTCTTGATGAGCTTTTGAACCGATTGCTAAAACAAGAGTATATGACCAACAAATGTAAAAAAAAAGCTGTAAGAATGAACAATCAGTTAGCCATATGATCATATTGCATCTGGCCAGGTTGTCCTCATGTTAATCAGACCCAAATGTCTGCACACCATGCGAACGGTCAATTGAAATACCGCAAACTACCACAAACTGCCGCAAACCACCAAAAACCAACACAAACCAACCCCAAATCAATACAAACCACCTCAAAAACTATTTAATTGTACATTTAATCAATATATTTAATATTTGTTGTACTATTAACGACCACCTTTCCATATTTAGAACTTTAGAATCTTTAATTTTACCTATATATTTTCTAACATGCCTTACGCAGGCAAAGTGTGAAATACCTGCAATTATGATTATATCATTTTTTTAGGATTATAAATAAAAATAACTCTATTTTTTCTAGTGGATCACAAATAAATAATAATAATAATAAGAAGCAGAAGAAGAAGAAGAAGAAGAAGAAGAATAAAGTAAAAATAGTTATAATAATAACAGTAATGCCTAATTATAAGTGTTGGCAGAAGTCACCTTTAAGGTGCTATACGGTTATTCAGCTGATAAATATTATATCAAAAGTAAAATAAAAATATCTAAAAAGTGGTTAGAAATGTTTTTTTTAACTGGTTTGTGATGGCCCACACGGTGTGGAGATTTGGGGTTGGTTTGTGGTGGTTTGCGGTAGTTTGTGGTGGTTTGCGGTGGTTTGCGGTATTTCAATGCTCCCGCATGCGAACAACCATTTCAGACCCAACTACTAGGAGATATAAAAACAAACTATAAAACACATCATAATCAATAGCCCCAGAGGGGAAAAAGCACACAATATTAGCACATCGAACATGTATAAGCACATAGAATAGTAAAGTAGCTTACATACTAATCTGCTTAGCAAGGGCAAGATCATAAAAACTAAGAGACCCAAGACATTGTACTGGACGGCGGTGTTTCGCAGGCGGCAGCTCAATCGCTAAACAGCAAGCTCCACTCCACCGTCAAGTCAATGTTCCTTATCTTATTCCTGACGAAGACAGACAGATGCTACCTATACAAGGTTACTATAAAACTAGCAAGTTGAAGCAACATTCCAAAATGGCAACAATACAACTCATTCAGCAAGGGCAAGATAGGCAAAGACTTGGACATTGCACTGGATGGTGGCGTTCGCAAGTGGCATCTCAATTACTAAACAACAAGCTCCGCTCCACCATCGAGTCAGTGAATGTACCTCATCATACATCCATTGAGGTGGGATGTACGTAATGGACGGCGCTATAAATCACGTGCGTTGCGAAGGACATAACATCACCATTATTCATTCAAGTTGGCGTCATTTACGACATATCGGCACAGTCTGATGTTCAGTGTATTGCATTTACGTATGGCGATAACAGTCGTTATGCTGAAAATCTATCTGGAAGTCGGTAGTAAATTTACAAAATGGGGTTCCATACATTCGGGGAAGGGGCTGGCAGAACTCACGTAATCAAATTCTGAGAAAATTCTAAATTGTGTTTCTAGTTCTATGAAAGCAGACATTGTGAGAATACTCAAGCATTCGGGGAAGCATTTACAGAAGATGATGATGATGATGATGAATCAAGAGCCATTTTGAACACATAATTCGTTCAGACTGTCGTCTCACAGTGTAGTCCGTTGGCTGTGAGACAGTGGGTGCGATTCCGGACATGCAGTGATTCTGATCTTGCCTCTGTGTTTTGGGAATACTGAAAAACTTCTGTCGATATCTCATTTAAGCCGTCACTGATCAAGGCCTATGTGGTTGTGCTGCTGCTCATACGGTATTCTTTTCTAAAGCAGAGCGATCAGGGCAAATATTTTCTTGACTGAGCTGCGTCACAGGGCGTATGCAATGAACAACGGTGCATATCAACAACGCAGTCTGGTCAGAGTTTCCGGTGTTAGCTGGCTGAACTAGCCGCAATATCATTTCCAAGTTTTTGCATTTTGACATTATGACTAGGAATGTTTACAAGTGCTTACAAATGAGCCGCGACATGAGATAACTAACGGTCTGATCAGTCTTCGTTGTCCATATGGAGCTAGCTTCGACCCTTAGCTACAATAAAGCAAAGACTCTGATCAGACTGAGCGTGTGTCAAGGCCGTCGTCGCCGGTCCGGCAGGTCCGGCGAGCGCCGGACCACTTTTTTGGCCGAGTATGCTATCTTTTGTACCACTTTTTTTTATTTTTCAGCCGATTTTTCTTTCCTGCTTATCTGTGATTTTATTGAATCGCATTATCAAAAGTGCCGCAATTTCTCGATGAAATTATCAATGACGCTCGTTGCTCGTGTCATCAATAAACCTGTCCAAGGTGTGAAAACATGCAGTCACACACCGTGCAAAACAATGCAGTTATTATTTTGACACCTGCTTGATTCATTTCAAAATCGATTATTTTCAGTGGACGATTTATCAAAGACATGATAGATTCTTTGATCCAGAATGTATAAAAAGAACTCCTTCGTTTTGATTTTTGTATGCCAACAATGGTATGAAAACAACATACAGCGGCATGTTTTTCTCGGCGCAGCAGAAGAAAGTTTTCATCCCTCAATGTATTTTTCTAATTATTCTAAATCAAAGAACATGTCGGGCGGCAAAGTATGTATAAAACATTTTAAATTTACAAGTATGAGCATTATTTGGACGGACACACGGCGCCAAGTGTGTGCAAATATGGTTACGTACCTTTGAGCCACTTGGGTAACGTCGATAAGAGAATTGAACAGAACTGAACTGAAGTATGAGCATTATGCAGGGGCGGATCCAGGAATTTTGGATAGGGGGTTCAAATTGGCTGAAAGGGGGGTTCGATTTATGCAGTTTGACCAATTTTTCCTGAAATTCCCCATGAAAACAAGATAATTTGAGCTGAGGAGGGGGTTCGTTTGAACCCCCGAACCCCCTCTGGATCCGCCACTGTTATGGACGGACACACGGCGCCAAGTGCGTGCAACTAAAGTTACGTACCGCTGAGCCACTTGGGGAAAGTCGTTAGGAGAACTGAACTGAACTGTATGCGCATTCTAAGTCCTGAGACTGTATCGAAAGTTCCATGTCAATGTTGTTATTCCATTATGAATATACAAGTGCCGCCAGTTCCAAATCAGCCCAAGACTTTTCGGTTCCCACGACGTACATTTGGAGTAAAAAAGCCGGAGCAGAGAAGTTTTCAGCCGTCGTGGTTTGACAGTAGGCCGTGGCTTCATTATGATGAAGCAAAAGATCTTGCGTTTTTGTCATCTCTCTGTGTTGGCCTATCGGCAAGGAAAGTTGCGCAGCCTAAATACAGACAAAGCTTACATCATTAATAGGTATTCTAACTGGAAAGACGCTTGTGTATCTTTTTGAAAACAAGAGTCTTCAAAGTGCCATCAGGAGTCAGTGCTGAAAGTACAGACTTTGCCTAGAACCTGCGGGGACATCGGTGAAAAAAATGTCAAAGAAACATGCTAAGGAAAATCTCAGGATATCTGTATCAGGTTTAATCTTTACATTAATGCGGACCTCAAATTTGATGCCACCGCCTGATGAGACTCGCAGAGGGGTCGAAATAGTTGTTTAGGAGAAAAAGCCAAGAACAAATAAAACAAACAAAAATACACAACTATGTAGTGGGGATTATATCTGTATCAGGCTTAATTTTGCTTGAACGCAGACATTGATGCCAGCGCCTGATGAGACTCGCAGAGGGGTCGAAATAGTTGTTAAAGATCTTCTTGAGTCTTGCGTTTTTTTCTTTCTCGTATTTAACTAGCAAAACTTCGTGACCAAAACGACTGAAATTTTATCCCAAACGCATCCAAAATACATTTAAAACGCACATAGAGACGCCCATAAATCAAAAATTTTCTCGGGGAGGTCCCCCAAACCCCGCTTACGAGTGGGGGAAATCCCCTCTCGTGCTCTCCCCCCTCTCGTGCCTTCGACACTCGCTGCTACCCTCCGCCGGACCAGTTTTCACTACATGGCGACGGGCCTGTGTGTCTAGGCTGATCTGAATCTTCGCGTGGCGCACACGCCTCTTTGTTAGTTTTGTCGTGTCGTGCTTCAAATGTATGTTGGTAGTGTGAGTCCTTGTAATGTGTACTTTTTCTAGCTGTCGAGTTCGCCCGAGCGGTCATTTTATCCTAATCATCATCTCATCAATTCTTCTGTCTGCACGACTGAAATACAGTTGAAAGGGCCTAAAACTCTAAAAAAATCACCCATTTATTCGTCATCCACACTGTCAAGGACTGAATCATCCGTGGGTTTTGTGGCAGTGAAAACATTAGCTACCTTTTTGATACATCTAGTCCCTGCATTCTTCATGCTCATCTCACTCATTCCCATACTAGCGAGAAATACTAGTGAAAGGTCCATTTATTTTCTTATCTTTACGGGAGGCATATTAAAACGAACTTTGTTAATACATGTATATTTTTATTCGTCTGTACGCTGTAGAGAGAGAGAGAGAGAGAGAGAGAGAGAGAGAGAGAGATTCACAAAATGTTAATATCAAATTTCCCTAACTGTAGACTGAAATAACATTTATTTATACAGCTTTTATGGGCCTTATGGGCCTGTAAAATCGATTTAAGCCCCCCAGTAATTCATTACTGACCGTTCCAAGGCGGTAGTTCTGTTGTGGTTCTCTGTTGCCTGTTTTGGTGTCAGAGTTTCTGTGATGTTTTACCTTATGTATGTTCTTATTATTTTTGGTTCGGTTTGGGTTGCTGAGTGGCCACCTTTTGGGAACAAGCTGCTCACTCGGTTGGCCATATGTTCTCTGTATCTTGATTATTTGTAATCTTAGTTGTTTCCAACTATGGTTTGAGGGCTGGATTTGGATTTTGATTGTTTCAGTTCCTGGTCTTTGCATAAATTTTACTTTCATAGAAATCTTTGCATCAAACGCACAAACACACCTACATGTACACACGATTTATTTATTTAATAATCTATTTTTTTTATATGAGTTTTGCGCTTTTTTAAGAACATTTCATTTTTGTCGTGCCGATCGTTAAGTAGAGGTGAGCGAAAACTGGATCTCCCGGAAAAAAACGACAAAAAAATTAACTTTCCGTAAGCAGAACTTTGCTGTCCCACATGTGCGTTGCTGAGGCTCGAAAACACAGCGGTAATAGGCGTTTTAAGAGCCCGTGCTCTTATCCATAAAGCTAGCGGTCTGGGTTGAAATTCAGCTGGAAACGGATATTTTGTTCACCGCAAGCATTTTGCCCTGCACATGGCCTTTCATAATTTTCTTCAGACCGCTCGATATAATATAAATACTGTTGAAAAGGCCGTAACGCCACATCATCATCCATCTACGTAGTGAACAGGATATTAGTGAATGTGCGTGTATTATTGATTTCAGTGTTCAACCCTTTTCAGCGATAACAGAAAAGCTTTTAGATAGTCCTACTTATTACAAAAGTCGGCGATCACGTAACGTCTAGGGCTAGCGCTTTTGGAGCGAAAACGACGTCACGCTGAAAATACACAAAAGTGACTAGACCTTCGTTCGTTTGGACGTTAATACTGACAAAACAAACTCGGTAACTAAGGACTTTTATCTCTTTAATCGATAGCTAAAATAATAAATTTTGTTATACTAGTTTTTTTAAATTTCTATGGGCCCATAACTGTACCGTAAGATTTTTAGCGGTGAAATATTAGCAAAAAATCTGATTTACGTTGACGTCAATGTATTTGTCGTCCATTTTTACTCATTTTTCAATGCAAATAACTCGAAAACGAGCTCGGTTTGGTATCTTTTTTTCTTCATATTCGGGTGTAACGCAAAAATACACCTGTACAGAAAAAATAAAAACCAGAGGGCCAATGGCCCTACATCGCTCACCTGAGCACTGAAGCACTGAGGTTACAGCAACAAAACACCATGCACAACAGCAATAAAAAACACCATTTATGTAGAGGATAATATCACAAACATTTATGCAAAAAATAAGCTTTATCCCCCTTAATGGCTTCTAAGAAGAAGATCTTTAAGGAATGAATTTCATTTTACTGAGGTTTATCGAAGTGTAAACTACATTGGGTTACGTGCAAAGTGAATGAGCCCCGAAGGGGTTCATGTAAACTTTGCTAGTGACCCAATGTAGTTTACACTTCGATAAACATCAGAAAAATTAAGTTCATTGCTTATATTTACATTCATTTCAATCAAATCTTTCATGAAAAATCTTATATAAGCCCTAAAATTGAAACATAAAAAACATATACACGCAGGTATTTCTGTTAACAGCAGAACGGCATGCATGACGTCATGATGTTGCTAACGTCCAATCAGGTTGTAGAGAGCCATTGTTTATTTTGACGTCATTGACGTCGCGTGTCTCAATGTAATTATTGGAATGTAAACTACATTACGTTCCAATGGTTTACTATAGGGCTTTTCAGTAAATGCATCAAGAATGAAAATATTTGGCAAAAAAAAAATATATAGATATGAAAATTTGGCCTTTCAGCTGCAATGGCAACCAATCAAAATCAGGTAGTTGGGAAAAATTCATATGGCTGGTAGACGACTACTCCAGGAACATTTCTGTAAAGTTTTGTCAAAATATCTGCAGTAACACAGAAATAAATAGCAAATGTCCACTTTCCCCATTATAAGTCTATGGAAACTTTAAGTTGCCATAGCAACGAATTCACATGGGCAATGATAATATAAAACATACTTTAGGTAGAGGCTAATGTTATTAATATGTATGCAAAGTATCAGCTTCATCCTCCTCATGGCTTCACTTTTCCCATTATAAGTCAATGGAAACTATAAGTTGCTATAGCAACCAAAGTTCTTATGGGATTGGAGGAAAAAGAATAAAATTTATGTAGAGGCTACTGTCATCAACATGTTTGCACAATATCAGCTTCATCCCCTATATGGCTTCTGAGCAGATGATTTTTTTTTTCTCGAAAATTTACCCTATATTTTGCCATGGCAACCAATCAAATTCAGCGAGTTGGAGAAAATTCATATAATCATAGAGGACTACTCAAGAAACATTTCTGTAGACAAAAAATCTAAATAACTGCAGTTAGACAGCAAAAATTGCCAATTTCCATTTTCCCCATTATAAGTCAATGGAAACTCTTAGTTGCCATAGCAACCAAACTGCTGGAGCAATTGCCATGAAAAATAGTAATTTTATAGAGGCTAGTACTAAGGTTCTTTCTGTAAAGTTTGAGCTTTATTGGCCACACAGTTTCTGCGAAGATGATTTTTTAATATTTTTCTATTTTTAACCATTCGGTTGCAATGGCAACCAGCCAAATTGCGCAATTTGCATAAATTTAACATGGCTGGTTAAAGACTACTCAAGGTACATTTCTATGAAAGTTTTGTCAAAATATCCGCAGTGGCATAGCAATAAATGCAAATTTTCCATTTTGCCATTATAAGTCAATGGCAACTTTAAGTTCCCACAGCAACCAAACTGTTAGAGCAATTGCCAAGAAAATCAGTACTTTTATAGAAGCTAGTACTAAGATCCTTTCTATGGAGTTTGAGCTTTATTGATTGCACAGTTTCTGAGGAGATGATTTTTGAATATTTTTTTCTATTTTTAACCATTCGGTTGCCATGGCAACCAGCCAAATTGAGCAATTTACATAAAGTTCATGTGGTTGATAGAGGAATACTCAAGGAACATTTCTGTAAAAGTTTTGTCAAAATATCTGCAGTGACATAGCAATAAATGCAAATTTTCAATTTTTCCCATACAAGTCAATGGAAACTTTAAGTTGCCATAGCAACCAAAGTTCTAAAGTGATTTGGATAAAAAACAGTATTATTGGTTCCCCCTGCCTATAGATGCTATACATGAAATTTGGTAACGATGGGCCTTGTAGTTTCAGAGGAGATGTCGTTTGAAAATATTGACGGACGACGGACGGACGGACGGACGACGGACGACGGATGCCTGCCTATACTATAAGCTCACCTGTGAGCCTTCGGCTCAGGTGAGCTAAAAAATCTATGGGAGAGCCCATTACGTACATCCCACGTTAAATGGGCATATTTAAGAGTTAAGCCAAAGTCCACCACAAAATAAAAGCTAATGAGGCTGAGCTCTTTCTTTAAACCAAACTAAATTAAAAAAAAAAAAAAAAAAAACTACTACACAAAAAGCATATATACATGTGGATGGCTAGCTAACTAAGAAACATATAAAGCGTTAAAAGCAGCTGAACAATAAAACAATATAAAAGGTGTATATGATGCATTCATGATGTAAGGCAAAAACTGTTAAATTTGGTATCACGGGTAGAGCATGTGCAATTTTCCCCATTCCACTGAGAAATTAAAATTTTAAATTGACTAAAGCTTGTTTTAGATCTAAAATCATTTGGTAAAGAGTTCCACAGCACAGATGTAGCATAGCGAAATGAATTCTTACCCTGTCTTGTCGTCCTCTGCGGGGGTACCTGTGAAATATTGTTATATCTAAAATTATATGTAGTTTCCCTTTTGACAAATAGGTCAGAAAATACGGATGGGGCTAAATTATTTAAAATCTTTAAAGTATCAATGGCCATTGTTCTTAATCGTCGGATATGCAAGGTAGCTAAATTTGCTGTGGCATGAGCTGGTATAATCATCAAAAACAAACCTCAGACCCTTTCTTGGATCTTTTCAATTTCGGAGGAGTTAATTTAGAGTAAAAATACCAAGTAAGGGGGTAAAAATTAAAATTTGAGAGAATAAAAATATGAAAAATGGTCAGGTTGCTAAGTTTGCAAGGGTTTTTGCCCAATCTTTTTAATATATTGAGTTGCTGACCAGCTTTTTTACAAATATTTTGGATGTAAAAATCAAAGTTTAAATTAAGATCAATATCTACACCGAGTAACTTCACAACATCCTCACACTCAGAACAAAAGGACACTCGAAAGAATGAATCTGTTAATTCAAACCACTTTGATTAGTTTAAACTTTATATTATTTGTATAAACATAAATACAAAATACATGTAAACACATTTTTAAACACAATATGTTATACAAATGGGATTCAGAAGAAAGTCAATTGACTTTTTTTCAAATCTGTATCCCAATCTTGCAATAAAAATAATGCTTAAATATATAAAAAGTGATTTGAAATTACAACAGACAAAGTTGTTAATACAAACATGAAGAATCTTATGGGTTTACTATTATGCAATATGTATTTCAAAAGAAAACATTTCCATTTCGCACACATTTCGCAAACCACTTTGATTGGACAAAGCATCGGAATCTAAACGACTGGGACTGTCTTTATAACAGCGAGGCTTGCAGGTGAATCCAATTCAGTTTGAAGGGAATTATCCTGTTCAAGAATGGTCTCTGCTGGCTACTGCTGGGCGTTCGGAGGAGAACTTTGGGCAGATTTCTCCTTTTTCCAAAACCTCTGACTCCTGGCACGATCCCTGGCATCGGCAGATGGGGATTTCTTTTTCCACTTTGGTTTTCTTTGTGGCATGTCGTGTATCTGTGTCCTGTTGATTTCTGATTGACATCCAAAAGCAGTACGACCTTTCTTCAATGGCGTGACATTTTTGGCGCCAAATGTCCTGACCACAAGAGAGAATCCTTTAGAATTTCTGGTTAATTTCCAAGAAACAGTTAAGTTTCCCTTGTCTAGAATATTGAGGCAATCCAGAAGAGTTTGGGGAATCACACTGGTAAGCGGTTTATCCAGCTTGTCCATTGTTTTTCACTAAGAACTTTAAGTTTTCAAAAATATGTCGCCCATTTTATCCGGCTATCATGCTTAACGACCTTAAATGGCGGCCTCTAGACCTGCGGCACATGGATAGCCGACTGGTCCCCATGTACAAGGTCACTTATGACCTTGTTGCCATGCCAGTTTCTGATCACTAAAGTCGCAATCCGAGACGATCGCATCATAACCATCTTCTGGCAAACAGGCAGATACCAACTCTGAGAGATTATTATAAAAGTATATAGGAAAATTCTCAGGAACTGACATATTTCAGTCCAAGATCCCACCCTTATCACCATGTGGGAAAAGACAGCACAAAATTAGGCACCACCAAAGCATCATCAGCGGCAGCCAAGAAGGACCAAAACAGATGTGCCGCCTTGGGACAGCCAGCAATGAAATTGGTGGGGAGCTTAACTAGTTAACTTATCGACCAACCCTCACTCTTGGTTCTGCTTTGGTTTATCAAAGTTAATTGTTCGGTTTGTGTGGAAGATTCCTAGCTCATAAGTGCATTATCTCAGAACACAGAAATCAAAACCATCAATGTGCATTTTTTCTGAGAACCATTGTCCACTGGAATGCTTTACAAGCCCACATAGCAGTCTTGCCCACCTTGGCACAGTTCAGTACAGCTGTCTGCCAAGTGGTCCATTCAGCCCTCTAAATTCCGATATTCTTTCTGTATCGAACTGTATAAACTCATTTCATTGGAACATAGACATACTTACTTTTCAAGCTAATCCCCCTCTCCATCCCTCCCCCCTCGCACCCCCCCCCCCACCTTCCCCAGAAAAATACACAGATGAATATATATGTGTGATTAGCTTTCATTTATTTATTTTTTTGTAATTTTACTGTTAACGTTAAGGCAGAAAATATATAGAAATATATTCTAGCCTTTATTAGGATCTTGTTCTGCTAAACAACTAAATCTTAACACCTAACACCAGGGTTTACCACGAGTTAGTTACATTTACACTGATTAAGAATGAATTAAACCGGCTGAATTCTTTCCCGAGATCTAAAATAAAGGTGTCGGCATGAAATAGGTAGTATATTCTGTTTTGGTTCTTCTTGGTTGCTCCATGTGTTGTTAGTTGCTATGTCTTTGATTGATATATTGTTTGTGATGTTCAGGCCCGTTGACCACCTACTTGGGAAATGGCTGTCCACATGGCTGCCGCTGATGTTGTCTTTGGTGGTGACTAATTTTGTATTGTCTCACATATGGTGTCTTGGGTTGGAACTGGGATTGAATTGTGTCAGTTCCTGAGAATTTTCCTCCTTACTTTTTATATGCTTCCAATACTTTAACATGTATGATCAGAATCAGAATTGTTTACTGGTGATACGTTCATTGACAATCATTCACCAAGACCTGTGGTCAGGGAAGCTAGTCCCTGGCCCTTACAAGAGAAGTAAACTTAGTAACTGAATCCTTCGCACACCCAGCAGTGAAATAAGGGAAGCTTCCAGGGAATTCCAATCTCTAATAATCTGGGGGAAGAAACTGGACTTGTAAATGTCAGTCCCAGCCAATGGGGTTTTAAATACCAAGGAGTGATGATTCCTGGTACGCCTGCTTGGGGGAACAAGGTCATTTATGAGTATACTGGCTGCACCATTGAGACCTTAGTAAAGCATTATGAGTCTACTATCTTTCCTTCTCTTTTTCAGAGATTCCTACTTAAGTTTCTCCAGAATGCCAGTCATACTCCCAGTTTCACTCGACAAGCATATGTCTTATTTCCTGCCACAAATCTAGCTGCCCTTTTCTGCACCTTCTCAAGTTCATCTTGAAGAATTTAGTACACTTTGGGGTCCCATAACTACCATACTCCGACGCACCAGTCCCTTGTTTGCCGACTTTTAACATCATGTGGACATGCCCCCAGGTACGCCTAAGGAAGCAAATGACAAATTAACAAATACGTAGAATCTGTATGTAATCAGCAGATATGGTAGAGTCCTGAGAGTTCGGTTGGTACGGATTTTTTGGCAGTGCGGTACAAGGTTTTACTTATAACCTCATTTTTAATGCGGATGTTTTCACTGAATACAACTTAGGCAGTGGCTAGGGGTCCGGTACCGGATCTCTAGCCTCTACGGCTAGAGGTCCGGTACCGGACCTCTAGCGGTATAGGCTAGAGGTCCGGTACCGGGTCTCTAGCTATTTCTAACGTGGTGGCTAGGGATCCGGAATTATATTTTGTATATCGATCAATTTGTTAAAAGAAGTGTTTTGTATTCATAATCTCTCAACCCTGTCCCTCTGGACTTAAATTTCTTGCCGCCATGTATACAGCTGAATTTAATCTCATAGTACTTCAGCCTTGGGTTCAGTATCCTATTCGTTATGCGCGGTTGGGCTTTTTGTACTGTTCTTGAATCTCTTTTAAAGAACTGTGAACACTTTCTACATTTTGATAGCGCTCTATTGCGCGTTCAAATGCACGAAAGTCTTCAAATTTTTGTCCGATGTGAATATTATGAGCCATTCTGGCCATATGACCCGAATCTTGTTTGAAATGGACAAAATTGTACGGTGAATGAGTAATAACATAATTATTTTTGCTTTGCATTATCTATTATAAAAGACTTAAAGACAATATATCCCTTTGATCGGCTTTTCGGCGACTAATGAGCATCTCAGACAATAGGCTCATTCCACTGGCTAGTTTTGTAGAGTTATGAACCTCCAATATTGGAGAATATGATGAACTCCTTACGCTGGTCAAGAAACGGAAACTAAGGTGGTTTGGCCACGTCTCAAGGTCTTCTGGTTTAGCAAAGACAATTCTTCAGGGCACAGTGAAAGGAAAAAGAAGAAGAGATAGACAGAAGAAGAGGTGGGAAGACAATATCAAGGAGTGGACAGGAATGGATTTTGCTAGCTCAACTAGGGCAGCTGAAGACAGGACAAGGTGGAAAGGGATTGTTTTGAAGTCATCTGTGGTGCCCCAACGACCTAGTAAGGTTATGGGATGGAGTAGAATAGAATAATCAACATCGTTAACGCAGTATTTGTTATTCGCACATCCGCGACTAGATGAAGCAAAACTAATCAATGCAATTATCATTTTCATGCATCGATGAAAAACTCAAACACTGCAAACAGTTTAATTTATATTGATTATAATTGAAAAGGAGAGAAAAATAAGAATAAAATTTTATTCGTCTATTTTACACAATCATTGTGTGTTCTAACCGGGTTTACTAGACTAAAGTAGATCCCCTTTACAAATCTATTTAAACCAATCAATAACATACTACCGGATCCCTAGCCTCCACGTTAGAAATAGCTAGAGACCCGGTACCGGACCTCTAGCCCATAACGCTAGAGGTCCGGTTCCGGACCCCTAGCCGTAGGGGCTAGAGATCCGGACCGGACCCCTAGACACTGCCTACAACTTATGCCTCATCACCGGTTTTGAAAACGGGACGGTTCCATCATTAGATTACTGTTAAAGCAAAGATGCAAATTTTCTCAGATAGCTACCTGTATATCATTTCACTATAGAAATTAACATAAAGCACTAAATTATGATCTAAACAATGCATCCCAAAATTAGAGTCGTATTTTCATAATCAGCCGGTCTAAGCTGCATTACCCGTAATTTTAGAATGGTGTGCACGTTTTTTACGTCAATTCCGGTACGCCATTTTCCTTGTTGTCCTCGCGAAAATTGAACAATGGCAAATCAAGAAGAAATACTCGACGCTCTTTGTTGTAAGTAGCAAAAAATATGTCAATAATCACTCAGGAAGAAAATGATTGTTTGATAAACCACACAACGAGGGTGGTTCTTATTTCGTTTTTCAGCGTATCACACGAAATGAAATGGTCGATGGCACAGTTACTCGACAAAAAAATGTTAAATTTCTGATGTCAAAGGGTATAGGTTAGGTATATCATACACTTGTACTGCCGCTGGTTTTTATAGCGACGTGGTAGAGTGCGATCCTCAATCAGGGCATGAGATTTTTTAAGAGTCCATGACAAATGGTGCTCAACGTAAATGGCCCACGTGTGCATTAGAACTCCTTAAGTCTCGTTTCAAGTGATTGTTGTAGCTCCTGAGAATTTGAGGAGGAATTCAATATGGGGGGGGGGGGGGGGGGGAAATGTCACAGGGTATAGGTTAGGTATATCCACAGGTGCTTGAAGTTTTATTTCAACGATGCCCCTAAACATCCAGGCTATGGGCCATTTTGAAGAAATGGCCAGGTGTGCAAGCATGTGTTCGGACTCATTACGGTCTCCAGTTTCCTGTGTCGCACGGCAACGTCAACAGGTTCTATTACAGGAAAAATGAAATGATGCTGGGGATAACAACCTTCTTAAATTTACAGCTTTCTACTCTGTCCAATCATCAAACAACAAATTCACCGATCAGACTGTGCGGATGCGCAAGCTAAACTGCATCTTTGTTGTTCGGAGAGTCAGTACATGTACATGTCAGTCAACAAATGAAAATTTTACGCCAACAATTTATTATTACATAACTGCGTAGTTTTGATGTTGTTGACACGAACGTCATGACGTCATTTTCATCATGTTTGTTTCAAGTTTTCACTCGTAAGAAACGTTTTGACCGAAATTAGGACAAACAAAATATTGTAAATACATGAAAACAGTGATTCAACGACATTGGTCATATCTAAAAGAGTGATTGAGTATTCGCTATGTGTGATTTTCAAAGCGCACAAGCACATTCTCAACTTTGGCGCAGCACAGTAAACTGGAAACTGGACACCGTAATGGCGACGAGATTTTGTGGCAAATTTTGAAATACAGAATTACAGGTACGCATAGACCATAACTGAACCAATTTATCATGTTTATAGATATATTTTGAAAGGATGTTTACAGGTAAGAAATTTGCTTGTGTTGGGATGTTTCTAACTGGCACTTTTAGCAGCTCAAAAATCGAGACATTTTTGCTTGCATACCTGGTCATTTCTTACGAAATGGCTTATAGACTGCGTCAAGTTTAAAGGGTTTTGAGGATTTTTTACAGTGTCTATCCTAGGATTGAAAAAATAGGAGGGGTTTTCGACAGAGAAAAGGTATCACTCACATTTGTAACTCTAGAATTTGGCTTAACCTACATAAAAACAATTGTACCTAATATTTTAGCTATGATTTAGTATCAATGAGTACACACAATGCTTCTAGATATCATTTAAATCTATTTTAATGAATAAAATAAAGAAAATAATCCCCCCCCCCCTTCTGCTAAGATTTAGGGGGGAATTGTCAGAATGTGGGTGAATCCCCCCATCCCCCTCTCTAGAATAGACACTGTTTTTTAGCATAGAACTTCAAGCGCCTGTGGGTATATCATACTCTTGTACTGCCTTGTGGTACAAGCCGGCTTTTATAGGGACATGGTAGAGTGCTTGACTTCAGGTCGGAGAGTCCCTGGTTGGATCATCGGCCGGGGCATGAGATTTTATAAGAGTCCGCAACAAATCTATTGTCTACTTTCCTGAAAATTTCAAGACAATCGGATACAAAATGAGAAAGTTGCAATTCAGCCCAGTGCATTGAAAATAACTTGAAGGTGCGACACTATGCCACTTTGATTTTTTTTTTTGTAGCTTGTCGGAAGTGATATAATCAGGTATTTTCCACCGAAATTCCAGTGGCGTGCTTTGATGACGTAGCTCTCCCGCCATAATGGCAAGCAGTCGGTCGATATCAAAGTTTTCAAATCACGTGGATTTAAACCTGGGCAGTGATTGACCAATCAAAGGACTGGGATTTCTGGATAGACCGCCATGCGCATTTGACCACGTCCGTCAATTTGCTCTGTTTTTCATCCCGATTCAGAATTTTGTTGTAAATTTTGCACTATCCTTCACTGTCATGAAATGCTTCTATTGTAGGTCAGTGCAAATACATGTCATTGTTTTGTAATATGGAAGTATCTTGCTTGAAATGCTTATTATGAGTGAAAACACGCGACTCCATAATGTAAACACAAACTCAAATGGCGTAGTGTCCCACCTTCTTCTTTACGAATGCAGAGGGCTGAATTGCAACTTTCTTATTTAGCAAACGATCAACTTTAAATGTTACATAGTGGTAGAAAATAGACTGACATTTGATAATATTTAAGAAATAGATCAGCTCTAGCAGTGAATTGTTGAGTAATAATTCACTGTTTGGAGGTCAGTTGTAAAGTAGATCATATCACGAGCGCGGAGAGCGAGTGATATATCTACTTACAACTGACCGACAAACAGTGAATTATTACTCAACAATGCAATGCTAGAACTGAACTATTTCAATTCTAACACTCAAAAAAGGTGAAAACTATTCTTTTCATCCAAACTCTCCCAACCTTCCTGTCAGCGCGTTCATGCTCCCGCCAATATTCTTAACTGTATCTAAAATAAATGTACGTTTTTATGGTGATTTAAGAAAGAAAAAGAGACACGGTGATTTTTTTCTCTATTAAAGTGGTGCCCATAAAAGGCACCAGCCCCAATTCAAAATAATATCTTTTTTTCCCAACTGCAAGTTGAAAAATTCCCAAATGCAGGAAGAATTTTTCTAGGGACCATCTTACAAGCAAAAATTTACTTGCTTGCTTAGAACTGGCAGATATATAGCTAATTGAATGTAAATATTTTATTTTCAGTATCATGTCCCCTATTCCACATAAATAAAGGTGTTTCTGAAATTCCAAATGTTCAGAGAATACAACACGATTTTTCCCAATTCCGTGGGCACAGGCACTATTCCCAAAATAGTGAAAAAAATCACGGAGAAGTTACACCGTCTAATGTCTCAGAACGTCATAAAATTAAGTCAGTTATTGCAGTGACGTCAGCAATTCCATAACAGTGAATTGTTGCAGAATAAAACATGGCAACTTCCCATTGCTTCTATAGGCGCACTGTGTTAAAATTAGAAATTTAACACATTTTTCGTCGCGTGCCTGTGGTCGATGGTTGTTTGATAAAAAGTGATTGTAAATGACCACAGGCATTCGGTACATTGGAAGTTGGGGGGTGGGGGTGTAGGATGGAAAGATCAACAGATGTATAATAAAGACAAGGTTCCCAACTCTGCAAGGGTCTTTCAAGGGTTTCAAAAGAGCAAAAAAGGGCGTCATAAAAATGCTTGAGTGATCCAAATGAACTTGTTAAGCCCAGTAACCCCTTGAAAGGCCCTTGCAGAGTTGGGAACCTTGTCTTTATTATCTGTCTGTCAATCTTCCTGTCCTAACCCTAACTTCCAATGTACTGAAAGCCTGTGTGAATGACATAAGGTTAAAGGATGGTTTTTATTTTTCAGCATATGAGAAAAAACCATCAAATGATATCCCACCGGTGCTGGAAGATTATCTGCGTCAGGTGGCCAAAACGGGTGAAACCATGTAAGTTTATATTATTTTGGATCCGTGACACAACATTGAAAGATAAAACATTGAGCTTCAATTCATAGAAATTCCAGATAGTTCGAGCGTAACCATAGCAACCACAGCCGTAGGTGAAAGCAATCGATAGTCATTCAGATCTGTTTACAACTACGATTTTGGCATATTTTCTACACTTTTTGGCTTGAAAATACGCTCTACGTTTCAACCATCTGTAACTACGCAAGATTGCAAATCTAGTTTTTCAGCCCTTTTCCTGTGATTTTGGACCATATTTAGATGTTTTGACCCCAAATTAAAGTGTCAGTTTAACACAGATAATAACTGGTGCATTTTACTTTGAACAAACAATCAAATTATGCTGCATGTGTAATTGCAAGTCTCTTATCTTCAAGAGAAGTTCAACAATGGCAATATTTGTCATGGTCTATTGATTTCATGTCATGATATCAAACTGATTTTGTCAGCTACACTCCATTGTCATGTGTTTTCGCGATCAAAAAAGTTTATCATAACTGAGTTAATGGCTGCAGTGAAGAAGTCAGAATATTATTATTGATCATCATTACAGGTGTATAATTTATCCTGCTAAAATAAATTCATTAACGGAGAGAGATTATTCAATATTTCACTACTATCTATTAGGATGGAAAAGAATGGTACTATGACTGCTGGCACTTGCCAAAGATGAGTCATAGTTGCCATCCCCAGCTCTTTTCCTCATTTCTGCCTTCCTATACCTATGAAAGACCCGATTTTAAAAAGAGAGAAACAGCTTAGGCTAGAAAGCAGTATGTAAGAATTTTGTCAAATTTAAAAAATACGAGACGGTTCAGATGAGGGGTCACAACATATGGTTTCAATGAGAAATAAAGAAAATAATCCCTCAGTTATCATCAAATACCCCTCTTATCATGAGCTCTGGTTTCATATTGAAAGTTTGTACCATCTTTCAGTTTTCCATGGCCAAGATTGAAGCCGCTGTTTATTCGTAAACTGGACCAAGTGATGGAACAGTTCAACCAGGAGGTACCATTTGACAACTTGACTCCATATCCTAATGTTGAGAATGCTAAATATGAAGAGGTGAAGAGAAGAGTTATTGAAGCCTTTGAAAAATTTTCTGGGTAAGACAGTGCTCCAGATAAGAAAAGATACCGGGAATAATTTAGGGATAAAATTGCCCATCTTTTCTCTATAAAAACATACCTTGTGAACCCTCAGTAGTACCGTCTTGCTGAGACAGTTCTAATGAGGGGTCATGACATGATATGCTTCTTTGAGAAATAAGAAAATTTATCTCAGAATTATCTCAAAACCTGACCTTATCTTGAGCTCTAGTACGGCAAAAACCAGATTAGGCATAAAATTCGGAGATGATAATGGATCACAAGCAAATCGTTCAGATTCAGATCACAAAAAACTGACTTACCATAGGACAGGGATACAGACTAGCGGTCGCCCACTCGCCCACTGCGAGTAAAAAATCGGCTGGGCGCCTAAAATTAAAATGACAGTCGCCCAGTTTGCTATCGTGAGCTGTCGGCGAGTGTCTGGCATGTTTTCAACTTGGAGTAAAATCCGTCACTTCAAAGGGTATTGCTAACTTCCGCGCCGATATCTGCTAAGAATATTCGGTGTTCCGTCATACTTGTGTGTTGGATTTTACTCACTATCGAGAAAAACAACATGGCCGCCTCCCCGTAATATACGATAGAGAGACAGATTTGGCAGCTAAAAATCTTAGCCGTTTATGCATTTTTTGAGCGTAATGTGGCGATACATCGCTAGTTTTTCACACCTGATTGCTCAAAAGAAGCAAAACCCTGAAGAAAGAAGGGTTTACTACAAAGCCAACGGAAACGGTGCCATTCTCGCGCAGATTCTGAATAAAAGATTCTCACGTTTTAAATGTGGGCCCCTAAATTTCTGGCTGGGCGACTAGTTTTCAGTTTTTAGGGGCCCAGCTTGCTCCTATGAAAAATGAGTTAGTCTGTATCCCTGTAGGAAGGTTTTGAGGTTTAAAATGTAAATTGATTCTTCAATATTCATACTTTCTTGGCTGTGGTTACATCACCTTAGTGTTACATTTTTTATTGTCGAGCCCCCTTGCGGTGAGCGAGACATAGTTGTTACAACTTCAGTTCGGTGTATGTCCGTGTGTTAGTGCATGAGTGCATCCATCCGGTTTTGTCCGGGCCATAACTTCTACATTTATGGATTGATTTCAAAATAATTTGGCACTATTGTTCTCCTTGATGAGTAGAAGTGCCATTTGAAACATTTGTTCAGGTAGGTCCAAGGTCAAGGTCACACTTGAACGTCAAATGATAAAATGGCCATAAATTGAGCTTGTCCGGGCCATTACTTCTACATTTGTGGATGGATTTCAAAATAATTTGGCGCAATTGTTTTCCTTGATGAGTAGAAGTGCCGTTTGGAACATTTGTTCAGGTAGGTCCAAGGTCAAGGTCACACTTGAAGGTCAAATGATGAAATGGTCATAAATTGAGCTTGTCCGAGCCATTACTTCTACATTTATGCATGGATTTCAAAATAATTTGGCACAGTTGTTCTTCTTGATGAGTGGAAGTGTCAAGTGACATACATGTTTGGGTAGGTCCAAGGTCAAGGTCACACTTGAAGGTCAGATATTGTAATTGTCATAAATTGAGCTTGTCTGGGTCATCACTTCTATTTATTTTCCTTTGTGAAAATTTGAAAAAAAAGAAGAAATATGCTGGCTAAGCATGATGTTGTTTGGCTTCTTTCCAGAGTGAAGCAGTTACTTAGTCTTGACATACTATAGCAAACAGCGGGCTCGACCAGTTGTCCCTGGACAACCTTCTAGTTTGAAGAAAGATTTTCTTTTGGTAAATGTTGTACAAATAATTTCATGTGCAGAATAATATGCATGTAGTTTAGACACTTAGCTTTAGTTGTTTCTTGAGTCTTGTTGTTTTTTTTGTACCTGGTAGAAATTCTATCATTGTAAGGATTTAACCAATAAAACTGACTTGGCTTTCATTGCAAGAACTCACAACATGACTGTGAATTTAGCATAAACTGGTTGATATTTTTCAGTTAATGAATGATTTATATGCTTTCGAAGAGACAAAAAAGCTGTAGAATAGCTGAAGGAATATTTAAGGTGTTTGATATTGGTTATATTGACCTGGACATATATATCCAGTCAGCAGTCTTCATAACAACAGTCAAAATGACAGCAAAGTCTTTACATCTTCTTCTTGACCGACATCAAAGCAGTGCTCCAGATAAGAAGGGATAAAAGAGATAATTCAGGGATAATTATCCATATATCTCTATAAAAACATATTTTGTGACCTATCATTAGAACCGTCTCATCGAGACGGTTCTAATGAGGGGTCACAACATATGTTTTCGTTGAGAAATAAGCAAAATTATCTTTGAATTATCCTGAATACCCCCTCATCTGGAGCTCTGTCAAAGGATATCTTTGTTTTGAAATTAGACTCCAGATGAACTGCTAACCCTTTTGAACTGATACTGTCTTGATAATAAACATAGTAAACTAAATACATAAATTGATAATGTTTTGCAATGGCCAACATAGTTGTTATTGTTGTTGTGTTTTTACGTACCAGTACTCAATATTTCAGTCATGTCAAGAGGACTGGGGTTGCCTCTGAATTTGTAGGACTTTTACTGGACCTGAGATAAATGACACCCAGGCTAGCAGAGGCATCAGGCAGTCCATTTGTTTTGTGAGCCCCGATCTGGGCGGGGGCCTTCGAGTAAAATGCATTAAGGCAGAGTTCCAGATAAGGCAGGTTTTAAGGTCAATTCAGAGATTATTTTCCGTATTTATCAAAGAAAACATGTTGTGAGGCCTCATTAGAACCGGCTCGAGAAATAGGAAAAATCCTTGTTATTCCTTCTTATCTGAAGCTCTGAAATTGAAATCTGGGCAACTAGCTAGTTACTTCTATCTCATCAAAATTCATGACGGATCGTTTCATACCATCTTCCTATAGAAGAGTTCACTGTTTGCTAAATAACTTATAATTGATACTTAATTGATACTTACGATGTATGGGTAGGCCAGGCTTCCAAGTTTTCACCAGTTCTTCAAAGGGAGACAATTTTCATGGCTTCCTGTTTGCTTCCTTTGACAACGAAACCCTGTCTATTAGGGGTCTATGCTTAACCCTATTGCACTCAAAACGGCCAAAACTCTATATGCTTAACCCTATTGCACTCAAAACGGCCAAAACTCCATAGAGTTTTGGCCGTTTTGAGTGCAATAGGGTTAAAGGAAAGAATTTGCTCACCCTTCAGCTTGGAGCAAATGTTTTCCTTTAAAAGAAGACCCCTATTAGTTGAGTGAGGAGGCATAAGTGAAAATGGCAGTTGCCTCCCTGAAAGTGTATTGATTCCTCTTTCTGTCTCAGTCCACCTTTCACAGTACAGAGGATCTGTCTATAAGGGGTCTGTGCTTAAAGGAAAGAATTTGCTCCCCAGCAAATGTTTTCGTTTAAGAGTAGACCCCAAAAAGTTGAGAGAGAAAGCGTAAGTGAAAATGGCAGTTGCCTCCCTGAAAGTGTATTGATTCCTCTTTCTGTCTCAGTCCACCTTTCACAGTTCAGAGGGTCTGTGCTTAAAGGAAAGAATTTGCTCCCCAGCAAATGTTTTCTTTTAAGAGTAAACCCCTATTAGTTGAGAGAGAAAGCATAAGTGAAAATGGCAGTTGCCTCCCTCAAAAGGTCATTCTTGGATTCCTCTTTCTTTCTCAGTCCACCCTTCACAGTACAGAGGATCTGTGAGCTGGTTACAGAACCAAGGAAACACTATCAGAGGTCAGACAAGTTTCTCAGAGGAGTTGAAAAGGTAGGAAAATGAAGTCTGCAGTTGCCAGAGCAAGGAATAATGGAAAAAAATTGACATTAATTCTAAGATAACTTGTTAGTTGTAAAAATGTTGTGGATACACCAGAACTGCCTCAGAGGCAATTATACATGGATGAGAGTTTTCAGGATTATTCCTGAATTCAGAGTTTAAGGCCAACTGTCCTTATATAAAGTGTAGGAAAACTTCTCACTCCAGGATTATAAACCATTGATTTCAGGATTTTGATATTTTGGAACTTTCACCCATGAGTTATATTGAGGGGCCACAACATATTTTCATAGGAAAGGAAAAGCATTCAACATTAATGTTTATGTTTTTCCCTTTAAGGGAGTAGGGAAATCTGTGATGAATCATGTTGCTTGTGTTGCAGCGTGCAAATTGGCGCCTTAAAGACGCTGGGTGTAAAGATTACTTCAGTTGATATCCACCTCAAAATAGTCTGTTAAATATATTGTACAATGTTAAAATCAAAATAATTTTTCCTTATCAGTAATTTATCACTAATGCCATCCTGAATTAATATTTTGCAATCCGCCCTCCAACATCATGTGTTCACTTGTAAGGTCTTCAACATCTGTTGTACTTTATTTTCTTGCATTTTCTCTGTTGATTGAGATATCAATTGAAAATTATCAACCAAAATGTGAACATCAGGAAAAACAAATGATTTATTGATTACCGTATTTGTTTGTGGATAACGCGCTAGCATGTACAACGCGCATCCCTTTCTCGGCCGTTCTGGAGCTGGAAAAAAGCTAGTTCTGCTCTATAACGCGCATACAGCCTTCTGAATTACAGACTGACATTTCTAAAACTTGTCCGACGCCATGTTGTCTAAATGTCAAAGTACCAATTCGCTGATTGGTCCGCATCTTTAGACGGGTTTTATATTTTTTTACTCGGGCGAATTCGGCTGGACCTCTATTAGCAACAATGGTCAAGGTTGAATTCGGCTGGACCTCTATTAGCAACAATGGTCAAGGTTATTGTAAGCAACAAATATGAGAACTTTGACACTTCTCACTTAAAGCTTGAGTCTTTTCACTGTCATTTAAGTTAATTGGATCCTTTTGTGTTGCTATCACCTCGATAATTGACGCTAATTGACATCTTTAATTCCAATGACTGGTTCTCTTTGGTCGGTACTAACATCAAAGTTTCCACACTAATTATCGATAGTTAATGTAATTACATCTTTGTTGCAAACAAACTTGGATTGAAAAGAAAAAATAAATAAAACATATCAAAGCGAAAATCATTCATATTTTTACATTTAGTTATCTTTTTGATTATTTTATTTCTGTTTATGGTATTTTTTCATATATGTTATTTTAATAACTACTTGAAAAGCTAGATACAGTCATAATCATTTACAGATTTATTTCATCGTAGTTTTAATTCAGATATCTTATTTTGTTCGTATATTTCTTTTCATTGCAGTATTTAGTTTAAACATACTGTGAGTCCGATATTTGTAGGTATTTGTTCTGTTCTATGTCGGGAAAAATACCGCATGCCAGTCTACCTATTTTTACCTCGATCAGTTTCCGGCTAAAAAAGTGTCAACAAATGCATGTTTCGCATGTTTTCGGGCGTATTTTGATCTAGTTGACGCATTTTGGAGATAAAATTGGATAAATACGGTCAAGATCAAGTTGTTATCGATGCACGAAAAGCATCGGCCGTGCCACGCATCGAAAATGGCCGGAAAAACAATGTTTGGCTTTGGGAAAAAAATCTTGGAAATTTTGTTCTCATGTACAACGCGCACCGGTATTTCGGATAAAGATTCTGACGGAGAAATGTGCGCGGTATCTATAGCAACTAACGGTAACACTGCTCCAATTACCTTGGTATTTATAAAGTGTACATGTATATTGAAGGAAATTAATAATCAGTTGTCTGTTTTTATTTTAAGAATGTTATGGTTGTGAGCACAGTAGACCCATATGGAAAGTAAGTACTGAAAGGCTCTGTACCATAAAGGCTCTGTACCATAAAATTCTGGGCTGGGCCGGGTAGCGCAATCGGTAGGGCACCTGACTCGTAAGTCAGAGGTCCTGGGTTCGAATCCCGGTCTGGCCACATACTTTCGTTTCTCCTTCCGCTGATTCAAGAAGGGCAGTTGTCAGTTACTGGCAAAAGTATGTGCACTTAGTACTGGTTAACCGCTTAGGAGGTCTAAGCCTGCCCAGGAATAGTGTGGTTAGGTTAACTGACCGTCCCGACATGACCATAGTTGTTTACCGTGGACGTTAAGCATCAAATCAACCAATCAACCATAAAATTCTGAAAATTGGGACACCTGAAGTAATTACCACAATTGTCCTAAAAATGAAAAAAGATGGTTTGACAGTGCAGTAATCAGAGCTATAGATAAGAGGGAGTATTTGGTGATAATCAGGGATAATTTTAGTTTATTCTGCATAAAAACATATTTTGTGACCCCTCATCTGAACTTGACGAGACGGTTCAGATGAGGGGTCACAATATATGGTTTCGATGAGAAATAAGAAAACTTATCCTTTATTATCATCAAATACTCCCTCTTATCTAGAGCTCTGGTAATGCATCTAAAAGATGCAGCTGGGCTGGCAAACAATGAAGGCCCTGATCAGACTGCTCCTAATGGAGCAGTCTGATCTGGGTCTACACTGTTTGCTGAGACCTGTCTGTCCCTATACTTAGAATTTTTATGGTATTTATGGAGAGTATTTGATGGTCGTTCTATGATTAATAAGTTCTTCCTAAAGACTTCCAGTGAATGACAGAATTTATGTTTTATTGACAAACAAGAAGTAGTATTTAGAAGTAGCCTAGGATCAAGCTCGAGATCTGACTGAAGCAGAAGTTTTTCTGATTTTAGGGAGAAGTTTTTGCACCTTGTTAACTTTAGCCTTGCCTTTATATTCTATACATATAAAGAAGCGGCTGTAGTGTAGTGGATAACACTCCGGACTACCAATCCAGGGATCGTAAGATCGATCCCCCGCTTCTCCAGTCTTTCGGATGAGACTTTAAACCGAGGTCCTGTCTCCATATGACCTCGTTGTTGGTGGGACGATAAACCCTAGTTCACACTCATTCTATACATTTAAACTTCTCCTTTAGCTCAGAAGAGGGAGATGTGGGAACTTGCAAAGAAACTATTCCCTTTAGTCACTGTCTCCCTCTAGCTTGATACGTAAGTGTAAGTAATGGTAAAAAAAGTAAGTAAGGTCTTTATTTAAAGAGGGTGCCATTATTGCTTGCTTAGTAATTTAGTGGGATTCAAAAGAGAAACGAAAGTTAGCAGGTAATTTATGTCTTTAATAAAACTGAAAGAAAGAGTTGTTATCATCATTGCTAGAATTAGGGAAATGGAACTGTATTCTAAAAGTTCTTTGAATAAAGGATTAGGTTTAAATAATATTTCATAAACTACATTTATGCATGATGATGTTCACGGATAGCCACAACGCAGAATTTGACAGTAAGTGATGATTTGAACATGTCATGTAAGTGATGATTTGTTTGAACATGTCATAATGTTTTTATCATATGACATCACATCTAAGAGTGTAATAAAGCCATGCATTTAAAACGATAATCCACTAGTGGATTAGATATGCAAATTACGTCGTAACGTTATGCGTTGTCATCCATAAAACTTTGCGTTTTCTAGTGGCGAAATTGTGACGTTTTAGTGCAAAATTTGCTAATATAATGCGATTTTAGTGTCATATGATAAATAGAATCTTGCATTCGTGCTCCTGTATTATTGAATTTATTAAACTCGTTGGTGAAAACAATAAGATGCTAGGCAGAGCCTCGCATCTTATCTACTTCCCCACTTCGTTTAATAAATTCAACGATACATGAGCTCTCATGTAAGATCCTCTATTTATGGTCAATACTTTATTTCAGGAAAATTGCAGCTGAACTACCAAGGGGTTTAATGAATGGGGTAGAATTAAATGGTTTCAGTAAACCACGAGATGATGGTGACTGTCCAATACTGAGCGCACCATTTCCCAGCATGGCGCCAGTTTCTTGGCCAGACAACAACGACCCTATTGCTGGACCGACCATATGGCATGCATTATTGCCAGAACAGACAGCTTCCGAGCCAAATGTTACCACAAATGCCATAGATGAGTCTGTGCAGGATAAATCTAGTACAGATTCAGTTGAAACAGAAACAAAATTAGACAGTGCTGATACAACTGAAACAAGTAATATAGCAGATATAAACAGTGAAAATAAAGAAAACTTGGAAAGTGATTTTAGTACTGTAAATAGTGAAGATTCTGTGGCAAAAGATGGCACTTACAGTGATAATAATAAAGGTGCTACTGGTAGTGATATTAAACAGAGTGAAACAGATGGTTTAGAACATGTTGAAAGTTCTAAAACAGAAGGTGTACCAGATCATTCTGTGGAGAAAACAGAAGAGGATAGAGCAGACACAGGGTTGTCAGATGAGGCCAGACCTACAACTGAATTGGAGACAGAGACCAAGACTCTTCCTGACAAAGAACAGGTCACCGAACACGAAACAAGTGAAACAGAGGAGCAGAGCCAGGTATAATCATGTGTCATACTTTACAACATACCTACTCGTATTTGTCACAATTTTAGGTAAAACTTAATTTAGGAAGCTCGTATCAATCTGTTGAACACAGACAGAGCTCTAGATAAGAGGGAGTATTTGGTGATAATTAGGGATAATTTTTTTTATTTCTGCATAAAAACATATGTTGTGACCCCTCATCTGAACCGTCTCAACGAGACGGTTCAGATGAGGGGTCACAACATATGGTTTCGATGAGAAATAAGAAAAAGGAAGTGGCTATTGACAACCGGTTGTCAATAGCGAACGTTCGCTATTGACAACCGGTTGTCAGTAGCGAACATCGCTATTGACAACCGGTTGGAATATTCCCTATTAAATTCAGATGGGCTGGTTTATATCTACTGAATGCTGAAGAAATAATTTGGTAATATTGAAATGTTATAGTATTTGACATGAAAAAGTAAATATGGAGATGTCATGATACTACTTCAAAAAATATTTGTATCATGCTTTTTTGGAACTTCTATTTGAGCAGATTTCAACACAGTATATGAACAGTAAAGGCTTAAATGTTTTCTTCTATAGCTATTTCTTGAGAGTCCCAGAATCTGATATAAAGTTTTGATAGTAATCAATTCCATTTTCAGCTCACCTGAGCTGTAGGCTCACAAGGTGAGCTTACAGTATAGGGAGGCTCTGTTGTCCGTTGTCTGTTCACAAGTTTCAAACAAGAATACATGTACTTCCTAAACCACCTGGCCAATCTTGATCAAATTATATATTTTGTTTGTACCAATGTTTAGTGGTCTTCTACATAAATCCTGCCAGTCATGCCCATTGGATCCAAAACGGCCATACTGGAGGGAGGGATTTGGTTGGTTGGTTGATTTGATGCTTAACGTCCACGATAAACAACTAAGGTCATGTCGGGACGGTCAGTTAACCTAACCACACTATTCCTGGGCAGGCTTAGACCTCCTAAGCGGTTAACCAGTACTAAGTGCACATACTTTCGCCAGTAACTGACAACTGCCCTTCTTGAATCAGCGGAAGGAGAAACGAAAGTATGTGGCCAGACCGGGATTCGAACCCAGGACCTCTGACTTACGAGTCAGGTGCCCTACCGATTGCGCTACCCTGCCCGGCTGGAGGGAGGGAGTGGTACCCTATATACATCCTGCCAACCATGCCCCTGGAGTGACCAAACTTTCATGCTCAAGAAGTTAATGGTTTTTCACAGAATTTTCATAAAAATGTCACGAACCAGGACAGGTTAAAAATCTCAGACCAGTTAGAAAATTGGCCATATTTTACTATTGCCTAGTGACTTGCCCTTGAACACTTAAAAGCCCATATTTGACCTTGTTTTGGGCATAATGCATGCTAGAACTCAGGTGGACGAGCATTTCCTATTGGGTGACTTGTTTCAAATATTCATTGTAGCTGAAGAGTATGCTATGACTGAACCCCGGTTGAAAAGGCTGTTAAACTCCAAATTAGCAATCAATCCAACCATCATATCAAATGAGAACGTTATTGTATGTATATTTTATTGCAGCATTGAAGAGGAAATAGGTCAAAATTCCATGCACTGTTATGTTACATTACTTGTCATTTCAACTTTCCTTAACTTTCCTTAACTATAGATACACTGTGAGGTGAACAAATGATGTAGAATCTGATCAGACTACTCCTGAAGTAGACTGAGAAAGGCCTACATTATTTGTCCATAGAACTTCTTCTTAAGAAGCAAATCCGGTGAATTTATATCCTCTGCCAAAGTGGCCTTGCATTGTTCATGTGTTATTTTAAGTTTCATAAAATATCATCCATTGTTATGCCCCCAATTTCGGAGAAATTGTGGGGGCATATTGGTTTGGGCCTGTCCGTCTGTCCGTCTGTCATATCAAGAACCGTAAGAGCTAGGAGCTTGAAACTTTATACACATGATCAGTATGAAAAATAAGCGAACACGTGTTTTTTCTTTTTTCCGCGGGTCACATATTTCAAGAGTTATGCCCCTTTTTCGACTTAGCCTGCGGAACCTTGTGAACAAAATATCTCAAGAACCCCTGATGCTAGGATCATGAGGTTTTGCAGGATGAGAATGCCCAAGGTGTAGATGACCTGATTAACTTTTGAAACAAATTCGTGAATTTTTGACCGAGTTATGCCCCTTTTTCGACTTAGTGCATTGTAAGCCTATGGAACCTTGTGAACAAAATATATCAAGAACCCCTGAAGCTAGGAGCATGACTTTTTGCAGGAAGATACTGCCTGTGGTGTAGATGACCTGATTAACTTTTGAAAAAAATTCGTGAATTTTTGATCGAGTTATTCCCCTTTTTCGACTTAGTGCATTGAGGCCTATGGTACAAAGGTACCCTTACATATAGTCAAGAACAATAAGAGCTAGGAACTTGAAACTTTATACACATGATCAGTATGGAAAATAAGCAGACCCGTATTTTTTTATTTTTCCGCCGGCAATGTATTTCCAGAGTTATGCCCCTTTTTCGACTTAGCCTGTGGAACCTTGTGAACAAAATATCTCAAGAACCGCTGATGCTAAGATCATGAGGCTTTGCAAGATGAGAATGCCCAAGGTGTAGATGACCCGATTAACTTTTGAAACAAATTCGTGAATTTTTGACCGAGTTATGCCCCTTTTTCGACTTAGTGCATTGTAAGCCTATGGAACCTTGTGAACAAAATATCTCAAGAACCCCTGAAGCTAGGAGCATGATTTTTTGCAGGAAGATACTGCCTGTGGTGTAGATGACCTGATTAACTTTTGAAAAAAAATCGTGTATTTTTGATTGAGTTATTCCCCTTTTTCGACTTAGTGCATTGTAAGCCTATGGAACCTTGTGAACAAAATATCTCAAGAACACCTGATGCTAGGAGCATGATTTTATGCAGGAAGATACTGCCTGTGGTGTAGATGACCTGATTAACTTTTGAAAATAATTTGTAAATTTTGGATTGAGTTATGCCCCTTTTTCAACTTAGTGCATTATTTGCCTATGGAAGCTTGTGAACAAAATATCTGGAGAACCCCTGATGCTAGGATCATGATTTTTGCAGGTTGATATTGCCCAAGGTGTAGATGACCTGATTAACTTTCAAAAACAATTCGTAAATTTTTGACTGAGTTAAGCCCCTTTTTCGACTTAGTGCATTGTAAGCCTATGGTACAAAGGTACAAGCATTATTGGATGAACCTTCTCTAGAGACAAGCATATGGTTGGGGGCATAGTGTTTCATAAACACATTTTCTAGTTTTTTTTTGTTAGGGCTGGGTTGTAAATCAAATCAGGGGCAATAACTTTGGCATAAGTGAGGTATAAGCTGAAGCCATTCTTAAACACTTGCCTCAGCATCACTGAACTATGATAATTTATTTTTAATTCAGTTTCAAGAAATTTAGTTCAGCAGCATCTTTGTTATGGCTAATTTATATAAATAGATTTTAAATCAATTCAAGGGCATTAAATAATGCACTACTGATGTGATTATAACTTAATATGCACTGCTATGTCATGACAATAACTAATTATTTTACGTTTCATGAAATTTCATTCAGTCAGTCATTGGTTACTTTATTAAGTCATAACTATAAGTTATGACTCAATTTGTTGATTTGGAACAAATTAAAGGGCAACAACTCATTGCTTAAGCAATTCTGACAAACTGACGAAATGGCTAAATTGTTCTGAATATGCATTCTTTACAAGAGCAAATTCAGTTTAATGTCAAAATGTTTGGGAACAAATGCTGTTGTTGTAAAGAGGGTCAACTGTATATTTGTTTTGGGGTAATGAAATTCTGTCCAGTGGTTATTTAGTTATGGCTCCAGATGGATGGACTGAAGGATGGACAAATAGAAGGACAGATAGATGAACCAAGAGACAGACCAATGGACAGACATGGAGAAAACAATAGGCGAGGTCTGCTGACAACCAGTTGTCAGCAGACATTTTTGGTCCAAAAAGTCCGATGACAACCGGTTGTCAACAGACACTTCCAAAACAATATCTATTCACCTTCAGCTGGGGATAACAAGAGAGCAGTCTAATAACAAATGGTGTAGAACCTGACTACTCCTGAGGGAGACTGAGAAGGGCCTACATTATTTGTCATTTCAACTCTCTTTACACATAGACACCATGTCTGAACAAGACAGGTGTGTCATAGCATAGTGTAAAACCTGATCAGACTACCCCTGAAGGAAACTGAGAAGAGCCTACATTATTTGTCCATAGATATCCTTCTAAACAAGAGAGAAATTTATAACAAATGTTGTAGAACCTGATCAGACTACATATGAGGGAAACTGAGAAGGGCCTAAGTTGTTTGTCAATTCAACTCTCCTTAACTATAGATACCCTTCCTTAACTCAAAGACGGGTCGTATTATGTCCTGACCTCCGTCCGTCTATCTGTCTGTCTGTCTGTCCGTCTGTCCATTAACTTTTCGTGTCCGCTCCATATCTTCTTAACCCCTTGAAAGATTTTTTGGAAACTTGGGTCAAATGTTTGCCTTATCGAGACGATGTGCAGAACTAACACTTCAATGATGTACAACAAAGGTCAAGGTCACACTTAGAGGTCAAAGGTCAAACAGTAAAACCCGGTCTGGCCACATACTTTTGTTTCTCCTTCCGCTGATTCAAGAAGGGCAGTTGTCAGTTACTGGCGAAAGTATGTGCACTTAGTACTGGTTAACCGCTTAGGAGGTCTAAGCCTGCCCAGGAATAGTGTGGTTAGGTTAACTGACTGTCCCGACATGACCTTAGTTGTTTACCGTGGACGTTAAGAATCAAATCAACCAACCAATCAAACAGTAAAAATTCGTGTCCGCTCCATATCTTATAAACCGTTTAAGATTTCTTCATGAAAGTTTGTACAAATAAAAAGCACCATCAGACGATGTGCAGAGAAAAAGAACCATAACCCTATTTTCATTTTTGACGGAATTATATCCCTTTGCATTTTTCATATAGTAATTTCATATAAGCTTCGTGTCCGCTCCATATCATGAAAACTGTTAAAGATTTCTTCATGAAAGTGTGTATAAGTATAAAGCACCATCAGACGATGTGCAGAGAAAAAGGACCATAACCCTACTTTCACATTTAACAAAATTACGCCCCTTTGTATTTTTCGTATAGTAATTTCATATAAGCTTTGTATCTCAAAAACCGTTTAAAGACAGGGATGGTACTATATAAGGAGGATTAACTTCCCCAGTGTCATTCTGTCTGTTGATCTCATAGTGTCAACACCTCCAGTTAGCCAATAAAATCACCATAAGTGTTATTTCTGGTCCACTGATTGGTTGACTAAATTTTCACACCTTCACCTGTACAGGTAACATTGCTATGTACTGGGAACCAGACCCCCCGGCAGAGAAGTCCTGTCTTTAAGATTTCTTCATGAAAGCGGAGAAAAAGAACCATAACCCTATTCTGTTTTGATGGAATTGTGTCCCTTTGTATTTTTCTTATAGTAATTTCACATAAACTTTGTGTCCGTTCCATATCTCGAAAACCATTTAAGATTTCCTCATGAAAGTTTGTATACATATAAAGCACCATCAGATGATGTGCAGGGAAAAAGAACCATGACTCTACTTTCTCTTTTAACAAAATTACGCCACTTGTATTTTTCATATTGTAATTATATTAAATTCGTGTCCACTCCATATCTCCTTAACCTCGTGAAAGATTTTTTTTGAAACTTGAGTCCAATAGTTCACTTTGTCGAGGCAACTTGCAAACTTGTATTTCAACAAAGGTCAAGGTCACACTTAGAGGTCAAAGTTCAAAAGGTAACATTATTTGTCCGCTCCATATCTCAAAAACTGTATAAGATTTCTTCATAAAAGTTTATAAAAATATGAAGCATCATCAGACAATGTGCAGAGAAAAAGAACCATAACCCTACTTTCAGTTTTGACAGAATTATGCACCTTTGTATTTTTATACCCCGCCACACGTTAGTGGCGGGGTATTATGTTTTCCCGCTGGCTGTCCGTGTGTCTGTCCGTCCGTCGTACGTACGTCCGTCCGTCTGGTCGTCCGTCCGTGAGCACTTCGTTTCCGTTCGATAACTTGAGTATTTATTAATGGATTTTATTCATACATGGCATGTGCATTGGTCTTGGGAAGATCTCGGTTGGGATTGTTAATGGGCAAATTTCGATGTCTTCTTATGGAGTTATTGCACTTTTCATGGTCTCAAAAACAGTTTTTGGTCTGTAGTTCTTTTACACTTTGAAATATCTTGATGAAATTTCACAGAAATGATCGAAGTAACATCAGCTTTCAGTTATAAGCAGAATTTTGTCCACCTGGATTATCTGCCCCTGCCCTAGGGCTATATACATGTATGAAATAATGAAAAAAAATGTATAAAATTAGAGTCGAAAGGGATTTTTCTGAAACTTGTAACAATTTATCATATTGATATAACTTTATGTCTTGATCAAAATTTTGTCCCCCAGTGGTTATCTGCCCCTGACACATGCTGTATACATGTATGAAATCATAAAAAAATCAATATAAAATCAGATTTTCGATATATCTTGATAAAATTTCATAGAAATGATTAAAATAACATAAGCTTTCTGTTACAAGTAGTATTAAGTCCACATAGGTTACCTGCCCCTGCCCCAGAGCTATATACATGTATAAAATTATGAAAAAATTCTGTATAAAATCAAAGATTCACAGGATTTTCCTGAAACTTGCAACACATTATCTAGGTAATATGAGGTTCATGTCATGATAAAAAAAAATGTATAAAAGATAGAAGACGGGGTATTGGTTTGCAGTGGCGGGGTATTACGCAGTCGTTTACGATGCTTTTATTCATATAGTAATTTCGTGTCTGCTCCATATCTTGAAAACCGTTGAAGATTTCTTCATGAAAGTTTGTTCAAATATCAGACGATACGCAGAGAACAAGAACCATGACCCTACTTTCAGTTCTGATGGAATTATGCCCCTTTGTTATTTTTCTTGGAATTTCATACTAAGCTTCGTTTGTTTTGTAGTTTTATATCTGCCTTATTATTGAAGATTTAAGCTACTGACAAAAGTTCTGTCATCTCTTGTTGTCATTCCAACTTTAAGCCCCAATGGGCGTATATTGCCCCGCTCAGCGGAGCTCTTGTTTTTTATTCCTGTAAAACGTAAAAGCAACCCAAATACTACAGAACATGTTAAAATATTATATTAATTACGCATATTACATATGAGTTAACACCATTCACACTTAACTATCTAGAGATTTGAAGAAATATCTATAGAAGAAAACATCATTTATGCCTTTGCTGTTCATATACTATGTTGATATCAGCTCAAATAAAAGTTCCAAAAAGCATGAAACAAATACTTGTTTTTCATATCTTGACATATCCATATTCACATTTTCTTGTCTAATATATTATAAAATTTCATGTTGCCAAATTATTTCTTCAAAATTCAGAAGCTCTTCACTGGCCCATCTTAATTTGATGGGGAATATTCCAGCCGGTTGTCAATAGCGAACGTTCGCTACTGACAACCGGTTGTCAATAGCGAACGTTCGCTATTGACAACCGGTTGTCAATAGCGATCGCCTAAGAAAAATTATCCTTAATTATCATCAAATACTCCCTCTTATCTAGAGCTTTGACGGATCGAAGTTCTGTTCTTGGCTTTAGGTGTCCTGAAAAAGGTTACATACCATAGAAATTCTGGAAATTGGCACACCTTAAATAATTGCTGTAACTGTAAAAATTGAACAGTTTTGTTTTACAATGAAATGCATATAAATGCAGATAGAATGGCAAACAGTGTGGACCTTGATCAGACTGCTCACTCAGGAGCAGTCTGAGCTGGGTCTGCACTGTTTGCTCAGACTTATCTGTCCCAATATATAGAATTTTTATGGTATTATGGTTGAAAATTTGAAAAGATGCATCATTGACAAGTATGGGAGTTAAGGTGAGTGTTCCTTGTCCCTGTTCCTCTGTCTTGATGGATGATGGTCCTGTAGCTCACCTGTCTTTCCCAACTCTGATTCCATAATAGAGGATTAATTGTGAAATTATATTTTAAGTTTGCCGTAAAATTGAACTGGCCACTACATCTACATGTATATAACATGGAATTATATAACTTGATAACAATCATTTGTTTGAGAAAATCTGAAGCGTTCTGTTGAAAGAATTTCAGTTTGTAATAATATAATTGGCTGAGCATGACAAGCGCTATATGTCCTTGCAGACATGGATGATCTTTAGGCTCCATTAACATAGCAACTGGGAGTTCATACTGATGTCAGTGACATCATTGAGATGTCATTTTGCAAATGTACAAAACACAGCAAATACTAATTCCACATTTGCTATGCCACAGGTCTGTGATGTCACGGTCAGTGGTATCTGCTTGGGCAAACAGCGAATGCCATTCTTTGCTAGAAGTATATGTATATGAGATGCTATCTGAAATTCATAGCATGGAAAAATGTGATTTTCTCAAATGTGTAATTCATACCCAATTTAATTCCCTGTTACCATGGCATGGTCACAACACATTTTAATAAATAAAAAACGTAATGACCCTAAATATTCTGACAGACTTGTCTGAGACCCAGATTGCACTGCTCCTTAAGGAGCAGTTTGATCAGGGTCTACAACATTTGCCATTCACTAAGCATCATTTGGATCCACTTTCTAAGAATTTTCGAACATTAATGGTCCGACTTTTGGGTGTCCGAAAATTTAGGGTCATTACGGTGAGATAAATTGGCTCAGACTATTTCTTATCTGGAGCTGTGTATGGAACTTTATTTTACAGAATTCTTGTTTACTTTTATGAAGAGTAAAAATGAAAGAATTATCATTAAATACTCGAGATATGTTCTTTTGTTTTTCAGGTTTCCCAGGAGAATATACAAGTCAGTGGCATAGCCAGCACAGAATCAGAGAAAACTCCCCCTCCTGAAACACCTTCAAGTGAAATAGATGGTAAATCAATAGATGCACTTTCTTCCAAATTTTAATTTCAAGGATTTAACACTATTGTATTTTCTTATCAGTTATCTCGTTACTGTGTACTTGTATCCACTGTTGACGTCTGACTTCAATTTCCAGGATTGAGCGATGTTTTTTTTAGCTCAGCTGAGCCAGGGGATAGAAAGGCTCCTCTGTCCATCGTCATCCGCCGTCAATCCACAATTTCAAGTTTCTCCTCTTGAACCGGTACGCCAATTGTAACCAAATTTCATATATAGCCTCCAGGGCTTGGGAAAATGAAAAGTTTTTCAAATGATTTGAGTCACATGACCAACATGGCCGCCACACCCATATATCAGGGGTCAGCCTAGAGCTTTCAGACAGGGAGAAGTTTTGCAATGTTTTCTGGACTTTAGGGAGAAGTGTTGGTCTAAATTTTGGATTTCTCTATATATTCCATACATATTCACTTCTCTCAGCTCAAAACAGGGAGAAGTCAGCCAACTTAGGGAGATTACTTCTCTGAAATCGCCCTCTAGGCTGAGCCCTGTATATGGTAAAAACCTTTAAAAATCTTATTCTCCAGAACCAAAAGGCTGATGGCCTTGAAACTTCATAAATAGCATCTTGCACAAGGGTACTGCCAAGATTGCTCAAATTATGACTTTGGGTTGCCCTTGGCCTTTTTTAAGGCAAGGTCAAATGCTTTCAAGTGCTGTTATATGGGAAAGTGCTACAGCTTAAGATTTCATGGACATTGTTGAAGATATTTGGCTAAAAAATGGTGTATATATGGTCACCTTAATGAGTACACATAAAGATTTGTGAGTAAAAGCGGTCAAGGTAATTCTTTGACCAATGCCCCAGGACTCATATTTCGACAATTTAATACATCTCAAAAGCCACTGGGCAGATAGTAACCAATTTCATAAAGAGCCTCCAGGGGCTGAGGGAATGAATATTTGTGCAAATGGTCTAGGTCATGTGACAAACATGGCTGCCATGCCATTATATAGTAAAACCTTCAAAAATCTTCTTTTCCAGAACCTATTGACAGATGGCCTTGTAATTTGGTATGTAGCCTGTAGTGCTCAAGCACTACCAAGATTTTCCAAATGATGACCTTGTTGACCAATACCCTTATTTAAGGCAAGGTCAGATATGGAAAATGCTGGAACTTTGCATGCAGCTACTTCTGTGGAAGCGCAGAGATGTGATTGCAGCTCCTGAAATTTTACTTTCTAGGTGCTTATCTCTTCGTTTCATTTCATTTTAGAGGAGACCAATGATGCACAACATACTGAGGAAAGCAGAAATGAAGAAAACTACGCAAGCCAATCAGATCAGAGCGAACCTGTGATAGAACCTAAAGATAATAAATCTGAGAGCCAGTCTGAATGTGTATCATCTAATCAGGGTGAAGAACCAGAAACTCTTGAATCAAAAACTGAAAATGTAGACCAGTCAAGTGCAGAGTTTACTCAGAATGAGGCTTTACCCCCTACTGACACTACACTTCAGAATGAGGCTGATGTACAACAGCCTCAATCTGAAGTGCAGCCTCAGTCTCAGAATGAGGCTGAAGCAGAGGAAATGGAATCCTCAAGTGAGGAGCATGTTGTAATGGGTGCAGAAGTAAATGAAAGTGAAGTGAAAGATTCAGATGAAATTTCTAGCTCAGAAGGAATGGATGTAGACACTGGGAAATCTGAAGCACATAGCGATACTGAGGTTGTAAGTACATCAGACCAAGGGACAGAAGAACCTATGGAACAGGAGTGATGATTAGACCATTACAATAGACAGCAGAGCTCTAGCTTAGCCAGTATTTTGGAAGATCAAACAAAGATATTTTTCCTTTTAAAATGAGCTTCATCATAGTACAGCCTACCTTCAAACATATGCAAACTATGCATATCAAGACTCAAGAGTAGCCTGAACACATGCAGTCTGGTCAGGGCGTAGGCAGTTTCCCAAAACAATAATTGGGCATTGTAGAATTAAGTTGTATGGGTACATAGCCTTGTTTTTATGGCATTTTTTTGAAAGGGAAAAAACTTATTTGACTGTCTGTTGGTTCCAATGGGCAATACACGCCTTCCAAAAAAAGGATATGATCTTTAAGGAAAGAATTTGCTCCTAAAGGAGCAAATTCTTTTCTTTAAGAGTTGACCTCCATTGAGAAGGAAGGCAAAAATAAAAATGGCAGTGTTGCTTACTTGGAGAGTGTATCCATTCATGCTGAAAAGAAGACAAACTGGACATGGCCCAACCATCTGAATAAATTGGCATGCAGAGCTCTAGATAAGAGGGAGTATTTGATGATAATTAGGGATAATTTTTGTTAGTTCTGCATAAAAACATATGTTGTGACCCCTCATCTGAACTGTCTCGACGAGACGGTTCAGATGAGGGGTCACAACATATGGTTTCAATGAGAAATAAGAAAAATTATCCTTAATTATCATCAAATACTCCTTCTTATCTAGAGCTCTGGGCATGTATGCAGCTCTTTGCATAAGATGCCATTGAAGTTAGGTGATGAAATGAGAAATAGATATTTTGACAATTTATATATGAAATGGGCATTGATTATTGAATTAATGGACAGAGGAGTCGAATTGTAGTTTTTAGGTAAGTTCATCTTCACTCATGAAAATAGACGCTATTTTATTTGAGCGTCAGAATTATAGAGTTTAAAATGATAATTGGAAGATAATTTCAATAGGTTCTCCATGAAAACTTGTTGTATGTCTTTGTTAGAAATGGCACACAGAGGCAGTTATAATAAGGGATCACAACATACATTTTATATAAGAGCCGCAACATGATAAAACTAATGAAGTTGCATGTGAGCCCACCAAAGACTAAGATCAGCTTGGGCAGCCACCCAGGCTGATAAGAGTCTTCCTTGTTTGGGCTTACAGGGTAGCTAAGCAGAGCTCTAGATAAGAGGGAGTATTTGATGACAATTAAGGACAATTTTTCTTATTTCTCATCGAAACCATATATTGTGACCCCTCATCTGAACCGTCTCAATGAGACGGTTCAGGTGAGGGGTCACAACATATGTTTTTATGCAGAATTAACAAAAATTATCCTTAATTATCACCAAATACTCCCGGTTATCTAGAGCTCTGGCTAAGTGTCTAAGCTAGCTCTATGCGGACAGTGAAGATTGTAGAAACTGTACGAAATAGTGTTGTAAAACGTGAAAAAAGTATGTTTAGATGTACATGTAAGTAGCATACTGTAATAAATTATTCAGGCTCACTGTGATTCATCATGAACAGATGCGGAGTCGTAATTTATGTGTGAAAGAAACATGATTTCATTGGTACCAAATTTTATTATTTTCATTTTCCATTGTGAGTATGGTGCAAATGTGTGGTGCAAATGTCTTTGGAATCTGCTTTTAATGTGAAGAAATTCTGAGGTCATTCCTTGCCAATGAAATGTAAACATTTTGGCAGGTCTAGACAGAAATCTGATAGGGCCATTGCTGTGTATTTTTTAGATGATACAAAAAGGTTGTAAGCCATAAGTCAGTCATTTAAAGCTGGTCCATACAATATGTAAGCAAAGATTAGGCTACAAACCTGAGATACACAGACTGGTATGGAAATTAGTTAGGATTTTCTATGCTGTTTATTCTTAAACAGTTACTGCAGATGTAGCCATGTGTCATATGCAAGCCACAAAGACTTACATGTACTAAAGAATAGAAAAGACAGTAAAGCTTCTGTAGTCACTGCAACAATTGCATCGGTGTTGGCATTGGCCACTTGGTAATGAATTTTTAGGGGTTTTTTTATGTGATGGGCAAAGTGCAGGTTAGCTACTCTGTACATTGACAGGTCTTGTTTGACATCTTTGCTGGATAGTAAACATAACTTATCTAAATTTTAGGGTTGATCATGGTCAATGATGCATACATCTGACACAGGTCAGCATCATTGATGGCCATGTGAATTACAAATGTCAAGCTTGTTTTATTGGGTATTTTGTTGTCAGCAGATTCAAATAAAAATGTCTGAAATCTTTCTCAGGTTATTATTCTCTCACCCATTTACTGCCAATTACTTCATTTACCCTATTGTCCTTAAATATTGGACACCTAAACACCATTAATTTTCTATTTGGGACAAATGGAAAATTAATGGTTTTAGGTGTCCCAATACTGAAGCACATTGGGGTACCCTATATTTTTTAGGTCAGTCATATTTTAGGACAGTCTGTCTTAGCAAGGAGAGTTGACCCAGATCAGACTTCTTGTAAAGAGCACTGTTTGCTGACGGTGCTATTAAAAAGATAGGCATGTCCAAAGCTGAAGATTGGAATAGTAATTAAAGAGATTGTTGTTGTGTCTGAAAATTCAGCAGTATTCCAGCATGGATTTCACAACAGAGGCTTGCTGGGTGGGGCATTTTTGCACCGTTTGGCAGGAAATAATGGTATTGTTTTATGTATCAAGTTTACGGCAGAAAAAGTAATTGAGCTGTGACACAACAAAACCAACAAAGTGGCATGTGCACCCAACGAAGACTCAGATCAACCTGGGCATCAGCCCAGCCTGATTAGAGTGTTTGCTGTGCACTAATGGTAGCTAGGGATCTAAGCTACCTCCATGCCGACAGCAAAGACTGCTCAGACTGGGCATTTGCCCATGCTGAACTGAGTCTTCGCTGGGTGCACATGCCACTTTGTTGTCGCACCTGCTTTAGCAAGGTGCGATATAGGCGTCCGGTTTTCCGTCCGTCAACCTGTTCGTCCGTCCGTCCGTTCACATTTACGTCGACCCTAAATTTTAAGTCCATTCAAATGACTTTTTCTCTGAAACCACTGCACCCATGGTTCTCAACTTTCACATGCTGCATGACCAGACTGCAGGGCTTCTGAATGACAAAATTCAGCTTGGTCCAGAATCCAAGATGGCCACTGTTACTAAAATAGCATAAACAATAAAATCACTTTTTTCTCCAGAACCACTGGGTATATTTGGCTGAAATTTTATATGGAGCATTAATGGGACCTTGCTTTTAAAAATTATCAAAATGAAAAAAATCTGTAGCGGAATTAGGTCACAGTGACCTATTTTCTGTTTACGAGTCGGAGTTTGCAAAAACACCAATATCTCAAAAATACCTGAACATATTTAGGTCAAATTTAGTCAGAATGGTCCTTAAATGGATTTTTTTTAAATTTAAGCGAATTAAGACCATCCAAGATGGCCGCCAGCCACTGTTACTAAAAATAGAACAATATGAAAATGACAATATCTCAAGAGGCCCAGAATGGAATTGGACTAAATGTGTATCAAAATGATCCTTGCATGAAGCTGTTTCATGATTTTTTCAAATTGACCGTCCAAGATGGCAACCATCCACCGTTACTAAAAATAGCGAAAAACATGAAAACAATAATATCTCGTAAACTACTGAATGGATTTTGACCAAATATGTTTCAAAATGACACTTTTATCAAGTTCTTAAAGTGAAGGTGCAAATCAGGTGCGACAAAGCGTTCCTCGGAATTCTTGTTTTGTCATGCTGCGGTTCAAATAAAATATTCACTATGATGAAGTACAGGGAGATTTTTTATACGCCCGTTTTGAAAAAACGGACATATTATGGCATGGCGCTGTCCGTCCGTCCGTCCGTCTGTCCGTCCGTCTGTCTGTCCGTCTGTCTGTCTGTCCGTCAACATTCTTGTGCGCACCATATCTCAGAAACCATTTGAGATACCTTCATGAAATTTTGTAGGCATATATATTAGGATGGGGCAAAGTGTCGCGTATAGTAATGGTTGTTCCCCCTTTCTTAGTTTCAAAGTTATGCCCCTTTGATTATTTTTTACCCTACTAGTCTTGTGCGCGCCATAACTCGATAACCGTTTGGGATATCTTGATGAAACTTCATAGCAATATGTATGAGGGTGTGATGATGTGTCACGTATAACAATGGTTGCTCTCCCCTTCTTCATTTTGGAGTTGCATCCCTTTGATTAAATTTTTAGGGTATTTTTGTGTATTCTAATCTTGTGCATTCAATAACTAAGTAACCATTTGGTATATCTTAATGAAACTTTATAGCAATGTGCATGATCACAAGATGGTGTGTCACATATAAGAATGGTTGTTTCCCCTTACTTAATTTTGAAGTAACCTCCCTTTGATTAGTTTTTTAGGCTAACATTCCCCCATAACTCCTTAACCCTTTGAAATGTTTCAATGAAACTTTGTAGGAATGTGTATAATAATGGGGTAATGTATCATGCGCATGAACCACAACTCTGGCTTACTTCCTGAATTATCTGCCCTTGCATCAATTTCCGTATTACTCTGTATCTCCTTAACCATTGGAAATATTTTAACAAAACTTTATGGTGATGTGTATATTGTCAAGGGAAAGTATTGCAACTAAGAATTTATGAATTATCTCCCTTGTTTGACTTCGGCGTTTCACAACTTATGGGCTGCTTCACCCTGGAACCTGATTTTTGGTTTACTAGAGTTGTTTCCCCTGTTTTGTCTGCCTGTCCATCCTTCTATAAACAATCTTGTTCATTCCATAACTCCTTCATGACACTGAAACGGGCGTATTATGCGCAGCTTGCGAAGCCCTTGTTTACAGTTACCACACGGCACTTTAACACCAACTGCAATGAAGTCAAATAAAAATCTGGCCACTATCATATCGTAGTAAAGATGAAAATTTCTATACATTGGGGTGAACATAGAAGTTATTGCAATGGTCTACATGTCATTTCTCTAATAAAACACCCTATATGAATTATTAATAATGACTAGATCAGTGGAGATAAAATCAGCAAGGCAAGTTTTTGCATAAAACACTAAACTGTTTATCCTACTTTTTGTCTCACAAAACGCTGTTTTTAACTGTTTCAGTCAAGCTTAAAAACTTCTTTATATTTGTGTATAAGTAAAGTTTTAGAATGTACAACCATGATCAGCCGTTACATCCACAAATCTGATCAGTAAGTTAGTGAATGACTTCTGGTTTAACTTTGCACCAACACATAGATCATACATAGGTGGGACTTAAGTTTAAAGGCTCATCCAAAAGACCTGAGAAGTGAGGGATCAAACTTTGACAGATGGATTGGTAGTCTTGTGCCTTATCCACTGCCTTGCTGTTCCTAAATCTGATCCAAAATTCTAAAGTGGAAACTGGGTCCGAGGTTATAAAACTTGAGTATAAGCTCAAACTCAAAATAAAGCACACAGATTGGCTGCTTCCGAGCATGTGCTCGGAAGCATTCAGTCAGTGTACTCTTTTTAGCTCACCTGAGCCATAGGCTCAGGGTGAGCTATTGTGATCACCCAGTGTCCGTCGTCCGTCGTCCGTCGTGCGTCGTGCGTCGTGTGTCGTGCGTCGTGCGTCGTCAACAATTTGCTTTAAATGACATCTTCTCTGAAACCGCTAGGCCTAGGGCTTTGATATTTGGTATGAAGCATTGTCTAGTGGTCCTCTACCAAGTTTGTTCAAATGGTGGCCCCAGGGTCCAAAATGGCCCTGGGGCAGGGGGTCTTGGGTTCGAAACTAAAAAATACTTAAAAATCTTCTTCTCCAGAACTGCTTGGCTCAGATGCCTGAAATTTGGTATGTAGCATTGTCTAGTGGTCCTCTACCAAGTTTGTTCAAATGGTGGCCCCAGGGTCCAAAATGGCCCTGGGGCAGGGGGTCTTGGGTTCGAAACTAAAAAATACTTAAAAATCTTCTTCTCCAGAACTGCTTGGCTCAGATGCTTGAAATTTGGTATGTAGCATTGCCTAGTGGTCCTCTACCAAGTTTGTTCAAATGGTGGCCCCAGGGTCCAAAATGGCCCTGGGGCAGGGGGTCTTGGGTTCGAAACTAAAAATTACTTAAAAATCTTCTTCTCCAGAACTGCTTGGCTCAGATGCTTGAAATTTGGTATGTAGCATTGCCTAGTGGTCCTCTACCAAGTTTGTTCAAATGGTGGCCCCAGGGTCCAAAATGGCCCTGGGGCAGGGGGTCTTAGGTTCGAAACTAAAAATTACTTAAAAATCTTCTTCTCCAGAACTGCTTGGCTCATATGCTTGAAATTTGGTATGTAGCATTGCCTAGTGGCCCTCTACCAAGTTTGTTCAAATGGTGGCCCCAGGGTCCAAAATGGCCCTGGGGCAGGGGTCTTGGGTTCGAAACTAAAAACTACTTAAAAATCTTCTTCTCCAGATTTGCTTAGCTCAGATGCTTGAAATTTGGTTTGTAGAATTGCCTAGTGGTCCTCTACCACGTTTGTTCAAATGGTGGCCCCAGGGTCCAAAATGTCCCTGGGGCAGGGGGCCTTATGTTCGAAACTAAGAAATACTTAAATATCTTCTTCACCAGAACTAATTGCCTCATCAGATTCTTGAAATTTGGTATGTAACATTGCCTAGTGGTCCTCTATGAAGTTTGTTCAAAAGGGCACCCCAGGGTCCAATGTGGCCCCGGGGCAGAGAGTCCCAGGTTTGAACCATAGAAATACATAGAAAATATTAAAAAATCTTCTACTTCAGAACCGCAAGACTCGTATGCTTGAAATTTGATATGTAGCATTGCTTAGTATTCCTTTACCAAGTTTGTTTAAATGGTGGCCCTAGGGTCCGAAATGGCCCTACGACTGGGAGTCCTAAGTTTGAACCATAGAAATATATAGAAAAATATTTAAAAAATCTTCTTCTTTAGAACCACTTGGCTCAGATGCTTGAAAGTCGGTATGTAGCTTCTCCTAGTAGTCTTTTACCAAGTTTGTTCAAATGATGGCCCCAGGGTCTAAAATGGCCCCACCCCAGGGGGTCCTGGGTTTTAACCATAGAACTACATAGAAAAATATTCAAAAATCTTCTTCTTCAGAACCACTTGGCTCAGATGCTTGAAGATTGGTATGATGCATTGCCTTGTTGTCCTTTATCAAGTTTGTTCAAATGATGACCCAGGGTCCAAAATGGCCCTGCAGCAGGGAGTCCTGAGTTTGAGCCATTGAAAAACATAGGACACTATTAAAAAATCTTCTTCTGCAGAACCACTTGGCTCAGATGCTTGACATTTGGTATGTAGCATTGCCTGGTGGACTCCTACAAAGTTTGTGTAAATGGTGGCCCTGGGACAGGCAGTCTTGGGTTTGAAATTAAAATGTACTTAAAAACCTTCTCCTCCAGAACCCCTTAGTGCAGATGCTTGAAATTTTGTATGATGCATTGCCTAGTGGTCCCTTACCAAGTTTGTTCAAATGATGGTGCCAGGGTCAAAAATGGCCCCGCCCCAGGGGTCCTGGATTTGAACCATAGAAATACATAGAAAAATATTCAGAAATCTTCTGCTTCAGAACCACTTGGCTCAGAGGCTTGAAATTTAGCTTATAACATTGCCTAGTGGTCCTTTACCAAGATTATTCAAATGATGGCCCCAGGGTCCAGGGTTTGAACCATGGCAATAGAAAAACATTCAAAAATCTTCTTCAGAACCATTTGGAAATGGTTGCAAACTATCAGGTTTGTTCAAATTATGACCCTAGTTTGACCTTTAACCTTTTTGCTCAGGTGAGCGATTCAGGGCCACTTGGCCCTCTTGTTTGAGTTTGAGAATGTACTCAAGTTTATAACCTCCGGGCCTGATTTCAGCTGAATGGATACACCTGGGTAAGCTATTCATATCATTTTACATCTTGCTTCTTAATGGGTATCAACTCTAACAAGAAAGAATCTGGAGCAGATTCTTTTCTTTAAGAGTAGACCCGATTTAGGAAAGGCTTCATAATCCTTGGAAGCAAACGGGAAGTCACAAAAATTGTTCTTTTTCGTAAAATAGGCAAAAAATCAGAGAATGTACCCATATACACCTTTTCAGACTGTGACTGCTCTGAGTACCTCCTGTTTGCACATGCAGTATACTGTATTAATCCTAATAAACAACCTTGCTCTATTAAACTACTACTGCCTCTTTTCCAAAAATATTGCGATATTGATGTCAACCTCGGTGTTTCCTATCAGTTCTATAAAGGGGTACAACATGAAATGAGCCGCGACACAACAAAACCAACAATGTGGTTGTGCGCCCTGCACAGACTCAGATCAGCCTGGGCATCCGCCCAGTCTGACCAGAGTCTTCGCTGTCCGCATGGATGTAGCTTAGACCCTTAGCTACCCTTTGAGCACTTAAGGAAGAGTCTGATCAAACTTGGTGGATTCCCAGGCTGATCCGGGTCTGCGCTGGGCGCACAACCACATTGTTGGTTTTCTCGCGTCGCAGCTCAAATCCTATTTGCTTCTCTAGAAGAATGGGGTCCACTCTTTGAGGAAAAACAGCGCTGATAGAGCAGCAGATTCTTTCCTTCAAGAACAGACCCCTTCTGAGAAGGGAGACACACACACACACAAAAAAAAATAGTAGAACTGCTTCATCTGAAAGATATTCACCTTAATGCTGTTTATTAGAAGTATTTTGGCAGTGGCTGATCTACTTCTCTTTAGGCTATAAACCCCCATCTTGCCCCCCTCCCCACCTCCCCCTCTTCTCTCCCCTTTCATAAAATGTAATTTCCCCAGAGCATGTAATCTGACAGTCCCTTTTCATATGTCGAAGTTCTTTTGTGCAGTAGTGCCAATAGGTTGGAAGTTTCATGTATGATAGCTATACAATAAGCCATCAGCCAAGTGTCACTTGACGTTTGAAATGTGACACAAACTGCAGTACTTTATTCAGTATCAGAGTAACTATATGGCCAAAAACACAAAATATGTGTATTACAGAACCTGGTAAGCAAATAATAACTGAAGCATAAGCAAAGACATATGTCCAATTAAGCCCCAGTCACACACACACATTACGGATAGGGCGGATAGTTGCGGATAAAATCCTCAGTTTATCCGCAGAATTTGTGGGCGTGGCCTAATTTTGTTTAATGAATTTACGGATATAGTTACCAATAGATGCGTATGGATACGGATAGGTACGAACTACTAACCTTCCGTTACCTTCTGTAACCTTTAGATGCGGATAAATACCTTCAGATGCGGACTGTTGCGCATGCCTAGCGGATAGAAGAAAAGAAAAGATTAACTGCGACGTCCACATCTGTGTCTACTCCTTGTATGCTCCAGTCACACACACACATACGGATTGTGCGGATAATACGGATGGCCCGTCCGTATCTATCCGTTTTATCCGTAATGGATCCGTATCAGATCCGCAGAGTCCGTAACTGTCCGTATCATATCCGCAGAGTCTGCAGGATCCGCGTCGAAATTTTGAAAGGTTTCAAAATTCGGGCGCGGATGAGTAAACCGTAATGGTGCGTTACTAAACGCATATATCCGCATCTATCCGTATCTAATCCGTGTCGCATACGTATCTATTCCGTATCTTATCCGTTATTTAACCTATCATTCCGCAGTCCCACTCCAAGTTGAGGACCGATACGGTTTCAAGCGGATCGTTACCTTTAGTTACGGACGTTACGGGTCTCGTTCGGCGTACTGTAACGGACTGTTTCCTACAGTAACGCTTCAATACAAAAAGGTTGCGTTCCAATACTGACAGATACCTACAGGATGGTTTGGAGAGGCGGTTGTACGGCAACAACACCAGTAGGGGGGCAAAGAGACAGAGACTGTATCTCAAGGACTTCTACAACAGAGAGGCCGGGTCGGTGCAATGGCAGTGACGTATGGTGCAGTTACGGTGCGATGTTATGTTTCTTATTTGTAACAGTCTAGTTGGGTCATCTTTTCATGAACTTGCCAATAGCAAAAGTAGGGCCATCATTTCATAAACTTATTTGACTTTTATCAATTTGAATTAGTTGTCCACTATAGGACAAAGTCATTCTTTTATTAATTACAATTAGTTGTCCAATATAGGACAAAGGTTAATGGTGAAATGAAGCAATAAATATCTACTGGTCAGGCTTGAGTAGCCGAAACTTCGAAGATGGCCCATGTTCCTTCTTTCGAATGTGTTCTGTGCTCTTGAATGAACTCTTTTAGATTTCTATTTTACTTCAGTGCCACTGGTTTCGTGCCGTGCGGCGACCGTAAAGCGTCTCCCCGTACGTCATCTATAGTGCAGATTATATATAATGTTTTCCTTTGAGGTCAAGAAAATATTCTGAGAAATCAGAAATTTTCGTTTGGTTTAGATTTATAGTCTAGATTATTGCAGTTTTTTTTCCTTTTAGATCTTTTATGGTACTAATCAGTCTTTGAATTTACTGCCTTATCAAAGTTAAGAATTTACATTATGCTTTCTCTGGTTTTCGTAACCAAATCATATCGGGGTCACTGATGCAGTTTGAGTAGCCGAATTCTCGAAGTATGGTCCATGTACCTTCCTTCGAATGTGTGCAGTGGTCTTGGAGGATTAGAATAGTATCTACTTTATCAACTGCCGACTGAATATCTATGTCAACCAAGCAGTAAATGGGTACCTTTTTCAAATCAGGGAGGGACAAGGCAGCGAAAGGAGAGAGATGGGCTTCGCCGTTCAAATGCTATGCCCAAGATACATTGACCCTAACCACCTACTCCCAACGCTCCTCCCCCAAGCCACCGCCCCTACGGTCATTAGGCTATAGGAAACCTTTATCTTTACCCAATTTATAGTTTGAATCCACGTATACAAATTTAAATAAAAATCTAATCCTTCATGAACACAGAACACTAAACACATTCGAAAGAAGGAGCATGTGCCATACTTCGAGATTACGATTTCATCAATGACCCTGACATGACCCATTACTTCCGTAACTAAAGGTAAAGCTTCATATGAAACCGTATCAGTCCTCAACTTGGGACTGCGGAATCTGGGGTTCAGTTACGGTAGGATACGGAGTAGATACGGATGAGAAACGGATTAGATACGGATAGATGCAGATAAATGCGTTCAGTTACGGACTTTTACGGTTTACTAATCCGCGCCCGAATTTTGGACCTTTTCAAACTTTCGACGCGGCTCCTGCGGACCCTACGGATATGATACGAACAGTAACGGACTCTGTGGATGCGATACGGATCCATTACGGATTAAATGGATAGATACGAATAGATTCGGACGGGCTATCCGTAGTATCCGCAGAATCCGTATATGTGTGTGTGACTGGGGCATTACTGGGCCTCTATAAAGTTATAAAACACTTAAGTTTAGAAAGGGGCATTTATGTGTAAAATCAGGTGAATGAAGCTTTACTATAACATCAAGACTGTATACCCAATAACAAGGGCCATAATCCTGTTAATATGAATCTGATGAAAAATGAACAATGTATTTATGAAAATTCAGCCGATTCAGAGTTCTGGGGTTATCCTTTTACCTTTAAGTGAACGATTATTATCCATGAAAGGGGAATAACTCTGTCATTAATCAATTTAGCACATCCTAACAATTATCACAATCAATTCACCAAATACTAATAGCATACCGAATTTCAGCTCTCGGTCAAATGGTTCAAAAGTTGGAAAAATGCCAAAAACGACAAATGGCCATAACTTTGTACAAAATGGACAATTGAAATTCCAAAGTCACATGCACATCTTCAGATCATGATGATGGATGGATGGATGATTTGATGCTTAACGTCCACGGTAAACAACTAAGGTCATGTCGGGACGGTCAGTTAACCTAACCACACTTTTCCTGGGCAGGCTTAGACCTCCTAAGCGGTTAACCAGTACTGAGTGCACATACTTTCGCCAGTAACTGACAACTGCCCTTCTTGAATCAGCGGAAGGAGAAACGAAAGTATGTGGCCAGACCGGGATTCGAACCCAGGACCTCTGACTTACGAGTCAGGTGCCCTACCGATTGCGCGGCCCGGCCAGATCATGATGAAACATGCTGCATAATTTCAAGTCAATCTGATACAAGATATGGTAGGAAATGCAGGGACAAGGTCTGAGTCAGCAAGGGCTGTAACTCCATCAAAAATGGCCGAAACAAAATAAAAAACCATCACATGCACATCTTCATATCATAAGAATACAATCTGTAAAATTTCAAATTAATCCAACGAAAGACGTAGGAGGAGTTGTGGGGACAAGATTTCGGAATGTCTGAGTCAGCAAGGGCCGTAACTCCATCAAAAAAGGCCGAAACAAAATAAAAAACCACATTCACATCTTCATATCATAAGAATACAATCTGTAAAATTTCAAATCAATCCAATGAAAGATGGAGGAGGAGTTGTTGGGACAAGATTTCGGAATGTCTGAGTCAGCAAGGGCCCCCGTAACTCCACCAAAAATGGCCGAAACAAAATAAAAAAAAAAACATGCACATCTTCATATCATAAATTCGATGGAAGACATAGGAGGAGTTGCGGGCACAAGATTTCGGATGGAAGGACAGACACACGGATGGACGAGGGTATTTCTATAGTCCCCCTCCGCCTACGTTGGCTGACAAAAAGTGTAGCATAACACCATTGCTGCTGTATCAGATGGCTGATCCTCTGGCTGGCCAAAATCTTCTTAGCCACATCATGTGACTTTCAACAATGGGGCGCCGGGCCGCGTAGTGCAATCGGTAGGGCACCTGACTTATAAGTCGGAGGTCCTGGGTTCGATACCCGGTCTGGCCACATACTTTCGTTTCTCCTTCCGCTGATTCAAGAAGGGCAGTTGTCAGTCACTGGCGAAAGTATGTGCACTTATTACTGTTTAACTGCTTAGGAGGTCTAAGCCTGCCCAGAAATAGTGTGGTTAGGTTAACTGACCGTCCCGACATGACCCAAGCTGTTTACCGTGGACGTTAAGCAACATATAAAAAATGTGGCAATTTTGTCATGCGATATTCAGATCATACCTCTCATTTATACACAGTAATCAGAGACCTCACTGTTGGCTCTATGGCTTGGGTCACTTCCATAGATGGCTGTTGTGACAAGCGAGGGGCTCTGATCAGACTGCACAAAAGTGCCTTTGCTTGTCGCCAATGCCACGTTGTTGGAAATCAAATGATGTGGCTCAATTATTTTATTTGCAGGCCCCGAGGTTATAAAACTTTTTTCATGCTCAGCTGAGTTGAGCATGAAATTTTACCTGCTAATAAACAGCAAATTACTGATTAGTACAGTTGTTTTCTTGCTCAGTTTAGCTGAGTATGAAATTTTCTCTGCTTATCAATATAATGCCAACATTAGCTGGCATTTTCATATTTATCAGCAGAGAAAATTCTATGCTCAGCTGAGTTGAGCACGAAAAAAGTTTTATAACCTCGGGGCCAGGGTTGATAATTATATGCTCCCATCATTATTTTGTTCGCCAATTATTAGCCTCAACATGTTCATGACTAGCTATTGTGGTTCGTCAACGTCCGTTTGTCCATTGTCCATAGTTCAACCCATCTCTGAAGCCACTGGGCAGATTGGACCAAATTTCATGGGTTTGGAATGTTCCAGTCCAAAGACTAAGATGGTTGCCAAGAAAAATAACCCGTTTTAAGCTGAAAGCTCATCAGAACTGCTGAAGCTATTCAGCATATAGTTTGCAGGAAGCGTTAATCACACCTCCCCACTGAAGTTTGTTATCTCCCAACGTGGGTCATATTATATCAGGGTTATGATTGGACCCTTTCTGGCAAAGTTACAGCCCTTTATCTGTGATTGTGTGTTCATTATGCGGCCACAGCTCTTTCGGTTGTCATCTCATCTTCATAAAACTTGCAGGGTATTGATATCGTCATTTGACGATCAATTTTTTGGGGGGTCATGATCGGACCCATTTTGTCAGGGTAACAGTCCTTCCATTTTGAAACTTTCAGGATATTGTTATCACCATCTGAAATAGATCATGTTATACAGGGTACGTGTTTGAACCCTTTCTGCCAGAGTTACATATACTTAATTCCAGGTGATCTTGTGAGTCAACCACACTCAGGGCACATCTCGTCGATGCGATGTCTTGTCTGTGTGACGTCATGTGCCTGCTGGGCGCGGACCAACATACCTTATACTGCACATTTCATGTATTGGAACTTTTTGGACAATGCTAGTCAACTCATGAGTCTCAGTTAATATTTTTGACAAAAAAAAAAAAAAAAAAAAAAAAAACTAGCTTTGTAAAAGTTCTCACATAACTTCTTAAAGTGGCCAAACCGAAATTTTGACCACTTTCTGGGGCCGTATTCATAAAACGACTTAAGTGGTTGCTATGCTGTTGCTAAGGCTAAATTTCTTTGAAGGAGATTCCCTACAACTATGAAATTTGGTCTGGAGGAACAGTCTTTCTTTGTAAGACTGTTCCTCCAGACCAAATTTCATAGTTGTAGGGAATCTCCTTTATAGATATTTAGCCTTAGCAACCGCATAGCAACGACTTAAGTGGCTTAATGAATACGGCCCCAGGAGTTCTGAGATAGCCAATAGTAGGCCTATTTTTACTTCAAAGCAAAAATTATACTTTATGCGGAGTCGAATAGCATTGTTAATATTCCAGGTGGGAATTTGTGATTTTACCAAGTGTGATGTCGAAACACAATGCCGTTTTGGCATCACCATAACGTCATGAAACGCACCGGTTGCCGGAAAAATAAACCCGGTGCATATATCTATGAAAAATATGACAACATACATATTTCAGACATTTTGCCAACTTTATTAAATTTTGGGGACTATTAATATCGAGCACACTCATACTCAGTCCACTATACAACGTTAATTGAAAACAAAATTAGGAAAATGGTAGATATGTAGTAGGTAAGGATAAAAATAACTTCATTTTTGCTCAAAATGTCTTAGAAAGACTAATTTGGATAAGATACCGACTGATTTAGATAAGAAACCGAAATCTGGTGAATTATATGTACGTCAATTTATATTACAGAAAATTTTCAGATTACGCTAACAAGTCGAGGTAGCGTTTGTGTGTCGTAATCAATGGTTTCGGCAGCTTATAGATAGCCTCAGGAATCTTGTCGTTGTCAAGCAGAAGGCTCCTTATTTTCACACGGCAAAGTTGTTTCAGTTTATTTGGGGAGGCATAGCAGTCTTCATCCAAAAACTTCGTCACGTTTTTCGACACATAGTAGACGTCGGAATCATGTTGCAGGTCGCCGATTTTCTGGTCGTCAAAAACGAGCTTTAACTGTGTAACGGTGCGTAACAGATAATTCAAACATGTTTTGGGTGCAACAACAGGATTGTCTGAAGCCAGCTTGGACTGCGTGGCATCCTCTAATGTCTTAATATGTGACAAGGATGCCAAGATGAAGTTAAGGGGCTCTCCATGCGCAGTGGCACCGTGACGCAGCAGACGAAGTACGACATGTGGTTTCAGATTTTCACAGGCGGTCAAGAGTGGGTTTGAAATTGTCGGTGGTGCCGTTCCTAAGGCGTAAGCAGGATTCCCGATGGGCAAGTCGATGAACCATATTTTATCTGGAAAATTAGGTTTCATGGCGCCATAAATCTGTCTTCCCAGGTCGTTAGCTTTCAAATCGACCTTGAAACCAGCGCACAATGCCAAGTAGAACATTGCTTTTTCCAGGAGCTCCCTCTCCTGCCTATCTAAATACTGCCCGTCGTCTCCAAAGGCGTTGATATCTCTGTAAAACAACCCAAGGTCGATGCCTCTGCTGTAAGGAAGAATCTCTAGCATGATTCCTCGAATATAGGCCTTATCTTGAATGTCAAATTTATGGCAAAGTCCCAAGGCTAGATGCATGCAGAGCCATGCTAGCATATGGTTATCTTTTCCTTTGCCCTTTATTTTCCTTGCAAACGCCATGCAGTCCTCAATCGCCTCCTTGACAGTGATTTCTTTGGTATCAACCTTTATCACCAGCTGGTTTCCTGCGTACTCACAGCGCATGTCTGAACTGAAGAACTTTTTACCGGCCGTTACCTGCTCAAACACGGTAGTTGGTGCTACCTCTTTCCCTCCGCACGGGCATGGCATAGTGACAAGTCAAACTGTCTGTGTCTGAAAATAAGAAGTCATTACGTCTTTCAAGACTGGGAACCAGTTTTTTTAGGATACGCAAACAGTGTAGACCCTGATCAGAACGCGGCGTCTGATCAGGATCTACACTGTTTGCTTACAGGAATTTCTGTCTAAAATACAATCAGAAAGAAAACACCCAACAGACACTCTTGAAACTAGAAATGGACTCATCCAAATGATAAGGATGGACAAGTCCACTAGTCAAATATGGTAAAGAGTATAGTCTCAGTAGGTTGCGAGTCTGAGAGCTGGATATTTGGCGATAAGTTTGCAGTTTATGCACATTAATTATCGTCCGCAACTTTCTACGCCACCTGGAGTAATGTGTGAATTCTGTTGGATATTTGCGCTAGCATAGAAAATAAGGGTGCTGATCGAAAATGTAAAAATGACCGCACTGTTTTACTTCCTATTTCAATAAAAAATATATCAGTGAAATGCTGAATAATTGTAGTTTTCGGAATGAACACGGAAAATTTTCATTTTATGAAAAAAAGAGACATATGCGGGTAAAAACTTTGATCAACGCAGTAAAAATGTCATGATTTACTATATATTCTATACATTTTGAGGGTAGTCAACTTAAACTAAAAAATGACCGCGGTATTTCTTATGCAATCTTTTCAAAAATTATATCAGGCTGTTCGCAAATTAATGCGGTTTTCGAAATGAACACGGAAAAATGGATTTGAATATAAGGAAAAATAAAATAAGAAGAAAAAGATGACTTGCCCATATCTCGTAGTGTATTTCATTACCAGCTCGATTCGCGAATATCGATTATCGATTTTTAAACAGTGGCGTGGAAAGTTTTCCATGGCGAAAAAACTGAACTGGTCAGTAGTTAACCCCCACTCAAAATCAGTCCATATATACTAAAACCAACTTGTTACTTCGAGCAAAATTTATTCAGGCGAGGCCTGTGCTGCACATTTCATGTCTGGTCAAGATCAGACTCGATTAAATAGAGTCTGCTGTTTCAGTTTATTTAGTTGATTGATTGATTGATATTTATTCGATAAAAACAACATACAACAATAATACAACAATTACATAAAAAATGATTGAAATTTATACGTGTAAAAGATATATGAAACGATTTATAAAAAAAATGCATTTTGTAAAATGATTTTTTAGAAAATAATATATATATATGTCTATCTGTAAAATAGAAAAATACGTATTTACCGATTTTTATAATTTAAAGTATTTTAAAATATCACAATTCTGGAATTTATATTATCACAGCTCTGTTGATAATCACAGTTAGTTCACAAGGAAATGACTAGAGTTACATACGATGAATTGATTTCAATAAAAATTTAAATTTTGGTGACTTCAAACAGATTGTAAATAACCTTCACCACACACACTCGCGGACCATGGGAAAAAATCCAGTGAGTCGTCATAGACAATACTGACTCATCGATGGATCTGGCACCGGAGTGTTACCGTCAATGAGGCTTCTCCACGAGCCATCCCCATCTCTCGAGGACCAGTGCTCCCAGGGCAGATGGTGGACCACGGGTGTGAATGGTGAAAATCAAAATATGAACTGAAATGCCAACTAGGGTGAATTTGGAGGCCAAAAAATAAGGGAAAATATGTGTATTCCTTGCTTCCAAAGGACCTAACTACATGTAGTCAGAACTTATTTACAGTGCATATACCGTTACACTTTGTACACTACACATCTCTACCCCCGCAAAAATAAAAATAAATAAAATAAAAATAAATAAAAAAATAAATAAATAAGAATACCTCTTCCTGACATGTGCTGTTTCCACAAACATTAGTCGGGTGTGTGTCGAGGTCCAGTGAATTACGCGAAGGAAACATTATTATTCTTATTATTTTGTTTGGGATCATATATTCTTCTGCTAAAGCTTCAAGCAAAGTGTTTGTTTTTGATTTTCGGTTTTTATTTGGTTTCTTAAAACAACAAAGATGTCATATATAAATAAAAATGGCGCTATTTACCTTTTCCTCGCCGCTAGATTTCCTTTTATTCCTTTATCTCTTCAATGTCCAGCTTTCAGATAAGTAAAGATGGAGGGCGCTACTACTTTGCTAGGCAACCCGTAACGTAACGTCATTTATACATCCAGCGTCATTTTACTGATACGTCATTAGCCTACAACTTCCGCTGCAACTGTTACTACTATCTCTAGGAGTAATTTGGTCACTGCTGCTAATTGTGAAACGAATGTCTAGATAATCCGTCAGTTTAGGAATTGATTTTCATGAATAAAAATTTTATGCGCTTTGATACTTAAAACCCAACAAAGTGGCATGTGCGCCCAGCAAATACTCACCTCAGCCTGGGCATCCGCCCAGTCTGATCAGAGTCTTCGCTGTGCGCTGAAAGGATAGATGAGGGTCTAAGCTAGCTCCATCATGCGGCGGGCAGCGTAGTCTCGCATCAGACTGGGTGGATGCCAAGGCTGATCTGAGTCCTTACAGGGCGCACATGCCACTTTGTTTGTTTTTATCGTGTCGGGCCGGGGGGTAAATATACTACATAATGGTATAGGATCTGACAGTAAGCAAAGTGCTTTTCGATACGCCGTCTCCGATTTCGACATTTTAAAAGATGTATGAGAAAATCGTCGTTTTTCCGCCAATTTTACAAACGGGGACAATCTTTCGTGACTTCCTGTTTGCTTTCTTGGAGGACAAACCCTCCCAAAAGGGCATCTACTCTTACAGAAAGAATTGTTTCTAAGCGTTGACCCCAGCTGAGCTGGGTGACAGAAAGAACATGACAGAGTTGGTTCCCCTGAAAGTGACGCCATTCACCTTAACGAGCTCATTTAGGCAGACTTATCATAATGGTCATTGTTCATGACCAAAACTGACAAACCGTAAAATCAACTTTTTCTTCAGACAAAATTGAGCCGCGACACGACAAAACCAACAAATTGGTTGTGCGCCCAGCGCATACTCATATCAGCCTGGGCCCACCCTGATCTGAGTCTGCGCTGGGCGCACAACCACTTTGTTGGTTTTCTCATGTCGCGGCTTATATAGATAATTCCAAGGGGTTCCAGATATAGTGATATAATGATGATAGTCTTGTCTATGTGTTCATGTTGCAAGACTTCAAGACTTGCAAAGTACTCTTTTCTCGCGACCTGGCTCATTAGCCATACTGCTCATTCAACTTGAAAACTTTTGTAGGGTATTCCCAGTGTCTTACTTCTTCATCCGTTAAAACTGTAAAATATTCGGTAATATCATGGTAAAATCATTTGTCAACAAAATCAGCCAACTAAAAACAAATTGTTATGTCATTTTTTTTTCTTTAATTTTATGGAAAATGGATACATAACCACTGTGATCTTCTGCCATTTTATAAAGGTAAACAATATTTGCTGACGGAGAAGCCATTCTAATTGGGTGGGGGTAGGGGTGTCTACTCTGAAAGGAAAGAATTTACTCCATTGGAACTAAATTCTTCCTTAATGAATTGACCAGCATTGAGAAGGGAGGTAAAATGAAAATGGCAGAGTTGTTCCCCCCCTGAAAGTGTATCAATTAACTTTAATGCTGCGTAAATCCTTTACAAGTTGATTAAATTAAATGTTGGATTCATGCTACACAGTCCAAAGTTGCTACTAAATGTAGTCACAGTAAGTCTTATCTTTCAACTTTTTTTTCTTTTTCAAAAATAAATAAAACGTTATGCTATGGGTTTATGTCTATACCGATTATCTGTGAGATATTTTATTTTTGTGAGTGATCAATTGCGTTATCTTAAACAAAAGTTAGATCATCTGGCGGTAAATGGATCCAAGGGAAGCCCTTTGAATTTTGCCACCCGAGAGAAGTTCCTTTAACACTAGAATCCGTTTTGGAAAGCCTTTGTCATCCAGGGAAGCAAACATGAAGTCACAGTAATTTTTGCCTTCTAAAACTGTCCGAAAATATGGATGTGTAATCATACGCCTTAAGGCAGGCTCAAATCCCGATAAAACTGTTGGCAAAACATGAAAAGTGATGACACAGAGGCTTCGAAAACCCTTAAATACAAATAGTTAAATCCCTGTCTTTTAATGAATAAATCTTTTTAAATTATGAATTTCCTAACTCATGGAAACTTGCAATCGTCATACCTCTTCTACAAAAGAGTATATTAAATTGGGCCACTAACGTTAGATTTCGGCCACCAGCACCTTTTTGTCAGAAAAACATACATAATCACCTACAAATCATGACAAAGCTATATGGACAAAGTTCTGCACGGATTTAAAACCACATTTTAATTCCTTTCCTTTCATAAATCTTCGCTTTGTAGTGATGCTTTATTTCTGAGGTGAGAATTATTACATGTCTATTAAAGAATATCTTTTAATGAACAACACACACAAAAAATGCCTTTTCACTCTGTACAAATACATGTGTTTCAAATTGGTTGTCCTTTCTCTCTCCCTCTCACAGATAGAGAGAGAGAGAGAGACTTTGTTTTTCATTGATTTTGTGTCTTATGTTCCAATTAAAATGCTTTTTTTAAAATTTCTTTCAGATGAACTGTATTGCGCTTCTGACAATATTGTTACTAGCCCTGACAGCGCCGTTCAGTTGCACGGCGAGAGCTTCAGCAACAGAAGAAAGTTGTCCACACAAATGTAAATGTGAGAATTCGCTGTTGGAATGTGAGGGTTTTATTCCCAACGCTGTTTCAAAAACAGTAAAAGAAGTGGTATTAACACGGATAGATCCCTCTGAACTTGTTCCAGAGAGATTCTGCAATGTTTCATGGGATACCGTTGTAAAGCTGGATTTCATTGATTTAATGCCGACAATGACAGCTTATGAGCTACGTGATGACGTTTTCAAATGCCTCGGTCATATTCAGTCTTTCAGATTTAGCAGTTTCAGTCTCAGTGAAATATCTAACTTTACATTTTCCGGCTTGACAAACATTACTGAGCTCGACCTATCTGGCTGCCAAAATTTATATTGGGACAACATTTATAATATGCTTTCTGTAAAAGCAAACTTCCCTAAACTCACCCATTTAAACATTTCACATGGGAATCCGTATGTCTTATATATGGATCAAGATTTTATAGATGCCCTTGCAACAAGACCGATAATCCTGCTCGACCTAAGTGAAAATACACTAGCTCTTAGCTTCACAAACGCAAGCAGGTTATGCAATACGCTCAAAACAGTACTTTTCAAAGACACATATACAGTCGTTGAAAACAAATATTTCTTACTCGGCGAAGCATGTAAATCTATACATACTGTAGATGGTAGCGGGATGCGCAGAGCCGTTTTATTCTTCAAAGATCTTAAATGTTTTAACTCCACCATAACGATGGTCCACTCAAAATTCTTAAGCGCTGCTGATGTGTATTATCTTAATCGCATTGTTACTTACCCGAATAACATTGATGAAATTTCTAATTGCATTTTGGAATTTTTTGCTACAGATTCTATTGAAGAATTCCATTTTACACAAAACAATTTGCCGAAGTTTGACGCTAAAATACGCTTAAATCCTATGATAAAATTGCTTAATCTATCTAACAACGGAATCGAAAATCTTCACCCAGATGCATTAACTTTGGTACCTTCTCTGAATGTAATCGACCTATCAAACAACAAGCTAAACAAAATGCATCACTTCGAAAACACATTTCTCACATTGTTCAAGCACAATCAGAATCTAACTAGGATTGATTTGTCATTCAACAAACTGTCCTATGTGCCTGGAAGCACGTTCGTTTCAAATGACGCACTTCAAGAACTATATTTGTCTAATAACTTTATTCATCAAATTACTTTCAATATTACACACCTCTTAAAGCTGACCATTCTTGATCTAAGGTACAATTCAATAAAGTCTTTTGACGAGAATTCGCGCCGATTCTTGGATAGCTTGTTTGAATCTCAGGATCAAACCCTAAACAATAAAAGCTTCAAAGTGTTACTTGAGGGAAATCCGTTGTCCTGTGAATGCGCATCCCTGGAATTCCTGCAGTGGTTCATGGTCTCGCCAATTTTCGCCAAAACACGACACAGTTACCGCTGCAGTTTAAACGGACAAGAGATGCAAGTCGACGACACTGCAACAAACGCCGCAAAGGACGATTGCGAAAAGTCTATACGTAAACGTCGAACGGTGTTGTTGTCGACTCTTCTACCAATCACTGGAGTTTCTTTGATGGTTCTGATCACTATTTGTTTGCACAGACGGCGCCAGAAAAGATTGCTATGGCAACGGTATTCAGATCGAGTGCACCTCGTTCGTGAGAACAACGCAGAGTTCGAGTTCCCTGTATTCTTGTCATACTGTAGTGTAGACAACGATTTTGTCACCAAAAATGTCCTGCGCCCACTTCAGGTAGCCTATCTCTTCTTTAACACTTAAAGCGCCAGTGACGAAAAATGGGAGAATTTGCAAAAAGTGCAGATCCTGATGAGGTGGCTCATAATGAGCCACCTCATGTAGATCTACACTGTTTGCCCTCTAGTTTTTGAATTTTCAATGATATAGCTTGGATGAAACATATTTTGAAATTTTTGCAGACGTAAATTTTGTCGTCTGCTTTTTGGCGCTTGAAGGGTTAGCCATTTACATCTTCATGTTACGTGGAGACTGTCCAAAAGTTCTGTCACTCGCCCCTTATTTCAAATTTAAGTCATTGAAACTCACACCATTCAAGAAGTTTGTTACTTGCCCAGATCTGAAGTATAAATAATCTGATTCACCAAAGAAAAATCGTCTTTCATCAAATGAGCGATTTACTAAAGTCTTTGATGGCATCAGGTATAGAATACAAAGTGCTTTAAACAACATGTATCTAAAATATTGCGAATGACTGATATTTTCATGCTTTATTCAACTGTCTAGGGAATTTAGAACAAATTAGCTTTGAAAAAATATCGAAGTTGATGCGACAATGTTTTAACGCCACATGCCTACATGTTGTGTGGCTGTCCCTAGTCTGCTCCTTATATGGCTATTGATATTTTGCGGAACGAAACCGCTACTATTTATTCCGTAAAAAGTCTATTTCCGTTCCGCAAAATACCTATCAGGTTTGTATGTAGTAAATACCTTATGTAATTAGTTTATACACTATCTTAACTTACGCACGGGCTAGCGAAGTCAATGATACTGAAGCCTTGCAACTGCGGTCTGCCTGTCCATTTATTCAGACAACACATTCTTCGCTTTTTATTATGGTTCCGTGACGATAGTGGTCAAGGGACATTAAGATTTGCTCCTGTCTGGCTGTCTGTCCGTCTATCCATCCGTCTGTTCGTCCGTTTGTCACATTTTAAGGTATAGAGTTTGTGTTATCAACTCCTCCTAAAGTTCTTAATGGATCTTTTTCAAACTTTCCATACCTGTTATGGGAGTATTGAAAATGTGCATGTTTTTTGTTTTACGGAACTAGAATAACGGCTATTTGAACTTAGTCATTTTAGCCGGTTTTAGCTCACCTGAGCCAGAGGCTTCAGTGGAGCTTATAGGATAGGCAGGCGCCGTCGTCCGTCCGTCCACAATTCCAAAGTTCTCCTCTGACACCACTAAGCCGATTGTAACCAAAGGGGGGTGCCTATAGGCCCTTTTTCTGCCCAAGAGCAAAATGTTTTATTTTCAGCTGATGATTAGACCAAAGTGTCCGCTATACTGAATCAATAGTGGTTAAGCTCCATAAGCCCTACTTTTGGAATAATGGGGTTATTAAAGTGGGTGGGGTAAATCAGCATGAACCAGGGATGTCATATTATAAGCTATATTTCTCCTTCAATTTTAATCACTTTCATAAATACCTTCCTTTATAAGTTGAAGTAATGTCCTCGGTGACATCTTTTCTCAAATTCTGTCTTTTAAAGTAAAATTTTATGTCTGCAGAATTTCTTTTAGAGACACTGTCAATTTTCATTAATTTTGGTACTTTGAATTCAATATATTCTACCATATTTCTAGAACCAATGGATGAATTCTTACCAAACTAACATGGGCTCACCGTTGGGAGAGTGCAAACTGTTGTTTAAATTTTGGTGACCTTGACCTTTGTTTCAAAGTCACAGTAAGACTTATAATGTCAATTTTAAGTCAAGTTTTGGCCATTGTCTACACAGTAGCTCCTGCATTGATATGGAATTTTTCTCAAAGTGGCCTAAATTAAACATTATGAGGAGTTAGAGCACTAGTTATGATTAAATGGCCATGACATCATGATTAAATGGCCATGACATCATCTTCAATGTCAAGGTCATGGCTAGACTAAACAGAGTTTAATCCTAGATGTCATCAATCAGTCAGCAGAAATGTACCAAATCTGGGTGTTTTCATTTGAAAATCCATGTTTAATGTGCACTGAATGACCTTGACTTTGGTCTGAAGGTCAAATTAGCCAAACATGACATATAACATGATGAAACAGAATTGGGTAAAACTTAAAGGTTATAGAAAAGTCTATTCTAAAATAATGAACTTCTGAATGTATTGGTGACCTTCAGATCAAGGTCAAGGTCATTATATGCATATTAAGCATTGATTTACAAATAGAAACATACATATTTCTTAAATTTCTGCTTACTAGCTGTGTGAGGTCTTTGATTAAACATTGTCTAGTCTAACCTTGACCTTGAAGTTGATGTCATGGCCTTTTTGATCATAACTAGTGCTCTAACTCTTCATAATGTTTAATTTAGGCCACTTTGGTCTTGATTTCATATCAGTTCAGGAGCTACCATGTAGACAATGGCCAAAACTTGACTTAAAATTGACATGTGACCTTGAAACAAAGGTCAAGGTAAAAAGGTCAAGGTCACCAAAATTTAAACAACAGTTTGCACTCTCCCAACAGTGAACCCATGTTAGTTTGGTAAGAAGTCATCCATTGGTTCTAGAGATATGGTAGAATATATTGAATTCAAAGTACCAAAATTAATGAAAATTGACAGTGTCTCTAAAAGAAATTCTGCAGACATAAGATTTTACTTTAAAAGACAGAATTTGAGAAAAGATGTCACTGAGGACATTACTTCAACTTATAAAGGAGGGTATTTATGAATGTGATTAAAATTGAAGGAGAAATATAGCTTATAATATGACACCCCTGGTTCATGCTAATTTACCCCACCCACTTTAATAACCCCATTAGTCAAAAAGTAGCGCTTACGGAGCTTAACCACTATTGATTCAGTATAGCAGACACTATAGTCTAATCATCAGCTGAAAATGAAACATTTTGCTCTAGGGCAGAAAAAGGGCCTTATAGGCACCCCCACCCCCTTTCATATGTAGCCTCCAGGGGACTTAGGAACAAAAAAGTTGTTCAAACGGCCCTGGTCACATGACCAACATGGCCGCCACGCCCATATATGGTAAAACCCCTAAAAATCTTCTCCAGTACCAATAGGCCGATGGCCTTGAAACTTGGTATGAAGCATTGGGTACGCGAGTACTACCAAGAATGTTCAAATTATGACCTTGGGTTGCCTTTGACCTCTTTTACGGTAAGTTCAAATTTGCGTCCTTGTGCTGTTATATGGCAAAATGCTAGAACATAAGAGGTCTTGGAAACTGTTGGAAGATTTTGGGCTAAAAATTGGTCTATACAGTCACCTTAATGAGCACATGAAGATTTATGAGTATAAGCGGTCAAGGTCATTCTTTGACCTTTGAACCAGGTCTCTCATATTTTGACAATTTCAAACATCTAAAAAGCCACAGGGCTAATTGTAACCAAATTTCATATAGAGTCACCAGGAGTTGATGGAACAAAAATTTGTTCAAAATTACCAGGTCACATGACCAACATGGCCACCACGCCCATATATGGTAAAAAGCTTAAAAAATCTTCTTCTCCAGAACCAATAGACCAATTAATGGCCTTGAAACTTGGAGTGTAGCATAAGGTACTCAAGTACTACCAAGGTTGTTCAAATGATGACCTTAGGTTGACCTTGACCTTTTTTACGGCAAGGTCAAATATGGGAAAATGCTCATACAAAGATTTCATGGTAAGTTTTGAAGATTTTGGCCTAAAAATTGGTATATACAGTCATTTTAATGAGTACATGAAGAATTATGAGTACAAAAAGTCAAGGTCATTCTTTGACTTTTGACCCAGGTCTCTCATATTTTGACATTTTCAAACATAATCTCAAAAGTCACTGAGCCAATTGTAACCAAAGGACCTCTGACAGTTGTAATGTAGATTTGCCAATAAAAATTGGGGAAAATGAACTTTCTGTATACTTCAAAATTTTTATTGAAATGTATTGCTCTAAACTCCCTATAATTGGCTCAAAAATAATTTTCCAATTATCTCATACGCAGACTTAGATTTTTGGTGTAAAAAGCAAGTTTTTACCATTGAATGTATGGAAAATAGGAGAAGTTTTATAAAGATGCTTTTCCCCCCGTGCCTCAGCAAGCCACTTTGCATGCATATGTGTACTGTCAATATACACATTATATATGAGTGGCGAGCTGAGGCACGGGGGGAAAAGATAGTCTACAGCTAAAAAACTGAAAAGTGGGTGGGGTAATTAGACCCTCTGTGTCTAAAAATAAGGCTAACATACTTTTTATTTACATATTATTGCATACCATGAGCATCTATAGAGTTTTACTTCGTTTTAAGCATATTTAAAAACTGAAACTCATTAAATAAGAAAAACGGAAAAATATATTTATTTAGGATGACTGAAAATTTCACTTACCCCTCTTGCGAGAATCAGTGAGAGTTAGTATGCAGAAGTAATAATTGTTCAAAATCAATATCAAAATCTCTTTAAAATGGATAAGTCTACCCGTTAATGCTAAAAATTTTATTTTGGGCTTCCCAAGAAAGCTGCAGTAATTTGTTGAAAAATAGGCAAATTTGCATGGAAACTGTCAGAGGTCCTTTCATATCTGACCCTCCAGGGGATGCGAGAACGAAAATTTGCTCAAACGGTCCCTGTCACATAACCAACATGGTGGCCCCCATGCCAATATATGGTAAAAACCTTTAAAAAAAATCCTTCTCAAGAACTAATTGACCGACAGCCTTAAAACTTGGTAAGTAGCATGGGATACTCAAAGTCTTCCAAGATTGTTAAAATGATGACCTTAGATAGACCCTGACCTTTTTTCTGCAAGGTCAAATATGGGAAAATGCTAGAACATAAGGTTTCATGGTAAGTTTTGAAGATTTTGGTCTAAAAATTAATATATAGTCATTTTAATGAGTACATGAAGATTTATGAGTACAAAATGTCAAGGTCATTCTTTGACCTTTGACCCAGGTCTCTCATATTTTGACATTTTCAAACAACCTCCTCAAAAGCCACTGGGCCAATTGAAACCAAATTTCATATGTAAGCCTCCAGGGCTTGAGGGAATGAAAATTTGTTCAAACGGTCCGGGTCACATAACTAACATGGCCGGCATGCCCATATGTAGTAACAAGAGCTGTCGCTTGACAGCATAGCTCACCTGAATAGGTGCTTGCCCATCACACAGTCGCTATGGTGGTGTGGACAGCTATGTATAAAACTTCAGGCAAGCATGTCCATAATGACAACACATTTATAAACAAAAGCTATCTCAGAAATGTCTTAAAATAAAAAAAAAATCCACATAAAATTTCAAAGTCCATGAGCTTGAGGTCAAAGAACTAAGGGGTAGGAGGGAGGAGGGCAGGGCTAGGATGTATCAAAGCCTTTAACCGTTACTTAACATCAGTCCAAGTACTAGTATCAACTGAGTCCATTGTGGCACTGTGAAATTATGTCTTCATTAATATAAAACTAATCAAAATCTTTAAGACAAAACTCAAAGTCCATGACCTTGACATCAAGGTCATCCAGTCGGGTAAGTATATAGTGTTTTGTAAAAATAGCCATCACAGGAGATGGCGAATCCCCCGACCGAAGACCCCCATGGGCCTTGGTAAAAAGGGTGCACTTCAAAACACATATTAGTAATATATTGTCATTCTTTTATGCTTCTGATTGACATTAACTGTTAACAGATGCATGATTATCTAACAGTCAGACAAAAACAGTATGCTTGACTGCTACAAAGAGGTAATATCTCAAACAGTCACCATATACACAAATGCATAGCATACGATACATTCAACTTTCAAAATGTGTGAATAACTTCTAAAGTACAAGCCCTACAAACCTAATTTTGAGCTCTCTAGTAAGTGAATTTGGACAAAGAATCCAAATCTGGAGAAAAAAAAAAAAAAAAATTTTTTTTGGGGGGGGGGGGGGGGGGGGGGGGGTGCGGGAGGGGGCACGGGAATGTGGAGGGGTCAGAGAGAGTTAGGAACACGGATGAGATATCACAGCATGATCATCAATATTCTAAAAGATACACGGTTATTCAAATTCTGGAGCTGGCCAGGGTTATACAGATATGGAGCAGAGACTCAAACAGCAGCTCAAACTACCAAAGGGAAATAACTCACAAAGTATAAAAGCAAGAGTTATCATTCATGTATGAGACAAACTGTCATGACCGGTACTGCATATATGTGAAGTATCATGAAAATATTTCAAAAGGTATTCAAGCTATGGAGGGGACACCTAAAATCATCAAAGGGAAATAACTCCAAAAGTAAGAAAGCAAGAGTTGTCATTCTTATTCGCGACACATCATCATGACCTGTTCTACATATCCTTGAAGTATCATGAAAATATTCCAAAAGGTATTCAAGTTACAGAGCGGACACGAAATCACACCTAAAACCACAAAGGGGAAATAACTCAAAAAGTAAGAAAGCAGGAGTTGTCATTCTTGTTTGCGACACATCGTCATGACCTGTTCTACATATCTATGAAGTATCATGAAAATATTCCAAAAGGTATTCAAGTTATACAGCGGACACGAAATCATACCTAAAATAATCAAGGGGAAATAACTCAAAAAGTAAGAAAGCAAGAGTTGTCATTCTTGTGCGCGACACACCGTCATGACCTGTTCTACATATCTGTGAAGTATCATGAAAATATTCCAAAGGGTATTTAAGTTATAGAGCGGACACGAATCTGCCAAAAAATCACACCTAAAACTATCAAGGGGAAATAACTCCAAAAGTAAGAAAGCAAGAGTTGTCATTCTTGTTCGCGACACATCGTCTCGACCTGTTCTACATATCTGTGAAGTATCATGAAAATATTCCAAAGGGTATTCAAGTTACAGAGCGGACACGAATCTGCCAAAAAAATCACCAAAGGGGAGATAATTCAAAAAGTACAATAGCAAGAGTTACCATTCTTGTACGCGACACATCGTCATGACCTGTTCTACATAACTGTGAAGTATCATGAAAATATTCCAAAGGGTAGTCAAGATATAGAGCGGACAAGAAAATGTTTACGGACGGACGGACAGACGGACGGACGCCAGGCTCATCGCTATATCCCCCGATCCTTTTGGTCGGGGGATAACGCAATATCCCCCCGATCCTTTTGGTCGGGGGATAAAAACTCAAAAAAGTGTCTAACATCAGTTCAAGTGTAAACTAAATCTCTGCCAAGCATTATGAATCAGTACGCAATTAGAAAACTTTAATAAAGACCAAATTTCCTAAGTCCCTGACCTTGACATCAAGGCCACCGAGCAGGGCTGGGGTAGTACTCTGTAAAACTTTGGACTCATATCTAACTACAGTGCAAATATAAAAAGAATTCATCTATGGTTTCAGGAGATATGTATCATTAAAAAACTTTAACCAAAACATCCAATCAATAAAAAGACAATTTTCTAAGTCCATGACCTTGACATCAAGGTCACTGAGGGGGTGGGGGTAGTACCTTGGAAAACTTTAGACCAATATCTAACTACAGTGCAAGTATCAAAGGAATCCATCCATGGGTTAAGGAGATACTGGGCTTTAGAAAACTTTAACCAAAACATCCAGTCTCAAAAAACTCCCAATTTTCTAAGTCCATGACCTTGACATCAAGGTCAAGGAGTGGGGTGGGGGTGGTACCATGTTAAACTAACTACAGTGCAAGTATCAAAAGAATCCATCCATGGGTTAGGGAGATATTGGTCTTTAAAAAACTTTAACCAAAACATCCAATCCGGACGCCGACGCTGACGCGGACGCGGACTCGGACGCCGTGGTGACAACAATAGCTCTTCCTGAACTTTCGTTCAGGCGAGCTAAAAACCTTAAAAAAATTTCCTTCTCCAGAACCAATTGACCAATGGCCTTGAAACTTGGTATGTAGCATTGGGTACTCGAGTACTATCAAGATCATTCAAATTATGACCTTGGGTTGCCCTTGATCTTTTTTATTGCAAGGTCAAATATGGGAAAATGCTAGAACATAAGATTTCATGGGAAGTTTTTCAGATTTTGGCCTAAAAATTGGTATATACAGTTGTCTTAATGAGGTCATGCAGAATTTTGAGTACAAGAGGTCAAGGTCATTCTCTGACTTTCGACCCAGGTCTCTCATATTTTGACACTTTCAAACATTTCCTCAAAAGCCAAATTGTAACCAAATTTCATATAGACATCTCCAGGGGTTGAGGGAATGAAAATTTGTTCAAACGGTCCAGGTCACATGGCCAACATGGCCGCCATACCCATTCATGGTTAAACCTTTAATATTTTTCTTCATCAGAACCAATACACCTATGGCCTTGAAACTTGGTAAGTCACACGGAGTACTACCAAGACTGTTCAAATAATGACCTTTGGTTTACCTTGACTTTTTCTTTTTTGCGGCATGGTCAAATATGGGAAAATGATAGAACATAAGATTTCATGGAAAGTTTTGAAGATTTTGGCCTAAAAAATGGTATATTACGGTGTCTTAATGAGTACATGAAGATTTGTGAGTACAAGAGGTCATGGTCATTCTTTGACTTGACACAAGACTATTTTGACAATTTCACATTTCCAACTATACCTGGACTTTGCCAGTAGAAACCAAGACAGATAACACAACAAACTGGCGTGGTAAAATTAATTCCCTTAGTCTATATAACAGCGCGTCTTTAAGTGTCACCTCTTACTTGGCACCAGGTGTGTGCAACTATGGTTATGTACCGCTGAGCCACTTGGGGAATGTCATTAGGAGAATTGAACAGAAAAGAACAGAACAGTGTCACCTCTTACCTGTATTGTTACCTTTAAATATACACATATTGTCTTAGCAACACAATCATTGCAAGGCGACTCGCTGAGACACAGATTTGTGCAAGAAGTATAAAACATACAAAAGTTTGACAACGCCTGGACCATTTTTATCATATAAATTTGTGCATTATTTTAACATGAAAAGATAGTGCATGAACAGCCCTTTTGTTTGAGAGGTTATAAAAGATTGTGGCATGTGGGAAACATGGCAGTATTTGCTGTTGAACAGGGGCAAAAATGCATTTTTGCCGCCCAATATATGGAATATAGAAGGAATTTATATGGCAGCGGTTTATGCACTGGGGCGCAGTTTTAATATCAATTAATCTCTATAAAGTTTATATCAGGTTAAAGCCAAAATAGTTTACTTTGTATCCAGAGGATATAAAAATACGTCATTTTATGAGAAGTGTATGAATTTGTAGTTTTAAGATCGATGCTCCATATAAACGCAGTGCATTTTTGAAGCATCACCTGTACATATTTGATCAGATACTTTGCTAGGGGGATACGTGAGAAATTTTATCGGTTTTTCACTGCTATGAAGAAAATTGTCGCTTATGAAACATAAGAAAAAGCCATTTGGCCAATTGCTCAAATGAGCGATTCAGGGCCTCATGGCCCTCTTGTTTTTTTTTGCATTGTAGGGTATGGATTTTGTGTAACCAACTCCTACCACAATTTTCAATGGATCTATTTCAAAGTTTGCATACATGTGCATATATTGAAGATGTGCACATGTTTTTTTTTTTATGGAGCTAGAATAAATTTTAACAGAATTACAGCCCTTTGAATTCAGTCAGTTTAGGCAGTTTTTTTTCTTTTTAGCATTGTACCGTATGGAGTTTGTGTATATAATCAACTTCTCCCACAGTTTTCAATGGATCTTTTTCAAACTTTGCACACATGTTGTAGATATATTGAAGATAAGCATGTGCTTTTTGACTGAGGTAGAATTAATTTTGACAGAATTACGGCCTTTTGAACATAGTAATTTTAAGCAGTTTTAAACTTAGGCATTTTTGGCACCTCTTTTGCACTAATGGGTATGAAGTTTTTGTAATCAATTCCACCTACAGTTTTAGTGGATTCTGTACAAACTTTGTGCGCATGTTAAGGGCATAATGAAGATGTGTGTGTGGCTCTTTTATGTAGACAGAATTAATTTTAACAGAATAATGGCCTTTTGAACTCAGTCGCATCAATGTCAATACAACGTAATTTCGACATCATGTGCCCGCTGGGAGGGGAGCAAATTCTTTCATTTTTAAAAGAGTTAACCCCATTTAAAAGGAAGGAAAACAAGAAAATGAGAGTTGTTGTTAACTGATGTAAACTTTAGATATATTGTCATATTTCAGCGCCGTTTGAAGGGTGTCACAAATACCAACAGGGACCTTATTTGCTATGCAGACCGCCATTTTGTACCCGGATGTACTATTCTCTCCGAAATGGTGCGGTGCCTAGAGAATTCCTCGGTCTTTGTCGCCGTTGTATCATCAGCTTATTGTGCTAGTGATTTCTGTAAGTTTGAAATAGAACAGGCTCATTTAATGAGAAAGCCTATCATTCTTATATTTAAAGAAAATGTTGAAGAAAGGGACATGAGCCCCATTACAAGAGAAGTTTTCCAACATTTCACAAGGGTAAAATGCGTATTTCAGGATGGTCAACAGAGAATTCAGCCGGACTGGAAAGAAATCTGTGAGGCAATTATACAATTCATGTGAAATTCAGTGACATGGTGGTAACCTTGGGTGGAACAGGTAACGATATTTCAACTGTGTCCATTCCCGGCAGGCACACAACACTGAATCAACACTGAATCAACATACATTGATTCAATGTTGGTTCTGCATTGTATGCCAAGTGGGTTGTTATTTCGAGTGAAAAGGAGCTTTGACAGGTCGTATGATGACAAGACATACGTAAATTCGGCTCCAGTCTCAGGAGTCATATTAAGGATCTGACAAAACATATATGAGCCACGTCTTGTGACAATGTGGGCTGTTTTGTCAATTTGATCATTCTTATTGGTTACACCGTGTCTGTAGAGGCCTCAAAGGCACTCTGGCTGCATGGTTTCGGCTAATTCTATAGAAGGCTGTGAAAGAGAAGGCTCTGATCAGACTGCACTCAAGTGCAGTCTGATCAGAGCTTTTTCGTTTCACCAGTGCCACATTGTTTGAAATCACATGATGTGGCTCATATTCAGAAAACAAGAAATATCTTTAAAAAAGATAATGTCGAAGGTAAAAGAGTTATGGTGCCTTAAGTATAATTTCAAGGCAATGTTGCATCAACTTCAGTGCAACGTCAGGTAGTTGCACTAAAGTTGATGCAACATTGTTATAAATGACATGTGCTTGCTGTGGTAAGTCTCGCTCTTTGGTCTTCTATCATGTCTTTGTCCAAACTGAATAAGTCTTCCCAGCACAAGAAGCATTTTGACTGCAGTTATAGTAATACATCTACTTCTGTCAGTGTAAACTTATGTTTAAAAGTGATAAAAACACTTTGGAACTGTGTGGGTTTTTTTTTCAAATAATTCTATCCAATTTCTTGTCAACTGAATGGCAAACAAACAGTTTGGTATGAAGAAACAACAACAACATATTTTATGGTAGGTTGTTGGTGAGCTTGGATTCACTGGAGTAGTACTGGAGTATGGGTTACTCCAGTGCTACTGGAGTCAGGAGAAATGCTGAGATCTTTGTGGAAGAGCTTGATAATGAGAGATAGAAAGTTGTATGCACCATGCCACTTCCGAATGATTTATTTATTAGGTTAATTGCAAAATTTTATTAGGTTAATTGCAAAATCTCACAAAAGTTTGTTTCTCCAACTTGTCTTCTTTTAGATCCAGCTGCTGTAGGGCACATCCCGGTACCCAGAGTTACTATAGTATACCCATGTAGTTCAGTTGAACTCGTATCAAAGTAATCTTATCATGTGTTCAACAAATAAGAAAGTATATATTAACCCATTTCATTCGGGATACCTCGGCAAACAGTTTGGATCCATAACAGGCCCCAAAAACGTAGGGCCTGGTCTGAGCTCCAAGCTGTTTGCTGCCTAGACATCATTTCTACAAGAACTAGTTAGACCAATATTGTTAAAATTTTCTTGATTTTTGATGCAGACAACAATTTCAGCAGAAGGATCACTTAGTATGGTATAGACTGGTGAGGATGTTAACAAAGTGTCTTATTATATAACTAAAAAGATCCCCGTTCACTTTACATTGGAGTAACCGAGCATATTTTTTGCATATTGCACGGTGTCAAGTGCATATTGCACGGAGTTAAGGAGTCACGTTCACCAGAACTACTTTTGTTTTGAGAGGATGAAAGTGTGGCAGCCATTTTGTCGTCGACTGCAGTTAAAACATCGAGTAAAATGATGACACTGTGTATAAATTGCATATAAGACAATTAAATATGATTTACCTTTGATCTGTCAATCTTTTACGACATTGTCTGTGAATGATAATGGAGAATTTCCTAAAGATTGCGGAAAGTAAGACTGGAAAATGGCGCCCACTTTTGATAACGTCGCAGTTTGTTTACTGACGTCACGTCCGATTCTATAACGTCATATTCACTTTCGTGCCGCCGGGTGTGGCTTTAGCATGTATGAAGACACCAAATTGCATAATGATATTTCAAATTTAAAGAAGTCATGGGTTTGATATGCCGAAATTTATTTTGATTTCTTTTGTAGACAGACTTGCTCAAACTAGCAGATTGATAATAAAGGTATATAATAAAAAGGTTATTGAATTTATATTGTGAAATATTCGGCACTCGTTCATATGGCGGAGACGCTCTCGCAAGCTCGTGCGTCCTTCGCCATATGAACCCATGCCATATATTTCCCAATATAAATTCAATAACCTATAAATATTACATCATATAAAGCCGTTACTGAAAGTTACCCTGCACCATTGCAGGACCCAACCACCCCCGTGGGTTTATGAGGATAAATCTGTGACAATTTTTCTTATTTCTTAATGAAAACATGTGTTGTGACCTCTCATTAAAATTATCTCTGCGAGACACTTCAAATGATGGGTCACAACACGTTTTAACGGGGTAATATGGAAAATTATCCCTAAACTATCCCTGTTATCCCTCTCTTATCTGAGGGTAGCAGTGACTGAGCTGTGACACGCAGAAGGCAATACAGTGGGCTTCAAGGATGCCTGATTCTCACAAAGTCCTAGAAAATATATGAGGTCATCTGCAGTGTCAGACTGACCCATCATCCCAGTTATATGATGAATACCTACTGAACAATGCTCAAATATAAAAATCACTTTAACCATTTCATTTATGTCATAGTGACCTCAAATACTATGGGCAGCTTCAAAGTATCTGACAAATCCATGTTGCCAAGTATGATGTTAATCTATTAAACAATGTTGGAGATGCAGGGCGAAATCACTGAACACAGTGACTCACAAAGAGTATGAAGTCATTTGCAGAGTCAGACTGAACCATCATCCCATGTATGATGGAAATCTACTAAAAAGTGCTCAAGATATGTCAAAATGACTGAACCATGAAGTGTGGTCACAGTGACCTATAAATTATAGTATGAGGTCATTTGCAAAGTCAGACTTATCCAGTATGCCATGTATGAAGTTAATCCATCAAACACTGTTGGAATTATTAGGCAAAATCACTGAACCATGAATGGGCACATGTGTCAATGGCACAGGAGTCACTGACTTCATGCTTTGCAACTGCTGCAGTTACAGGGATATGTTATTTGACCAAGTATCAACTCTATTGTCTCAAAAATATCATCAAAACTAAAATTTTGCCTTAAATATGGTGCAAAACACCAAAGTCAGTCAACCGTATCATATAGGTCAAGGACATACAATTGTGTAATGCAACTGCTGCAGTCATATGGATGTATATAAGTACCAAGTATGGTGATTGTAGCTGCAGTAGTTTGTAAGATATAGACATTGAGTTAAGTACAATTGTTAAAATTGGTTGACCTAATCACTGATGCTGACAAGGACGCAGACTTTTATACTAACGCATACTCGGACTACAATGCCGGAGGTATAGCACAAGCTCTCCTTTGCATTCCCAAAGGTGCGCAGGAGTGGCTGTAGTGTAGCGGATAACACTCTGGACTACCAATCCAGGGGTCGCAAGATCGATCTCCCGCTTCTCCGGTCTTTCGGATGAGACTTTAAACCGAGGTCCTGTCTCCATATGACCTTGTTGTTGGTGGGACGTTAAACCCGAGTTCACTCACTCACCCCAAAGGTGGGCTTAAAAGGTGCTTCATGCATATGTGAACAGCGAAGGCTCAGACCAGCCTGCACATTAATGTTGTCTGGGGCCGTATTCATAAAACGACTTAAGTGGTTGCTATGCTGTTGCTAAGGCTAAATTTCTTTGAAGGAGATTCCCTACGACTATGAAATTTGCTCTGGAGGAACAGTCTTACAAAGACTGTTCCTCCAGACCAAATTTCATAGTCGTAGGGAATCTCCTTTATAGATATTTAGCCTTAGCAACCGCATAGCAACGACTTAAGTGGCTTTATGAATACGGCCCCTGATTAGGATCTATGTTGTTGGCACACACCATGTGTAGACCCTGAGAAATCTACAGGCACAAAATGAAGCATTTAGACAGCAACATTTCTGAGACTGCTCTGAATCTTTGTTTTTTTTGCAATTGCGTTAAGACCCCTTTCTGCACAACATGGCTCAATTTAATACATTATGTTACATATGAGCTGTGACACGTCAAAACCAACACAGCGGCATGTGCACCCGGCTAAGACTCAGATCAGCCTGTGCATCCACCCAGTCTAATCAGAGTCTTCACTGTTGGCATAAAGGTAGCTTAGACCCTTAGCTACCCTTATTAAGTGTACAGCAAAGACTCTGATCTGAGTGTTTGCTTGGCACACATGCTACTGTTTAGGTTTTGTCATGTCTGGCATCGAATGTATTTTAGTCATAATATGGAAAAGCATTGAATAGGTTTATATCTTATTACATTTGTTCACCATCACTTTCATCATTATCAATTTCATCACTATCATCACCAAATGTATCAGCTCCGAATGTAGTTTCTTTCACCAAGCCATATGCATGAGATTTTGCAACAGCCAATGCAGCCACATTTGAGGTAAATGACAAGTTAGCTCCATGTATAACATTCAATCTTTCTTCTAAAGTTAAAGGATTGTCTTTCTCAGTAATAGCATCATTTTTATCTATATTTTCATTTTCTGTCCTGAGCTCATGTTCAAAAGCTCCACTCAAACCTTTTTCATGATGATCATTCTCACTAAATGATTCATAAGCAGAATTTTCAATTTGATCAAAATTATCCATATTTTCATTATCATATGATATAGCACTAATAACACTATCTACATCAGTATTGCTGATTTCCATAAAACTTGAACTTTTTTCAGATGAAGTCAGTTGCTTATCATCCATTTGTATGTCTGGTTCTGAGTCTCTAAGACTAGTTAATTTTAGACTCTTTTGTGAGGTGCCACCAGAAATATTAAGGAAATCTGATGAGTCACTAATGCTTGTTTTATCTAAACTATCACTATTTTTACCACTGGCTTCTTTGACAAAACTGGAACTTTTGTCTTCCATGCTGTCATGAAAGTTTTCTTGACCACTGAGATTATCTAACTGTCCTGTCTGATATCTGTCATGTATCAATTTATCCATTTCAACAGTTCTATCCTCTGTAGCAACTATATTTTCTATTGTTGACACAAGCACTTTATTGCTGTCTGTTATGTCTATATCAGTAGCATTTGTAATACTATTATCAACCTTATCTGAGTCAGGGCATTCACCAAATTTATCATCAGTTTGTTGGCTACTAAAGACATCTATTGTTTTCTCATCTGCAATTGGTGGCAAATTTCCTGAAGCATCTGACAGATCCAAAGGAGCAGATTTCTTTCTTTTTTCAGTCTGTATATTACTTTCTGTATCTTGATCTGTTTGATTCCTGTATCTTTTTAATGCATCTGCTTCTCTTTTCTCCATCTCTGTAGATCTAACTGATATCACAGACTTCAGTTCTTTTAACATTCGTAATGCTTCCTCCTTTTCTCGCTTTTTCTTCTCCTGTAAAACATTAAAACAATAAATACCATAACACAGCCAAACAATGCAACTAGAATTCAACAAAATGCAGGGTTTTGCCTATCTGCACATTGTCATAAAATATAGCTAAACCAGAAAACTTGACACAAAGTGTATGCTGTTGCCATCAACACCGGAAAACTTATGTCTTGCTTCTGCTTGTCCCAGACGACACAAAATGGGTGCTGATTGTGCTAGAGTTTTTGCTCTACCTGTGTCTTGCCTCTGCTAGTTGAAGGTGCCACAAAAAGGGTGCTGGTCATGCTACAGCCTTTGCTCTGTGCTCATAGATACCTCAGGGTCCATACATGGTGTGTGGGAACAGCAAAGACTATAACCAGACTGCATGGATGTGCAGGCTGTTATAAGCACCACACGAAACAAACCACACAGTAGCATGTTCACCCAGCGAAGACTCAGATCAGCCTGGCCATATACCCAGTCTGATCAGAGTCTTCACTGAGCACTTAGGATAGCTTAGGATATCCATCAAGTCTGATCAGAGTCTTCGCTGAGCACTTAAAGGGTAGCTTAAAGTCTAAGCTACCTCCATGCCATCAGCAAAGACTATGATCAGACTGGGCGAATGTTGGTTTTGTCGTGTCGCGGCTCATTTATTGTTTGCATATGCCAAGAGGTTGCAACTCATACCTTAATGCCCTATAACACTTAAAGGTGAATGGGTACACTTTCAGGGGAAGCAATTCTGTCTATTTCATTTTTGCCTCCCTCTTCAATAGGAGCAAAGTCTTGAAACTGTGGAAATTAACCATACTTGTATTTTTTGTATAAATTAACTTCTTTAATAAAATGTTTTCAATTCTGATCATGTTTGTTTAACTTTACTATTAGTGTTTAGATGCTTCTGAGCAACTTTCTTGAGAGAAAATAATGTGAAAATCAATAAAGAACAGTTGTGAACAAGTTTGTCACCTTAGAGCCAATTCTAATAACAAGAATTCTGCAGATTGCTGTGTCACAACTGTCTTGCCCTTCCGCAGCAACAGAGATCATGGTGAGAAGAAAGTGTATGCAAGGCTTGATGAATTCATTTTTTTATTGTCGCACCTGCTTTAGCAAGGTGCGATATAGGCGTCCGGTTTTCCGTCCGTCATTCCGTCCGTCCGTCAGTCCGTTCACATTTACGTCAACCCTGGCGTTAAAGATTTGTACAGTTAATTTCTCCAAAACCACTGCAGCCATGGTTCTCAAATTTCATATGGAGCATGATCAGACTACATGGCTTCAGATTACACAAATTCAGCCTGGTCGAGAATTCAAGATGGCCGCCTGTTACTAAAAATAGCAAAACAACATAATTAAAATTTTCTCTAGAACCACTAAGTATATTTGGCTGAAACTTTGCATGGAACATCAATAGGACCTCCTTTTTGAAAATTACGAAAATGAAAAAAATCTGTAGCGGAATTAGGTCACAGTGACCTACTTTTAGTTTACGAGTCTCAATTTTGCTTGAGTGCCGATAAATCATTAAACACTGAGTGGATTTTGCTCAGATTTAATCAGAATGATTCTTGAAGGGAGTTTTTCTCTTCTTTTTTTTCACATTTATGGGAATGTATAATCCAAGATGGCCGCCACTGTCATTACTAAAAATAGCAAAAACATGAAAATGACTATATTTCAGGAGACCCTGAATGGATTTGGACCAATTTTGTGTCAGAATGATCCTTGCATATAGCTGTTTTGGTTTTGGGCAAATTGGCCATCCAAGATGGCTGCCATCCACCGTTACTAAAAATAGCACAAACATGAAAATGGCAGTACCTTAAGAACCATTGGGTGGATTTTGACAAAATTTGTGTCAGAATAATGCCAGAAACTATTTTTGTTTTCTTTTTATTCTCAATTCTTCTCAACATCATCTCTGCTACTGTGGAAATGCATTGCAGGTGCGACATAGCATTCCGCGGAATTCTTGTAAATTTCAGGGAACTTAACTTATAAGCTAGGAAGGATGTAATTCTGGACATAAAATGCCAAAGTTAACAGAGGGTGAAACATAGGTTAAGAAGATCTACATAAAGTGTATAAAAAGTAAGTCATCCTGTGACCTTGAAAATGGAGTCAAGGTGACAAGAACCTACTAAACGCCTGATATACTCATGCCAGTGGCGTAACAAATGCAGTTTGATCTGGGTCTGCACTGTTTGCTCAGACCTATCTGCCCCAATACACAGAATTTTTACAGTTATATTACTTCACCTTTTCTTCCACAGTAAGTGGCTGCTCCCAGCTATAATCTCTCTGTTCTACATGATCTTCATCAGTGTATGCTTCAAACACCTACCAAAAAAAAAAAAAAAAAAAATGGAATTCATAATGTCATAACAGACAAGATGTCTGTTATGACTTATGAATTCCATTTTTTTTTTTTTTTTTTAAATAATAATTATTCATGTTTCTTTTTCAAATAAAACAGTGACACAGTTCTAATGAAGGACCATAGTTTGATTTCTTTTGAGAAATAAGAATAATAAAAGCAATGGGTGCACCTTAAGAGGAAGCAACCCTGCCACCTTCATTTTTGCCCCTTTTTTCTATGGGGGAAGGGGGTCAACTCTGTAAGGATAGAACTGCTCCTTTAAGAACAAATTCTTTCCTTTATGAGTAGACCCCCATTTTGAAGGATTTCTTCGCCCAGGAACGCAAACATGATGTGACAAAAAGTTGCCTGGCATTGGGAAAAACAGCAGAGTAAAACAGGATAACAACCTACATCATAGAGCAGATATCATTCATTTGACTGCTACTTTGAAGACGCTAGAAAAGTTTTTCTGTATGTAGAAAATAAGAAATTGGACTGTTCCACAATAAAATGAGCCGATGCGGTGCCTCTAAGCATATATGATCCAGGTATATAGTACCTCACTCTTTAAAAGGTGACAAAAAGAGATCAAACACCTCACTACACTTTATGATGTAGACATCTGTAGTAGACATTTATTAAGCAATACAGATCACTGTAATGAAGTGTTTGCTGATCAGGCAAGTTTGTTGTAGTTAATTCTGGTAATAATGAGTCTAAAACATCCATCGATACCACACTGATTAGATGTTTGGTTGTATCAATGTTTGCACCAACGTAATTATGCATTTTACTTATTTATGCTAAGATGGTCGCTATCAAAATGGTTACAATATCACTACTATGACATAGGTTGTCACCCTTGAAACAGGGTGATGTAGCCTTAAACAGGGTAGTGTACCCTTACATCTTCAGAATGAACTCACAATGTTTGAGCTGTGACATGACAAAACCAAACAAAGTGGCATGTGCACTAAGGGAAAGCTCAGATAAACCTTGGATCCACCCAGTCTGATCTGAGTCTTTGCTGTCAGCATGGAGGTAGATTAGACCCTTAGCTACCCTTTAAGCGCACAGCAAAGACTGATCACACTGGGAGGATGCCCAAGCTGATCTGAGTCTTCGCTGGGCACATGAGCCACTTTGTTGGTTTTGTCATGCCTCGGCTCATATCTAAGTTATCAGCAAGACCTCCTGCAGAACTCTGTAGAAGACATTATAGAATTATCTTTCTTTACAAATATTGATATGGAAAGTAACTGTCTGCAAAACGTAGGAAAACCGGTGCTGTGGTAAGAGGTGCTTTCCTTAAAGTAAAGCTGCTTCATAAAGGCTGTGTATATATTTTGGTAGTGACCGTCTAGATTGTGTCCAGCATTACCGATATCTTGGAGTTTATTTTTCAGCAAGTGGTTTATTTAACTATGGCCAACAAGATATTTTTAATAGAGCCAAGAAGGCATCATTCAAATTAACAAAGACTATTACTTCGGCAGAGCAAAGTATTAATACAAGTTTACACCTGTATGACCATTTGATTAAACCTATTTTGTTATATGGATCTGAAATTTGGGGTGTTTTTAAAACTAACTCAAAAGCTTGTGAAAGGGACAAATCTTTCTTGTTTCCATCTATATACAAAAATAGTATGACTGACAAATCGCAAGTGAGTTTCTTAAAATATATCTTAGGAGTGAATAAGTATTCTTCAAATTTAGCTGTATTGTCAGAAACTGGTCGACTGCCAATGTACTTCTGAGTTATTATTTCTATTGTGAAATATTTACACAGATTAGAAAATGCTCCTGATGGATTACTTAAGGACTCTTATATTTCGTCAAAGCATATGCATAAGGAAAGTTTGCAGTCGTGGTACACTTCCGCAACGTACATTCTTCAGTTGTTAGGGTTGAAAATTTCGTCTTGCACAAATCTTACTATAAACCACTTGAAAAATATTGTAAAAAGCAAATTAATAAACCGTTACACATCTTACTGGAATCAAGAGCGGGATAAACACATGCTTTCGGGTAAACTTGACACATATTTTAATATAAAACAATCTTTTTGCATGGAGCCTTCTTTATCTTTATCAAATTTTCACCACAGGCGAGCAAATTTGTAAGATTCGCATTAGTGCTCATAATCTTATGATTGAATTTGGAAGGTATCATAAACCAAAACCCTTACCAAGAGAAGAATGATTATGCCGAAATTGCAGTTTAAATGAAGTTGAAAATGAGATACATTTTTTAACACAGTGCTCCAATTATGAAACAGAAAGAACAGAATTCTATAAATCTATATGTTTAAATAACCCAAACTTTCATTTGCTAAATGATATGAATAAAGCTCAGTGGTTATTATCACAGGAAAATGAAGATGTTTTAAGTGAGTTAGCTTATTATATTGTAAATTGTCTAGATAAAAGGAATATCAACCATATATTGAAATAGAATAAGTAAATAATTCCGAAACATGAATATAAATTAAATGATTAATTTTTTTAACGATCCATCTACATTCCTTGAGCATTGATGCACACAAAGTCGTATAGATATGATCAACTAATTGTTTTGTAATGTTTGTTATATGTAGTTAATATATGTGTGTTTGTGTGTGCGTATTTTTGTGTTGGTGTATATTTTTGCAAATCATATGTGTACTTTTTTTAACTACCCGAAAGGGTCCTTGATTTGGAAATAAAATATATTCTATTCTATTCTATATGTGTACATTAAGACCTAGAAAAATTGTGTGTTTTTTTTGGCAAAAACTGTGATTATTCCAAAATTTCAACTAACTGGTTTTGCTTCCCTTCAAATCTGCCTAATATTTACGGTCAGTAAAGTATAATGACAAGTCATAATCAAGATGCTGACCTGATCAATGATAATTGGATCTTCAACTTTAACAACATTTTTGGAATCCACTTTTGACATTGGAACATCTGTGTTTCTTTCTGCTGTGCCTTTGTCTAATTCTGAAACATCAAACTTAGACAGTTAAAGGTGCCATACACTAAAAACTGGGACACCTAAAATAATTACCTAATTATTGTCCTAAAACTCAAAATGCTTGGTTTTACAATGGAGTAATGCATCCAAAAGATGCAGATGGAATGGCAAACAGTGTAGATCCTAATCAGACTGCTCATTTATGAGCAGTCTGATCTGGGTCTGCACTGTCTGCTCAAACATATCTGTCAAAATATTTAGAATTTTTGCAGTAGGTCTCTTTTGAACTAAGGTCAGGTATCTCACCCACATAAATAACTTCAGTTGGATGAACTTTAAAGAAAAATATTCCTGTTTATTTGGTGTCATGATTCTATTATGCAACAGGACAGTGACACTTCTATTTCATCAAAGAAAATACTCTTTCTCACATAGGTAATGACATAACAGGGTCATGAAACCAATAAAGATAAATAATTATAGTGGAGAATATTTGTCTTTAAGGGGAAGCAACTCTTCATGTTTGTTACTATTTGCCTGCCTCCTCATTTGGGATAAACTCTTAAGAAAAACTAGACAATCACTAAAGGTGATGAAGGCCCCCGCAATATGCCTCGCTAGAAAAAGTAATGTGTTAAAACATATTTGTGTGAAGTTACATCAAAATCTGTCAATAAATAAAGGTGCTAGAGGGATGACTGAGTTTTTCTTAAAAATAGCAACTGTGACCTTGACCTTGGAAATACAACCCTGAAAGGTTTACTTGTCCAAGATATTGTCATACTTAATATATGTGTGAAGTTCTATCAAAATCAGTTAATAAATAAAGGCGCTAGAACCATGACAAAGATTTACATGTACCTATAATAGCATCTGTGACCTTGACCTTGGACCTACAATGATGAAACGTAAATTTGTCCCAGATATTTTCAAGCTAAATATTTGTGTCAAGTTATGCCAAAATCATTCCAGAGGGATGACAGCATATTTTCTAAAATAGCAAATATGACCTTGACCTTTACCCTAAAATTCTGGATCACGAACTTGTCCAATATATTGTCACACTAAACATTTGAGTGAAATTACATCAAAATTGTCAATGAATAGAGGAGTAGAGGAATGATAAAGTTTTTTTCTAAAAATAGCAACTGTGACCTTGACCTTGGACCTGCGGTGCTGAAACAGTAATTTATTCAAGATATTGTTATACTTAACATTTATGTGAAGTTACATCAAAATCGATCTATAAATGAAAGCGCTGGAGCAATGCCCTAGTTTTTCTGAAAATAGCAACTGTGACCTTGACCTTCATCCTACAAACCTGAAACGCAAAGTTGTTCCAGGTACTGTCATACCCAATAAAGCTGTAATGTAATACCAAAATCTGTTAATAAATGAAGAGCGACGATAAAAGGTTTGATTGTATTTAAGCTATGGAAATATGGTCAAAATATGTATGTTATTCAAGGGGACATAATTCTGCAATAAGGACCTGACTGAAAATTCTGTTTCCTTTATGCACATGTTCAATGCATGTCTGAACTGTGTTGCAAGTTTCATATCCCTACATCAAATACTATTGGAGGAGTTGCAGAGACAAGAACAGTACTACAAAGTGTGAAATATGGTCAAAATATGCATGTCATTCAAGGGGATGTAATTCTGCCATAATGACCTGGATCAAAGTTTTGTTTCCTTTATGCACATGTTCAATGCATGTCTGAACTGTGTTACAAGTTTCAAATCCCTACATCAAATACAATTGGAGGAGTTGCAGAGACAAGAACAGTACTACAAATGTGAAATATGGTCAAAATATTTATGTTATTCAAGGGGACATAATTCTGCAATAAAGACCTTAATCAAAGTTCTGTTTCCTTTATGCACATGTTCAATGCATGTCTGAACTGTGTTGCAAGTTTCAACTCCCTACATTAAATACTGTAGGAGGAGTTGCGGAGACAAGAACAGTACTCAAATGTGAAATATGGTTATAATATGTATCTTATTCAAGGGGACATAATTCTGCAACCAAGACTTAATCAAAGTTCTGTTTCCTTTATGCACATGTTCAATGCATGTCTGAACTGTGTTGCAAGTTTCAACTCCCTATATCAAATACTGTAGGAGGAGTTGCGGAGACAAGAACAGTACTCAGATGTTAAATATGGTCAAAATATGTTTATTATTCAAGGGGACATAATTCTGCAATAAAGATCTTAATCAAAGTTATGTTTCCTTTATGCACATGTTCAATGCATGTCTGAACTGTGTTCTAAGTTTCAGCTCCCTGCATGGAATACTGTAGGAGGAGTTGCGGAGACAAGAACAGTACTACAAAGTGTGACGGACGTATCCACGGACGTATGTATCCACGGACGGACAAGGGCAAAACTATATGCCCCTCCCCACGAAGGGGACATAATTCTGCAATAAGGACTGACTGAAAATTCTGTTTCCTTTATGCACATGTTCAATGCATGTCTGAACTGTGTTGCAAGTTTCATATCCCTACATCAAATACTATTGGAGGAGTTGCAGAGACAAGAACAGTACTACAAAGTGTGAAATATGGTCAAAATATGCATGTCATTCAAGGGGATGTAATTCTGCCATAATGACCTGGATCAAAGTTTTGTTTCCTTTATGCACATGTTCAATGCATGTCTGAACTGTGTTACAAGTTTCAAATCCCTACATCAAATACAATTGGAGGAGTTGCAGAGACAAGAACAGTACTACAAATGTGAAATATGGTCAAAATATTTATGTTATTCAAGGGGACATAATTCTGCAATAAAGACCTTAATCAAAGTTCTGTTTCCTTTATGCACATGTTCAATGCATGTCTGAACTGTGTTGCAAGTTTCAACTCCCTACATTAAATACTGTAGGAGGAGTTGCGGAGACAAGAACAGTACTCAAATGTGAAATATGGTTATAATATGTATCTTATTCAAGGGGACATAATTCTGCAACCAAGACCTTAATCAAAGTTCTGTTTCCTTTATGCACATGTTCAATGCATGTCTGAACTGTGTTGCAAGTTTCAACTCCCTATATCAAATACTGTAGGAGGAGTTGCGGAGACAAGAACAGTACTCAGATGTGAAATATGGTCAAAATATGTTTATTATTCAAGGGGACATAATTCTGCAATAAAGATCTAAATCAAAGTTATGTTTCCTTTATGCACATGTTCAATGCATGTCTGAACTGTGTTCCAAGTTTCAGCTCCCTGCATCGAATACTGTAGGAGGAGTTGCGGAGACAAGAACAGTACTACAAAGTGTGACGGACGTATCCACGGACATGCGTATCCACGGACGGACAAGGGCAAAACTATATGCCCCTCCCCACTTCGTGGCGGGGGCATAAAAATGATCCTTCAGCAGTAAAGTCCTAGACCTCTTCATAAAGGGTTCCATTATCCAGTATCCAGGGAACAGACTATGCCACCTTTGAATTTAGACAAGATGCTGTATAAAACCATTGGCTCAAAGGCCTGACTGGGCTGATGCTGACCAGAAAAGCTTCCCTTCACTTGTGATTCTTTTCAAATCAATGTCTGCTGAGACTGATGCCAACACTGTTGGTGACCCTGGTATAGTATAAAACACTTCTGTTTCTGTTCTACTGTACAGGTGAAATAAATATCAAATGAAAAAATTATTAACAAGGTATTATCTGACGGAATAGAATGTGTTTTTTTCTTTTCTTTTTCTTTCTTTTTTTTGTGAGGAAAAAAATGATACATTACCAGTATTGGGTTTCCTTTTCTGCAGTCTGTCTATCCTGCTTGTACCTTCTTCCCAGCAGCCTTTGCAGGAGTCCAACTCTGCTTTGATTGGCTGCATCATCTGAGCTACAGTGTCATGTGACAGGAAGTCAGAGTCTACAGACTGGCTCTCCTCCTCTAGTTTTTCTAGCCATGCACTTAGAGCTCTTACCCTGAAAGTGAAACATCTCAGTCCAAGCTCAAAATGAGCTTTGGACAACTGTACTCAAAAGTGTTATTAAGCAAGGTAAATCATCTGCTTTTATGGTGGCAAATGTCATTTTACTGCAGTATGTCAGCGGAGCCGTATAAGGCAATGTGCATCCATAAACCAGATACGTCCCCAAAGTACAATTTTCAATACAATTATCCCCATTCTAACAATTTTTGAAAAATTTTCACTTTTTAAAGTGTACTACCTCGCACCCAAATAAAGCATATGGTTTCCAATAGCATATTGCAAGATATGCTGTGTTGTCCAAGCCAGTGTATTTTCATATTGGAAAGCATCTTAGAATTAATAGTATGTTTTCTTCTTTCTCCATATACAGTCAATTCTCGATATCTCGAACACTGATATCTCAAAGTATCTTCTTATATCAAAGAATGCATTCCTATTTCTATTTATATTTCAACTCCTGTTATCTCAAGCTACTGATGTCTCAAAGTAAATTTTCTGGTACCAGAAAATTTACTATGAGATATCAGTAGTTTTGGCTGAAGTTGGACTTTGAGATATCGAGAGTTGACTGTAAATGTATTTCTATGGTATTCCAATTCCCATCAAAATCCACCTTATATGGACCATTGGATTTAGTTGATCTATATGTGATTTTTTCAAGAGCACTACAGGAGCTACAATGATTACTCCAAACTTGGCAGCAAAGATTGACTTAAATAATCTAAGTACTGGGACAAATAGGTCTGAGCAAACTGGAAACACAGATCAGACTGCTCCTACAAGGAGCAGTCAGATATGGGTCTACACTGTTTGCCATTCCACTTGTATCTTCTGGCTGCATTACTGCACTGTAAAGCCAAACTGCTCCGTTTTTACAACAACTATTACAGTATTTTAGGTGTAATAGTTACAATATTCTATAGTTATCCTACAGTCAACCTTTGAACAGGCTTTTGAACAGGTCTTTACTGACAATGTCTGAAACTGCATGTTAAAAGGCAAAAAGTGCAGACCTTATCAGAGAGCTAGGTCAACAATACTAACTGAGGCAAATCTTCCCAATATTTAACCTTGGCTACCATAATAATTTGGCTACAAGTAAGGCAGGCCTTTCCCCAGATTTAACCTTGGTTACCTTAAGGCACCGGGACCCGACCGTATCAAACCATTGCTCCTCCAAAAATTTGCTCTGAGATTGCTCCTATCCTGAAAGTGATCTTCTCTAAGTCCCTCCTGGAGGGATCATTACCCTCTGATTGGTTGAAAGCAAATGTCTCACCCATTTACAAGAAGGGAGATAAAACATGCCCAGCTAATTATAGACCAATCTCCCTTACATGCATTCTGTGTAAACTCTCAGAGCACATAGTCACTTCTAATGTGGTGAAACATTTGGATCAAAACAACAGCCTCTATGTCTTACAGCATGGTTTCCGTGCAAAGAGGTCTTGTGAGACCCAACTGACAATGCTCATTGAGGAATTACATCAAAACCTAAAAGGGGGCAAACAAACAGACGTCATATTGCTAGACTTTAGCAAAGCCTTTGACAAGGTAAGTCACGAAAAATTAGTACACAAACTTCATGGCTATGGTATCCGAGGCAGAACCCTTTCTTGGATTAAGGCTTTCCTTAACGGTAGGTCACAGACAGTAGTCCTGAAGGGGGATTGTTCCAAGGAAGTGCCAGTGACTTCAGGTGTCCCTCAGGGATCAGTACTTGGACCAATCCTCTTCTTGGTCTATATAAATGACCTGCCTGAAAAGGTAAAGTCCCAGGTTAGACTTTTTGCCGACGATACGGCAGCTTACCTAGCAATCACTAAACTTGCTGAGTCTAAGCAACTACAAGATGACCTTGACACCCTTCAAAACTTGGAAAAGGAATGGGATATGGAGTTTAACCCAGGTAAGTGCCAGGTTATCCGTGTTACACGATCAAGATCACCTCACCCAACTTTATATACCTTGCATGATCAAACACTTGAGGTGGTATCTTCTGCTAAGTACCTGGGTGCAGACATCACAAATGATTTGTCTTGGAAACCCCATATCAACAGGACTACCAATAATGCGAACAAATCCCTTGGTTTCCTCAGAAGGAACCTTAAGGCCAAAAACCCTGAACTTAGAAAGCTTACAAAGCCATCGTCCGCCCCCAACTGGAGTACGCTGCTCCAGTCTGGGACCCCTACATTAATGAAGATATATACAGAACTGAGAGCAGCTCGATGGGTCCTAGGTGACTTTTCACCCTACTCAAGTGTCTCAGATATGCTGGAGAGACTCGGCTGGCGCACCCTTGAGCAGCGGCGTGCTGACTCACATCTGCTCCTTTTTCTATAAGATCGTCCATGGTCATGTCGCAGTTCCATTTCCAACATATGTCATCCCTCTGGCCCGCATATCTCGGACATCCCATCCATTGGCTTTCAGACAAATCTACACTCGGACAGACTATTACAAGTACTCATTCTTTCCCCTAGCAGTTGTTCAGTGGAATAGCCTCCCAGCCTCTATTGCCACCTTGACAGCTTTAAACGAGCTGTCAGCCAGGTGTGCCACCAGAAACCATAATTTGACCACTGCTGTTTTTATCCCCACATTTCTTTTTCTACTGTATAATACACTAACACTATGCACTTTTACTCAATTTCTCACTGTCCACTTTGTTTTTATCCTTTACTTTAAATCGCATGTTGCGGGAACCCGGCACGTAATACTCATATGAGGGTGTATGCCGTATGAAGAGATAGATAGATAGGTGGTGATAATCACTGATTTGGGACAAAGACAACAAGGGCTTCGCAAGTGGCGCATTATACGCCCGTTTTAATGTCATAAAGGAATTAGAGAATGAACAAGATTGTTTACAAAAGGACAGACAGGCAGACAAACAGGGGAAACCACACTTTAATTAATGATGGCAACATTATTTAAATATTTAACACATCAAATACTAATAGTATACCAAAAATCAGCTTCCAAGGTGAAGTGGCTCCTAAGTTGAGTAATGCCAAAGTCAAACAAGGGAGATAATTCATATACTAAATATACTAGATATACCATTCTTGGTTCTAATACATTCCCTTGACAATATACACATATCGAAAAATTGTAAATGGTTAAGGAGTTACAGAGTAAACAGGAAATTTATGCATGGGCAGATAATCAAGTAAGCAAGCCAGAGTCATGGTTCTTGCTGAGGATTCATTGCCCCATTATTACACACATTCCTACAAAGTTTCATTCTAATATTTCAAAGGGTTAAGGAGATACGGAGTGAATGGAAATGCCTAAAAACAATGATCAAAGGGAGGTTACTCAAAAATTAAGAAAGGGGGAGCAACCATTCTTATATGTGACACATCATCTTGTGATCATGCACATTGCTATAAAGTTTCATCATGATATTCCAAACAGTTACTGAGTTAATGTATGCACAACATAAGTATACACAAAAATAGCCGAAAAGAACTAATAAAAGGTATGTAACTCAGAAACGAACAAAGGGAGAGCAACCATTGTTGTATGCGACACATCGTTGGGACTTCATACACATTTCTATGAAGTTTCATGAAGATATCCCAAACAGTTATCTAGTTATGGCGCGCACAAGACCTGCAGGGAAAAAAAACAAAGGGGCATAACTTGGAAACTAAGGAAGGGGGAGCAACCATTCTTGTATGCGATACATTCCCCCTACCTACTACACATGCCTACAAAATTTCATGAAGATATCCCAAATGGTTACTGAGTTATGGCGCACACAAGAATGTTTATGGACGGAGGAAAGGGAGTTTACTCCAAAATTAAGAAAGGGGGAGCAACCATTCTTATATGCGACATATTATCTTATGATCATGCACATTGCTATAAAGTTTCATCATGTATTCCAAACAGTTACTGAGTAAATGTATGCAAAACATAAGTATACACAAAAATAGCCGAAAAGAACTAATAAAAGGGATGTAACTCAGAAACGAACAAAGGGAGAGCAACCATTGTTGTACGCGACACATCGTTGGGACTTCATACACATTGCTATGAAGTTTCAAGAAGATATCCCAAACAGTTATCTAGTTCTGGCGCGCACAAGACCTGCAGGGTAAAAAACAATCAAAGGGGCATAACTTTGAAACCAAGGAAGGGGGAGCAACCATTCTTGTACGCGAAACGTTCCCCCTACCTAATACATATGCCTACAACATTTCATGAAGATATCCCAAACGGTTACTGAGTTATGGCGCGCACAAGAATGTTTACGGACAGACGGACAGATGGACAGACGTATGGACGGACGGACAGCGCCATGACATAATACATACGTTTTTTCAAAACGGGCGTATAAAAATCTGCATAAAATACTCAAAATAACACTGATCTTTCCAAAACTTAGCAGATGCCTTCTTTATGTTGTTTCTCATAATTTAGAATCCCAAAATGCAGCATTTGTTAATGTTAAAAAGTGTTTTTATAAGAAAAGATCAAAGGGTAATTTCCTACGAATAAATCTGAAAACTAGACAATCACTAAAGGTGATGAATGCCCCCGCCATATGCCTCACTAGAAAAGTAATGTGTTAAAACATATTTGTGTGAAGTTACATCAAAATTTGTCAATAAATAAAGGTGCTAGAGGGATGACTGAGTTTTTCTTAAAAATAGCAACTGTGACCTTGACCTTGGAACTACAACCCTGAAAGGTTAACTTGTCCAAGATATTGTCATACTTAATATATGTGTGAAGTTCTATCAAAATCAGTTAATAAATAAAGGCGCTAGAACCATGACAAAGATTTACATGTACCTATAATAGCATCTGTGACCTTGACCTTGGACCTACAATGATGAAACGTAAATTTGTCCCAGATATTGTCAAGCTAAATATTTGTGTCAAGTTATGCCAAAATCATTCCAGAGGGATCACAGCATATTTTCTAAAATAGCAAATATGACCTTGACCTTTACCCTGACATTCTGGATAACGAACTTGTCCAAGATATTGTCACACTAAACATTTGAGTGAAGTTACATCAAAATTGTCAATGAATAGAGGAGTAGAGGAATGATAAAGTTTTTTTCTAAAAATAGCAACTGTGACCTTGACCTTGGACCTGTGGTGCTGAAACAGTAATTTATTCAAGATATTGTTATACTTAACATTTATGTGAAGTTACATCAAAATCGATCTATAAATGAAAGCGCTGGAGCAATGCCCTAGTTTTTCTGAAAATAGCAACTGTGACCTTGACCTTCATCCTACAAACCTGAAACGCAAAGTTGTTCAAGGTACTGTCATACCCAATAAAGCTGTGATGTAATACCAAAATCTTTTAATAAATGAGGCCGCTATAGCGACGATAAAAGGTGAGATTGTATTTAAGCTATGGAAATATGGTCAAAATATGTATGTTATTCAAGGGGACATAATTCTGCAATAAAGACCTGACTGAAAGTTATGTTTCCTTTATGCACATGTTCAATGCATGTCTGAACTGTGTTGCAAGTTTCAAATCCCTACATCAAATACTATTGGAGGAGTTGCAGAGACAAGAACAGTACTACAAAGTGTGAAATATGGTCAAAATATGCATGTCATTCAAGGGGATGTAATTCTGCCATAATGACCTGGATCAAAGTTTTGTTTCCTTTATGCACATGTTCAATGCATGTCTGAACTGTGTTACAAGTTTCAAATCCCTACATCAAATACAATTGGAGGAGTTGCAGAGACAAGAACAGTACTACAAATGTGAAATATGGTCAAAATATTTATGTTATTCAAGGGGACATAATTCTGCAACCAAGACCTTAATCAAAGTTCTGTTTCCTTTATGCACATGTTCAATGCATGTCTGAACTGTGTTGCAAGTTTCAACTCCCTATATCAAATACTGTAGGAGGAGTTGCGGAGACAAGAACAGTACTCAGATGTGAAATATGGTCAAAATATGTTTATTATTCAAGGGGACATAATTCTGCAATAAAGATCTTAATCAAAGTTATGTTTCCTTTATGCACATGTTCAATGCATGTCTGAACTGTGTTCCAAGTTTCAACTCCCTGCATCGAATACTGTAGGAGGAGTTGCGGAGACAAGAACAGTACTACAAAGTGTGACGTACGTACGTACGTATGCACAGACGGACAAGGGCAAAACTATATGCCCCTCCCCACTTCGTGGCGGGGGCATAAAAATAGTATCGTTATTGAAAATATACTTAGTGCTTAGAGTACCTTGTTGCATAATGGAGAGCGTCCTAGCAATTATTTTTTCAAACTCTTTCACACATTATCAGGCTGAGCAGATGAAAAAAGATGCAGTCTGTGTCCAAATTTTTTTGTCAAAACAAACAGGTGAGACTATTTTAACAAGGTTGAACAATTTCATCTACACACCATTTATACACAAACAACAAGTACATTGAGATATATTTTTAATTCGACAAATAAACACATATTTCAATCCTCAAAAGTAAACAAACTAATAACATTACTATATAAAGCAATAAACAAACAAACAAATCTTTGGCTCTGTCTTGGGGGCAGCTCACTTCTAATTATCATTGCAATGCTGTGGCTAACCTGGGAATCAACCAGTATAGTCGGACAGCTGAAAACTATTCTCCCTATGACAGTCTGTGCATTTAATGGAATGACAACCCTACCATAAGGCTTGAGACCCAGGCATGAAGAGCACAGTCTCAAAACCTTGGAAAATTGTGCCAGGATGCGTGACAGGTTTGACCCCTGAGGCTCGAGATACAGGCGTGAAACGATGCTATCTCTTGCAATGAATGAATGAATGAATGCTGGGTGATCCTTGATGGCCTGAGAGAGAGGCATGAAACGGTGCTGTCTCATGACCAAAGACCTGAGAGCTAGGCGTGAAACGGTGCTGTCTCAGTGTCTTGAAAGAGGCGTGAAAACGGTGCAGACTGATAGGATTTAACCCAGAGGCCTGAGAGAGAGGCGTGAAACGGTGCTGTCTCATGACCAGAGCAGGCGTGAAAATGGTGCATGAAAGAAGGGGTCATACCTGAGCCTGAGAGCTAGGCGTGAAACGGTGGTGTCTCATGGCTGGAACGGGCGTGAAAAACCGGTGCAAGGTAGGGTCATCCCAAAAGCCAGAGCACTAGGCGTGAATGATGCTGCTCGTGGCTTGAATCGGGCTTGAGACGAAACGGTTGCAAATGTAGGATCATCATGATTTTGCAGACTCGGTCATGCATGAATTGTTGTGCAGACAGAACAGTATGAGACCTGAATGCTGATGGTGCTTTGGGTAAATTCCATAAATCAGGTTAGCCTGAAATGGTACTCAAACTATTACATACCAGCTTGACAAGTGATATTTTGGGGAAAAGAAGGCTGAAACAACTTTCTGATATTGGAAGTAACTACCCCAAAGATTGAACAACTTACATTTTTAAGGACTAGCATAAAATATTCTTAAGTTTTGCAGCACAATTATACAATATTACAGAAAAGTCTCAATATGAATAATTTATTAATGAAGAAAAATACAACAAGAATATGGTGGTGCTGGGGATGGCTGGCAGGGATAGCTAAGAAAAAACATGTGCACCCAACAATGATCAAGTCACAACTGAACAGTGAACTACTCTCCATACTCAGTAACCAAAATTATTTGATTGGTCACTCAGCCAAGCATAACCACACCCTCACCCAATAGGATGACCACTGATAAGATTAGTGTGAAAACAAAACAACTGTAGAATCAAATGGACACCTGACACCTGCACTCCAGACAGTTATATAAATGTTACATAAGACTGATATTTGAAGCAGAATACACAACTGACTGAAATAACAACAACTGAAACAGACTGATCAGGGTGCATGTAAAACTTAGCATACATATACAAAAGACACTCAAAAATTGATTCTGCCCCAAGCAATTTTAAATAAAACTGCACATGAAATTGAGAATTAACAAATTCTTGTGTATAAACTGTAAATAAAATTATTCCCATTTTATACACAAACAACAAGTACATTGAGATATATTTTTAATTCGACAAATAAACACATATTTCAATCCTCAAAAGTAAACAAACTAATAACATTACTATATAAAGCAATAAACAAACAAACAAATCTTTGGCTCTGTCTTGGGGGCAGCTCACTTCTAATTATCATTGCAATGCTGTGGCTAACCTGGGAATCAACCAGTATAGTCGGACAGCTGAAAACTATTCTCCCTATGACAGTCTGTGCATTTAATGGAATGACAACCCTACCATAAGGCTTGAGACCCAGGCATGAAGAGCACAGTCTCAAAGCCTTGGAAAATTGTGCCAGGATGCGTGACAGGTTTGACCCCTGAGGCTCGAGATACAGGCGTGAAACGATGCTATCTCTTGCAATGAATGAATGAATGAATGCTGGGTGATCCTTGATGGCCTGAGAGAGAGGCGTGAAACGGTGCTGTCTCATGACCAAAGACCTGAGAGCTAGGCGTGAAACGGTGCTGTCTCAGTGTCTTGAAAGAGGCGTGAAAACGGTGCAGACTGATAGGATTTAACCCAGAGGCCTGAGAGAGAGGCGTGAAACGGTGCTGTCTCATGACCAGAGCAGGCGTGAAAATGGTGCATGAAAGAAGGGGTCATACCTGAGCCTGAGAGCTAGGCATGAAACGGTGCTGTCTCATGGCTGGAACGGGCGTGAAAAACCGGTGTAAGGTAGGGTCATCCCAAAAGCCAGAGCACTAGGCGTGAATGATGCTGCTCGTGGCTTAAATCGGGGTTGAGACAAAACGGTTGCAAATGTAGGATCATCATGATTTTGCAGACTCGGTCATGCATGAATTGTTGTGCAGACAGAACAGTATGAGACCTGAATGCTGATGGTGCTTTGGGTAAATTCCATAAATCAGGTTAGCCTGAAATGGTACTCAAACTATTACATACCAGCTTGACAAGTGATATTTTGGGGAAAAGAAGGCCAAACGAATTTGGTGGTATGCAAATGAGGCCCCCAAAATATTAGAGCCAATTTTTAGCTCGCCTGAACGAAAGTTCAGGAAGAGCTATTGTTTATCTTTTATTTATTTATATATATATATTTTTTTTTATTTGTTTATTTTTTAGTTGAACTGTAATCCAACTAATGCAATAAAGGCATCCAGATGCTCTTATAAGACCAGGACTGACATGTTAACACCTATTTGGTTTGAGGATGACAGAGTTTCTCTGCACTCCTACATAGTATGTCTGAATACCCTTATACTCTAAGCATGATGCATTCCAATGCCCTAAAGTTTTAACCAAGCACAGCAGCTGATGTCCCTCTTCCAATTTAGAATGACCACTTTTTTCTGATGATCGAGCAGAGACGGGTGTGAACTCTTACCCAATGTAATGCAAAATTGTGACATCTCAATTGTTTCGTATGAGACAACCTCAATCGCTTGCTAATAGAAACTTTCAACATTTGTCCACTCTGAAATAACATGTACTGTATTTGTACCTTTAAGTGCAAAGGGCACTTAGAACCAGGCTTAGACTGAATGCTGTTGAAAATGTGTTGGCATTTATTGACAAAGTAATAATAGCTGGTACCCATACACACAGACATATACCTCAGGAATTGCTCTTCAATGAGACATGGTGGCAAAGTGCTGAGTAACTTGTGAAATGGCCAGAGGCTTACAGATACCTTGACAGACAACGTTCTAGGGGCAAATCCAGATGATTGATGGCTTTCAGACTGTAGTTTGAGGTAGGCACATATGTGCTTATTCTACTGAGTTCTGAGAGAGTTGTGTGGGCACAGGGCATGGGTGCTTTAAGGAGTGAATACGGTAATTGCACAGTAACTGACAGGCTGTAGTAGATATATCTATCAAAGTTGAAAACCACTGCAGAGTTTAATACAACTATAAGACTGCTGAGGAAAATATCCACCAGATGCTGGTCAGGTGCACCTATAATACCAGTCTATAAAAGTCCTGCTGCAATCATACAAATAGATCAATGACTTCCCCTGAATAGATATTGTTGTATATGCATGTGAAGTAAGACCCGAATCAGACTGCACCAGTGTACATACCGTTTAAGCAGAATTAATACATATCTGAGAATGTTACATACTAAAAGACCAAAGTATCATAACCACACAATGAGCAAAACACAGATCAGACCGTTCTCTGGAAGCAGGGTGATGAAATTCTCACTGTTCACAATTCTGACACATCTCCAGACACTAAAATCAAATTGTTGGAACTTATATTGGAGATACAAGTAATAGATCAACAAGTTGCAACTGTCTATTATGAATTTTAAGCATGTATGTATGTCTTGGAATTGTATCTGTTGGGTCAGAATCCTAATTATTTCAGGTGACCTACATGATGCAACAGTTGTAATATTCTTGAGTAATTGCAGCTGCAATAGATTATAAGCTATTTAGGTCAGTTAGTCAATTTGCTTCTGTTATTGATACCAGCTGCACATAATTAATATTTTGCTAACAAATTTTACAAACATCCTAACACCTAGATTTGCAGAATTCTCTAGATAACCACTACTGCAAGATTGCCACCCGGACTGCAGTTGAGTGGTTAGAGCCCTAGGCAGAGTAACAGACTGTCATAGGTTAACTCCCAACCAAAAGAAAATGTTGCAAATAATGTCAACCCAGCAGTAAATTGGTAAATTTGGTATCTGTTTGAATTAATGAATGTTAAAGGCAAGTTAGGCAACAACATTCTCCCCCATATAATATGGTGAAGGTATGGTGGCCTCGTCATGACCACAAGGCACAAGAGCATATACCTACTGCTCAATATTGATAAATTTAAAGAGTAACTACACTTCAGGAACTGACTGAATCAGATTCCAAACCCTATCTCCAACAAGACTGTTCAAGTGCCTGTAATTATGCAACATAAAACTATGGCCGGAACTATACTTTTGTCATCATAAATCAGTCAATTTTTTATTTTGCTGGCATGCACACTGAACAGAGCAAGAATAATCATGTACAGGGAAATTAAAACAACTTTAATATAGCAGAATTACATGTATGTTGTAAATGAATTGTTGCCTGGCACAACTAACTTTTTTCTGTCATTGGAAACTGAAAGAATGCTCCGCTACTCGCTTGGGTATTTTACGCCCCTTCAAGTATACTAGCCGGTCACGAAAACCAGAGAAAAAACCTTTTAGGAAAAAATGCTCTGGAACGTGAGTCGAAGCCATGCTAAAGCATACCTCAGGACAGGACGTCGACCTCATCCAAAAAATACCTCATCTGTATATTGTGCCAAACAGTATTCATACACACAACAATATTACAACTCTACTCATAACAAGTAATGGTTCGGAACACTTCGCACGAATTAATGGACCACAGATTAAAATGATTCAGTCACCTGACACAAAAACAGCTGACCATATGATGAATTTTCTTATCGTAAAGACAACAGTAAATTCTAGCTATACTATATAATGCAGACATATGCTTCTGTACAGTGTACCCTCTTTACCATGAAGGCATTTGTTCCCAAACATCTTGATATTAACTGAATTACTGTTATAGAGAATACCAGCTCTACACAATAGCCATTCCAAGCATAACAAAATGACATTATAGGCATTTGCTGTTGTAAAGGCGGTTATAAAGAGGGTTGACTGTACTAATAAATACAAGTTATTGACAGCGCAGAACACAGCTTTCTAATATGTACCATTCAAAATGGTGACAACTATAAGTAGTAAACTTCTTTCTGTAAGTGCACATTTTAATAGACATTGAAGGAAAAATTTAAAAGTCCAGTAGCAGAGAAAAGCTGCTTATAGTCACTGAAGGCTACAGACCTTACAACTGAAAAAAGCAAGTTTGCATAGCATCTTCAGCTCTTGGAAAAACATTTGCATTTATAGTCCTATGCCTCATAAATTGTGGTGTGCACTTGAAGAGGCCGACACAAATCAGGTCGAAAAGTGAATGTCTAAGAGGATGACAGTGGACCCCATACAAGGAGTCACAGAAGTAAATTCAGGAAAGTAAACTTTGATAACAGGGATAAGCCTCTGGAGTTTCCCTATCTGAAATGGTAGTATACACACCTAGACTTATTTGTTAATGTCACTGTTCTTATCACAGGTTAAAACAAAACAGTGTCAATGACAAGTTTCTTTCCTAAGCAGTAGAGTCTAGGCGGATTTATGATTGATTGTGCCCCACAATCAGTTTTAGTTTTGATGTGACAGAATTATGCACCATGCACCATAGGAAGTTTCCACTTGTATGATTGTCATGTTAAACACATTTTATAGCAGTCTAATTCCTTCCTGCACCTTATTTCTTGAGTTAAGTGTACATGCTGAATTGTCAGGTTCCATCTGAGTATGCTCTGATTATCAGAATGGTTGTTTGAATACTTGTTAAAACACAAAGTATTTCCTGAAAGTATCTGAAGTTGTATGTAATACCTGTCATTCAGTTTTATAAATGCACTCCATCTCAAAGATTCCTAGATTGTCCACTATTGGTCGTTGGCAGGCTATCAGGACAAGATGTTCACTAACATATATGTATAAAACATCCGCAGTTATATTGCATTGTAAGTGTAGCACAAGCTAATGAGCTAAACTGAGTTTGAATACACTGCAGTCACAGAGGATACATGCAGCTTACACAACTGCTGAAGAAGCAGTATACACTCCAAAGGATGAATATAAACTTGGACACTATTTTATTCAAGTTTATATGATACATTATTCCAGATCGAAGCATGTCAAAACCTCTGAAAATGATATATGTCAGTAGGATTTGTCGGTGGCTTTGAAACAAGTTTGATCTTGAAAATATTCCTAATGTAAATTAAAGCTTGAACACAATTCATTCAAATTAATGTGATATGTTATTCCAGATTATTCATTCCTCCAGATTGAAGAAAGTACACATGTTAAACAACCTCTGTATACACTATATGTCAGTATAATTTGAGTTAAGGATTGAAAGTCTTCCAATTGTTGAAAGATTTAGCAATTTCTATGATGGCATCACATGACAGTAAACAATATGTCTTTCCTCAGACACTGATTTATTTCACCTTCTGAGCTAATCAAAGTCTAAAGCATTTATTCCATAATTTTACATATTCCTCTCAGATACGTGGTCACGCTCTGCAATAGAAAAAAAAGAACGCTTCTCGGCCTCCACATCACTAGTGTGATGGGGAGACGAAAAACAAATTCTTTGACAAATCACCATAGTGTATATAATGATCTGGCAAAGAAAAATCAGACATCTGTTGAAACATCCATGACTGAGAACTAGTTCCATACAGGAGTAAGAGTAAATAAACAACTAGAAGACTCATGGATTCCAATAATAATAGCTAAGAAAAAACATGTGCACCCAACAATGATCAAGTCACAACTGAACAGTGAACTACTCTCCATACTCAGTAACCAAAATTATTTGATTGGTCACTCAGCCAAGCATAACCACACCCTCACCCAATAGGATGACCACTGATAAGATTAGTGTGAAAACAAAACAACTGTAGAATCAAATGGACACCTGACACCTGCACTCCAGACAGTTATATAAATGTTACATAAGACTGATATTTGAAGCAGAATACACAACTGACTGAAATAACAACAACTGAAACAGACTGATCAGGGTGCATGTAAAACTTAGCATACATATACAAAAGACACTCAAAAATTGATTCTGCCCCAAGCAATTTTAAATAAAACTGCACATGAAATTGAGAATTAACAAATTCTTGTGTATAAACTGTAAATAAAATTATTCCCATCTGATCATGTCAGTAATGTATTATTTGTACTGTAGGTGTTAACAAAGGTATGCTTGCCTACCCTATATTTAATAAATGCATCCAGTGTACATTGACTTTGTATATGGTTGAACATTTGAGAAAAAGCTACCGTTTTTATCCCCCGACCGAAAGGTTCGGGGGATATAGCGATGAGCCTGGCATCCGTCCGTCCGTCCGTCCGTCCGTCTGTCCGTCCGTCCGTCCGTCCGTAAACACTTTCTTGTCCGCTCTATATCTTGAATACCCTTTGGAATATTTTCATGATACTTCACAGTTATGTAGAACAGGTCATGACGATGTGTCGCGTACAAGAATGGTAACTCTTGCTATTGTACTTTTTGAATTATCTCCCCTTTGGTGATTTTTTGGCAGGTTCGTGTCCGCTCTGTAACTTGAATACCCTTTGGAATATTTTCATGATACTTCACAGAAATGTAGAACAGGTCATGACGATGTGTCGCGAACAAGAATGACAACTCTTGCTTTCTTACTTTTTGAGTTATTTCCCCTTGATAGTTTTAGGTGTGATTTTTTGGCAGATTCGTGTCCGCTCTATAACTAGAATACCCTTTGGAATATTCTCATGATACTTCACAGATATGTAGAACTGGTCATGACGGTGTGTCGCGAAAAAGAATGACAACTCTTGCTTTCTTACTTTTTGAGTTATTTCCCCTTGATCATTTTAGGTATGATTTCGTGTCCGCTCTATAACTTGAATACCTTTTGGAATATTTTCATGATACTTCACAGATATGTAGAACAGGTCATGACGATGTGTCGCGAACAAGAATGACAACTCCTGCTTTCATACTTTTTGAGTTATTTCCCCTTGATGGTTTTAGGTCTGATTTCGTGTCCGCTCTATAACTTGAATACCTTTTGGAATATTTTCATGATACTTCACAGATATGTAGAACAGGTCATGATGATGTGTCGCAAATAAGAATGACAACTCTTGCTTTCTTACTTTCGGAGTTATTTCCCTTTGATGATTTTATGTGTCCGCTCCATAGCTTGAATACCTTTTGAAATATTTTCATGATACTTCACAGATATGCAGAACAGGTCATGACAATTTGTCTCATACATGAATGATAACTCTTGCTTTTAGACTCAGTGAATTATTTCCCTTTGGTAGTTTGAGCTGCTGTTTGAGTCTCTGCTCCATAACTGTATAACCCTGGCCAGCTCCAGAATTTGAATAACCGTGTACCTTTTAGAATATTGATGATCATGCTGTGATATCTTATCAGTGTTCCTAACTCTCTCTTACCCCTCCACATTCGCGTGACCCCTCCCGCACCCCCCCCCCCCCCCCCCCCAAAAAAAAAGAAAAAAAATTTTTTTTCCAGATTTGGATTCTTTGTCCAAATTCACTTACTAGAGAGCTCAAAATTAGATTTGTAGGGCTTGTACTTTAGAAGTTATTCAGACATTTTGAAAGTTGAATGTATTGTATGCTATACATTTGTGTATATGGTGGCTGTTCGAGATATTACCTCTTTTTAGCAGTCAAGCATACTGTTTTAGTCTGAGTGTTAGATAATCATGCATCTGTTAACAGTTAATGTCAATCAGAAGCATAAAAGAACAACAATATATTACTAATATGTGTTTTGAAGTGCACCCTTTTTACCAAGGCCCATGGGGGTCTTCGGTCGGGGGATTTGCCATCTCCTCTGATGGCTATTTTTATCTGGTCTATATTACAACTTGAGAAAGAGTTGGAATAAATAATTGCTAGGACGCTCTTCATTATGCAATAATGCACCTTCAGCACTACATAAATTTTCAATAACGATATTATTTTTTCAGATTTATTCCCAGAAAATTACCCGTTGATATTTTCTTATAAAAACACTTTTTTAAGCAGCATGTACGTCTATTTTGTATTCTAAACTGTATAGAACAGCAAAAATAAGAAGTCTGCTAACTTTCAGGGAGATACATTACTTTTTATGGTTTAATGCGGATTTTTACATTTACCATGAATCACCACCATAATAATACGGCAGCATATTTCCCCACCTCACCCCATTCCAGTATGACCCTATAGATCTAAAACATTCTTGCACAATTCTGGTATAACATAGGTTTTTCTTTTCCTGAACTATCCCAAAATCTAGATCCATCTTTTTTGAAGACAGATGTGACTTCAAACAAGACGGGTTAAGATTTTTTTCTATATATATTTTGTTCTAGAAAGAAAACTGCATCTTTTTATGAAATACCGTATACGCGGTAATTTTTGCGGGTTCATATTTTCGCGGTTAAGGGTCGAAAATATAAACAAAAATTTTCGCGATTTTTAATTTTCGTGGTTAGCAACATGTGCAAAGAGCAAAACTATTTCCTTTTTGCTTGAGTCAGTTCTTTCATTAATCTGTGGCAGGGCCGCCGCAGGTTAATGAAAGAACTGGCTCAAGTGAAAAGTACCAGCAACTACTGAAGCAAACAGAAACAAAATATATATGAACACTGTGTCTACAGAAGACACTTTGTAAGAAATTGGAAATAATTCGCGATTTTAATATTCGCAGTTTCTAGGTGACCGCGAAATACCGCGAAAAATGGAACACTGCGAAAATTACCTTGTATACGATAAATATTGTACCTGGTCAGAGCAGCTTGGAGATGTAGGTCAAGGCTGTGTACAGCTACAACAATGTCTCTGCATGGTGAACTCTGATCCATGACCTTGTCTTTTGGTTCCCGATTCAATAAGTAGCTCTTATGGTAAGAATAGGACTTGTCCAGAACCTGGGTCCAATCTTGGAGTTGCCGAGTAAGAGTCATGATTTCTTTCTGGAACTGGCTTGAGACAAGGTCTACTAGAATTAAGCATAGCTCCAGGTAAGGTGGGATATTTAGGATAATTCAGATTAACTTTTCTTACTTCTCAATTAACACTTATGTTGTGACCACTCAGTAGAACCGTCTCAGTGAGACGGTTCTAATGAGGGGTCACAACATAGGTTTTTATAATATGAAGAAATATGGAAAATTATCTCTTAACTATCCCTGCAACCCCTTCTTATCTGTAGTGCTGATGAAGACACCAATACTGGGATTCCTTTTGGTGAATGGGTATTTTTTCAGGGGAAGCAACTCTACCATTTTCTTGTTGTCTCCCCTGTCAAGGAGAATTAAGACATAACAGTAAGAAGTCGCTCCCCCATGAGCAAATTCTTTCTTCAAGACTAGACCCCATTTCTGAAGGGTATCATCATCCAAGGAAGCAAACAGAAGTCACAAAAGTTGTTCCTTTATAAAAATGGCACTAATACACCATAAACAATTACTGTAGTTATTCTAAAATTTGAACAAGCTGATTAAAATATCTGGGCCCAATTGTTTGAAACTAAAGACATTGTTAGTTAATGAGACCTTAAACTTTCAAATACATAATATGCAAAAAACACTACCGTTTTTTGCCAAAAAAATGAGAACAGCGTTTGCAGAACAAAAGCTCCTCTCATTTTTTTCTGCAAAAAATATTAGCACACTTGACTATTTCATGAAGCTAACAATGCTTTGAACAACTTAGCCCTAAAGGTAATTGTAGAATGGACTCCTAAATACACTCATTCAGGGGCATTCTGACCGGGATTTACATGGACTACCCAGGTGCTTCAGTCCTAGCATTTAGAATCATTTAGGTAATAATGAGATTAAACAATGGTGATAATGAGACTCAATAATTAACAACTCAGAAAACCACAATCCACCCCCTCCCCCTCCCCCAACAATGATGATGAATTAAACTGTACAACAAACAACCCAGAAAACCAAATCAATCCACCACCTCACAAGGATGATTTGTGAGTTTTATGAAACTTGGTCACATGGTTCTTGAGAATATTAGAATAACTATTTTTTTTTTGTGAACAGATGATGCACCATGATTGAAACAAACAAGGCTGTGAGGATACATCACTTGACCTTTTGCAACCCCAGAAAGCTATGTAAAAGAAACCAAGTGAAGGAAGTACAACTGCCCTAAAGGAGCAAACCATCCAAGTTCAGGAAAGAAACATAATTATACTGGTACCTGTTTTTCCTCTGTAACTGTGACCAAACAGTAGAACCAATCTTTTGATGAACTCCGATTGATGCAGATGACACAAATGGACCATTCCCTGGAATCAACCCCAAACTGTTTAATAATGAATTTTTCTCTTAATGTATGCATTTAGCAAATGGCAGAAAAGATAAACAGATATCTTTTATTAGATAATTCTGAGACGATTTTATCTTAATTTTCCACAAAATAACTTCTGTGGAGTTTTGCTGCTTCTATATGATCCACATACAGTGCAGACTTGCAATTTTCCCAAAACAGTGTGTCCATTCACCTTAAAACTGTACTTGATGATTTTACTTTAATTACCTGGGCCAATTTGTTCAAAGCATTGTAAGCTTATTGAAATCGTTAGTCAAGGATTCCTTAAGTCTTACAGTACTCACAAAATCAACTGCGGAAATATTTTTTGCTGAAAAATTGTAAAAGCTTCTCACATTTTTTCAGCAAAAGAATGGCATCATCTTTGGGTACATTTGAAAAATTTTCGTCCTGTTGACAAGCCGTTAGTTTTGAACAACTGGGCCCTGAATAGGAGAGTAAAGATTGCTGACAGAATGGCAAAATGGTGAAGACCCAGACTAGTCTGCTCTGTGTCTACAATGTTTGCTCAGGTACAGCTGTACTAAATTTTAGGTGAACTGGTACATTTCCAGGAAAGATAATTGTTGTTTTCATCTGTGTATTCCTTCTCAATGGGGGTCAACTCTTAAAGGAAAGAATTTGCTCCCCCAGGAGCAAATTCTTTCCTTTAAAAGTAGAACTCACTTTGGAATAGCTTTGAAGTCCATCGAAGCAAACAGGAAGTCATTAAAGTTGCTGCCCTTTGTAAAAATTGTCAGGAAAACATGGAGGTGTATCCATACACCTTAATGTCTCTGCAAGAGTAATTCTTACCTTCAAAGCTGCAACAGAAAATCCATCTGTGAGGTTATAGAGTTCTGTTGCCTCATTGGCTGATGTCTGCAAACAAGGGCCATAACTCTCCAATGCCTGAAATGCTAAATGGCCTCTCTCTGCATCTAACTCAGGGCTTATTGGAAAACTTAGAACCATTAAGGAAATATAACAAACATTTAACATTACATATGTAAATTCCATTATTCCTCTAGCCATCTTTCAAAATTACTGTAACAAAGGAGTTTTTTATATCGATGCAGTTTTCTTTCTAGAACATATCTGAAAAGCATTTAAACTGAATTTTTAAAGTTTTGAAAACAATTTTTTCCTTTTTTTTTCTGCTTTGTTTTCTTTTTTTTCAAATAAAAATGGCAAGTCTCAATCTCCTGAATTTCCTGAATTCAATCCTGTTTGCAAAACAGTTCCATCATTATTTAAGGTGACTTGGTACACTCTCAGCAGAATCACTTCTGTCATTTTAATTTTTACCTCCCTTTTCAATTTGCTACCCTCAGAGTAAATTCTTCCCTTATGAGTAAGTACTGTTCTGGATGAACTTCACCATCCAGGAAAGCACTAACAGGAAGTTAAACATTGTTTTCCTTTTTAAAAATGGCAGAAAACCCTAAAGGTGTACCCATGCACCTTAATACAAGTTGAGGTACTTATTGGCCAACAATGAAAACAGGTTACCCTGTGCTTCTGCACAATCTGACCCTTTCCCCTGTATGCTCTTTCTATAGTCTATACGCTGTGTGCTGAACAGCAAATGTATGCAGGCACAAGCTGATCCAACTCTCTGCTCTCTTCTTATTTACATGTACAAAGCATCCCTAGTCCAGTAGTTCTGGCCAAAGGCTTTAATTTCTGAAATCATAATCCACAAGTCACAGGTCTGATTCTAGCTAGGGCCTTGATTCTGAATTGTTGGCCTGATATGACTGAAATGCCATTGAAAAGGCTTTAAAAAAAACAGATGGTGTGGGGGTCTTACAGCCTTTTCAAACACTTAAATCATCTTTTCATTCATAAACCTGTCAAGTGTGTGTGTGTGTTTTGTTTTGCCTTCCAAAAGGATACTGCATAACAATTTGTTTTGTTGTTTCTCTACACACAATGATACCATCTCTAGCTGTATGAAACAGTAATTTACGTAGTTCTGGACACTGCCGAGTAGTGTTGCCACTGAGATGACTCTGTTCTATCAAAGATATAGGACTCTTCTGGCTTACACTGGGTAATATACCATAAACAGAGGATGATATATTATAAAACAATAAATAGCAAACCGTAAATCCCAATAACAGCACAAGTTAACATATAATAAAACAAGTTAACTTGTCATAAAATACTAGATAACATATAATAAAACAAGTTAACATGTCATAAAACACTAGATAACATACACTAAAAGGATAACATGTCATAAAACACTAGATAATATACAATAAAAGGATAACATGTCATAAAACACAGATAACATATAATAAAACAGGATGACATGTCATAAAACACAAGAGATTACATACAATAAAAGGATAACATGTCATAAAACACAGATAACATATAATAAAACAGGATGACATGTCATAAAACACAAGAGATTACATACAATAAAAGGATAACATGTCATAAAACACTAGATAACATACAATAAAAGGATATTATGACATACAACACTAGATAACATACAATAAAACAGGATGACATGTCATAAAAGACTAGATAACATACAATAAAACAAGATGACATGTCATAAAACACTAGATAACATACAATAAAACAGGATATTATGTCATACAACACTAGACAACATACAATAAAACAGGATAATGTATCATAAACATTAGATGACTTATCATAAAACACTGGATAACATATCAGATAACACAGGGTAAACATATCCTAAAACACTGGCTAACATACCATAAAACAGGACAACATATAAAACACTAAATTACATACTGCAAAACAGGGTATGATGACTTATTAAACACCAGATAACATCACATAAAGCATGATGACATACCATAAAACACTGAGTAACCTATTATAAAACACTGGATAATTTATGATAAAACGTTGGATAACATATTGCAAAACTGCAAGACAAGAGCCATGGACATACACAGCTGAACAAACAGTGCTTACCAAGATCAGATCACTCCTAGAAGAGCAGTCTGATTGGGGTCTGTACTGTTTGTCATTCAGTCAATATTTTCACTCCAGTCAACAGTGCTCCTGTTTGCCAGTGTCTTAAGGGGTCTGCATGCTCCAGATAAGGGCAACAGGGATAATTTAGGGATTCTATCCATATTTCTCCATGGAAACATAAGCTGAGACCCGTCATTAGAAGCGTCTTGTCAAGACGGTTCTAAAGAGGGGTCACATCATACATATATGTCTGTTTGTTTTTTTTGAGAAATAAGAAAAGATATCTCAAACTTATCCTCAATTCTCATCCTTATCTGCAGCTCTGTGTATGGGTACACTTTCAAGAAAAGCAATTTTATCATTTTAATTTTTGCCTCCCTTTTCAAAGAGGGTCAACTGTTAAAGGAAAGAATTTTGGAAAAATTCTTTCCTTTAACAGCAGACTCTTTTCAGAAACATTTCATTGCCCAAATAAGCAAACAGGGAGACACCAAAACTTTTCCCCTTTGTGAAAATGGCAGAAACATAAGAAGTGAACCCATTCACCTTAAGACAGTATTTCCATGAAACAATTCATACAGCTCATATATGTGGCTAATTTCAAATATGAGAAGCCTGCCTACAAAAGACAACTATACAACACAATCAGTTTCAATATCTGCTATGTTGCATTTAAAAAGATTGCTGTAACAGAACTATATTCCAAGTGTACTACAGTGCTTCCCAGTTATATCAGTATTGAGAAACCTTTTTTATGGGATTGTATCTGTGGCACAAGTGGTTGAGAAGATAGATTCTGTGATACAAGGTAGAGCTGGTTATCAGTATGATTCTCTACTAGAATCTTTTTTTCACAAACTTGATCTCATTTTTGTTCAGCCATACTTAAATCCTGCTCCGGATCCAGGGTTGGGCTTTGGGGCTTCAGCCACGCCACCTGGACCTCTGCCTTATGTATATGTAAGTCCCCAGATAAGAAAGAGTATCTGATGGCAGTTTGAGATCATTTATTTATGTAGTTAGATTAAAATATATGTTATGACATCGCATTAGAATCGCCTCAGCGAGGCGATTCTAATGAGTTATCACAACATATATTTTAGGGCAAAAAAAAACAAACATTATCAAAAATTCTCATCAAATTGATCCCTAATTATGTCCAGTGATTTTTTTCCCTATAAAAGTGGTGCCCATAAAAGGCACCAGTCCCAATTCAAAATAATATCTTTTTGTTCCCAACTGCAAGTTGAAAAATTCCCAAATGCAGGAAGAATTTTTCTAAGGACCATCTTACAAGCATAGATTTACTTGCTTGCTTAGAACTCGCAGATATATAGCTATATTTGAATGTAGATACTATATTTTCAGTATCATGTCCCCTATCCCACCACTTGAGGCTAAATAGAGGTGTTTCTGAAATTCCAAATGTTCGGAGAATACGACGCGATTTTTTCCAATTCCGTGGGCACTGGCACCATTCCCAAAATAGTGAAAAAAATCACTGATGTCATAAATTTTAAAGCCCCCTTCCCTGCTGCCCCCATTCCTCCGCCCCCCTCCCCCCCACACACAGACATCCCAGTATGTGGAGCTCTGGGGCCGTATTTATAAAACAACTTAAGTGGTTGCTATGCGGTTGCTAAGGCTGAATTTCTATGAAGAGATTCCCTATAACTATGAAATTTCAACTGAAGGAACAGTCTTTATCAGACTGTTCCTCCACAGGAAATTTCATAGTTGTAGGGAATTCCCTTCATAGAAATTCCTCCTAAGCAACAGCATAGCAATGACTTAAGTTGTTTTATAAATACGGCCCCTGGATCTGGGCCTGTAAATCAGTGTATGAAAAGGAACTGAGGATGCAGCAATACTTTGCAGTACTTACAGTGTAAACCCTCTTGCTACTAGTTCCGTTTCTTGTATCAGTCTCAAGCACTTTTTCATCCAAGTCAAGAATGATAACTGTGACTTAGCATGTAACTGAATTATTTCCCTGGAATTAAACAGTCTTTTTTTCCATTTCAATTTTATGAACATATGGAAGAACTTAATAAACAGGTATAATATGGATAAGGAAGCTAAAATATCCAAGCTCATTATATGGTTCCACTCAGATTCATTCTGTTCTAGAGTTCTTTGATATCCATGGGCTGTCAAACTGGGAACCAGGAACACCAGCAATCTGGAAGTACACACATCGTAAGGGAGATCACTCTTGACATAAAATTATTTGCCTCTCTCTCATCAAAGGAACCCTTAAAGGAAAGAATCTGCTCTTTTTATAGAGCATTTCTTTCCTTGAAGGTGACTGGGTGCCATTTAGGGTAAACAACTCTACACTTTTTTTTGCTCCCTTTGCTATGAGGGTCAACTCTTTAAGGAAAGAATTTTGCTCCATATGGAGCAAATTCTTTTCTTTAAGAGTAGACTCCAGTTTGCTTTATCATTCAGGGAAGTAAACAAAAAGTCACAAAAGTTGTTTCCCTTTGTAAAATTGGCAGAAAAAATGTAAGGTGTACTTATACACCTTAAGAGTAGTGCCCATTGCAGAAGAGGATGGTTAGATGACTTGCAATTTTACACCCCGTTTAACAGTACATGTATTTCAATCACATGAAGAGGATGGATAGATGACTTGCAATTTTACACCCTGTTTAACAGTATTTCAGTCACATCAGGATGATTTTTTTTTTTGTGTGTGTGGGGGGGGGGGGGGGGGGGGGCGTGCAGGGGAGGGGGGCAAGCAGGTGGGAGGGGGTGATTATGAAAGACTGTATGCAATGGAACCCCATTTACGATTGAAAAGATTTCCGCCTCTGGGAATCGTACCTGGGACCGCTAGATCAATAGGCTAGTCAGAAGAGAATCATTTACTAAGGAAATACTATTCTGATAAAGATGTCTAGCTTGCAGTAGCCTTAAGGAAGTGGCAATTGGCTAAATGGTTACACTTTGAAGGGATGTCGCTATTTTCATTTTGCCTCCCTTATCAACAGGTGGCACCTCTGTTTTTAAGAGTAAACCCTATTTGGAAGAGTTCTGTTGTCCAGTTCGGCAAACAGGAACTAACAAAAAGTGTCTCCCTTTAAAAAAATTAGCAGGGAAACAAAGAGGAATACAAATACACCTTAAACCATTAATCTGCCATATTTCACTGATATCTAGATAGGAGCATGGGTATGGTTCTAATAGTATTTGATGCATGTACTTGGTTCATATGCACTCTATGAATCATGAGGAAAGTGAAAAATGAACACTGTCATTAGCTATACTAGCTGTGATTAGCAATTGTGAAAGCTCACTTGAGTATTTACTGCACTCATATGGCTTAAGGTCCGCTTTCATGTGACTTCAAACAACTACATACCTTTAAAATTCAAAACATTTTGACTTTTAGAATAAATATAATTATCCTAAAATTAAACAACTGCAGTTTTACCATGTGGTAATGCATCTGGAAGATGCAAATGGAATGGCAAACAGTGAAGATCCTGATCAGACTGCTCCTTTTGGAGCAGTCTGATCTGGGTCTGCACTGTTTGCTCATACCTGTCTGTCCCAATACTTAGAATCTAATGGTAACTCCTTTCTTACAATTTTGATTTCCAAGAAATCAGCTGTTCTGCTTCAGACTGGGGAGGCTCAGGAATTTCTTCTAAAAAATTCTCAAGGAAATCCTGGTCATCATAGTCTAACACTCTGGCCTTGAGTAGGACATATACCATTGCTCTGTTGTGCTCGTCTTCCTGTCAAAACAGACAGAACTCCGAAAATAGCATGAATTTGTTTATATTAAATGCAGAAAAATTTTGACTAATTCTCCATATACTCATGTTGTGGCCTCCTCATTAGAGCTGCTTGACCAAAGATGTAACAGTAACACCATATTTTGTCTGCCTGTACCAGGAGACAATCTACAAGCTTTGGAAAGGGGTTATCTCCCATACAGGTAGACAAACCATGGTATAACTATTTTATATCACCCTCATCTGTGTTGACATTGCACATTACAAAAATAGTTTTGCCAAAGTTTGCCTTTTCTGGCAAAATTAGTATAATCTCTACGTATTATTATTTTATGGCCCCTCATCATCCACACTGCTTAGAGGCAGCTCTAGGAGATGCCATGTCTAATGAGGGGCAACAACTTTTGTTGTTATAAGTAAAATAATCCAAGAATTTTTGCCAAATATTCCCCAATGAAAGCATAATTAAGGTGAATGAGTACAAAAACAGGAGAAGCAACTCTGTCATCTTCATTTGCTTCCTTTCCTATAGGTGGTCAACTCTTGTTGACGGAAGTTTTGCTCCCCTAAAAGCAAATTCATTCTTTAAGAACTGAAATCTTTTGGGAGGGTTTTATCAATCACAGAAACAAACAGAAAGTAGCAAAACTTGGCAGGACAATGGATGGGTGACCTGGCAGTTTTATATCCTTATTGGTCAGAATTTCAGTCAGGCTAATTTTGACAAAACATTGCTACATTAAAGAATTTAAAAATTAATCAACAAATGAGCCGCGACATGACAAAACCAACAATGTGGTTGTGCACCCAGCGCAAACTCAGATCAGCCTGGACATCTGCCCAGTTTGATCAGACACTTCGCTTAGCACTTTAAGGGTAGCTAAGGGTCTAAGCTACTTTCCTGTGGACAGCGAAGACTCTGATCAGACTGGGCGGATGCCCAAACTGATCTGAGTCAGCGCTGGGCGCACAACCACTTTGTTGGTTTTCTCGTGTCACGGCTAAAATCAAGATCTGATTTTTGTGTTAAAAGGGACATGCCTTCTGAAATTTCTGGGGAGAACACTGTTAGCCAGTATTTCTTCTTTCTTTACTATCCTTTTAACAACCATTTTCAATACAGTATTCAACGACTGCGTGTATTAAAATGACAAATTCTCTTTACATTGACGAAGCAAATGAATACATTTATACATAAATGTAAAGGTATTGAACATATGTATCTAGGTGTATATCGAGAAGTTTAAACTAGAAATGTTTTTCAGAGAAAAACTGATGTCCCCCCACCAGCCCATTTCCCATCCCCTCTAATGAATAAAAAGCCTGTACAAATAAAATATCTATGCAAGTTTGGACAAAATCCATCCACTGGTTCTAAAGATATCCTACATAGAAGACTATGTCCTTCAAAAATGGGTCAAGGTCACCAACTACTAAACATGTCTTAAACCTTTCACAATGATACATTCATGCAAGTCTGATGAATATCCATCCACTGGTTCAAGATATCTCATTTTTAAGAGAGAAAAACACGCATTTGTAAGATAGCTTTTGACCTTGAAAATGGGGTCAAGGTCATCAAAACACACTACACTCTTGAGACTGTCCCATAGGTATATCTTTGAAAGTAAAGTGGAAATCAAGCCAAAGCTTAAAAAGATACATCAATTTTAGTGAAATTTTCACATATCTAAATCCTCCTGTGACCTTGAAAATGAGGTCAAGGTCACCAAAATTTTGTTCAGCTCTTAAACTTGTCCACATCATGTATCAACGAAAGTTCGGCAAAATTCCATCTATTGGTTCAGGAGATATTGTGGGTACAAGAAATTGCCATGTTAGTCCTCCAGTGACCTTGAAAATAAGGTCAAGGTCACCAAAATCTAAACAGCTCATAAACTTGTCCCAATCATGTATCCAGGAAAGTTTGGTGAAATTCCATCCATTGGTTCAGGAGATATAGTGGGTACAAGAAACTGTCATCCAAGTCCTCCAGTGACCTTGAAAATGAGATCAAGGTCACCAAAATCTAATCAGCTCAAAAACTTGTCCCAATAATGTATCCATGCAAGTTTTGTGAAATTCCATCCGTTGGTTCAGGAGATGTAGTGGGTACAAAAAATTGTCATCTATAACCTCCTGTGACCTTGAAAATGAGGTCAAGGTCACCAAAATCTGATCAGATTTTACACTTGTCCCAATGATATATCCATGGAAGTTTGGTGAAATTCCATCAATTGGTTCAAGAGATATCGTGCATACAAGAAATTGGGTACAAGAAAATGTCATCTAAGTCATCCTGTGACCTTGAAAATAAAGTCAAGGTCACCAAAATCTAATCAGCTCTTACACTTGTTCCAATGATGTATCCATGCAAGTTTGGTGAAATTCCATCCATTGGTTCAAGAGATATCGCGCATACAAGAAATTGTCATCTAAGTCCTCCTGTGACCTTGAAAATGAGGTCAAGGTCACCAAAATCTAATCAGCTCATAAGCTTGTCCCAATAATATATCCATGCAAGTTTGGTGAAATTCCATCCATTGGTTCAAGAGATATCGCGCATACAAGAATCTGTCACGCTGACGCCGACGCCGACGGGATCCGCACTGAAAACAATATGTCCCCCCTCACCTTTGGTGGGGGGACATAATTTCCTCATGGTTTTCCAGATACATTACAATAAGCAATTCATTTCGAACAGCCCTCATATCAAGACTACAGAAGGAGGACTCTGAAGGGCTCTGTGCAATGAAGCCCTATGATGGAAAGAAGCCTTGGTATACTTACAACTGACTTGCTCTTCCAAGGGAACACCAAATTAGTAAACAATTTCCATACACACTGGAGTCTGACCACGATCCATTTCAGGAAACCAGCTGCTTCTTCCTGCCGAAATAAAACAAATTAGAAAATTGTGTCTGTTAGACACATTTGATGCCCCTGTGCTCAGCCTTTCCACCTGTCCCCCTTCTGTACCTGTCTACCCCTGCCCATCCTTGGCATCCTCTCCTCCTAACCCCTTCAAAAAGAAATTAAAAGTAAAACAAGAGGCCCAAATGGGCCTGATATCGCTCACCTGGCTATTTTGCCACGGACCATTCTGACACAAAATTGGTCCAATTACTTTGAGATTTGCAAGAATCATTTGGCATAAATTTCATCAAAATCTATTCAGTGGTCACTGAGATATCGCCATTTCATGTTTTGCGCTATTTTTAGAAATGGCAGATGGAGGCCATCTTGGAATGCCAAAATGCAAAAAATCAAAAGCCTTCATGCAAGGACCAGTCTGACATAAACTGGTACAGTTCCATTGTAATTTTTCAATTTTCACATTTTTCTATTTTAAGTAAAAGAGACCAATTTGGCGGGTCTATATTTATTAATTTTTGAAACATCTCAATGCCAGAATCATTTTGCCACAAATTTTGTCAAAATCTATTCAGGGGTTACTGAAATATCGCATTTTCATGGTTTGTGCTATTTTTAGTAACGGCAGATGGCAGCCATCTAAGATTGCCAAAATGCAAGAAAAATCCATTCAGTGGTTACTGAGATATTGTCATTTTCATGTTTTGTGCTATTTTTAGTAACGGCAGATGGCGGCCATCTTGGATTGCCAAATCACAATTAATCAAAACGTCTTCATGCAAGGAACATACTGAAACAAAATAAGTCAAATTCCATTCAAGGGTTCTTGAGAAATTGTCATTTTTTATGTTTGTGCTATTTTTAGTAACGGCCCCCCTGGTGGCCATCTTGGATAGTCAGTTGGCACAAATCAGGGCCTGACAAATCCATTGTCCGGCTGCCCGGGACAAGTTAAAATTTTTGCTGGGCAAGTAAAAAAATTTCTTACTTGCCCAGAAAAATGTATAAGATATATAGGGAAAACCTGTGTATTTCAGCTTTTTCCGGCAGAAGCTGTCTACCGGACAAGCAGATCAAAATTTGATTTGTCAGGCTCTGCACAAATTTGAAATAATTCCATTCAAGGACCCTTTCTGACCAAACCTTATCAGAATCCATTTGTGTTTTCTTGAGATATTGACACTTGAGCGAATTCGGTCTTGTAAACGCTAAGTAGGTCACTGTGACCTAATTCCGCTACAGATTTTTTTGATTTTTATAAAATTTAATTGCAAGGTCCCATTTATGTTCCATGCAAACTTTCAACCAAATATACCCAATAGTTCTAGTGGAGATGTTGATTTTGTTGTTTTTGCTATTTTTAGAAATGGCGGCCATCTTGGATTCTCAACCTGACCCACTTTTAAAAATTTGAAACCCTGCAGTCTGGTCATGCTCCATGTGAAATTTGAGACCCATGGGTTCAGTGGTTTTAGAGAAGAAGTTGTTTGAAGTTGTTTAAATAAGTTGTTTTTCGACATTGGCATTTGAACAAAATTACCCTCGTAAACAGAAAGTAGGTCACTGCGACAAAACTACGCTACAGATTTTTTTCATTTTTACAATTCTGAATACCAATGTTCCACTGATGTTTCATGCAAAAATTCAGACAAATATACCCAGTGGTTCTGGAGAAGAAGATGATTTTGTTATTTTTGCTATTTTTAGTAACGGCGGCCATCTTGGATATTCAACCTGACCCAATTTTACAATTCTGAGACCCTGGAGTCAGGTCATGCTCCATGTGAAATTTGAGAACAATGGGTACAGTAGTTTTACAGAAGAAGATGTTTGAATATTTGTTTTCAAGTGTTGACGGACGACGCACGGACGCACGACGCAGGCCGGACGCTTTGGTATGACAATAGCTCACTATGGCCCTTTGGGCCAGGTGAGCTAATGAATGTCCTGAATATTTGTAAAGCCTTTGAAAAGTTTCACACTGATTGCTTAAAAACCGTGGAAGGAGAAAATATCATAAAATCATTGAAATGTATCATAAAGTCAGTGAAGATAAAAATATAGTCAAATCCATACACACAGATCATGCTGCTGAAATGATCTTGTCCATGTGTAAGTGTGTGCAAAGTATCATATTACTGTAACCCATACAGGGACTGAGAATTATCATAAAGTCAGTGAAGCATAAAAATGTAGGTCACTGTCCTATATGGCTGGTTACACTCATATGCCATGGTCCAGATGCAAGTGCTGACCAAATATCATGACTCTAGCCCTTATAGCTGCTTTGAAACTGACTTAATCACAAATGCTTAACATACATTAACCTAAATTTTTACAAAGTCAGTAGACCATGATCAGTAGGTCAAGGTCATTCTTGGTGCATACATTCAGCCGATCACATGCTGATTTAAGTGAGTACCAAGTTTCATTACCCTAGCCCTTATACTTTTGAAATAAAAGAGCTGAATGCAAATGGTTAACATAGGTTAAACTGCTCACATATATGGATGCGGATGCGAAGCTGAATGCTGACACATACTCGGACTACGATGCCGGGGGTATAGCTTAGCAAAGACTCCCTAAAAATCATATTATTTCAAAAGGCACTCATGTGCCCCCATAGTTCACAAGATGATTATGGTCCATCAGAAATGAAACAAGTACCTTTTCAGAAATACCAGATGATGGCCCCTTGGTTCTCTCTGTACTCCTCTCTTCCACTTCCACATCACATAAAGGAATGCCCGAGTCTACTAGACTCTGATGGAGAGGTGAACCCTAAAAAAACAAAGCAGCTTTCCTTCGAAATTGCGACACCTACTTATTATCGCAAACGTTCTAACCTTGTTTAACTTTACCTCAAATAAACAGGTCAAAATGATATATATTTCATGGTCCTGTGATTTTTGAATATCTTGCAGACTATTTGATGTATGAACATGACTGCTTGGGAAAATGGCTCAGGAAGATAAGATGTTTGACCTCAAACTAGTTAATCGTCAGTCACAGTGACCTATATTTCATGGTCCAGTGATTTTGACATATCTTGAAGACTATTTGATGTACAAACATGACTGCTTGGGATAATGGCTCAGTATGACTGGATGTTTGACCTGAAACTAAGAGTAGTTCTCCGTGACCTATATTTCATGGTCCAGTGATTTTGCCTTATACCCTGAAGACTATGATATATGAACATGATTGCTTGGGATAATGACTCAGTATGATCTGATGTTTGACCTCAAACTAACAGCCTATATTTCATGGTTCAGTGATTTTGCCTTATACTTTGGAGACTATTGGATGTAAGAACATGATTGTTTCGGATAATGACTCAGTATGACCTGATGTTTGATTTCAAACTAACAGTAGGTCACAGTGACCTATATATCATGGTCCAATGATTTTGCCTTTTATCTTGAAACCTATTTGATGTATAAACATGATTCTTTGGAAAGTGCCCCAGTATGACCTAATGGTTGACCTCAAACAGAAGGTCACAATGACATATATTTCATGGTCCAGTGATTTTGCCTTATATCTTGAAGACTATTTGATGTACAATCATGATTGCTTGAGATAATGACTCAGTATGACTGAATGTTTGACCCAACACTTATAGTAGGTCTGAGTGACCTTTATTTCATGGTCCAGTGATTTTGCTTTATATCTTGGAAGACTTTCTTGATGTATCATCCTGATTCTTGTGATAAAGACTCAGAATGACTGGATGTCTGAAATAAATAAATAAAAACTGGGCAGGTCTTTCTGCTGGACAAGTAATAATAAATGTTTTCGCTTGTCCTGTGGGCAATTTGAACTATTTTTGTCAGAATGTCAGCACATGTGAAATTTTGCAGATGTAAATTTTAGGCTTTTAAGGTAAACATGTCTACTTGAGATTACCTAGAGAAATGTAACACTAATCAAGCCTTGGCATTTAGTCCTGATATTCATTCTGCTTTGCTCATTTTAGTAAGCTTAACTGGGCAAGACATTCTTAGCACTTTTTTACGACCACGCAAGTAGCAGCTCAGCAAAACCACATCTGTCATGTGAACAGAATTCACTAGGCAACGCTACATTATCAACTTTCAAGCATTTGCACCAAGGGGTTCTGAAAGAGGAAGTTTTTTTTAATATTTTCCTATGTATTTCTATATTTCAATCCAAGGACCCCCTGGGGCAGGACCATTTTGGACCCATTGGCCATCATTTAAACAAACTTAGTAAAGGACCACTAGGCATTTCTATAAACCAAATTTCAAGCATCTGCACCAAGGGAATCTGGAGAAGAAGATCTTTAAGGTTATTTTAATTTTGAACCCAGGATCCCCTGCTGCAGGGCCATTTTGGACCCCAGGGCCACTATTTGAACAAACTTGGTAGAGGTTCACTAGACAATGCTTCATACCAAATATCAAAGCCCTGGGCATAGAGGTTCCAGAGAAGATGTCATTTTTTAAAGCCAACTGTTGAGGAAGAACCCTGACTGATCACAATAGCTCACCCTGAGCCTATGGCGAGCTAAAAAAAATACCTAGAGTGCAATTTCCTTGCTCTAGAAGGAATGAATCCATAACTTCATAACTTGCACTCCTTGCGCCAAGCCTGTCAATCACACTCTGGAATTTCAAATTCCATTGGCTTGGACGGACATTTACTAGGGTCAAGTTGGGTAATTTCTGACAGTGGGTAAATTCGGACATGTATACCATTGCAAACAGTGAAAGTTCAGATGAGACAGAATCAGCCATGTCATCAGGATTTTCACTGTTTGTCCAGTTAATTTTGTTTAAATTCCAAACAACTGACTTTATAAAGGGAACAATGTCACTGTCCGAATTTACCTGCTGTCAGAATTTACCTGACTTGACTCTAGAGTGCAGTTTCTTCCCCCAGAAAATTGGTGATCTATCTGTCTATCTATCTCTATATACTGCCACACGCCCTCGCGGACATTCTAGGCAGGTATGCGCGGCGTCTGTTAGTATCAGACAGAAGAAGAAGTAAAACAAGAGGGCCATGGTGGCCCTGAATCGCTCACCTGAGCATTAATCAGTTCACTGGCTCTGGTGAAGATTTATAAGAGTTTTTACCATACTAACATTTGACCTAGTTTTTGACCCGACATGACCCAGTTTCAAACTTGGACTGGATATTGTAAGAATAAACATTCTGACACAGTTTCATTGAGATTGGATCAAAACTGTGCCCTCTGGAGCGTATACAAGGTCGTTCTTATATTTGACCTAGTGACCAAGTTTTTGACCCGACACGACCCAGTTTCAAACTTTACCTAGATTTCATTAAGATAAACATTCTGACAGAGTTTCATGAAGATTGGATCAAAACTGTGCCCTCTAGGGTGTACACAAAGTTTTTCTAAGATTTGACCTTGAGCTGACGTGACTCAGTTTCATAGGGGGCTTAGATATATGGACAATAAACATTTTGACATAGTTTCATGAAGATTGGATCAAAACTATGCCTTCTAGTGCTTACACAACGTTTTTCTAAGATTTGACCTAGTGACCTAGTTTTTTACCCGACATGACCTACTTTCAAACTTGGCCGAGAGTTTATGAAGATAAACATTCTGACAAAGTTTCATTAAGATTAGATCAAAACTGTGTCCTCTAGAGCGTACACAAGGTTTTTCTATGATTTGACCTAGTGACCTAGTTTTCGACCCAACATGACCCAGTTTCAAACTTGTCCTACATATTATGAGGATAAACATTCTGACAAAGTTTCATGAACTTTGAATCTAAACTGTGCCTTCTAGAGCGCACACATGGTTTTTCTAAGATTTGACCTAGTGACCTAGTTTATGACTCGATATGACCCAGTTTCGAACTTGGCCTAGAGTTTGTGGAGATAAACATTCTGACAATGTTTCATAAAGATTGGATCAAAACTGTGTCCTCTAGAGCGTACACAAGGTTTTTCTATGATTTGACCTAGTGACCTAGTTTTTGACCTGACGTGACCCAGTTTCAAACTCTTTCTAGATATTATGAGGATAAACATTCTGACAAAGTTTCATGAACTTTGGATCAAAACTGTGCCTTCTAGAGCGTACACAAGGTTTTTCTAAGATTTGACCTAGTGACCTAGTTTTTGACCCGACATGACCCAGTTTCAAACTTATCCTACATATTATGAGGATAAACATTCTGACAAAGTTTCATGAACTTTGGATCAAAACTGTGTCCTCTAGAGCGTACACAAGGTTTTTCTATGATTTGACCTAGTGACCTTGTTTTTGATCCGACATGACCTACTTTCTAACTTGGCCAACAGATTATGGAAGTTAACATTCTGACAAAGTTTCATAAAGATTAGATCAAAACTGTGTCCTCTAGAGCGTACACAAGGTTTTTCTATGATTTGACCTAGTGACCTAGTTTTTGACCTGACATGACCCAGTTTCAAACTTGTTCTACATATTATGAGGATAAACATTCTGACAAAGTTTCATGAACTTTGGATCAAAACTGTGCCTTGTAGAGCGTACACAAGGCTTTTCTAAGATTTGACCTAGTGACCTAGTTTTTGACCCAACAAGACCCAGTTTCGAACTTGGCCTAGAGTTTATAGAGGTAAACATTCTGACAATGTTTCATAAAGATTGGATCAAAACTGTGTCCTCTAGAGCATACACAAGGTTTTTTCTATGATTTGACCTAGTGACCTAGTTTTTGACCCGACCCGACCCAGTTTCAAACTTATCCTAGATATTATAAGGATAAACTTTCTGATTAAGTTTCATGAACTTTGGATCAAAACTGTGCCTTCTAGAGCGTACACAAGGTTTTTCTAAGATTTGACCTAGTGACCTAGTTTTTGACCCGACATGACCCAGTTTCGAACTTGGCCTAGAGTTTATAGAGATAAACATTCTGACATAGTTTCATAAAGATTGGATCAAAACTGTGTCCTCTAGAGCGTACACAAGGTTTTTCTATGATTTGACCTAGTGACCTATTTTTTGACCCGACATGACCCAGTTTGGAACTTGTCCTAGATGCTATGAGGATAAACATTCTGACAAAGTTTCATGAACTTTGGATGAAAACTGTGCCCTCTAGAGCGTACACAAGGTTTTTCTAAGATTTGACCTAGTGACCTAGTTTTTGACCCGACATGACCCAGTTTCGAACTTGGCCTAGATTTTATGGAGATAAACATTCTGACAAAGTTTCATAAAGATGGAATCAAAACTGTGTCCTCTAGAGCGTACACAAGGTTTTTCTATGATCTGACCTAGTGACCTAGTTTTAGATCGGACGTGACCCAATTTCGAACTTGTACTAGATACTATGATTATAAACATTCTGACAAAGTTTCATGAACTTTGGATCAAAACTGTGCCTTCTAGAGCGTACACAAGGTTTTTCTAAGATTTGACCTCGTGACCTAGTTTTTGACCCGACATGACCCAGTTTCGAACTTGGCCTAGATTTTATGGAGATAAACATTCTGACAAAGTTTCATAAAGATTGGATCAAAACCGTGCCCGCTAGAGTGTACACAAGCAAAAGTTGACGGACGGACGTCCGGACGTCCGGACGGACGTACGACGGACGACGGACATCAGGGTATCCCAAAAGCTCACCCTGAGCACTTCGTGCTCAGGCGAGCTAAAAATATACAGAAGAAATAAAAGCATGAACAGGGCTCTCACACCCCTTTTTGGGAATGGGGCCGGGGCCTTTAGAATTGGGAAAAATAGCGTTGTATTGTCTAAAATTGGGAAAATTTTAATTGTTTTATGCGTGAAGTTTTCATTGTCAGACCAACACAACTTACATATGGTATTGTTATATATTCAGAGGAATCCAGTCAGTATAAGCAGACATAGATCTAGCAGATAGTGAATCATAATAAACTTTATCAAATAATTGGGATATTAGATAATAACAAAACTATTTTTGTGTTTTGAGTTTTTCTTTCTTTCCTTTGAACTGGCAACTTCCCTATCTTGCCACTCTCAAACTGGAGACAAGACTGGGACCTAGCAAAAAAAAATGTTTCAATTTAACAACAGTATAACACTCTAGGTTTGAAGCATCTGTGAACTTAAGCATAATGTGAAGTTGAGAGAAAGTGGACTGTCACAATGCAGAACATGACAAAACTTTCAGTCCTCCAAGTACAAAACACCCAAGGTATGTCACTATCACTGTACCAACTCTTGGATGTCCCGGTAATCCTGATTATGATTTTGGATATGGCCGAAAATGTCTGTAAAAATCGATTCAGGTACGAAACTCAAATACAGCAGAATCATCCATAATAGGTGAAAACTCCGATCAAATTTTAGCATTGGAAGGCTTTAAATTAAAGAATAAGTCAAAATATTGTTCACCACCACAATATTGGCCCTTGAAGCAAAGAAAACATTAAAATATTGCAGCGAAAATCGCTAGGCTATTCGCCCTCTAATGAAAGGGAAGTAACTCTAAGAGTACGATAAAACCCGGTACCACTTTCCAGTAACAAAACATGAAGATCGTGATTGAAAATGTAATTGCTTCCCGATTTTTGAAGTTATAAATTATGGTTACATTATTTGTTTTAGGTGGTGTTTTTAATACATTTTGCATTGATGCAACTGCAGTATTCTTGGACCAAACAGGCTTAGTCAGATTGGGAATTTTTCGTCTGGAATTGGGAAAAAAACATACTTTTTGGCATTGGGAATGGGGCCGAATTTCGGCCCCAAATTTCGGTGATCGAGAGCCCTGATGAAAGATGAGGATAAAACAGATGATAGGTTAAAATAGTTAAGAATAGCTAAAATCAGATAAAAACAAGCAAGTGGGATTTATGGGCGAGAATGTTGCAGCTTGCAGACTGCGGTCTTTGTTGTTATTATACTGTGATTAGAATATCCCCGCAGATTCCCCAATAAAGGCTAGGGACTAGCTTCCCTGATTAGGGTTCCTGATGACAGATTGTCTTTGGACGTATCACCAGTAAACTATTCTGATTGAGTCCTGATTGTAGATGTAGATGTAGATGACGTGTTGTTAACTAGTTACGTCCGATATCTAGTCAATTTAGAAGTAAACAAAACGCCTTAAAACTATTCTGAGTGGCTAAAAAGTTCAGAACTTTAACGCACTTTATAGTGACTTAGTGGAGAAGTATGCTGAATATGTTTTTAATGCACATCCGTCTATTTTTACCTCAAATAAAACAGATTCGTCTTCGTCCATCTCCGTCAATGAAAATTTCCCGTAATAATTGCGGCTTTTAGTGCTACTATGTTGTTGTTTCATAGAGTTCCGCCGTTGACTACTCGGCGCACCCGAATAACCTGTAAAGTGTTTATGAAAAGAAAAAGCAAAAGTTTCCTTCACAATGAAAAGTCACAACCAGCAACTATAAAAATACACTTCCTAAACTCTGTAATGTAACATGTCCGCTCCCAATTAAAATCTAAAGGAGTACCTTCAAGAGCAGAGACCTGATAATCCTCCACAAAGCACTTTCCTGAGATCAGTTAGTTTAGTTTAATCGTATTTTATTGCAATTAACATAAGCCATGGGGTTGGGTCACAAGTTTTCACAACATTAGTTACGGCCCTTCCCCTACAGTATAACAACAAATACTTAAACATCACATGGTACCAGTTAACTCAGCTGGCAAAAATCACCTTCACCAAAACATACGTGTACATCAAAACTAAATAATATTCATTGCCACTCATGCCACCGTAATTTCCCTACACACAGGGACAGATCTATTTGCCAGGATCTTTACTTAACAAACCACTAGAGCATTTAGAATCGACAAGAGTCATACAAACATCTACCATAATCATGGCAAGCAGTAAGGAATTAGGGACATAACGGACCACGGACAAAACGGACCACGGACATAACGGACCACGCTTGGGACAAAACGGACCACGTTCAGGACGAAACGGACCACGGTTAAGGTCAAAACGGACCACGTTCAGACCTTCCGTTAATCGTGAGAAAGCATGTTTTATTTTAGTTGCAACACTAATGATGTCACAATTAGTTGACTACTGTTCATGATCTCAACTATCTTTGGTTGTCACAACTATCTAATTAATTTAATGGTGATCTTTATCTTTAAAGCATGCAAATTTCATCCATTTAACATTGTCTTTGGTAATTATATACTCCATAATCTTTTAACTGACACCAATTAATGGTCTGGTTTGTCTTCTAGCGTGGTCCGTCTGGTCCTGAAACGTGGTCCGTTTTGTCCTGAAACGTGGTCCGTTTTGTCCTAACCGTGGTCCGTTTTGTCTGGTCCGTTTTGTCCATGGTCCGTTTTGTCCGAGTACCGCAGTAAGGATTCCCACCGGCTGGCCAATACAGAGCAGTCAGATCGGGGTCTATATTGCTTACTCAAAAAAACACTAACTGCCCAAAATGTGTGCTGAAACCACGGTAGGCAATTACAACAATAGTAACATACCATCCTTTAGAATATCAATGGGGTTACATGATAATCTAATTACAACAGAACAGACAGAAGAATTAAAACAGAAAGAAAGAAGTAATTCAGTTTTGTAAGACTGAAAATAAAGACTAAAGAGAACAAAATTAGGGAGAAGTAAGATAGTATGTGTACAGCAACTAATAATAAAGAAAAAGAGCTCCGCTGAGCGGGGCAATATACGCCCGTTGGGGCTTAAAGTTGGAAAGACAACAAGAGATGACAGAACTTTTTCAGCAGCTTAAATCTGCAATAATAAGGCAGGTATTAAACTACAAAACAAACAAAGCTAATATGAAATTCCTAGACACAAATAACAAAGGGGCATAATTCCATCAGAACTGAAAGTAGGGTCATGGTTCTTGTTCTCTGCATATCGACTGATATTTGTACAAACTTTCATGAAGAAATCTTAAACGGGTTTCAAGATTTGGAGCAGACACAAAGCTAATATGAAATTACTATATGAAATTACAAAGGTGCATAATTCTATCAGAGCTGAAAGTAAAGTTATGGTTCTTTTTCTCCGCACATTGTCTGATGATGCTTCATATTTGTATAAACTTTTATGAAGACATCTGGTTTGCGAGATATGGAGCGAACAAATAATGTTACCTTTTGAACTTTGACCTCTAAGTGTGACCTTGACCTTTGTCAGACATTGTTGAAATACAAGTTCTGCAAGTTGCCTCGATAAGGTGAACATTGTACTCAAGTTTCAAACAAATCTTTCAAAGGGTTAAGGAGATATGGAGTGGACATGGATTGAATACAAAATTACAATACGAAAAACACAAAGGGGTGTAATTGTTAAAAGTGAAAGTAGGGTTATGGTTCTTTTTCTCTCCAAATCATCTGATATTGCTTTATATGTATACAAACTTTCATGAAGAAATCTTAAACGGTTTTCGAGATATGGAGCGGACACAAAGCTTAAATGAAATTACTATACGAAAAATACAAAGGGGCGTAATTTTGTTTTAAGTGAAAGTAGAGTTATGGTTCTTTTTCTCTGCACATCGTCTGATGGTGCTTTATAAAAACACAAACTTTCATGAAGAAATCTTAAACGGTTTTAGAGATATGGAGCGGACACGAAGCTTATATGAGTTTACAATCGGAAAATTACAAAGGGACATATTTCCGTCAAAAATGAAAATAGGGTTATGGTTCTTTTTCTCTGCACATCGTCTGATGGTGCTTTACATTTGTACAAACTTTCATGAAGAAAGCTTAAACAGTTTAGGAGATATGGAGCGGACACGAAATGTTACCGTTCGAACTTTGACCTCTAAGTGTGACCTTGACCTTTATTGAAGTATGAGTTCTGCACATCGTCTCGTTAAGGCGAACATTTGACCCAAGTTTCAAAACTTTCAAGGGGTTTAGGATATATGGAGCGGACACGAAATGTTACCGTTCGAACTTTGACCTCTAAGTGTGACCTTGACATTTATTGAAGTATGAGTTCTGCACATCGTCTCGATAAGGCGAACATTTGACCCAAGTTTCAAAAAAATCTTTCAAGGGGTTAAGGAGATATGGAGCGGACACGAAAAGTTAACGGACAGACAGATGGACAGACGGACGGACGAAGGTCACGACATGATACGACCCGTCTTCGACGGGCGTATAAAAACAAAAGGAGATCAGTTGTTGACCTTACTGACGCTCTGGATGACCTTGGATGACCTTGCAGAGGGCCTTGTGGGATACCCAGTGTACTGTTTGGCACTCTTTGCAGCAATATTTTATAACTCTGCAGCCTGCACAGCGTCCTAGGTCAACTTTCTTTCCTAAAGAATAACAGTTTCCACAACAGTGGGGAGAATACACAGTTCCGAGCCACACCCAGAATGTCACTCAAAATCACGTGATAGCATATACCAGGCCAATGCAACGACAACTGAGCACGTGACATAGTCTCACAAACAAATCGCACGTGGTCAATATTGTACAGAAGTCCGTGATTTTACCTTACAGTTAATGGAGGGATGTATACCTGTTTAAAGAAAACAAACTGACACCACTTTTAATAACCTTACCCTGCTTTGCAAGAACAGAACGCAACGGAAATGCATGATGCGCCAACTTCCATGTGTAGGTCATGAGGAGGCTGATTCTTCGCCATAGATCGCCAAAATTTCGCAGACATTTGCAGTTGTCATTTGTTTTTCCGCAATCTTTGTGTAAAGCTTATGAGACGTAGTAACAGTAACTAAGTTGGTGGAGCTTAGCGGCTATTCTCGGAACTGTGTATTATCATCAGATTCTGTACAATAATCCAAGGAAGAGAAATCTTTTTCCTGACTCAAAACAAGAGGGCTCGCAGAAGAGTGAAACAGTCACATTTAAATCACTACGAATGAGTTATTTGGAGAGGTGACAACATATCTCTTGGATCAAAGGTGAAACTTACGTGCTCCCGTGTCATTTCCGTATGCAGGCCCGGATCCAGACCACCATGTACTGGTGGGGCTCTGGATGACTAGAGGGGTTGGGAGGTGCCGAAATTATGTGAAGGTGGGGAGGGACAGGGGGGGGGGGGGCTTGAAAATGTATGACATAACTAGGGATCAGTTTGATGAGAAATTTTGATGTCTTTTGCATTGAAAAATATGTTGTGATGTCTCATTAGAATCGCTTCGCCGAGGCAATTCTATTGAGATGCCACATCAGATATTTAATCTAACTACATGGATGAATTATTTCAAATTGTCACCAGATACGCCTTGAGGCCTACATAGTACACATAAAACAGAAGCCCAGATTGCGGGGCTGAAGCCCCAAAGCCCACCCCCCTGGATCCGGGCCTGGTATTTCTGTATGCCTATGAATTGTGGACCTTGACAGCAGAGTTAGAGAAAAGAACGCAGACCTTTGAGATGAGATGCAACCGAAGGTTACTGAACATTGCGTACAAGGACAATATAACCAACGAGGAGGTTCGCAGAAAGATCCAAGCAGCCAACGGAGAATATGATGAACTCCTGACCCTGGTCAAGAAACGGAAACTAGGGAGGTTTCGCCACGTCTCAAGGGCTTCTGGTTTAGCAAAGACGATTCTACAGGGTACAGTCAAAGGAAAAAGAAGAAGAGGTAGACAGAAGAAGAGGTGGGAAGAGTGGACAGGAATGGACTTTGCAGGCTCAACTAGGGCAGCTGAAAACAGGACAAGGTGGAAAAGGATCATTCCGAAGTCATCAGTGGTGTCCCAACGACCTACACGTGTAGTGATGCTATGGGATAGAATAGAATAGAATGGGTAAAACTACACAAGAATTCAAGTGACCGGAGATCTTTACAAGCACCAGAAACACGCCTGGTAAACTATCACAGGTACCTCCGCGGAGGTACCGATAAAAAGTTGTGACAGGCATCCGGAGCTACATGTGACGAACCAAAAATAAACAAAAAGGGTAGGTATTCGTCTTTTTTGATAAAATACATTATTACAAGGGAGTTTATTGAAAATCAAAGAATGCTATTCGACCCTTATATACATTAAGTTTTGTCACACAATATATCCCCGGGAACTTTACATATATACGGAAGATATGACCTTTGAAGTGGCTTTAAGGTCAGTCAAAAGTACTCAAAACAAGAACAAATCGGTTGTTTTAGGGCCTAAATGCGGTTGCAAATATTGATATTCTTCATCTCTAGACCACTGCCTTAAAAGAATCGTTCATTCTACGTCGCAATAATCTATCATAATGCGAATATCAAGCATAGTTTAGCTAAAACGACAGATAATGATCATGAACTTATACAATCAGATTCTACATCCTGCTCTCAAAACCAAGATAGAAGTAAGATCAAGTAAGTATACATTGACAATAGTTCATAAAAGACACGCATGGTAAATCGAATAAAGAGCTCTTTTCCAGACAGGTGGTCATTCACCTACCCCAAATGAAAACAACGCGAACTTCTGTTTCACCTATTTTATATTTTAAAGAGTTTATCAGGCGTGTGTACTGGTACAGAACAAACCGGAAAGCAAGTGGGCAGCTATACAGGTGACCTTATTGCCAGAAGACTACAGACAAGCGGACATAAGAACACGTAACACTGATCCTTCACAACAGAAATAAAAAATCCAAAGCACATCATCTCAAAGAGTTATTGCCCGTTTTGTTTCCATATCTGTTAGTCAAACATTGACGAGTTGTACGTAGCTGTTGAAAATTTATTGTGCCTAATTCAGTGTTAGAATAGTTATGAAATGCGCTTAAATAAGATTGATTGACTGGTTGAGTGTTTGGGTTTAACGGCCCTTTGAGACATTATTTCCGTCTATATCGGGCCGTCTCCCAGAGAGAGGGAGAAAGAAGAGAGAAATGATAGACGAGAGAAAAAACGTCCAAACAACCCCCATCCGCACCTACTGAAAGCACAGTAGGCCATTGCCCTACAATTATCCAAATTAGGACGCCCCGGCACTGGAAACTACACGCAGTACCATCGCATCACCCGACCACCCCCGCTTAAATAAGAGGTAACGTCTCTGTGAATGGTGATGACTGCCTGTTAGCCATTCCAAATCGTTAGAAATTGTTGAGGTCACACGCCATGCTAGCTACTCGAAACGTTGCAAAAACAACAATGTTTCGGAAGATGATTTTTATGTAGTAAAAGTGCTCTTTTGTTACCAAATTTGATGCAGTGGCTAATCGGAGACTTTTAATTACACATAATTTACAGTGAGATTCCGATCACTTCGACATACTAAAAGGTGTAATGTTGAGAATATGTCCCCTGCCGATGATGTAATCTGTAGGCCTTACGGATGTATTTGGATTCTAGCGCCAACTATTCAAAACTAGCCAGACTGAATCACGTGTAGCATCTATCACTCCAGTTACCACGAAGTTAACACATTCAGCGAGCGTCATATGATACGACAAATGCGAGGACACGCATATGGGGTACCAAAAGGATCAACACTATAGATATCTGTACGTGTATGCCTGTTGACGGGTATCGGCAATTTTGACCCATTTGACCACCATACGTGTAGTTGGCATGACATGTGACCTCGACAATTTCTAACGAGTTGGAATGACTCACAGGCAGCACCTCCCGATCACAGTCATCACCATTCACAAAAATGTTGACTCTTATTTAAGTGCACATTTCATAACGATCCTAACACTGAATTAGCCAGTTAATTTTCAGCAACTATGTGAATATGTGAAATCCGTCAATGATTGACTAACAGAAGCGGAAACAAAACGGGCAATAACTCTTTTAGATTGTGTTTTAGGAATTTTAAATTGGAATTTCATGATATACGCATTATGATAGCTTAATGTGACGTTGAATGTATGATCCTTTCCAGGCAGTGGTTTAGAGAAGATGTCACTATTTCCAGCTGCAATAAGTATTCAGATTTTCTCTATATTTGCTTACATCACAGGCACCTCCACACCATTGCAGGCACCTCCAGCTGTTGTTTTGAAAAATCAAGCCTTATTTGTAGTCAATCGACATTTATATTTGGGCAAGGAGGTGACTTAAACATCAGTGTGCCGATAAAAACAGATTCGTATGCAAGATCACTGCATTTATGACCAAAAACGGCCGAATTCTTTATGTTTTGAGTACTGTGGGCTGACATCAAAGCCACTTCAGAAGTCGTATCTTTGGTTAATATGGAAAGTTCTGGGGGGGATATGATGTGTGACAAAACTTTATGTCTATAAGAGTCGAATAGCATTTTTTGATTTTTAATAAACTCCCGGGTTATTTTATATTTCGTCAAAAAAGAGGAATACCTACCGTTTGTTGTCATTTTTTGACAGTCACAGGCAGCTCCTGATGCCTGTCACAACTTTTTATCGGTGCCTCCGCCGGAGGTACCTGTGATAGTTTACCAGGCGTGTGTACTGGTAAACTTTAGGATTTCTCACTTTGTGTTACAATTCCGGATTTGTGTTACAAGGGACTGGGTGGTTTATCGGACAGGTAAATGTCTCTGCGCAAAGAGGGAATCTCTGAGACAAAGTGAGAATCGAATATTCATATGATACGAATAACAGTAACTTGACTTTGGAATGACGAATCTTGGTACGATTTTTATGCTCCCGTGACGATAGTCAAAGGACATTATGCTTTAATTTTGTCCGTCTGTCTGACAGTCCATCCATCCGTCCGTCCGTCTCCCTCTCAAAAGGTTTGTATAATAAACTCCTTCCACAGTTTTTAAGCAATCAATCTGAAACGTTGCACAGATGTTTTAAGTTATTTGTCGGAATTATCATTACAAAACTGACTAGATTAATCAAATAAATGCATACATATATTTGTTAAACGCACTGACATCTAATTATTCCCACTTTGTCCCGATTCCCACTTTGCGTAGAGACAATTCCGGAATTGTCTTGCGTAAGGTAAGAATTCCCTCTTTGCGCAGCGAAGAGAGAATTCCTACTTTGCGCAGGACAATTCCGGAATTGTTCCGATTCCTACTTTGCGCAAAACATATATACTCCTTTCCCTTGTGGTTATTAGGGCGGGATATGGGATCTGATTGCATTAGTTCTTGATCATTGCCTATCTTTTTATTGTGCCGCCCGTGAGAGTTGAAGACAAACACTCAGTCTTGTTTCAACTGAAAACACCATACGTGATTCCAAGACAAACACTTACTCTTGTTTGAAAAAGTTGCCAGCAGCTACCACAACTGCACTCAAATTAGGGCAACTTAGTTATTTAAGGTACATCCCACTGGGCACACAACCACGAAACAATATTGAATCAACGTTGATTCGACGTTGTGTGCCTGCTGGGCCGTTAACACCTCCCAGGAGTTCATTCTCGAAAAGAAATACATTTACTGTTTTACTTTCCTTTTAAGATAGGCTACATTTAAAGGAGGAAAATGCTTCCTCTGGATCCGAACTAAGCTTATATATCTCGCCAAAAGTTTAGCATATTTTCAAAGTAAAAATATCAGGATTATTAGAAGTCATAATAATAACTTCAGTTCTAACCTTCAGTATGCAGATAAATGCATTATTTTATCGACATCAATGCTGAAGCATTGTAAAAACATCACATTTAAACTGATTTGAGTAAGTGCCGCACAAAGCGGGCACAGAAATAAAAACCTCAGAAATTAACATTTTCGAAGGGAAATAATGCTTTGTTTTAATAATTATATAGGAGTAAATTCGTATTCGCCAAAAACATTTAGCGTTACAAAACGTTAAATTGGTGTAAAAGAAAAGTCACTTAGCGCGCATTAGTACGTATGTCTGTCCGCACCTACGTGATCTTGTTAAACTCAGGTTAAGGTTTTTGTAAGAGGTAGATTTTAGGGTTCCTATTATTGTGGCAACTTGAAATTTTGTATGAGGATTAATACTTATTAGTACAACAGGAACATAAAAGAATTGTATGATTAGCCATATGTCAGGGTCCACTGACTTCGGACTTCGGATATTTTTGCAAGGTTAGGATTTTTATAAGAGGTTAATTTAAGGGGTCCTATTATTGTAGGAACTTGAATTTTTGTATGAGAGTTTATATCTATAAGTACAACAAGAATACACAAGATTCAGGACATAATGATCCATATGTCACGGTTCACTGATTTCGGACTTAGGCAAATTTTGGAAGGTTAAGATTTTTGTAAAATGTAGATTTTAGGGTTCCTTTTATTGTAGCAACTTTAAATTTGTATGAGGATTAATATCTATAAGTACAACAGGAATTTACAAAAATCAGGTCATGGTGATCTGTATGTTATGGTCCACTGACTTTGGACTTAGGCTAATTTTGCAAGGTTTAGATTTTTGTGAGAGGTAGATTTTAGGGTTCCTACTATTGTAGCAACTTGAAATTTTGTATGAGGATTTATATACTCAGAGGCAAAAGAAAGTATACACTACTTTTTTAGTGTCTATATTTTACTTACATTTCACCGCTCAGGTCTCAAATTTTTACTCAAGATGGATCAATGTGGTGTAGTAAAATTTCTGATTGAAACGCTTGACTAGCGGCACTGTACGTACATGCCGGTTTTGCACGTTTCCTAAGTGTAGCAAAATGGACAATATGATTTTACTGTTAATCTGCATTTGAAATTTCTGGTGTTTTCTAAATAAACACAACATTTGCGTTTCATTTGCATGATGAAAAGGCTCCTTGTGACATGCACGATTCTTAAGCGCAGAGGCAAAAGAAAGGATACATTTTTAAATGCCGGTATTTTTCTTATTATTCACTGCTCAGGTCTAAAATTTTACACGCTGCATCTTTCCTCACAGTACAAAAATGTAGCATCGTAAGATTACTTAATGAATCGCTTGAGTAGCGACACTATACGTACATGTTTGTTTTGCCGTTTTTGCACGTGCATCGTATTAAACAATACGATTATGCTGCAAAATCAGTATTTGCATTTGCGTTTTTTTTTAACAAACCACAGTGTATGCGTTTCGTTTACATGACGACAATGCTTTTCGCGCAAACTGAAGTCGTAACGGGCTGACCGCTCAAAGCTTTTCGTGGCTGGCTTAATAAAATACATTAGAGTCGCGACTGATTGGCGATGAAGCGTATACTTTCTTTGTGCCTCAGGCTACTTTTTCTTCTGCGTGTATGGTTTCAGTCTGCCACAGAGAGTATTGTCATCATGTAAATGAAACGCAAGCGTTGTGGTCTGTTTAGAAAAACAACCGAAATTTCAAATACAGATTTACAGCAAACTCGTATTGTCCAGTTTGCTGCACGTGGAGAAAGTGCAAACCCGGAATGTACATTCATTGCCACTAATCAAGCATTACAATAAATAATTTTACTACACCATACTAATGTACCTTGAGTAACAATAACTTATGGAAAATTTCAGGCCTGAGCCAAGAGAAATGAGTAAAATATATGCATTCAAAAAGTGTGTACTTTCATTTGCCTCTTAGTATATTTATAAGTTCAACAGGAGTATACAAGACTTAGGTCATGACGATCCATATGTCACAGTCCACTTACTTTGTTTTTAACCAGGTTCTGTAATACACAATAGTTTCTTTATTATGGCCATACGTGACTCTGAAACGGTATAAAGGGCTGCACTTTGTGTCACATTTCAAACGTCTGGCGGCGCTTGGCCTGTGGCCTTTTATATTACACAAGTCTGCCTTTATGAACCTAGTTATCCTGCAAGTAGCAGTACCTTTCTCAAGGCACTAGGAAAGGGCATCCATGTGCTATGGACACATTTCTAAGTTTATCCATTTCTTATTTTATTTATTTATTTATTTAATTATTTATTTGTTCTGTTTAAATCTTCTGTTTGGACGAGGTCCACGACAAACAGCTAATTAATTTAAACTAGCATTATTTTCAGGAATGGAATGAAGATTATTTTAACCAAGAAAAATTGTATGTGTTATGCATCAATTTATCATGTTTAAACTCAAAATCATACACAAAATATTGTGTTATGCGAGCAAAATTGTTCAATACTGCTGGAGAAATACATTATTAGATGTCACACGGCAAGAACAGACTTAGTAGCGAACCCTGTGCATTGCAACAACTTAGAGGCTAACCCTGTGCAGTTCACAGTCTTAGCAGCTAACCATGTGTCAAGCATTAGCTAACCCGTTGCATCGCACACATTGCCATACACAGACTTAACAGCTAACCCTGTGTTTTAAATGCACAGACTAAGATGCTAACTCTGGTTAGTTGCTAAATCAGTGCTTGTCACGGGGTTAGCTGCTAAGTCTGTGCACGGTGCACAGGGTTAGCTGCTTAGTATGCGCAGTGCACATGGTTAGTTACAACATCTGTGCAGTGCACAGGGTTAGCTGCTTAGTCTGTGCAAAGCACAGGGTTAGCTGCTAAGCCTGTGCTTGTGTGACAGTGCCATCCAATAATATAACAATTACTGGTTTCTCTAGTTGTACTAAACAATTTGGCTCGCATATTTTGTGTGTGTTTTTCGTCGTTAGCATGTTAAATTGATGCATAACATATATAACTTTTCTTGATAATAAAATTCTCATATTCCATGGCCGAAAATAGTTCTAGTTTAAATTAATTCGCTTTTTACAGTTGAATTCTTTTTGGAAAGTGAAAATAACGTGTTCAAATTGAATTCATATTCACGCTTCTGAAATTAGCTTAAAATGAATTTTCAATGTAGAGACGTGAACCGTCATACCCTGATCAGACTGCTCATTATGATCATTGTGATCAGACTAGGTTGTTCAGTACCCCCCCCCTCCCCCCACTCAAAAAGTATGGGTACACTTCCATGTCTTTCTACCATGTTTACAAGGAGCAACAACTTATTCCTGTTCGCTTCTATGAACGTCCATTGTACATAGCCTCTGTAAAAGGGGTCTGTTTACTCTAAAAAGAAAGAATTTTCACCTGAAGCGGCACTTTCTTTCTTAAAGAGTTCATCCCATTGAGAAGGAGGGCAAGGAAAAACGGTAGAATTGCTTGCCTTGAAAGGGTATCCACTCACCTTAAAGTTAGACTGGTATATACTGCTATCAAAACATTAATTGTGACAAGTAATAATTCTGAGAGCACATGTTGAGTGGATTTCGAAGCGGGCGTCACCGGAGCTGCCGCTGCTGTTGAATCTGGTTCATAATATTTATCATAGAAATCAACTATTGCTTTAGCCAGGTTTTCAGCATACTCCTGACGCCCTTCTGAGCTTTTACGATGGAAGTAATGCACTTCAACCTGAATAACGTCAACCGTGTCTTTATATGTCTTTGTTGTATATCCACCAGAAAAATATCCAGCTGAACCAGGGCCTGCGTTTTGAGGAGATGGGACTGCGTCCAGACCGTATGTTTCCATTAAAGCGCCGAAACTTGAAGGACCACGTAGAAGATTACTAAAGCTCTCTGTTGGCGTATTGTCAGCAAGTTTCTTTATTGATGAGTCATTTACCTGCAGGTCAAGGTCATTATCATCTAAGTTATTAAGAGCTGACTTGCCAATATAGTAACCTGTAATGAAAAGTAAAGCATGTTGATCTGCTAGATTATACATGTTGCAAATATAAACTTAAAAGCGCCAATTTCAACTTTGGCGCAACTTTGACTGTAGTTAAGGGGGTGTCACCCCCTCCCCCCTTGAATACTGAATAGCGCTTAATTTTGAGCCTGAATACTCTTTAAAAACGGGCTTGAATACTGAATACTATTTAAGGAGTAGCCCAATGTAAAATCCTAATAAATATTAAGAAAACATTTAGCAGCATGCTTAAAAGGCTGATTTAAATTCATTATAGATTTTGAAGTCAAATGATCAGAAACATTAAATTAAAGTGATTGCTAAACAATGCAAACCCGTAACAGAATGTTCAGTTTAACAATTCTGCCTCGTTGGTCGTTTCAGTGCAATCTTCAATTGTGTACTCGCCAACTCCTAAACTTGTTAGCTGTGTTTTCGTCGGTAACAGTCATGCCGAAACTTCTATCTCTGAGCTCCTATCCCAGGGCCGGTAGGTGAGGTAGGCGGAATGGGGTGCTGGACACTGCGTGCAGTAAAAATAATAAAATACTGGAAAATATCCCATGCTCAATTTAACCATTATTCGCCTTTTCTCCAAACCCCTAAAATTAATGCAGGGCAGCCACACATGTAGCTCCAAAAATATGCAGGCATGACATGCTTGCTCCCTGTAAATCGAATCTGCATACCTTTGAAATTCCGATCAGATATCAGGTAAATTAGTTAAAAGCTGTTCAAAAGGACATGACATTTAGAAGGAATCTCTGCTCAGCGCTGACTGCTGAAAGTCCCCACTTGTCCCACAAGTCGCAGCAGCTGACTCATGTACAAAACTTAAATGATGCCTGCTCTAATTGAATGCATATAGCCATCTAATTTTCACAAAGTCTTTATTTACAGAAGCCTCAGTATATAATTTATTAAATACATTATTTACAGGGGCCTCGGTGTATATAATTTATTGAATGTCTTGCTATTATATATTTTAGGGTTTCGGTCCGTCCGAGGTTTTGTCGTCATCATATTTTTTTCACACATTGAATGCTGGGTAGTTATATCCGCATATTATTAAGAAACTCAGTCCGTGTATCTGTTCCAAAATTAATGTCACTTGCTTAGTTTCTTCCTTTACTGCAAATGCTTTTTTACTTGATCTGCACTTCAAAATACTTTCTATCTACCTAAATACACCTGTTTAGCCGGTCAATTCACTTTTGGAAGCTTCATTGGGGACACCCATCAAATACTGATAAACCGCAGATCCAATGGCATTTCTCGATTGCATCTCTTGCCAGATAGATGATATTTGAGTTTTGGAAACAGAAAATAGTCGTAGGGAGCCAAGTCTGGCGAAACTGGAGGATGTGGTAGGACGCTGGCCTCCTCTGACTCCAAAAACTCGGTCAGAAGGTGTGCCTTGTGAGCGGAAGCATTATCATGCAAGAGGCTGAGGTGCTTAGGTCCTGTTTTTGGGCGGCAGGTTTTGTAGTACTTCATCAGTTTTTGTAGTACAATATTTGTATAGAACTTTGCTGTGACTGTTATGCGTTTTGGCAGCGGAATTTGCATGACTGGACCCTTATTATTGAAAAAAATTACATACAAAACCTTCTTTACAGTTCATGTTCGTTTGGCAATACTTGGTTTGTTGGCCCAAATTCGCTTGGACCACATTCGCTTTGGTTCAAAATAGAAAAACCCAGGTCTCATCACCACTGACTAAATTGTTGAAAGCCTCTTTGCTATTTTTTGGGTGTATTTTCAGAAGTTTTTTTTTTTATTATTTTTATTTTGCATTTGCTACACGGGTCCGCTTTTGTTCATCTGTCAACAAATGGGGTATCTCTCTTGCATTTATTTTCGTAAGTTGGAAATGCTTCTTCAAAATACCATGAACTCGTGCTAACGACAAATTTGTTAACCGGGCTAATTGTCTCGCTTTAAATCGGGTATCTTTTTTGAGGATATTGTGGTCGATGTTACTTATGGTTGTTGTTGTTGCAGGGCGACCTGTGTGAGCAGCATCTTTAAGTTGCTGCTGACGTACACTGTACAAAGGTCTGTGAAGTTGTGAGAGAGATTTTTACCCATGCTGAAACTTAAGTGATCACTCTATCGATAAGCGGTAGTTTTGAGCCCACATTGCTCGACTGGCGATTGACATTAATTTTGTAACACACCTCGTACAGTGAGTCAGCCAGTCCATTCTTGTCACAATTGCCACACCTAACGATGGGAACATGAAAACTTATTGTTGTGGTTGGTATGGTTAGGTATCATATCTAGATGCGCACAAACGTTTAGCCTCGGGTCCCAGGGGTGGGGGAGAGTCTACAAATTCTGTGGGCATTTAGGGATTTAAACTGCATCGTAAATAATACGGTTTGGGAATAGTATGCCTAGTGGTCCCTGGGCAGGGGTGGAACTTAGCAGACGATGTTGTGGCAAATGTTGCGTTATATGAACACTCATGTATTCACAATACATCCATCAAAATCACTAGACGCTTAAAGTTCGCTGTGCCCTTATGTGCAAGTGCAAAACGTAAAGATAGTAAAGATAGTATAGCAAAAAGATAGTATACTAAGCTCCCAACACCCAGGAAGGTGGGGTCTTAAACATTATAAAAATCCATTTCCTTCTAACTAACGACTAAGGATCCTAATCAAATGAAACTTTCTGAGGCGGTTTTGCTATAGATCTCTACAATGGTCAGGTCATGAAACAGGAAACCACTGCGGCTTCGCATATTATTATCGAATGACTGCCGATTAATTAATTAATTAATTTATTTATTTAAATTTTTTGCGAGTACGCGTACGATTTGCTGTTTTTCTTGAATACTGCGTACCATGACCCTGCGTACTGAATACTCTCTAATTTGGGCTGAATACTGCGTACGATTTGGGGGTGGGGGGGGGGGGGGGGGGGGGGGTGACACCCTCAGTTCATGTCTATGAGTCTGTGTGTATTTCAATTCTCGTAACGTTCCCGTGTGTGTATTTCAATTCTCATATCGACGTCCCTCCGCCCCTCAGCGTTCCCAGTATTACATTTAAGGTTTAAAGCCAATATAATTTACTCACAAGTTTTGTCAAAAGGTTATGAATATGTGCCATTCTTAGTAAAAGAAGTTTACGAAATTAGACGTCCTAATAACTACAATACATTTTCGACTGTTTTGACAGAGTGATTCGCTAAGTGCCTATGTGTGAAATTTTTTATCCGTGATTTTCGCTGCTGTGATGAAATAAGTTGCTTATGTTTACAACAATTATTACCTAAAATAGTCCCGTCTTTTTCGTTTTCATTGCTGTATCCATGAATATCAAAAAGTATGCCACGTGCGCCGCTGAACATGGATATTCCGGCTGAAATATTTCCATGGTACAACCCATAGACTGTCATCGGGATTTCTTCGTAGAATGTTGCTTCGCCGAGTTCTCTGTTTGCGTCTAGCTTCTTTCTATGAATATTATTTATCACCATTTTAGGCCAGTCATGCTTCAGTTTGTTAATCTCTGAACGGAGGCGCTGTGTAAGATCATCCGTCTGCCAGTCGGCCAATGTTAAAACTTCACAGCTAGAAATAACAGATATTATGAACGTTCGGCAAAATTACTTGAATTACCCAGGTATTCCTTGGACAACTCGAAGATATGTATATGAGCCGCGACACGAGAAAACCAACAAAGTGGTTGTGCGCCCAGCGCAGACTCAAATCAGCCTGGGCATCCGCCTAGTCTGATCAGAGTCTTTGCTGTCCACATGGAACTAGCTTAGACTCTTAGAGCTCTACCCTTTAACCGCATAGGTAAGAGTCTGTTCAGACTGGGCGGATGCCCAGGCTGATCTGAGTCTGCGCTGGGCGCACAACCACTTTGTTGGTTTTCTCGTGTCGCGGCTCATCTTCGATTTGCCCGAGAAATACCTGGAAAATTCGGGTTTGTTCAGGTTTACCCAAGTAATTATACCGAACGTGCTTATTGATACATTAGATGCCCCCAACATGCAAGAGCATTGACTCAAAATCACTTGATTCCTCACCGCCATGGGGTTCGAGCCTGGCTGAACTACAAAAGTGAGCAAGCTTTTTTACTGTTTGCGGGAGATCAGATGGTTTACCCTGGGACTTCTGGTGCGCTCACCCACCAGACTGGCTTTGTTTTATCACTAAAGATTCCTTGTTATGACCGCCCCGGGAAATCTAAAATTTTATTGAGAAAAGAAGTTTGCAGAGATATACATCTGCTCAAAATACAAAATGCGGGTACTCATTAGAATCACTTCAAAAATAAGACTACAATTTATGCATGAAAAAAATCAAAGAATATCAGCTGATAAAATGTAATGCAAATCGCACAGCCATTAAATACTTATAATTTATTTGAATTCATACTCTGAAAAATTCAGGTAAGGTCATTTGGCGTCAAATGAACGAGTGCTGAATACTTCACAATATAAATTTATTAATCTTTTAATAAGATATCTTTAATATTAATCTACCACTATTGTCCACGCTCTCTACATACGAAATCAAAATACGGTATCGGGTTGTCAATCAGTAAAATCTGAGTATAAAAAGAATGTTATAGAAGGTTGTCGCCTGACCAGACCTTCAGCAATGTTTTTCGTCTGGTCCATCGTGTTCTAACGCGGTTTCCTTTTGCTCTGGCTTGGTATTGCATAGGGTCCTCAACTTTACTTGTCCGTCGTCTTCTGGTGACCCTAGGACGTCCCTACCAAGGCCGAACACCTGAGTACAGTTGTTCAAAGCATTGTTAGCTTAGCAAGTCGTTAGTTAAGGATTCATAAATCCTCAAATGCACATAATTTCAAGTGTGCTTAATTTTTTTGCCAAAAAATAGTGAGAAGATTTTGCAGTGCTGTGTATTAGCAAAGCAAAAGCTACTCTAATTTTTTTTCGCCCAAAGATAGTGTCTGTGTACAATTCTTTTGAAAATCATTTACATCTCGTTACTAACGACATCGTTGCACCGGGCCCTGTCTGTTTTTGGAGCTGGATCTGCTGGAAGTGTAAGGTTGCCCGCATAAAATCAGTTAAGGCGCCAAGTAGCTAAAGCCAATTGTCGCTTCCAAAACAGAAACTTGTCGAGGATTTACTGTTCCGTTTTGTAGTTTGCGTTTCTTTTCTTCTGCCGGTGCCTTCCCAGCAAGCATATGAGGCAGAAATGACGTCCAACTAAGGTCGATGCGACGTCATTACGTCGCACCGACGTCAGTACGATGATTTTTAGACATCCGGACGTCTGTGCGTGCGTGTGTATTTTGAATATAATCTGATCGTCGCTTCATGAGCGTTTTAAAAGACATTATGTTTTAAAAGACATTATATAAAGATATCATACGGCTTCAAGTGTGTTTTAAATTGCCAAACAATGTCTTTATATAAAGACCACATCGTATGCATGGTATGGTAATTTAAGACGCACAAGAAGTTGCTATCACTTTGCTCAGCTGATATACAATTACCTTCGTATGACTTAGATTTTAGTTGACATTATACCACCCCTACGAGAAAACGCCAACTTTAGCACGAAATATTTCGCAACAAGCATGGTCTACACTGGTAAGGGTGGTATAAAATAGTTATACCATGGTTTGTCTGCATGTACGGGAGATAATCCACTCGCTACAGCTCGTGGATTATCTCCTCATACAGGCAGACAAACCATGGTATAACTATTACATATACATAAAGAGACTAAATATAAAATACTTAGTTGGATCCGGTGTGCTGCAGTTATGTGTAAATACACATTCTCCATCGATGAAACATCCATCTTCCCTGTCAGGTATATCGGGTGTAAGAGATTCTATTTTACCACCGTGAGACGCCGTCAGCATCATACTTAAGTTTCCAGACAAGTCGACAGTAAGATAATCCCCACTTGTAAAATCCATTAAGAGTAAAAGTTTCAGAATTTGCCAGGCGATAACAGTCCAAAGTACAGAAACACTCATTGTAGTTTTCTTTTTTTAATAAATGGTTCAAATCTGTAACAGAGCTATACCATTGCCATCAACGTTTAGTTGTTTGATTATGAAAAATATGAAACTTTGACCTCGGCGGCAAAGAGTTTAGGCAGTCGATTTCCACATAATTCACATAATTAAGTTAATATATTCCATTCCTACAACCTTGTCTAAAATCTCTACACGAAGACTTCCAGTAGCACAAATTTTTGGAGCCATCTCATGAGAAAAAGTATGCGTCCAACGAAGACTCTGATTAACCTGCACATCCGCGCGGTCTGATCAAAATTTTTGCTAGGTGCTTTGCAGATAGCAATGACCCTATGCCTCTTCATGCCAACCAAAAAGGCTCTGTTTCGACAGTAAAGTTAGCCGAACTTATCTGAGTCTTCCAACATGCTTTTAGATACATTTTCTCTTGCAACATGCCATTGTATTTCTGTTTAATCAACTAAACTATATATATATACGAGTGGTCTATAGGAGAAAACGCGGTGACGTCATCGATAAGAATTGCAAGGGTATTCCCCAGGCTGGTTGGCAAGAAGCCGATAGTCACTCAGGCGATATTGAACGTTAAGGGGTCGATGTTAAAATATGTATTTGATCATGCCTTGTATTTTGCGCATTATGATGCATGTTTTTGGGGTTTTTTTTATATTTAATGATGACACTGAGAAGAGTGAGTATCTAAATGTGAAATATTGTTTTATTGTCACTCATAATGCATTTCTTAAATTGGTTCCACATGATGAAGTGCTTCGAGATGTACGTTTGATCATGGATGCTTTAATAAAAGATATTTGTGTCTGTACATTTTCTGAACTTAAACCGGTTGTTTATTGTTTATAAGTGAATGTACGCGGTATTCAGCGGGTGTTTTGATAAGGGATGTCTTTAGTTATCATATTTCAAAGTAGGCCGCCGGTGTCCAAATGTGACAATTTCACATTCAATAAACAAACTGTGTTGGCGGTGCAGCTAATTTACACATGAAATAAAACTCGATTATTACAATTAATTGATATAAATATATTTTCCCCTTCATATAATATCACGAGCAAACAATCAGAGAGAGAGAGAGAATTGTTGTTTACATGTAGATGTCATGAGCTCGGACTAAATATGTGGTAATTACTGATAGCCATAGCCATTTCAAAACATTAAAGGTTCTGTTTGATATTATCCTTAACCATTTTATAATCGCAAGCATGAATTTTAATTTATTAACTCAGTTATTTCTTAAATGTTCTTGTCCCTAGCGCAGATCATGATTTTTTGTTGATTTTGCTTTAGATCTCATTAGTTTCTAGTTTCTATATTTTATTGTGTATTTCATTTCCTATTACCCCTGTTATATTTTCAAATCTCCTTGATCGTCGACAAAAGGTTAAAATATTGTTATTCAGTACTTCTGATTTATTTCTATTTTATTTAATTATTTCTTTATCAGTCGAAGTTATTTAGAGAAACAGTCCGGTTCCGGACCGAGTAATTAAATAAATTGAAGTAATTAAATACGGACCGAATAATTACATAAAATTAACTAATTGAATAACTTTTTTTTCGGGAGACAAGCGATTATGACAATATTCGCAAAGGTTTCATCGGTCGCTATTTATTCGAAGCCTTTCAAAGTATATTTCACGCACTTTCAGGGGTTAATTTTCAGCAAAATTCTATATTAGATCACTGTCTGTCTCTATTTTTTGCCAACCAATGTTCCCATGTGATCATCCGATGACGTCACATCAGGGATTCCCGTTATCTCCTATAGAAACATCAATTTACTTATTCAAATAACTGACTTTAAAATAAGACTTTTAGAGCATAACGATGGGTTGTATCGTAGCTTGAGCAGTATATATGAATAATATAGAGAGGGTCAGAAGCACCAGACAGCCGTACCTGTACTATAAGGTTATTCATTAAGAAATTTCGTATTGGCCAGTTATAGGTCCGAGGTCTGCTGTATTGGCCTAAGGGACCTGAAACTGGGCCATTCGATTTTTTTATGATTAACAGCAATTTCATTAATTCTATCTCTCAATACTGGGACGATCATTTTCTGATCATTACCTCAGGTGTGGTGAGTGGCTAAATTTAGAATTTAGCTCAAAGGAAAAACAAACTTACGGGGTGGGCCATTAAAACTATTTACAAGAAGCAGATCAGAGGCATGCTAAAACACATGCCTTTGGACCGATAATCTAAATAAGGGCCTTAAACTCCTCAGCGGAATTGGCAGAAACCGCTGAAGAGGGGAGACTATTCCGCATAGGAATAGTCCTGGGGAAGAACGAATTTTTCAGGGCATCACTCTCTATATATGCAAGGTATCTAGTGTATTGTGAATCATGGGATGCCCTAGTCCTTCTCAACTTTGGTGCAGGGGTCAAGTACTTATCTTTCTCAAGGGACACCGAACCATAGTGAATCTTGTAAAAGAAGGTTAAGGAGGACTGCTCCCGGCGGGCCTCCAGGGATGGCCACTCAAGTTCGTCCAGCATATCGCCGACACTTCTTGTGTACCGCCATCGCCTGCAGGTCTACCTGGCAGCTGTTCTCTGCACCTTCTCAACCTGCTGAATCTGAGTTATATGATAGGGATGCCAAATAGGTGCTGCATATTCCAGTTCAGGGCGAACCAATGTTTTGCATGCAGCTTCCTTATGCTGCGTTTACATTATGTTCGCGGCGGCCACGGCAATCACGTTTCAGGCCACCATGGACAAATCGGGATGGACTTGAGACAACGCAGGGGGGGGGGGGATGGGCAAACGTGAAAGGCCGTGGTTGCCGAGGATGCCGGATTGTCAAAGTATTTGCCACGGCAGTCCGGTGCGGATGAGTAACCTAATAGGCCGCAGTAAAACGGGGTGAACGTAATAAAACGTAACAGACCGTAATAAAACTTGAAGGGGGTCCGTAGTGGGACGGAAAACATGTGTATACCCCGGCACCTGACGGTCCTTTCACGCTCTGTCCCGTCTTGTTGCGTTGAGTGCGCGTTTTGTCAAGGTTGTTTCACGGTTGCTGCGCGTTTTAGCCCGTTTTACCATGTTTTGTCACGGTTTTCACGGCATGCTAGGGCGTATGGTAGCCGTTTCGTCGCGTTCAATCACGACGCGTCTCGGCATGTGACGGTTTACAGGCCGGCGTGCTACGGAGGGTTGCGTTATACTACGGTCTGACACGGCGGGAGCCGAGCCCGGCAGGGCGCTTTATTCGAGTCTGAACAGTTAGCGATACATTAATGTATCTACAATACGAACAGAGAAGACCAAACTGTCAAGAATGAAGGACAAGCTAGGCCAAATCGTAGAAAGCATCCCATCTCCCGCCCTCTCCCCTCCTCCCCCCCCCCAAACCACTCAAACGTACCGTCCAGCATAACCACTACCAGCAGAGAAGCCTGAATGTCCTCGCTGTTCACCGCTGCCAGATGAAGTGGAGCGTGCAGCTGCAACTGACCCATCCCCTGGACTGGATGTATGCACCCAGTAAACATGCAAACACAAAATCTTCTTCACCTTGGGCAATCATGATGTCTCGGCGAAGTCCCAAGATACAATGATTCCTATTGCTAAGGAGGCATTCTTTTTATACCGTGGACACAAACGTGCTCCAAAACTGCCCGGCGTTGCCGTTTTGTCCGAAGAAACCTTGACAGAACGTGAAAATGGGTCAGACCTTGATCAGAACGTGAGAAACGTGAGGGACCCCACCAGAACGTGACAGGCCTGGGAGGATTTTGGTTGGTTGGTTGATTTGATGCTTAACGTCCACGGTAAACAACTAAGGTCATGTCGGGACGGTCAGTTAACCTAACCACACTATTCCTGGGCAGGCTTAGACCTCCTAAGCGGTTAACCAGTACTAAGTGCACATACTTTCGCCAGTAACTGACAACTGACCTTCTTGAATCAGCGGAAGGAGAAACGAAAGTATTTGGCCAGACCGGGATTCGAACCCAGGACCTCTGACTTACGAGTCAGGTGCCCTACCGATTGCGCTACCCGGCCCGGCGGCCTGGGAGGAACGTACTGGTATACGTGGTAGACTGCAGGCCGAATCGTAGTGCACCTGTAAGCAGCCCCTTTTCCCCATCCACGGCCCATCACGGATAACGTGATAGACCGAAAAAACTTAGCAGGACCTAACAAAACTTGAATACGGAGGCAAAAATTGCCAACATCCCACGGCGCACTACGTTTCGTGCAAACGGGGCTGCCGTGGCCGCCGGGAACATAATTTAAACGTAGCAGCAGTTTGCCGAGGTGCCAATGCCAAATTGCGCCGAAGAAATCCCATTGTAATTAACGTTAATGACGTTGTATTGACCGAGTTGGTCTGCATTTGGCGAGTTTGTCAAAATAAGCCCAGTTTATGACTGGTATGATTTGGACTGCTTTTTTTTATATGTACTGTATTACTAATATATAATTGAAAATGTAAATTACTGGTGAATCTATAATATACCGTATTTATAGGTGTACCCGTATAGTCATAGGTGCATCTGTATATTTATAGGTGTTTAGGTGTGCCCATATGTTTAATTTTATAGATGTACCCTTAAATCTATAGGGTAAATGTATGGGTGTTCCCGTAAATTTATAGGTGTACCAATAAATTTGTAGAGTTTATTTACAGGGGTACCTGTTAATTTATACACTGTAAAAATCGCGCTTAGCTATAAAACACAAGTGGTTACATATTTAGGTGTAAACATGTTTAGGAATATGTCATATAGCTAAACATGTACGCCTTTTTCTATTATTTTCCCGGACAAAGTCTGTTAAACACGTTTTATTCTGTTACGCGTTTCGGATGAATCCATTCTCTCTTTTCCCCGTTGAAGAACGAAAAAAGAGAAGAAAATGTTGACAGAGGAAATTTTCAAAATAAAAGGTAAATATAACCAGTTCTGTACATGTTTGATTTCTAAACATAAACCTAAACATGTTGCAAATTGAACCTGTTACGATTTAAACACATAAAAAAGTCGGACTGCATTTATTGCATTGATTCTAAACACATTTTTTACAGTGTAGGTGTAAAATTACATTTATAGGGTAAAGATAGAGATGTACCAGTAAATTCACAGGGTAAATATTTAGGTGTACCCTTAGATTCAGAGGTATATTTATAGGCGTAACGTGTTTATTTATAAGCGTACCGGTACTCTATATAGACCTGTAAAAACAACCATCGAAGAAAACAGTGATAACGGTAACGGTTGGGGGTGAATTGTATCTTGATGGAACCGCGGGAAATGCGGTTGTGTTTTTCCCTTTTTACAAGGTGTGGGTAATTTTTGCTTTCTTTTTCAAATGGACAGCATGACGAAAGAAACTGATTCATTGCAAATATGCTGATGGAACAGACTGAAACGTTTGTTGGTAAAATTATATGAAACTATGATTATAGTAACTCCAGGACCCCTTTGGATGGTATTGTATTAAAATGCATTGAACTGGCTTATTTATTTACTTATTTTTAACCTTCCCACTGGGCACACAAGGTTGTATCAATATTGAATCAACATTGATTCAACGTCATGACGTTAAATCAAGGTTGAATCAATATTGATTCATTATTGTGTGCCTGTTTTTTTTCTTCAGTTTTATTACCTTCAGTATTCAGTATTTCAACAACTCATTCTGATATTAATCCTGAATTGAGAAGTTGCCCACCAGAAAGTGCCGTAATTTGGAAACTGAAATAAACTTATATAATTGTATACGTGTAAATGTGTAAATTCCGGTGTAGAACTAGATCAGACTGCTCCGATCAGACTGCTCCTTGTGGAGCAGTTTTATCTATATATGCACCATTTGCCCAGACCTATCTGTCCCAATACTTAGAGTTCTTTGGTATATTTCAAAAACAAACGAGATATACGAACCCAGTGTCATGCAATTGCAGCCACCTGGCTGTATCAATATCCTTAGAAAAAGTTACAATAAAAATAAAATTAACTTTTTTTCGCGTCGCAGACGCGTATAATTTCGATAGTGTTCCCCATTTCACAAGCTTTCATTGGTCAAATAACGCGTGTGTAAAAATTTAGCCAATAATATCAAAGGTCAATGAATATTTAATCTTCGTTTTTTTTCCGTCGCATGCACTGTGAATACTAGCACTCTGTCATATATTAATTCAAAATGTTTCTCTTGTTTGTAATTATCGAAAACAGGCACAGATATTCAAAACTTTTTTTTTCGACGAAGATCTACTTTTGATTTCTACTTTCAGTTTAATACACACTTTAAAAATTGGTAATGTTGTTCAGTGGTAGAATGCTCGGTGGTTCAGTGGTAGAATGCTCGCCTGCCATGCGGGCGGCCCGGGTTCGAAACCCGACCGCTGCAAAAAAATTTCTTTAAACGTTTTTATCTACTCTTCTTTGAATTTCAAATTGTACAGCCCAGCTTTGAGATAGGTCATTGTCGCTACCCAGTGTCAAAATTACGGTTGTGGGTGCCCACCTACATAGCCCACGTGAGTCATATTCAGGAATGTTATCGTCAACTCTTCAACTAGAGACATATTACAAAACACACTTCCATTTAATCTGCGACGATTATCTTTTTTATTTAAAGATTTTTCTTGTTTCAGTTAATTCAGTCGTTTTATTGTTGTATAGTATAATGAACACTGGATTTTAAAGGTAAAACTATTTCTATAGTGCTTAGCCTATCGAAAAATAAAGAGTTCTTTCCTCTCTTGGCCAAATAAAGTTCTTTGCTCTCGTAGCAAAATTCCTCCTATTGAATATCTCCCAGATCGTGTGCACGAATTCTGAATTTACTAATTGCTTTCCTCACACGATTTTAATTGAAATATGATTCTTTACAAACTTCATACTAATCAGTCTTTGAATCGACTGTCCAATTGAGATTAAGAAATTACAGTATGCTTTTCTCTGGCTTCGTCACCAGATATTGTCAGGGTCACTGAAGAGGCTTTATTAGCCGAAACTACGTAGTCTGGCCCATGTTCCTTCTTGTGAACGTATTCTCTGCTCTTGAAGGAACTCTCTAAGATTTTAATTACACAAGACTGTGTTTTAAAACTTTTACGTCTACCAGACAAAGGGAGCAATATCCTAGCAATATAGAACAAAGTTCCTGGGTACGAAGCCATAATAGGCATATTACATCAGTGTGTGTTGTGGTTTTGCATGCACATATACACTTTTGCAAATTGATAAGGCAGGCGCCATTGCCGACTTTAAGCGACACTCCAATCACTGACCGCCAGCCTAATACCACCGTTTCTTCAGCTCAGGGCATACTGGGAGAAATTTATCGGACATGTGCCGCCGGTTGCAGCTGTTGTTGGTTATATTTAAAAGAACCATCATTATGTACAGGACACTTGCTTAAGCATGTTCTTATTAAAGCTGAGTGCGTGGTGTTCGTCTTTCACGCAGGTTGAGAGGGTGGCGTGTGTGTATATGTGCGAGGGGGGGGCGGGGGGGGGGGAGGTAAATTCGTTCATCTCCTACGGGCAACTTATGCATGCTTGGTTTCTTCGATGCTGTAGACCAGAAAATCCACACCCAGTGTGCCCAGAGCTGGAAAAAGTTGCACATGTATCTTTGTGACAGTAATTGTAATGTCCCTGAACGATGGCGTTGGCGTCCACCTTATTAACGCGGCAAACCTGCGCATGTGCATGCAAAAGTCAACACATTGAAGTAGGGTCAAGTCAGGTATTTATTAGTAAAAATAGGATAAGATGAAAAAAATATATTATTATGTGTAATCTTGAGAATTACTGTGCAAATGTCGATCGGATTTAGGCACAAGAAAATTAAAAAAAAAAAAAAAAAAAAAAAAAAAAAACATCTATCGATGGTTGCGATTTCTTAAAAGTTTATAAACAATCAAGAGAGAAAGAAAAAATAAATAAAACAGAGGAAGCCATACGTTTGTGCAAATGGATAATTAGCCTCACTCGGCACACAAACCGTTTATTTAAGATACATGTTTAATTCAAATTGTCACCACAGGACACCAGCGGCTTTTTTGAACTATGATAAGACGTCCTTGATTAAAAGATCCACTGAAGATATCGAAGATATTATTATACAATAGGAAACAAACATTTTTAATTCAGAAAATTAACATAGGATACAGACTCAGATACTTTTTATTAGAATATCTATGATAAAAAGTATATATTGTATTTTATGAATGCGATCGAGATCTAACAAGTTTAAGAACAGTTTAATGCTAACAAATATTTCAATGATAAAATTGAATTTTGCATTTCATCTCGTTTCATTGTAAGCTTTTAAACAAGTAAATGTCACCTAAAATATTGATTTTAAAACAGTTTATAAAATTCTATAAATGAGCTTAGCCAACAGTACTTTTTGAAAGTTACATGAAGTTCAAAAGCATGAACTAAGAAATATAAAAGAAAAAGATATGCACCTGAGTCATTCACCAACGGTTCACTGCCATTTATTCAGTCATCCATTCATTTAATGGTTTGTTTGCCCGTTCGTTCATTCGTTGTATTTTCCGGTTCCCTGTTTACACGCTACATCATCTAGACTTTTATAAATTTGCGCTATGAAATGAAAAAAGAAGATATTTTTGATGCATCTTAGCACGCAAATAAATCATGAAATTCAATTTCATCAAAGTAAATGTAAGCCTTACAGTACATATTATCTGTCTAAAACATTAAACTTTTGTTGTTTTAAATTCATATTTTACACAAACAATCAAGTGCATTAACTATATTCTATAATACTGTATCAACCTTTCTGCCAACCATACACGGGGAATCCCCCAGGTATCTTATCAGTGACGTCACGCTTTTATCTCCTATACAGGAGCACGAATGCAAGATTCTATTTATTATGTGACACTAAAATTGCATTTTGTTAGCAAATTTTGCACTAAAACGTCACTATTTCGCCATTAGAGAACGCGACGTTTTTATGGACGTCAACATATGTAACGTTACGACGTAATTTGTATATTCAATCCACTAGACTGGATTATCGTTTTAATGCATTCCTTTATTACACCCTCAGATACGATGTCATATGATAAACATATTTATTTCTCTCTTTTTTTTAATAACATATATATATAATACAACATACAAAATTCAGTAGGATTGGAACGAAAGCAACTTGCTTATCTAGTTCTTCTCCTCTTTGATCTTTCAAATCTTTTTCTAATCTTTGATCTTTCAAAAGTCGTTGGACTATATAGGATAGCTTGTATAAACTTGGGTAGTTATATCATATGCTAAAAACAAACAGTCGAAAATCCTGGCCCAAGGCAAAACAATTTTTAATGGTTATTTGTTAACTAGCCTCTAATAGCAAAAAAACCAGCTCTTATACAGCTTGTAAAATCTTTAACATCAAACAATATGACCACAGCATCACAGCAGGATGCCACTTAAAAAGCAACAGTTACAGCTGCTTATCAGCCGTCTATGTAAACAAACAATTTCATGCTGAAAAGTTCAGGATCTGAATTTTTAGGTTGTGGACAAAAGTGGTTAAAAGAGGGGGGGAGGGGGGGGGCTGAAAGTTTTTTCCAATATGTTACAAAGATTCTCGTTTTAAAGTGACAAAATCCATTTAACAATTTCATGTTGAAAAGTTCACCAGAATCTGAATTTGTAAGTTGTGGACAAAAGTGGTTAAGATGAGTGCCTGAAAAGTGTTTTATTATTGTTATTATCATTATTATTATCATTCCAATATGTAACAAAGATTTGCATTTTTAAATGATAAAATCCAGTTTTTATACTTAATATACAGTCACTATATGAACAGATATGTGTTCAGATCCAAATTATATTATGAATAGGTTATGGGTTTACTTCAAATTATATGAATACGTATGATTTTCGGTCTGGTCGTTATATGAACAGGAGCTCTGCCACTTCCCGTGTGTCAAAAATGCGTAAGAGCACCCCCCCCCCCCCCCCCCCCAACAAGCTTCCAAGATAGCACAGTATCTTCACGTATCTGTTAGCACCAATAGAAAATTAAACGTTGCGTTTCACAACTGTTTTGTCTACCACAAAACGTTGTCAACCACAAAACGATTAAAAACAACTCAATAACAGTATTCTTGTAGAGGATAACCGAATTTGTAAAACCGATGATTAACGACAATAGCAGTCCAACCAGTTAGGCGTTCAGATGCACTTGCTTTCATTTTGATGTGTGTGTGTGTGTGTGTGTGTGTGTGTGTGTGTGTGTGTGTCATTTGTACAGAACTAAGACAATAAGTGACCTAGATTGTAGCAATATTCGTAGTCCGGCAATCAGAGGTATGTTCAATGACCGTTTAATAGAACTTGATGTACTGATGTCTAGCTGGTGCTGACAGTATAAAGTAACTTGGTTTCACAATAACTTTCGATCTGGAAAGGCTCTCGCAAATTAGAAATATATGCACAAAAGCAAACAGATCATTTGGCTTTCTTCAAAGAAACCTCATTGTATGACCTAGAGATGTTATGGAAACAGCTTACAATTAAAGGTCTTTATTTGAGAGATGTTTAATGTAATTACATTGTACTCAAGGGTAACAGTCATGTTCCAGTTTCTTGCGTTCATTATTATAGTTTCCAACAACAAAAACGAGCGGTCCGATTTTCTCCTTCTCCAGCTCCTCCTGGAAGCCGCGTCCAATTGAACACCGTATACGCATACACCAGGACCGGATTACCAGCAGAGAGTAGAGTAGGACAGAGTAGAGTAGAGTATACTGCTCTTTATACGAGTCTAAGAGGGCTATCAGACCTGTAACTAACCTCATTCCCCTGGTATAGCAGAACTCTGGCATTCCAAGTGCCATGTATGCAGGGACTGACGTACAACTTCATACCAAGAGCAAATAGGGATTGCAACTCATTTCCTTCTTTACTTGTTTCCTCTGCGGAAGCTTTAGAGGATTGCATCTCCAAATTTACCTCCTTGGTAAGGTCAAGAGATTAAATATTCTGCTCCTTCAGTCTATTTTACCTATCACGGCCCACCATTTTCTTTCTTTCTCCCCCCCCCCTCCCCCCCCCCCCCCCCCCTGCCTTTTTTGCATGATAAAAGAATAACAAAAATAAATCAAGATTAGATATCATTGAGTGTTTTTGCACCTTCTAATCTGTCTTTGTGTGGTGACAGACTGACAACCCGGAATATGGGCTTCCGGGTTTAGTAGGACCCAGATTGGTCATGTGACACAGCTACTGTTCAAAATGGCGGCCAAACTGACAGATGAATTTCTGAAAGACTGGAAAAATGATGTTAATCCAGATTTGCAAAAAGAAAGAGATACCGCTACTTTCAAACCCCAAGAACTAACACACATTCTGGATGGAGGGGCAGAGAAAACAAATCGCAGAAAAGAAATAGGTGACAAAATATATAGACTCACTGACACTTTAAAGCCTAAAGGGTTAGAAAGCAGGTTAGGTCAGGCAGGTTATTAAGTGCAGTGTTATATAACAAGCACTTAAATAAAACAGGAGAAAAGGATAGCTGTTTTGAAGCTAAACATTAACAAGAATGCCACAAAAAAATAATACATAATTATTATATTAATTAATGTATTTATCGCACTAAACTGATACACGAATTTCATTTCCATCACATTTATAATTTTTATCCCAGACCAAAGTATCAGGAATATTGGAATGAATCTGGTGTTCATACAGATGTAAAAATTTCTCATCTGCTTCATAATTTGAATACCCTTTGAGATTTTTTTGTCGAGCCCTCTTGCGGTCCGCGAAACATTGTCACCCTTTTGGTGTTGGTGCATCAATCTGTCCGTTTACAACACAGGGGGGGGGGGGGTCTTTAAAGGAGTACAGATGTGCCGCTGTAACTCTGATAACCCACCCTATTCATGTATAACACAAATACCAAAATATATACCTATTCACCAGGGCTACAGAAATCCGAATTTTTGTCGGTCCGGACCGATTTTGAGTTCGAAAAACCGATTCAGTTGGCATAAGGCACATTTTTTTCGGTCCGAAAAAAACACGATTTGCGATGTATGATGACATAATTACCTGGATTTTAGCCATGTGTCTTATTATTAATCCAATAATCACGCACTGCTGTCAAAAGTTATCACAGATAAACAAAGTGTCGATTGTCTTGCCAAGGTGTGAACAGACTCAATTTTAGAAATCTTCGATAATTAGCACGTGTCACAATATTGGCCAGCGGCGAAGATTTTCCACAACTCGTAATACACACACGTGCCGATGCACGGAAAAAGGCTGTGCTACGTAAGGTTACTGACTATTGTATACTTTCATAGATAGCATAAGGAAAGAATTTGACTAGCAAAAAGAAAAATTAAACCGGACTTGATTATGAGCAGTCTGGTCAGGTTTTTTTTAGCCGACGTCATTTTTCGCGCAGAATTTTTTTTTCTTCGTCCGAGGGTACCTTCATATTTCAAGGGAATTAACTTGAATACAGTAAAGTACGTCAATCGTAATACGTCGGCCAATTCCGTAAATGAAGATCGGCGAGGATGTCCGAATGGTACAGCCATGTGTACTTTCGCTTTCGGTCTGACTGTCTCTGCGCTTTAAAGCGCATTTTTCACGTTAAGTAAGAACATGTGGACTAAATGGCTACTTCAGCGAAAACACCCGTGTTATAACGGCGCTCCAGTGTAGTCATTAGTTTTCGTGACTTTTTTTGGATTGTGGAATACACTGTGTAGTCATTAGTTTTCGTGTCTATTTTGGATTCGTATGACGTCATTGGCCGTCTGGACCGATTACGATTTCAAAATTTCTGTAGCCCTGCTATTCATGTATTTTGTATCAAACTTGGACCCTATTCATGTATACTGCTTTCTTTCTTTCTTTCTTTCTTTCTTTCTATCGATACTGTCCTCGGTCAACTTTGACCATGATGACAGGTTTTTGGTGTGGCGCATAAGTTGTCACAAAAAAAAAAAAAAAAAAAAATAAATAAATAAATGAATTTGTGACATAGCCACCAGCAGATTAAAACTATTTACAAGAAGTCCTCAGGGGCAGGCATTCCGTGCCTAACCCCTGCTCTACCCTAGGATATTAAATTTTGGCCTTAAACCCATCAACTGTCTCCGAAGAGACAGCTTTGGTTGTAAGGCCATTCCAAGTTGCAATTGTCCTGGGGAAAAAAGAATTCTTAAAACCGTCCGTGTAAGCGTTTGGACGGTGGTACTGGAATGGGTGGGACCTAGTTCTCCTGCTCCCTTCACCGACCTCAGATAGGTACTTATTCTTATCTACAATGGCAAGATTATTATGAATTTTGTAGAATAGAGACAGAGAAGCCTGCTGTCGTCTTTCCTGCAGGTCTGGCCATTGGAGTTCTTCTAACATTTCTCCCACATGGCTTTGATTGCGCCAGCGCCTACAGGTCCAACGGGCAGCAGTCCTCTGTACTTTTTCTATTCTGTTAATATCAACTTGGTGATGGGGCATCCAAACTGGCGCTGCATATTCTAATTTGGGCCGGACCAGAGTTTTATATGCAGCAGCCTTGATTTCCTTCGATGCAAAAGTCAGGTTTCTACGAAGGAAACCCAAAGTCTTAGTAGCCTTACTGGTAATTTCATTAATGTGCTGACCCCACTCGAGGTCATCCGTAATTTCAACTCCTAAATATTTGGCTGACGATACATTCTCTAGGACTTGGTTATGCAATGTATAACCATGGGTTATTTGCTTTGGAGGGGGATGCCTAGTCACCCTCATAGAGTGACATTTGGCAACATTAAATTTCATGAGCCATGCCTCTTCCCAAAGAGCCAATTTATCTAAATCATCTTGGAGTATCTGTTGGTCTTCGGACCGTCTAATATTTCTATAGAGTACACAGTCATCAGCAAAAAGGCGGACTGTGGAGCTTATGTTGTCTGGCAGGTCATTAATAAAGATTAAGAACAGGATGGGCCCTAAAACAGAACCCTGGGGGACGCCAGACAACACGGGGAGAGGGTCTGAACAGACACCATCCAGAACAACTTTTTGTGTCCTTCCAGATAGCCAGGCAGAGATCCACCGGAGGATATCATTTCGGATACCATAATACTCCAGTTTATAAATTAATCGTCTATGGGGGACCTTATCAAAAGCCTTGGCAAAGTCCATAATAATGAGGTCTGTTTGTTTGTGACCTTTATTATTGGCTCTGCAGAGAAAGTGCTTAGATTAGTTCATGAATTTGCCATTAAGTCTTGAAGAAAATTCTAGAAATTAGTAAGCTGAGAACGTTTGTATTCTTTGTAATTGATATTTGTTTCTTTTTGATAACAAAATCAGATAAGCTGGCTTTTATATACAGATCTTGGAGAAATAAGACCTATTGGTGTAAATTAGTCTGTAAAATCACACCTATTGATGTATCTGGCAGATCAAAAAAGTAGGGCTTTTCCAGCGGCACATATATACCCTGCTTTATAATGGAAGTGACCCCCCTGTGGTTTACAACAATATCTTGGGTTTGATAGATCCTAGGACCTTAAAACTTTATCACAATATGCCCCACAAAAAGTCTTATTGGCTCCCACAAAACTAGGTCACTGTCACCAACTTTCACCAAAAAGTAGCACATATTTAGTTTTCGAGGTCAGCCCCATATCTCCCTTTTCATAGGTCCCAGAACATTGAAAGTTTCAAACTCCATCAGTGCAAGCACCTTACCACTCCAGGTCAACCCCAACTAAACTAGATCGCTACTACTTTCATGAAAAATTACCGCATATTTAATTTTCGACTGCAGCCCAATATCTCCCTTTCCATAGGCCCCAGAACATTAAAACTAATAAGTGCATGCGCCGTTTCATAGGACCCAGAACATTGAAACTCCACCAGTGCATGCACCTTACCACTCCAGGTCACCTATAACAAAACTAGGTCACTGTGACCTACTTTCACGCAAAAGTACCACATATTTAGTTTTCAAGGTAAAGCACATATCTTCCTTTTCATAGGACCCAGAACATTGAAACTCCATAAGTGCATGCACCCTGCCACTCCAGGTCACCTATAACAAACCTAGGTCACTGTGACCTACTTTCACGAAAAAGTACCACATATTTAGTTTTCAAGGTCAGCCCCATATCTTCCTTTTGATAGTCCCCAGACCAATGAAACTTCATCAGTGAATGCACCTAACAACTTCAGGTCACTCCCAATAATACTAGGTCACTGTTACCTACTTTCACGGAAAAGAACCACATATTTAGTAATCAAGTTCAGCCCCATATCTTCCTTTTCATTGGCACCAGACCATTGAAACTTCATCAGTGCATGCACCTTACCCCTCCTGGTCACCGCCAACAAAACTAGGTTGCTGTGACCTACTTTCACAAAAAAATCACATATTTAGTTTTCGTGGTCAGCCCCGTATCTCTCTTTTCATATGCCCAAGGACATTGAAACTCTATCAGTGCATGCATCTTACAACTCCAGGTCACTCCCAAGAAATTAGGTCACTGTGACCTACTTTAATGAAAAAGTACCAAATATTTAGTTTTCCAGGTCAGTCCCATATCTTCCTTTTCATTGGCCCCTAGATCATCGAAAATTCATTAGTCAAAAGTGCATGCACTTACCACTCCAGGTCACCCCCAACAAAACTAGGTCACTGTGACCTACTTTCATGAAATAGTACCACATATTTAGTTTTGAGGCCAGCCCCATATCTCTCTTTTCATAGGCCCCAGACCATTGACACTTCACCAGTGCATGCACCATTCAACTCCAGGTCACCTACAACAAGACTAGGTCACTGTGTCCTACTTTCACAAAATGGCCACATACCTGTATTAAGTTTTCAAGGTCAGCCCCATGTCTCTCTTTCAATAGGCCCCAGACCATGCACCTTACCACTCCATGTCACCTACAACAAACTAGGTCACTGTGACCTACTGTCACAAAAAAAAAGTACCACATATTTAGTTTTCGAGGTTAGCCCCATACCTCTCTTTTTATAGGCCCCAGATTACTGAAACTTCATCAGTGCATGCACCTTACCACTCCAGGTCACCCCCAATAAACTAGGTAACTGTGATCTACTTTCACAAAAACGTACCACATATTTAGTTTTCAAGATCAGCCCCATTTATCTCTTTTCATAGGCCCCAGTCCATTGAAACTTCACCACTGCATGCACCCTTCATTTCCAGGTCACCTACAACAGAACTAGGTCACTGTGACCTACTTTCACAAAAAAGTATCACATACATGTATTTAGTTTTTGAGGTCAGCCCCATATTTCTCTTTTCATAGGCCCCATATCATTGAAACTTCATAAGTGCATGCACCTTACCACTCCAAGTCACCCCCAACAAACTAGGTCACTGTGACCTACTTTCACAAAAGAGTACCACATATTTAGTTTTCGAGGTCAGCCCCATACCTCTCTTTTTATAGGCTCCAGATCATTGAAACTTTATCAGTGCATGCACCTTACCACTCCAGGTCACCCCCGACAAACTAGGTCAGTGTGACCTACTTTCACAAAAAATACCACATATTTAGTTTTAGAGATCTGCCCCATATCTCTCTTTTCATAGGCCCCATATCTTTGAAACTCCATCAGTGCATGCACCTTAACACTGCAGGTCGCCCCCAACGAAACTAGGTCACTGTGACCTACTTTTTCAAAAAAAGTACATTTTTACTTGTCATTTACCCAAGATGTTTAAAACTCCATCAATTCGTGCAGCTTACCTCTTCAGGTTCCCTCTCATAATACTATGTCACTGTTTTAGCATTTTTGAGTGATAACATCTGTTACCACATGACAGATTCTTATCTTGAATATGTGATAAGTAACCATGGAGACAGGGTGTAACCATATCATCCCAGCAGAGTCTTCAGGTTGCAACTGCTAAAGCTGTTGCCATCTTATGCTTAGAATTTTCACTACTGTCAAAGCGCCAATGGGCTATACATGCTGGCAGTGGCCACCTAGTTTACGATATACTTCACATTTGTGTAGAGCAGGTTTGACAATGTGTCACATACTGAAATGATAACTCATACTTGTGTACTTGTAAGTTCTTGAGTTATCTCCCCTTTGGTGCCTTTTTCACAGATTCATGTTCACTCTGTAACTTGAATATTCTTTAAAATGTCTCCATGCTACTTCAGTGAGTTGTGTAGAACAGGTCATGATGATCATGTCGTATTCAAGAATGACAACTCTTGCTTTCTCTCCTCTTGAGTTATTTCCCTGGACCAGTTCAGTTGTGATTTCATGTCTGCTTCATAACTTGAATATCCTTTGGAATACTCAAAAATTATGATACTTCACAGTACAGCAGGTCTTGATGATTTGTGATGTACATGAATGACAACTCTCACTTTCATACATTATGGGTTATTTTCCCTTTGGAGCTTTGGACTACAGTTTGGTGTTTGCTCCATATCTTTGATACCCTTTGAAATATTTTATGATAGTATGCACTTATTTAGAAGAGATCATGGTGTGACTGTAGGAATGGCAACTCTTGCATTCATATGTTAGAAGTTATTTTAGTTGCTGTTTCATGCCTACTCCATAACTTAAATAGTGATTATACACTTTTGAATATTTGCATGATATATCACATTTATGTAAATCAGATCAGGGCAATATGTAACAAAACTAGAATGACAGCCGTAGTGTTAATGATGGGTTAAGTTATTTCCCTTTGATTTTTTGGCCTTCTTCTTTAGCAGGGTTTCATCTCTTCTGTTTGCATTCTTTTGGTATGCTCCATAATACGGCAGAGTTGCTTTCCCTGAAAGTGTATCCATTCACCTTAAATGATTCAAGAACAAGAGTATATTCTAATTGTTTATGGAAGGTGTTTCCAGAAAAATAAAATATATCTTTTTAATGGTAGGACAATTAATTGATTATAATTGATAACCAGTCATGTTTGGTCAAATTTCCAATAATCATTTTCATTTTTCAGACTAGATTAAATTGGAAAAATATAAACAAGGCAAAAACAAGTACAAAAACAAAGGACTATAACATTTTATTAAATGAAATGATTTTCTCTTTATATTTCCATTTTTCAGTGTTGAAAAACTGAGATTTAACACTGTTCTAACAAATTACAACATATTGTATGCACCGAAATGAGTATATAGCAAAATTTTGCAGCGATTAAATAATCAATAATCAGTCAACATTTTGTAAACTGATAATCGATTGTGAAATTTCTGCCGAATCTGAACAGTATATCTTTTGCTCTCTCTTTCATAGAAGAGTTGCTGTTCTCCAAACATGGGGATTTGTTTTCCTTCAAGAAGAGGCCATTCCAGACTAAATCAGAGACTTACGAACAATCCTTGGCAAAGTCAGTGAAGATCTTCCAGCTTAAAAGAGAGAATAACTGGTCAGATGAAGATTTTCTGATGGCCCTAAGGTAAAGTGAAATTTTTAACAACAAAAGCACAGTGTTGTGTGTAAAATTGAATTAAGGGCATTTTTGTTGGATCTTAAGGATTTTTTCAAGGTATGTAGAGAAAAATTGCATATTAGTGTACTGAATAAATTGTAAGTATTGGGACTGATAGCAGACCTGGGGTAATTGTAATCTGTAATCATGATTACTTGCAATCGATTACAGTTTCTGAGTAATCATGCAGTAATCTGTAATCATGTTTTTTTATGATTACAAGTAATCGTAATGTAATCAATTACATTACAAAATGGGCTGTAATCATGATTACTTTATGATTACATTTTGATTACTTTGATTCATTTTCAGAAGTGAGAAAAGAAGAAGTAAAAAGAAACTTGCTCTTCTTTTGAATATTTAAAGAAAAGACTTGTGCAAAATGATAACAGAAATTATTCAAAGTGTCATCAAACTGAATAAGACAGAGAAAAACTGATCTAATTTGTGTACCAAAGGCAGCAGACCAAATTCAGAAACTGACAGAACTCCCTTTATACTCTTTTTGGGAGTAAAGTTTAAGCTGTGTCATAGTTATAAATATGCACTGTTTTACCTATTTATGCCTAGTGGACTCTTCTATCCTCACAAACTGGATGAGTCAATTTAGCAGTTTAGGGTGACTGGCATATTTTATTTTTACACCTTTTTATACAAACTGTTAAAAATTATATGCAAGCAGTGAAGATCCTAATCAAAATGGTGCATTCTGGGTATCTGATCTGGGTCTGCACTGTCTACCTGTCTCTTTTTATGGGATGCTAGGCATTAATGGGTAAATATTTAAGGATAAATTTGTTATTATGTAAAAACTGAGATTTTGGTACTCTTGAATGCAGGGTATTTCAGGTTAAGACTGGTAGCTGCCTTTGTTGACTTATATTTTTATGCCTGATTGACATGATTTATCATCTTTACTTTGGACAAGCAGGTTCAAGTGTTAAAAGATGTTTTTCAGCCATACTGACTGTTTTGTGTTTATTGGTGCATAGTTGAGCAGTATGACTCAACTCTGATTTTCACACCTTCTTTGTGGATTGAGCTAACTGTAATATCTGTCTACTTAATGACACCTGTGTATTGCGAACAACAAAAAGCCAATACTTTAATTCCTTTCTTTCCCATTTATGGGCCAACTTATTAACTATGAATTTTTTGCCAGACTGAGGGTGGGCAAGAAAAAGATGAAAATGAAAATTGAAATACAGTGATAGTTAAAATGTTTTGTAATGAATAAATTTACAGGAAGTGTGTGGCCCCTTGCTTTGAAGACTTGGAATTAGTCTTTCACAAGCAATTTTATGACATTGGAAACAATGTAGAATCATATTTCTGATGTTTGAAATAAAAGGTTAAATAAGTGATAGAGAAAAAAATATTTAAGCATGTGCTTTATATTTAGGACCTGACACATAGCATTTATTCAATTTCTCAATCTTCATAAATAGCATACAGTCATTGTATGCACATTACACATAACTGCAGATTGCTAAATAAATTTGGTTCATTAAGTCAAGTTCTTCAGAAGTTATTTCAGTCTTACCTATTAGCATACATGTGAGCCACCAATTATTTGCTGATTTAGGTATGAATTAGTCTTTTTGAATATAGAATTTTTGCACTATCACAGTCATGATCATTCTGTACACTTGTATAATGTAATCACATGTAATCATAAAGTAATCGTGATTACTTTGCAAAGTAATTGTAATTGTAATCAATTACATTGAGAGAAAATGTAATTGTAATGTAATCTGTAATCATGATTTTAAAAAGTAATTGTAATTGTAATCAATTACATTGACATGTAATCGGCCTCAGGTCTGACAGATAGTTCTGAGCAAGCTGTGCAGATCCAGATCAGACTGCTCCTTAGGAGCAGTCTGATCAGGGTCTACACTGCTTGCCATTCCATCTACATCTTTTAGAGGCATTAATGCATTGAAAAGGCAAATTAATTAACACTTCCATTTTTGGGACAGTAGTGGTACTTATAATAGAATGTACAAACTTTTAGAAACTGATTTAAACTGATTTACATATAACAGGTAATTTTGGAAGGGGGAATCTTTTTCTAATAGCCTTATATAGAGATATGAATGAAAGTTTTTTTAGTATGCCACATCAAAGTGACATATTAGTCCAGATTTACTAACCCTTAAAGCGCCAAAAATGAAAAATTGTTGAATTTGCAAACAGTGTGGATCCAGATGAGATGGCTCATCATGAGCCACCTCATCTGGATCTACACTGTTTGCCCAATAGTCTTTTAGTTCTCAAAATGATATAGCTTGGACAAAACATTTTTTTTTTAATTTCTGCAGACGTAAATTTTGTCATCTGCTTTTAGGGTTAATTAATTGGGGTGTCTGACGTTTCTTCGAAAACCATTTCAGCGACTGTGAATTTCGCCGAAGGACCATTTCGCCTACTTGCAATATCGTCGAAGCGTCACTTCGTCTAAAAAGTGGTTCAGGTCTGACATTTGGTCGAAAAAACGCTTCAGGTGCGACACTTGGTCTAAAATAGAACCATTAATCTTTTGAGCTTTTTTTTGACCAACTGTCACACCTGAAATCACTTTTTAATCTTCTGCCGATCGACACAAATTGACCGTTACTTCTGCAATTTGTTATGGGGGTGTTTGATTGAAAATCTGTACAATACCTGTGAGACCTAGGGCACAGCTAATTCTAAATTGCATGTATATGGCAATTGATCGCAATAAAATGCAGTTTTCAATTCAATTCTTACCTTTAACAGCTTAATCGAACACGCAAATTATCGAACACTCCATTGCAAATTCACACAGAGTGACTTCCCTTTCACAACTTTAGCTTATTTTTAACAAAATTTTCCATCACCGATTTTGGTCGAATTTTCGTCGAATTTTCGACGTCTTTCGACGAATTTCGACCAAATTCGGCGAAATGGTCAGTCGACGAAATGGTCAGTCGTCGAAATGGTCAGTAGACGAAATGGTCAGTTGGCAAAATGGTCAGTCGGCGAAATGGTTTTCGACGAAACGTCACGGATCCAATTAATTGATTTTTCACGTGCTTTCTTAAGTCTCCCCCAGGTCTATTTTCTATAATTTTGATTATGAAAAAGAATGCTGAATAACAATTCTTTTTTTTTTTTCAGGATTATAAACTATGATATAGCTCTAAGCCTCCATCACACAATGTTTATACCAGCTATAGAGAGGTTAGCGACAGATGAGCAGAAATCAAAATGGCTGCCTCTGGCTTTATCATACCAGATCATAGGAACATATGCTCAGACAGAGTTAGGACATGGTAATGGCACGTTTTATCTCAATACTGCATGCCACTGTGTGAGTGAAACAGATAATGAATCTAATCGAGCAGTCCACAAAAATTTTGAAGCTTTGCGAACTGCCTTTTAAGAGCCATTTATAAGCTGACATACGATTATTATCTTGGATTGTTCACATTAGACGGAAAGAAAGTTTGATAAGTTTTGGAATCTGTGTAGACTTCTCTTTTTTCTTTTTTTTTTTCAGAAAAATTTGAATATTTTAAATCTGTTTGAATCTACGTATTTGAATATGAAAGATAATGAAAGAATATGTAATATGCTGATATAATATAAAAGGTATATGAGAAAGAAAGAATGAAGAATTTAACAAAATGAAAGTCACACTGCTTTGACAATCAGTGTAGATCCAGATGAGATGGCTCATTATGAGCTGTCTCATCAGGATCTGCTCTACTGCACTATTTACCAAACAAAAATTATTTGGTCTGTCAGGTCCATGACAGAAAGAAAACTCAAAGTCTAAGATATTTCACCAATTTTCTTACGGAAATTTTCACAGGAACCAACTTACTTGGACTTGAGACCATGGCAACCTTGGACCCTACTACCGATGAGTTTGTGCTTAACTCTCCCAAACTCTCCTCAATGAAGTGGTGGCCTGGTGCTTGTAAGTAAAAGTTTACTGGTATAAAGTCAGGTGCATTTGAATAGGAGTTAGAGCATTTCAAGTGAGCTGCATTGTAGGAAAAGCTATTTTAAAGTTGACATAACATAACAGTTTGTTAAAAAGAGGATTTTTAAAATGTTATAAAGTAAGGATAATCAGGAGAGATAGAATTCACATTTTAATAGTTTTCCTGAAATGGGAAGTTGTTTTCAAGTTCCTGTAAAACAGCATTTAATTTTTCTTTAAGTACACACTAGTGCATTCAAAATAAGATTTCAGGGAAAACAATTGTACCAAAATTCTCACTTTGGGTGGTGAATTGCCAGTTTCATACCTGTAAGTTTCAGGTTTTTATTTAAAAACATAATTTGCAACCATAAAAAGGTCGCTCTACCTCCCCAATTAAGCTTTTAGGAAAGTAAAACCTGAAGAGAGCCAGTGAAAACTTTCCAAAATTTCTGACAGTTTATCACACACAGAATATATTATTACAAAATTTTCATGGCATCCAACCATGTCGCATCTGATCATATTAGTAATTGCATTAGAATTTGTATTCATGTATATATTTTGTCAGTGGGAAAGTCGTGTACTCATGCGGTAGTACTCGCTCAGCTGGTAATCAACAACAATAATCATGGTATGCATCCGTTTATGGTACAGCTAAGAAGTCTTGATGATCACACTCCAATGCCTGGTGAGTACAATACTGTAGAATACAATGCAAGAAATAACAACACAGTACAAAACAATTCAGTGGCAACAAAACATCCTAACATGTAACTGTCCTAAATACTTAGGAGCGTTTTAAGGTGAATAGGTGCACATTCAGAGGAGGCAAAAATGAAAATGTCAAAAGTTGCTTCTCCTGAAAGTGAACCTAAATGCCTTAGGGGAAGCAGCCGAAGGGAAGCAACTCTGACATTTTTATTTTTGCCTTCCTACACAATTGGTGTCAGGAGCAAATTCTTTTCTTTCAGAGTAGACCCCATGTTTGATAGGCTAGGTCATCCAGGGGAGCAAACATATGTCACAAAAGTTGTTCCCCTTTGAAAAACTGGCAGAAAAAAAATATGTAAGTTTACCCATTGTCCTGAAATTTCATGCTTGATTCCCCTGCAACTAATAGATTAGAGACATAGGAATTACTATACTGGTGTCTGCATCAGCGGCATAAATTTTGCTTTAAGTTTTCTAGTTAAGCTCTATGTTGGGACAAATTGTAGACAGGCAAGACATAGAATTCCGCAGCTTGTTGGGACAGTAATGATTCTCATTTTAGATGATGATGGTTTTCTTTGCAGGCATAAAACTTGGTGATATTGGTCCAAAGATTGGGGGTAACAACATTGATAATGGATTTCTCATTCTGAACAACTACAGAATTCCTCGGACAAATATGTTGATGAGAAATGCTGTGGTATGTGATCACTTCCTTCCATTGACTGTCTGCTTTTGTTCATCCTGTACTATTCTAATCTAGGCCTACACTGTTTCCTTAGTCTCGAGGCATGTTGCCATGCCAGTACATAGTGTACTGCAGTATATCTGTCTGTCTAAAGACAGTTGTGTAGGACTGTGAATTCTTGAGTTGTGACAAAAGAAAACCAACAATGTGGTTGTGGGTCCAGTGCAGACTCAGATCAGCCTGGGCATCTGCCCAGTTTGACCAGACTCTTTGTCAGGTGCTCAAAGGGTAGCTAAGGGTCTAAGCTACCTCCATGTGGACAGGGAAGACTCTGATCAGACTCGGGGGATGTCAAGGCTGATCTGAGTCTGCGCTGGGCACACAGCCACTTTGTTGTTTTTCTCATGTCACAGCTCATATGGGTTTTATGGCCCTTTCAAGTATATTTCTCTTACGTCAGGCTATTTTTTAAGCAGAGATGGGCGAGAACCGGAGCTCCTGGGGGAAAACCACATGACCTTCTGTAAGCAGAACTTGGCCTTCTCACAAGTGAGACACCAAGACTTGAACACACAGTGGTGAGACACCTAATGTTTAAGAGTCAGTGCTCTTGTCCATTTGGCTACAGAGGTCTGTTGTAAAACTGCATACAAGACACGGGTACTGTTGGAGTGGTTGTTACATTTTCTGGTGATTTATATCTATTTATATACATTCTAAAGGTAACTAAAGATGGAAAGTTTACACAGTTGTCAGGGAACAAGGCAAACTATGCCACCATGATTTTGGTACGAGTACAGATTGTCAGCTGGACCTTTGATCAACTCAGACAGGCATCCTGTACTACAGTACGCTACAGTGCAGTCAGGAGACAGACAACACTAAAACCAGGGTAATGAAATTAATTGTTCAATTTTCGAAGCTTTGGGACAGACATGCCTCAACAAACGGAGCAGAACCAGATCAGGGTTTGAGGTTATAAAACTTGAGAATAATCTCAAACTCAAAATAAAGCGCACTGATTGGCTGCTTCCGAGCATGTGCTCAGAAGCAGCCAATGAGTGTGCTTTATTTTGAGTTGAAGAGTGTACTCAAGTTTTATAACCTCTGGACCAGATCTGCTGTGTTTCTGTTCTGTCAATCTGTCTATGCAGAGTTAAAATGTAAACTGTTATTGTACAAATCTTTGTTCTGTAACGATTTAAGCCCCAAAATAAATTCTGCAAACAATGTTTTTGCAAAGAAATAGTAGGGAAATAACATTGTGAAAACATGTGTGTCTAGAATTGCGGAACAGCAAGTTCTGTCCCAACAAACATAAATACAATTACAGTTTAAGAGAATAAAAGCTACAACTGAGAAATGAATAATTCTAACAGCTTTAACACTTGGAAGCAATAATACATCCATTATATGTAAGAAGGAAACCAACACATTTAGCTTTATGTTGTGGGGCAGACTAACTAGTTTTGGCCACCATACTCATCTCTCATACAATGATGTCTTTGTATCAAGTTGCTTATGGCAAGAGTACGAACTGAAAGGGTAGAATGGGTACACCTCTATTTTTCCACTAGTTTTACAAAGGGGAACAAATTTCATGACTTTCTCTTTGCTTGGCTAGATGAAAAAGCCGTTCCTGAAAGAAGTCTACTCTTAAAGAAAAAGAAATTTCCTAATGGCAAAAATTCTTTCCTTTAAAGACAGGACTTCTCTGCCGGGGGTCTGGTTCCCAGCACATAGCAAATTTACCTGTACAGGTAAAGGTGTGAAAATTTAGTTAACCAATCAATGGACCAGAATTAACAGCTATGGCAATTTTATTGGCTGACTGGAGGTGTTGACACTATTTGATCAAGAAAAAAAATGAGACTGTGTTCAGTTCAGTTCAGTTGAATTCTCCTATCGACGTTCCCAAAGTGGCTTAACGGTACGTAACCATAGTTGCACACACTTGGCGCCATGTGTCCATCCAAAAATGAGACTGTTGAAGTTAATCCTCCTTATGTAGCACCATCCCCGTCTAAGAGATGATTTCCATTGGGAAGGGACACAATAATTAAAATGGCAGAGTTGCTGCCCCCTTCAAAGTGTACTCATTTGCCTCAATGAAATGAGAAAAATAATCCATGTAGGTGTTGAGATCTGGACAAGTAAATCTTAGGCGTATTTTCAGATTGTTTTAGTCTCATGCTTGGCAGGACTAGCATAATTTCCTTTGTCTCGGTTGACAATGATCATAGCTTTTATAACTCTGGGCCCAGTTGTTTAACAACAAAGTTGTTAGTTAATGAGACATTAAATTTTCAAAAGCATTACACATAAAATGCTGCCATTTTTTGCCCCAAAAATATGAGGAGCTTTTGCAGTCCTCACAATTTTTAAGCAAAAAATTTTCCTTATTCGATTTTGTGAGTACTATTATACTGTAACAAATCCTTGACTAACGACTTAATTAAGCTAACAATGCTATCAACAGCCATCTGATATTCAATTTACTCTTTTGTTGCAGGACCCCAGAACAACAGATTCTTGACTTCCAGACCCAGCAGTATAAGATATTTCCAGCTCTGGCCACCAGCTACGCTGTGTTCTTTATCTCTCAGATGATGATGTCCCTATATCAAGCTGCTTATGGCGAGATTATGAAGGGAAACACTAGAAAACTTGCAGAGGTATGCTGACTGAAAAATTGGACTACACAACATGTACCATTTTTTAAGGTGAACGGATGCATTTCCAAGGGAGTCAACTCTGCCATTTTGTCTGGCCTCCTTTCTGTAATGGGGCCAACTCTTATAAGAAAGTACTTGCTCCACCAGGAATAAATACTTCCTTTGAAGAGTGAACCCCGTAACCCCATTATAGCAGGGCTTCTGTGTCTACGAATTTAAAGAGGAAGTCACAAAAGTTGATCCCTATATAAAAATGGCCAAAAGATATAGAAGTTTGACCCATTTGCTTTAAAAAGATATTTGTAGCTGTATGTATCAGAACCAATGCTGAAAATAGATGTTTAAAACCCTATTTACTTCATTTGCATAAAATTTATTTTGAAATCAGAAATACATGTAAATGAATGTCCTTGTTAAGCTGGCTTAGAGTGGGCCAGTTTATTATCAATTACTTTCATTTGTATGTTTATCTGTGTTCATCTAGCTAATTCCTTGTATATCTCAGCATGCCTCAGCCTGAACTACTTTATACTTCATCAGTGTATGCATTACTTCATTCTGCTCATGAAATTAGGTCACTGTAACCTGTTTCAGCAAAAATCAGCTTTTAAGTTTTAAGGGATATTAGCAAAGTCCTAATAGACTTATTCATCATACAGGCTGCAGCTGTCTAGTATTTAATGAAAAAAATATGAGACTACTTTTTCATGTTAATTCAGTGACATTTGACTAGTCAACAGCAAATGAAAAACAGTTTTTATTCTTCATTTAATCCGCTGAACTGGAAACTTTGAAGTACATGAAAGTATTTCTTTTCATTGGTTTCTGAGGTACATATTATAACAGGCAGTTGCAAGATACAGATGTCCAAGTCAGAATTATAAGAAATGAAATTTATTTTTGTTTATTTTATTGTTGTGTAAATGATACTAGCAAATCACTCAAACTGAATGAAACTAAACTAAAATTCATTTTTATTATAATAGCGTCTCATTTTTTAGCTCCATGCTCAATCATCAGCGCTAAAAGCATTTATCACAGACATCTCAACTAACTTGACAGAGGTTTGTCGAAGGTCATGTGGAGGTCATGGTTTCTTGATGTCTTCTGGTGTAGCAGAAAATGCAGTGGAAGGACTAGCACTGGTTACAGTAGAGGGTGAAAATACTGTCCTTTACCTACAGACAGCAAGGTAGGTCAAGGTCATGTGGTAATCATGTATCTTTAATATCATCTAGTGTTGCAGAAAATGCACAGGCATTGCTAGCACTTGTGTCACTGGAGGGTGCAAATACTGTCCTTTACCTACAGACAGCAAAGTGGGTCAAGTTCAAGGTCATATCTTAGTCGTGGATTTTCAATATAACCTGATGTAACAGAAAATGTGCAAGCAGGGCACTTGTCTCAGTGGGAAATGCTGTCTTTTATCTACAGGTGACAAGGTAAGCCAAATGCATGTTCACATGGCGATCATGCTTCTTAGTGTAGGCAGGATTAGTAGAAAGCTAGCCATGGTCAGAGTAGACTGTAAAAATATTGTTCTGTACTTCATTATAGCAAATTGGGTCAAGTTTAAGGTCATGGAGTAAATGAATGTTGATGCTGTCTGATATAGCAGCAAAATGTTAATTAAGGGCTACCACTGGTCACCGGAGAGGGTGGAAATACTGTTCTGTACATACAGACAGCTAATAAGTTTATTTTCATGTCATCAAAGAAGATACAAAGCAAACTGTATGTTACAGTAGTGGATACACTTTCATATGTTTTTGCTATTTTTAGCTCACCTGAGCCATAGGCTCAGGGTGAGCTATTGTGATCACCCAGTGTCCGTCGTGCGTCATCAACAATTTGCTTTAAATGACATCTTCTCTGAAACCGCTAGGCCTAGGGCTTTGATATTTGGTATGAAGCATTGTCTAGTGGTCCTGTACCAAGTTTGTTCAAATGGTGGCCCCAGGATTCAAAATGGCCCTTGGGCAGGGAGTCTTGGGTTCGAAACTAAAAAATACTTAAAAATCTTCTACTCCAGAACTGCTTGGCTCAGATGCTTGAAATTTGGTATGTAGCATTGCCTGGTGGTCCTCTACCAAGTTTGTTCAAATGGTGGCCCCAGGGTCCAAAATGGCCCTGGAGCAGGGGGTCATGGGTTCGAAACTAAAAAATACTTTAAAATCTTCTTCACCAGAACTACTTGGCTCAGATACTTGAATTTAGTATGTAAAATTGCCTAGTAGTCTTCTACCAAGTTTGTTCAAATGGTGGCCCCAGGGTCCAAAATAGCCCTGGGGCAGAGGACCTTGGGTTTTGAAACTTAAAAACAATTAGAAACCTTTTTCTCCAGAACTGCTTGGCTCAGATAATTGAAATTTGGTATGTAGCATTGCCTAGTGGTCCTCTACCAAGTTTGTTCAAACAATGGCTCCAGGGTCCAAAATGGCCCTGGGGCAGGGGGTCTTGGGTTTGAAACTAAAACATACTTAGAAATCTTCTTCTCCAGAACTGCTTGGCTCAGATGCTTGAAATTTGGTATGTAGCATTGCCTAGTGGTCCTCTTCCAAGTTTGTTCAAATGGTGGCCCCAGGGTCCAAAATGGCCCTGGGGCAGGGGGTCTTGGGTTCGAAACAAAAAAATACTTAGAAATCTTCTTCACCAGAACTGCTTGCCTCAGATGCTTGAAAATTTTTATTTTACATTGCCTAATGGTCCTCTACCAAGTTTGTTCAAATGGTGGCCGCAGGGTCCAAAATGGCCCCGGGGCAGGGAGTCCCAGGTTCGAACCATAGAAATACGTAGAAAAATATTAAAAAAATCTTCTGCTTCAGAACCGCAAGGCTCAGTCTTATCATGCTTGAAATTTGGTATGTAGCATTGCCTAGTAGTCCTTTACCAATTTTGTTCAAATGGTGGCCCCTGGGTCCAAAATGGCCTTGTGACAGGGAGTCCTAGGTTTGAACCATAGAAATATATAGAAAAATATTTAAAAAAATCTTCTCCTTCAGAACCACTTGGCTCAGATGCTTGGAATTTGGTATGTAGCTTTGCCTTGTAGTCTTTTACCAAGTTTGTTCAAATGATGGCCCCAGGGTCTAAAATGGCCCCGCCACAGGCGGTCCTGGGTTTGAACCATAGAACTACATAGAAAAATATTCAAAAATCTTCTTCTTCAGGACCATTTGGCTCAGATGCTTGAAAATTGGTATGATGCATTGCCTTGTGGACTCCTACAAAGTTTGTGTCAATGGTGGCCCTGGGATCCAAAATGGCCCTGGTGCAGGGAGTCTTGGGTTCAAAATTAAAATGTACTTTAAAGCCTTCTTCTCCAGAACCCCTTAGTGCAGATGCTAGAAATTTTGTATGATGCATTGCCTAGTGGTTCCCTTACCAAGTTTGCTCAAATGATGGTGCCAGGATCAAAAAATGGCCTCGCCCCAGGGGGTCCTGGGTTTGAACCATAGAAATACATAGAAAAATATTAAGAAATTTTCTTCAGAAGGCTTGAAATTTAAATTTTAGCAATGCCTAGTAGTCCTTTACCAAGTTTATTCAAATGATGGCCCCAGAGTCCAAAATGGCCCCGCCCCAGGGTGTCCTGGGTTTGAATCATAGCAATACATAGAAAAATATTAAAGAATCTTCTTCTTCAGAACCATTTGGAAATGGTTGCAAACTATCAGGTTTGTTCAAATTATGACCCTAGTTTGACCTTTAACCTTTTTTGCTCAGGTGAGTGATTCAGGGCCTCTTTGCCCTCTTGTTACAAATGGTAACATTTGTTTTGACTTTCTGTTTGCATTCCTGGATGAGGAGACCTTTTCAGCATGGGTTCTACTTTTATAGAGTTTACCTCAAATGAGACTGGAGGCTAGAATAAAAATGGCAGAGTTGCTTCCCCTGAAAGTGTACCCATGCACCTTTAAATTTTGGAAATGTGTTGAATTACTTATCTATGCTATTTCTGACCCATTAGATACAAAACAGGACTTACATACAGAATTTTGTTGGTAACAGGTTTTGTGACTGGGTATCTGTAAACGATGGACGTATGTGTTCTAGCTATTGAGAATTTACACTGTCTTGAGTTATTAATAATCCTGAAATAACGTTGATGTTTGAATAGTGGTATTGAGCTTATAGGAAGTAGCATGGTATGAAAATTTGTGGTAAATTTTATGGCTAGTTGTTACAGCATGCAATTTGGCACCTTGGTGGCATTAGATATAAAGATTTACTTCTGTCGACATCCATCTTAAAGAGTCCGTTAGAAAATATTGCACAAATGTTGCGTTTTCATTCTGTATCTTGTTAGAATCAAAATAAGTTTTCCTAACTGGTAAAATATAGCTGATTACTACAAGTGTCATCAGCTTCACTCTGGTTTTGCCATTGTGCATTACTATAATATTAATGTTGTTATTAATTATATTTTACGATCTACCCTCCAACATCATGTATTAATCAGCAATCATTCATAGGCGAGGAAACAATGTTTCTTAGATAGGTCTGCTTATCTTAAACTCTTTAGATTACATATGAGATTATTCTTGCTTTAATGGCACAGTTTTATTTTGTTGTAGGTACCTAATGAAGCAGATAGCCAATGCTTTATCAGGAACCAAGACAGAAGGTTCCACAGCGTACATGAACAGGGATGCCACAGCCTACTCTTGCCCACTACAGAGCCCAGAAGACTGCAGAGACCTTAATAAACTTAAGGAAATATATACTCAGAGGGCATTGAAGTAGGTATAACAGACCATAAAAATTCCAAAAGTTGGGAAACCTAAAATGAGCCGCGACACGAGAAAACCAACAATGTGGTTGTGTGCCCTGCACAGACTCAGATCAGCCTGGGCATACACCCAGTCTGGTCAGACTCTTTGCTAAGCACTCAAAGGGTAGCTATGGGTCTAAGCTACCTCCATGCGGACAGGGAAGACTCTGATCAGACTGGGCGGATGCCCAGGCTGATCTGAGTCTGCGCTGGGCGCACAACCACATTGTTGGTTTTGTCGTGTTGCGGCTCAAATAATTGCCATAAATTGTCCTGAAATTAAACAGTTTGGTTTTACAGTGCAAAAATATGTCCAAAAGCTGCAGATAGAATGACAAACAGTGTAGACCCTGATCAGACTGCAGGAGCACTCTGAACTGGGTCTGCACTGTTGGCTCAGATCTGTCACAATACTTAGAACTTTTATGGTACAGAATGCACCGGCTAGATTCACAGTGCACTTTATATTAATTAAAGGTTTAGGAATACATGTTTTTGTGATGAAGACTGAGAGATGAAACATGATGGGGCCCTCTATCCAATAAATGCCCCCTATGGCCAAAGTCCATCAAGACTGTCTTTACAACAATTTTTGATTTTTATAGTTACACTTTATGTTAAGCCATATATGCTTCATTTCACAACTGGTAGGTCGGAAATATGCAAATTATTAGTACAGTCATCTCTCGATATCTTGAACATTGATATATCTCAAAATATCTTCTTGTATCAAAGAATGTATTTTCTATTTTTATTTTCATTTGAACTCCTGTTATCTCAAACTACTGATATCTCAAAGCAAATTTTCTGGTACCAGAAAATTTACTTTGAGATATCTGTCAGTAGGTTGGACTGAAAATTGACTTCGAGATATAGAGAGTTGACTGTACTGAAAATTTTAAATGGCTGTGTTTTGTCTATACTTCAAATAGCTGTTTCAGTGGTGGTTGTCGTTTGAATGTTCTGAAGTCCAATCATGGCTGTGACATTGTGTGAGATGTTACAAATAAAAAAAAAGACTTCTGTCCGATTTCAGAAAGTATTACCAAAGAAATGGGCATAATATCTATATCTTATTTTATCATATGAAGTCGCTGTTATTCAGTGGATAATGTTGTGTTATAAAATTTGTATGACCACATGTGTAATAAACTTTTGGCACGTACACCAGTAACATCATTAACAACGTCCGTGTCAACGTCCGTTTTCTTATTGAAATAATGTTCAGCTGAAAGCGATAAAATCCCATTTTAAAGGGTGATATGATAAACAGTATCTTAAACTCGTGGTCATTTCATATGAAATTTATGAAACTCGCCGAAGGCTAATTTCATATGAAATGACCACTCATATAAGATCCTCTATATACATCATTGTACCTGTCTTTGGTTATACTGCCATACTGTTTGATTTTATATACTTTAGGTACATGTAACAAAGAGATCTATGTGTGTTGCTGCTTAATATTGGGTGGTTATGTCACCATCACATGTTTTAAATTCTGATGAGTAAATTTTCGTTTAGGGTAGTACTGAATGCTGCCCAGAAGATACAGATGGATTATGAGTCGGGACAACCTCAGGAAGTTGTTTTCAATAACAACATGGTGTCTCTAGTCAGGGCTGCAAAGGTATGTATAGGCAATACGGTATGTTTGAAAATGTAAATACACATATTTGGTGGTATATGGTAGCTGAATAGCCAATGATAAATTCAAGCAGAAATAGCCATACTCTATTACAAAGTACCTAACCAAACAGGATAGACCCTGATCAAGCTTTTCCTTTCTCAAGAGTAGTTTGGTTGGTGCTCTTTGAAAGATTGTTCCTTTGGAGCAGTCTGAAGTGAGTCAACGCTCTTTGCTGAGGCTGCTTCTCAATTCTTTCAAGACTGGAAACCCATTTGGGGACATATGCAAACAGTGAAGACCCAGTTCAGATGCAGCAGAATGCAGCTTCTGGTCAGGCTCTACACTGTTTGCGTACAGGAATTTCTGTTGAAAACAATTTGAAAAAGACAATGTTCACCAGAAACCCCTAAAACTAGAAACAGACTCACCCAAATGATGAGGATGAACAGTCCACTGGTCAAAGAAGTGTTAAGTCATCCTCACTAGGACAAATGAACTGGTTTAAATTTGAGACACTTTTACGGAAAAATTGTAAGGATCATCATGGCATTATCATAAACAAGCCTGTTTGTGGCTGTTATGATTTAATTTGAGTTCCATTACAGTAGCCTCTAATTAGGTTACACAACATAATGTTAGTATGGACAAACAAGGAAACAAGAAAAATGCCATCAAAATTTCAGCTTAGAATATGAAAGTTGCAAATGCCTGTGCTTTAACCCTTAATGCGCCAAAAAGCAGATGACAAAATTTACGTCTGCAGAATTTCAAAAATGTCTCGTCCAAGCGATGTCATATTGAGAATTCGAACACTAGAGGGCAAACAGTGTAGATTCAGATGAGGTGGCTCATTATGAGCCACCTCATCTGGATCTGCACTGTTTGTCAATTCAACAATTTTAATTTTTGGCACTTTAAGGGTTAATATCAGCTGTTGGCCTATGGAATGTGCAGAAAGCCAAACTCAGATCATCCAGGCACTATGTAAAGTGCTCAAAATCAGTAAATATGATCAGACTTTAGCTTTTCTCTTTGAAAATCCTCAGGATCCAGATATGCAGGTTGATCTGGGTTTGACATGTTTGCAGATCATTTTAAACCTCAGGATCCAGATATGCAGGTTGATCTGGGTTTGACATGTTTGCAGATCATTTTAAACCTCAGGATAGGATATAAAGGTTGATCTGGGTTTAACATGATTGCAGATCATTTTAAACCTCAGGATTCAGATATGCAGGTTGATCTGGGTTTAACATTTTTGCAGATCATTTTAAACCTCAGGATTCAGATATGCAGGTTGATCTGGGTTTGACATGTTTGCAGATCATTTTAAACCTCAGGATCCAGATATGCAGGTCCATCTGGGTTTGACATGTTTGCAGATCATTTTATACCTCAGGATCCAGATATGCAGGTTGATCTGGGTTTGACATGTTTGCAGATCATTACAAACCTAGGGATCCAGATATACAGGTTGATCTGGGTTTGACATGTTTTCAGATCATTTTAAACCTCAGGATCCAGATATGCGGGTTGATCTGGGTTTGACATGTTTGCAGATCATTTTAAACCTCAGGATCTGGATATGCAGGTTGATCTGGGTTTGACATGTTTCCAGATCATTTTAAACCTCAGGATCCAGATATACATGTTGATCTGGGTTTGACATGTTTGCAGATCATTTTAAACCTCAGGATCCAGAAATACAGGTAGATCTGAGTTTGACACGTTTGCAGATCATTTTAAACCTCAGGATTCAGATATGCAGGTTGACCTGGGTTTGACATGTTTGCAGATCATTTTAAACCTCAGGATCCAGATATGTGGGTTGATCTGGGTTTTACATGATTGCAGATCATTTCAAACCTCATGATCTGGATATGCAGGTTGATCTGGGTTTGACATGTTTGCAGATCATTTCAAACCTCAGGATCCAGATATGCAGGTCAAACTGGGTGCGACAAGTTTGCAGATCATTTCAAACCTCAGGATCCAGATATGCAGGTTGATCTGGGTTTGATATGGTTGCAGATCATTTTAAACCCCAAGATCCAGATATGCAGGTTGATCTGAGTTTGACATTTTTCCAGATCATTTTAAAGTGAATTGGTACTTTTTTCAGGAGAAACACTTCTGTATTTTCATTTTTGCCTCCCTTCTCCATGGAGGTTATCTCTATAAGGAAAGAATTTGCTCCCCTAGGAGCAAATTTTTTACTTTGAGAGTAGACCCCTTTTCGAAGGGTATCATCATTTCATCATCTAGGGAAGCAAACAGGAAGCCACACATAAGTTGTTCCCCTTTGTAAAAATGGCAGGAAAAATGGAGATCAATCCATACACCTCAGATATTTCTCTGATAGCTTGACATTACTAGGCCCATGCCCACCTGACAAGTGTAGACTACACTATGAATGGTTTATGGCAAATGAGAGCTACATGTAGCCCAGAACTGGCCAGTGTTATCACAGACCTCTGCTGTTTCTTTGTTATACATGGCATTGTCACTGAGTCGGGAGACTTTCTAGAGGTGAGAACAATGAAATATTATATCAATTTTATTAAATGCCTCGGGGCGTTGCAGTTTTACGGAAATGGGGCATTACTTGGTGCATAAAATGTTGTAAATCAGCCATTGCCAAAATACCTCTAACAAACAGTATTAAGGTGAATGGATGTACTTTCAGAGAAAGAAACTCTGCTGTTTTGCCTCCCTTCTCAGTAGGAGTCAACTCTTAAAGGAAAGAATTTGCTCCTGTAGGAGCAAATTCTTTCCTTTAAGAGTAGACTCCATGCCAAAGAGCTACCTCCTCCAGAGAAGCAAATATAAATTTATACAAGTTGATGTTACATAATGTTTAGAAAAGAAGCATGGACGTTTATTAGGACAGGGGCATTTATTAGGAGTAATATGGTTCTAATTATGAATGCTGATATAGAGGTGGCAAAAATACTACAATAATTAGCTGACAGAGGTAAGTGCTGCAGATAAACTTGGGTTTTGTGTATAATTCTGAAGAACTTTTTCTTATTTCATAATTAAAGCATTGTTCACATGGCCAAAGTTTCTTTGTCACAGAAACTGTAACAAAGAAAGTTTGCCAAACATTTTGCTTTCACACAAACCAAATTATATGTTTAAATGAGATATGACATAGAAACTTTGTCAAATAACTTTGGCAAGGACATATTTGCTGCTATGTTCACAAGATCAAACATTATTCGTCAAAGTTACTTGGACAAATAAACTTTGCCTGTGTGATCGGCCAACCATGCCATGTTTTCTTCGTTAAAACACTTTATTCAAAATCAAACAGATTTAATTATGAGCAAGCCGGGCCGCAGAGCGCAATCGGTAGGGCTTTTGACTCATAAGTTAGAGGTCCTGGGTTCAATACCCGGTCTGGCCACATACTTTCGTTTCTCCTTCCGCTGATTCAAGAAGGGCAGTTGTCAGTTACTGGCGAAAGTATGTGCACTTAGCACTGGTTAACCGCTTAGGAGGTCTTAACCGCCCCGACATGACCATAGCTGTTTACCGTGGACGTAAAGCAACAAATCAATCAATTGATTATGAGCAAAGTTTTCTTTGTTAATCTTCATAGCTGGTTTCTTTGTTACATGTTCTATGGTAAATTTTCTGTTCACACAAACAAATTTGTCCAGTAAACTTTACCATAAAAATTTGGCAACGAAAATGTGACATATATTTTCATTCACATTGGCATATTTTTCTACACCAAACCCACTTTGTTCCAGAAATGTTGACCGTGTGAATGAAGCTTAACAGATATGTGGACAGGAAGATTTTGATAAGGGGCCACAGAATACTTTGATATGGAGAATATTGGAAGTTATCCCTAAATTATCACTGTTAACCCTTTCTTATCTAGATCACAGAAATTTTCATGTAAAATAAAAATCATAGCACAATGACAAAAATAATTTTTGATGTGTCTGTGCAAACAAGCAAGTCCTATTTGATTGGGCTCTTTTAGGATTATGTGACATAATTATATGTTTGACATAATTTGACCACTCAGACTTTTATAAATGTTGTTTGTAGATGGAAGCACTAGGTCTTTCACAGATGGAATGGTTGAGACAAGAGGAACTTAAGTTGCTTGCAGTGATAAGGTAAGTACAATAATAGTAACATATTTTTTTGGCTATAAGAGAGGGTTTTTGCCTTCCAAAATAATCTCGAAGATCTAGATTCATCTTGTAAGATGGACCTAGACCTTTGGAATTGTTTTGGAAGAGAAAACATCATTTTATTTATCATATGATTTCACTGTTATTCAGTGGATAACGCTGTGTCATAAAAAATCATATGCCAACAGGTGTAATAACACTTTGGCGCATACACGTAATGTCATTGACAACGTTTGTGTCAACAGTGCATTTTCGTATTGAATTAATGTTTAGTTTGAAGGCATTAAAATCCCATTTTAAGAGTCATATGATAAACAGAATATTACACTCATGGTCATTTCATATGAAATTTATGAAACTCGCCGAACACTCGTTTCATAAATTTCGTATGAAATGACCAATCGTGTAAGATCCTCTATATATAAAGTATACAAGACTGATTTGCACATTTGCAGTAATTTTGGAAGGATAAACTCCGGTCTTATAATCAAATATTTATATTCTTGGTGTATTTACTGAAAAGCCCTATAGTAAACCATTGGAATGTAATGTAGTTTACATTTCAATAATTACATTGAACCACCCGATTTCACATGACTGCCTTATGACTTAAAATGACGTTAAAATAAACCATGGTTCTGTACAATCTGACTGGACGTGGAGGATGTAAATATGTCATTGACCCTGTACCACTATTAGCCGAAAAACTGCGTGTAAATGTTTTACTACTTCAATTTAAATGCTAATATAAGAATTTTCATCAAGGTTTTGATTGAAACGAATGTAAATATAAGCAATGAACTTAATTTTTCTTATGTTTATCAAAGTGTATGCTACATTGGGTCACTAGCAAAGTTTAAATGAACCCCTGTGGGGTTCATTCACTTAGCATGTTTACACTTTGATAAACCTAAAAAAAAAAGAAATTACTCTTTAAATCAATATGGTACTGCTAGACTTCTTTTCTATCGAATCTTGATGATACATATGTGGGATTCTGCAGAAATTTTTCTTATTTCACAACTAAAAGGTTTGCTATGAACCATTAGCAGAACCGTCTCTACGGTCACAATATACCTTATCAGAACTCTCTCAGTGAGATGGTTCTAATGAGGTGTTACAACATAAATATGGGAAATTATTGCTGAATTATTCCTGTTGTACCTTCTTATCTGGAGCAAACTGAATATTGTTCTGTTTTACACTGTACAGGCCTAACGCAGTAGCACTGGTGGATGCTTATGATCTCCATGACGACACAGTAGCGTCAACACTCGGTCTGTACAATGGAAATGCTTACCAAGCTTTGTATGAGTCGACACAATATGAACCTTTGAATCAAACTGAGGTATGGGATCTTGTTTAACCCTTAAAGGGCCAAAAATTAAAATTGTTGACTTGGCAAACAGTGTAGATACAGATGAGATGGCTCATAATGAGCCACCTCATCTGAAACTACACTGTTTGCCCTCTAGTGTTCGAATTCTCAATATGATGTCGCTTGGACGAGACATTTTTTGAAATTCTGCAGACGTAAACTTTAATGTCTGCTTTTTGGCACATTAAGGGTTAATCTGTTGTAATAAGAGCTTGTGATGCTTCTGAGGGCTGGAGGGAACCATCTGATGAAATTTGGAGATACTTTTTGTAATTTAAGAAACAGAGCAGCACTGACAGTGATTTGTTGAGTAATAACACGAGAAAACAAACATACTGGTTGTGCACCCAGCACAGACACAGATCAGCCTGGGCATCCGCCCATTCTGATCAGAGTCTTTGCTGTCTGCATGGAGCTAGCTTAGACCCTTGGCTACCCTTTAAGTGCAAAGCAAAGACTCTGCTCAGACTGGGTGGATGCCCTGGCTGATCTGAGTCTTCACTGGGCACACACATGCCACTTTGTTGGTTTTCTCATGTCGCAGCTCATTTAGAGATTAGTTGTAAAGTAGGTCATATCAGGAGTAAGGAGCCCAGCTATGACAGTGATTTGTTGAGTAATAAAACACTGTTTAGAGGTATGTCCTAAGGTAGATCATGTCAGGAGAGTAGAGATTGAATAACAGTACCAATTAGTGATATATATAATACTCAATAAATCGGTGTTGGAGCTCAGAACTATTTTGATTGTAACGGACAAAATGGCAAAAAAATGTATTCTAGTTTTATCAACTTCTCCCAACCATTCTTCTTGGATGCAAATAATCCTGCCAATAATGTTGACTGAAACAAGCATCTATGCATTTCTTTTCCAGGCTTTTCTTCTGAAAGCCAGATGCAGTCAAATGTTAAGAAAGGCTGTTTTGACAACAGTATTAAAAGCTAGCCTCACCATTGCTATTTTAGGTGCATTATGGTAGAATTCTGCATAAAACTTTGTGTGACCCCTGATAGGAATTGTCACAGTATCACAGTTTTAGTGAGGGGTCCGAACATACAATTTGATGGCAAGAAATAGAAAACCTACCCCTAGTTTATCCCCAATTTATCCCCTATTCTCAAGCTCAGAGTACCAAAGCTTATCTAAGTATTGAGACACCTTCACTGGTTTCTATGGTTATCATTGAGGCCAAGGGTCACACTTTCAGGGAAAGCAACTGTGCCATTTTCGATTTTGTCTCCCTTCTCAATAGGAGTCAACTCTTAAAGAAAAGAATTTGCTCCTTTGGAGCAAATTCTTTCCTTTAAGAGTAAACTCTTTTGAAAGAGTTACATTCACCAGGGAAGCAAACAGGAAGTCGAAAAAGTTGTCACCCTTCGAAAAAACAACAGAAAAATACATAGATGTACCTATGCACCTTAAATTTTAACCAGTTTGATTCTGCTATCATGTGATTTGTCAAAAGCAGCTGGTGAAATAATTAATGTGCAGACCCTGATTAAAAGAACTTTCCCATAACTGTGTGGGCAGTGGGTGTTACAGACCCACCGTATCTTGGGCACAGCATATGAAAGATTCTTTGTGGCCTTTAACCTTCTGATTGAAAAAAAGATATTCATTTACTGCTAGGTTTACAGGGTTTTTCAGTCTTTGGTTGGATTGCTGGGAATAAGAACCTTTTGCTCCATAACTGAGCCCCTCTAACCACATTACCATTGTGCTTCTGTAGACTCTGATTAGACAGTGCCTTGAGAGCCATCCAGGCTGGGTCTGAACTGTTTGCTTGACAGTCTCAATAAGTAGGCTCATTAAGGTGTTCAAACACTGCTGATTTTCAAAACCATCAACATATGTTTTGGCAAATAAATTGGTGTAAATGTTTTTGACACTTTAGCTCTCACCCTTTTAATTTACCTATTCATTTTAAAAAATTTCAATTCGGGTGTCATTTTTATTCTAAATGGGATACAATTGGTTTGAACAATATTTTATTCATAGAATAAAATAAAAAAGAATATCAGGATTTGATGGTAAGCGTAGACTTGTGGATCTCATCTCCTGCATCAGTCAAGTTACAACATACATTTAAAAATCATATGGTGCATGGCAAAGAGGATAGACCCTGATCAGACTGCTTCTCTAGGAGCAATCTGATCTGGGTCTACACTGTTTGCTCAGGAAATTCTGTCTAAATTCTAGTATTCCTGTTCTGGAAAAAGATGATAATGACATTTTTAATGTTCCATCTTTTTCAGGTTCACCCGTCATATTACAAGCATCTACGTGATTTGATCAAGGGAAAAGGACAGTCTAAGTTATGATGAAGCTTGCCTGTAGTAATGAAATATACATAACAGTAACTAAATATATTGTGAAGAGAAATGTATAAATGGCAAAATAAATTATTAACGTATAGCTCCTGATTGAGAATGTGACTTTTTACTTGAATGTGATCAAACGAGCCTACTACTTAGGATAGTTACATTGTTATTAGATTGTGATATTCTGTTTATTATTTTTTTTATTCTGTTTATTATATTAATGTCAGAATAATTTTTATAATTCAGATTGTGATTTATTGAAAAGTGCTGCCTTTTAAGTTAGTAGTTTATATAGTATAGTATGTCTTTATCAAGCAGAAAACATGTACCATCAAAAATCTTCATATAGTCAAACCTGTTTTAAGGGGTCACTATATTAAGGGGTCACCTGTCATTAGCAGCCACCATATTTGGGTCCCTTGAAAGGAAATATAGTGCAAATGAATCTATATTAAAGTGTCATTTCTTTTAAAGAGATAAGTTTTGTGGATCCCTTTGAGTTACCCCTTAAAACAGGGTTGGCTGCACATGGACAGATACATGCCAAACTTGCTGACAAAATTGGAAAAAATGCTAACCTTGGTCAGTTTCTTCTTAGAAGCAGGCTTCAGTTTCTTCTTAGAAGCAGGCTTCAGTTTCTTCTTAGAAGCAGGCTTCAGTTTCTTCTTAGAAGCAGGCTTCAGTTTCTTCTTAGAAGCAGGCTTCAGTTTCTTCTTAGAAGCAGGCTGATCTGGGGGTAAGAACTGTTCACCAAGGCATTATTTAGTAATTATTAATTACTATTTTTTTTTATCAACTGAGATAGCTGTCTCTATAATTTATTACATATTTTTTCTCCACCAAATGTTAGTCACCATTTCCAGAAGCAACAATGTCATTAACATTTTTGTCTCCCTTCTCAATGGGTGTCAACTCTTAAAGGAAAGAATTTGCTCCTCTAGGAGCAAATCCTTTTCTTTAATAGTAGACCCCATCTGCCTGTTGCCCAGGAAAGCAAACATAATATCATAAAAGTTGTTCCCCTTTGTAAAAATAGCAAAAAATCCCCCAAAACATGGTTTATCTATACACCTTAAAGTCAGTGTAATTTTGCTGTCTCATATTTACAGATACATTTTGTACCCGAAGGCAAAGTTTCCTGGAGAAAAAAAAAAGAGGAAAATAGTGACACCCCTTTTCAGTTACTTTTTGGCTATATGATGGATTTTGTCCTGTCTAGAATGACCCCAACTATCTAAACAAGTCTTATGAAATTCCAGTATAAAGTTGTTGTTTTTTTCAGCCAAAACAATTTTAAAGATCTAGATCCATAGTTTAATATGAAGCCTTTTTGATTTTTTGCATTTTGGCATTCCAAGATGACTGCCATTTGCTGTTACTAAAAATAGCACAAATCATGAAAATGACACTGTCTCAGTAACCGCTGAATGGATTTTTATGAAATTTGTGGCAAAATGATTCTAGCATTGAGGTGTTTCTAAAGTAACTAAATATAGACCAGTTGAGTTGGCCTCTGTTACTAAAAATAGCAAAATGTGAAAATTAGAAAATCTCAATGGAATTCGACTAATTTTGTGTCAGAATGGTCCCGTAGCAAAATAGCCAGGTGAGCGATATCAGGCCCATTTGGGCCTCTTCTTCATTCATATTAGAAAGGGAACTACTGTATTTACCATAAATGCTATGGAGTTACATATTAGAATTTGGACATGGATGAATGGATGACTTAAAATTTACGTCCCTTTCAACAGTATTTCAGTCTTATCAGGATGATGGGACTGTGATAATGAAAAGCTGTGTGCAATGGAACCCCTTTTACGGTAGGAAAGATTCTCGCTGGAGGCTCGAATCCTGTCCGCTAGATCAGTAGGTCAGTGCTTAAGCCACTGAGCTACCGGGACTCCAGAATTTGGACAAGCCAGCTGTGACAAGACCAACAAAGTGGCATGTGCCCCCAGTGAAGACTTAGATCAGCCTGTTAATCTGCCCAGTCTGATCAGACATCGCTGTGCACTTAAAGGGTAGCTAAGGGTCTATGCTAGTTCCATGCTGATAGCAAAGACTCTGATCAGACTGGGCAGATGCCCAGGCTGTTCTGAGTCTTTGCTGGGTGCACATTCCACTATGTTGGTTTTCTTGTGTTGTGGCTAAAATCTGATCTTGATCTTCACTCTTTGCTTTGAAGACAGTTCAACATCAGGGTGAATAAAGTACATTGTCTTATCAATTTTATTTTTGTTATTTATCACAGTCATAATTAATTATTTTGGTTCTTGAACCATTTTCAATGCAAAAATAAAATTATTCAACAAAGTGCTTTATGTTTATTTTCCACCAGTTTCAAGGCCTTAGTTTGAACTTTCCAACACAATTGGATATATATTATACTTCGATATGACTTTCCTCCTACTTGTATTACTACTTCTCTCCTGTTTATTAGCTCGCCTGAGCACGAAGTGCTCAGGGTGAGCTTTTGGGATACCCTGATGTCCGCCGGACGTCCGTCCGTCAACTTTTGCTTGTGTACACTCTAGAGGGCACAGTTTTGATCCAATCTTTCTGAAACTTTGTCAGAATGTTTATCTCCATAAAATCTAGGCCAAGTTCGAAACTGGGTCATGTCGGGTCAAAAACTAGGTCACTAGGTCAAATCTTAGAAAAACCTTGTGTACACTCTAGAAGGCACAGTTTTCATCCAAAGTTCATGAAACTTTATCAGAATGTTTATCTTAATAATATCTAGGACAAGTTCGAAACTGGGTCACGTCGGGTCAAAAACTAGGTCACTAGGTCAAATCTTAGAAAAACCTTGTGTACACTCTAGAAGGCACAGTTTTCATCCAAAGTTCATGAAACTTAATCAGAATGTTTATCCTCATAATATCTAGGACAAGTTTGAAACTGGGTCACGTCGGGTCAAAAACTAGGTCACTAGGTCAAATCATAGAAAAACCTTGTGTACGCTCTAGAGGACACAGTTTTGATCCAATCTATATGAAACGTTGTCAGAATATATATCTCCATAAACTCTAGGCCAAGTTTGAAACTGGGTCATGTCGGGTCAAAAACTAGGTCACTAGGTCAAATCTTAGAAAAACCTTGTGTACACTCTAGAAGGCACAGTTTTCATCCAAAGTTCATGAAACTTTGTCAGAATGTTTATCTTTATAATATCTAGGACAAGTTTGAAACTGGGTCACGTCGGGTCAAAAACTAGGTCACTAGGTCAAATCTTAGAAAAACCTTGTGTACACTCTAGAAGGCACAGTTTTCATCCAAAGTTCATGAAACTTAGTCAGAATGTTTATCCTCATAATATCTAGGACAAGTTTGAAACTGGGTCACGTCGGGTCAAAAACTAGGTCACTAGGTCAAATCATAGAAAAACCTTGTGTATGCTCTAGAGGACACAGTTTTGATCCAATCTATATGAAACATTGTCAGAATATATATCTCCATAAACTCTAGGCCATGTTTGAAACTGGGTCATGTAGGGTCAAAAACTAGGTCACTAGGTCAAATCTTAGAAAAACCTTGTGTACACTCTAGAAGGCACAGTTTTCATCCAAAGCTCATGAAACTTTGTCAGAATGTTTATCTGTATAATATCTAGGACAAGTACGAAACTGGGTCATGTTGGGTCAAAAACTAGGTCACTAGGTCAAATCATAGAAAAACATTGTGTACGCTCTAGAGGACACAGTTTTGATCCAATCTTTATAAAACATTGTCAGAATGTTTATCTCCATAAACTCTAGGTTAAGTTCGAAATTGGGTCATGTCGGGTCAAAAACTAGGTCACTAGGTCAAATCTTAGAAAAACCTTGTGTACGCTGTAGAAGGCACAGTTTCGATCCAAAGTTCATGAAACTTTATCAGAATGTTTATCCTCATAATATGAAGGACAAATTTGAAACTGGGTCATGTAGGGTCAAAAACTAGGTCACTTGGTCAAATCATAGAAAAACCGTTTGTATGCTCTAGAGGACACAGTTTTGATCCAATCTTTATGAAACTTTGTCAGAATGTTTATCTCCATAAACTCTAGGCCAAGTTTGAAAGTAGGTCATGTCAGGTCAAAAACTAGGTCACTAGGTCAAATCTTAGAAAAACCCCGTGTACGCACTAGAAGGAACAGTTTTGATCCAATCTTCATGAAACTATGTCAAAATGTTTATTGTCCATATATATATGCCCCTTATGAAACTGAGTCACGTCAGATCAGAAACTAGGTCACTAGGTCAAATCTAAGAAAAACTTTGTGTACACCCTAGAGGGCACAGTTTTGATCCAATCTTCATGAAACTCTGTCAGAATGTTTACCTTTATGAAATCTAGGCAAGTTTGAAACTGGTTTGTGTCGGATCAAAAACTAGGGCACTAGGTCAAATATAAGAACGACCTTGTATACGCTCCAGAGGGCATAGTTTTGATCCAATCTCAATGAAACTTTGTCAGAATGTTTATTCTTACAATATCCGGTTTGAAACTGGGTCATGTCGGGTCAAAAGCTAGGTCACTAGGTCAAATTTAAATTAAGTTATGTTGCAAGAATCAGAACTAATATTGCAATGATGCCAGCCACAAACTCCTTGGAATACATTAGTTTCACCACAGTGAGATAATGATGCTACCATTCTATCATCTGTGTTTGCCTAGTTAAGTCTAGTTGAAATCCATCAAAGGAACTCAACATGAACGGGAACTTTTCGGAGAAGCGACTCTGCCATTTTCAGCTCACCTGATCGAGCCTTACAGTATTGGTGTTAGCTGCCTCTTTCATCCATCCATAAACATTTTCAAACATCTCTGAAACCACTGGGCAGATCAAATTTCATATGGAGCCTGCACATGGGTCAAAGGATTGAAAGTTCTTCAAATGATCTTGGTCACTGACCAAGGTGGCCGCCATTCCCATGTATGGTAAAAACTCTTATTAATCTTCACCAGAGCCAGTGAACTGATTAATGCTCAGGTGAGTGATTCAGGGCCACCATGGCCCTCTTGTATTATAATAAGTTGTCCCTGTTGTATATCAACAAGGCTTCTCCTGTACCTATGTTATTTGTGCACCTGCGTTAGCTAGGGCGCTAAAGGCATGCACGGACCCGTCCGTAGTAGGTGTCTTGTGAGCGCAACTCCTCCTACACTTTTTGGCCAATCATTTTGAAACTTCACAGATGTTTTGGCCATGGTCTGTAGATGTGCATATTGTTTGCACATAATTCCCAGATTAATTTTTGCCACTTTTTTTCACAAGTTTAATATAGTCAATATTTTACATAATATCTTGCGTAGTGGGTGTCTTGTGAGCACAACTCCTCCTACCTTTTTAGGCCAATCATTTTGAAACCTCACAGATGTTTTGGCCATGGTCTATAGATGTGCATATTGTTTGCACATAATTCCCAAATTAATTTTAGCCACTCTTTTCACATGTTTAACGTAATTTTTGTCACACCTGCTTTTGTCACACCTGCTTTAGCATGGGGGATATAGTTTTCACTACCAATTAAAACTTGTGTGACTTAACCCCAGCAGGTGCGACACCGCTTTCCGCTTTTCTTGTTTGCATTTCAATTGGACTTCTTGTCTATTTCTATTACAGTAACACCTGTCCTGTCTATTTCATTAAACTTTCACCCCCATTTATTTAAGAAATAGATCAGCTTTAGCAGTAAATTGCTGAGTGATAATTTACTGTTTGGAGGTCATTTATAAAGTAGATTATATCAAGAACACGGAGCATGTGTGATATACCTACTTACAACTGACCGACAAACTGTGGATTATTACTCAACAATTCACTGCCAGAGCTGAACAAATTCGATTCTAAGACTCAAATATGCTGAAAAAGCATTTTTCCCTTCAAATACCCCCACTCTTTTTGTCAGCTCATTTCTGATCCCGGACAGATAAGAGTTAAGCGAGAAAAAGAGACACTACACCATCTAAAGTCAAGGAAAGTCATCTAAATATCACAAAATTTGCCAATAATTGCCTATGATGTCAGCAATGAGATGCATGCACTCAGAAACTTTGAAAGATTGCAGAATAAAGCACAAAAAATTTCCATTGCTTCTACAGGCTCACTGTGTTAGAATTTACAATAACATCTCTTGTATAAGGCTTCTCTCCTGTTTTTATAAACAATAGGGCTTCTTTTTTGTTTGCATTGCAATAGGGCTGCTGTCCTGTATGCATAACAGGAGAGAAGCATTATTGTAATACAAACAGGAGAGAAGCTTTATTATTGCATTACGATAAGATTTTTGTTTGTATTGCAATGACTTCTCTGTATAACAATGAAGCCCCTCTCTTGCTTGAATTACAATTACAATTGGATCTTTCCTTGTTTGTAATACATAAGGGCATCACTCCTGTTTGTATCACAATACAGCTTCTATTTTACTTGTATTCTGATAAGGCCTTTCAACTGTGTGTATAACAATATGGCCTTTCATCTGTGTGTATAACAATATGGCTTCTCTTGTGGTTGTATAACATTAAGGCTATTATTTTGTTTGTATTTCAATATAAACATATTCGTACCAAATTTAGTGTGACAGGCATGCGTTTCTGTATTTGACTTCAGTGTCGCTAAACCCCAAAAGTTTGAAAGAAAAAGAGGTTTTCTCCTGTTTGTATTTCATTAAGACTTCTCTTGTGTTTGTAACTCATCAAGACATCTCTTGTGTTTGTATTACAATAAGGCTTTGTCCTGTTTTTATTACAGTAAGGCTTCTGTCCTGTTTAAATCATATTAGGTTATTCATGTTTTTGTATTTCAATAAGGCTTCTTTGCTGTTTGTATTGCAATATGGCTGCTCTTGTGTTTGTAACAACAAGGCTTCTCTCCTGTTTGTAATAACAATATGGCTTCCATTTTATTGTGGTCTAGTTTGTATTCCAATAAGACTTCTGTTGCCATACAATAATGTTTCCTGTTGTTAAAAGGTAAAGTTTTCCATAGCATAGTGGCTGTAGGGGGAGTGGTAGGGGGTAGTGGTAGAGGCCTACTGTATCTTGGCCATTTTTGCGTACTGCATATGAAAGGTGAAGCCCATTCCTCTCCTTTAGCTCCATTATCCTTCCCTGATTCATAAAAGATACATGTTTACTGTTGGATAGACAAATAAAACTTCTCAGTCCCAAGCTGACAAAAGCTGGGATTATAATCTACGACCTTCTGCACCATCACTGCGTAATTCCAACCACTAGACCACAGCACCTTTCTATACTTTTTCACATGTTTGTATTACAATAAGGCTTTTCTTCTGTTTATATAACAATGCCTCCTCTTCTGCTTGTGTCACAACAGGGCTTTTCTTCTGTATTTCAATAAGGGTTCTCTCCAGTTTGTATTACAATAAGTCTTCTCTTTGATTTGTAAAACAAAAATTACTACAGGGCTTCTCACCTGTTTGTATTACAATAAGGTTTCTCTCCTATTTGTGTCATAATATTGCTTCACTTCTGTTTGTATTGAAACAAGGCTCTTCTTGTTTTTGTATTACAATTAAATTTTTCTCCTGATTGTGTTAGCAATAAGTCTTCTCTCCAGTTTGCATTACAACAGGGCTTCTTTCCTGTATGTATAGCAATAAGGCTTTAATTCTGTTTAAATTTTAATTGGACACCCCTGTTTTGTACAAGTATTATATTAGGGCATCTCTCCTGTTTGTAAAACGATAAGGTTCCTCTTCTATTTGTATTACAATGGGATTCTCTTCTGTTTGTGTTACAATGAGACTTCTCTCATGTTCAAATTACAATTGGATTCTGTATGTTTGTATTGCATTAGGGCATTTCTAAAGTTTGTATTACAATAAGGCTTCTCTTCAATTTGTATTCATATAAGGTTTTTTTCCCTTCTATTGGTTATGCAATAGGCTGGTAGGCTTCTTAATTAAACCGAGTCTGCTATTTTCTATTCTTAGATGTGTTCCTTTCTTCCAAAGGATCTTACTTTTCAGAACATATTTATCTTCACTGCAGCTGGTGCTAGTGTCATGTGGCAGCCGTAAAATTTCTCCCGGTACATTAACATAGTGCAGATTACTAGTATATTTTCTGGTCTTTTGGGTTCATTGAGTTCATTTGTGTAATTTTGAAAATAGAGTCCCGTTTAAGCCAGTGCTAGGGGGCATGGCTGGTGTCACACATTTCATTACTAGTCATGAACAGACTCAATTAAACCGAGTCTGATATTTTCTATTCTTTGGTGTGTTCCTTGCTTCCAAAGATTCTTACTTATCTTCACTGCAGCTGGTGTTTGTGTCATGTGGCGGCAGTTAAACGTCTCCCCGTACATCATCATAGAGCAGATTATATTTTCTGGTCTTTTGAGATCATTGAGTTCATTTGAGTAATTTTGAAAATAGAGTTCCGCTTAAGCCGGTGCTAGAGGTCGTGGCTAGTGTTGCACATTTCATTACTAGTCATGAACAGACTCAATTAAACCGAGGCTGCTATTTTCTATTCTTTGGTATGTTCTTGCTTCCAAAGGATCTTACTTTTCAGAACATATTTCTCCCTTGTTTGTATTACAATAGGTCATCTCTCTTGTTTTTATTGCGATAAGGCATCTCTCCTGTTTGTATTACAATATGGTATTTCTCCTGTTTTTTACAATAAGGCTTCACTTCTTTTTGAATTGCAATATGGCTTCTATTTGTATAACAATACAGGTTCTGTTCTAGTTAAATTCAAAATAGGGCTTTTCTTATATTTGTATAACAATAAAGCTTCTCTTATGTTCGTATTACAAAAAGACTTCTCTCATATTTGTATCTTAACTGGACTTCTCTCCTGCTTGTATTATAAAAGGGCTTGTAACCTGTTTGTATTACAATAAGACCACTCTCCTGTTTGCATTACAATATGACATCTTTCTTTTTTGTATTACAATGAGGCCTCTCCTGTTTTGTATTACAAAAAGTCTTTCTTTTTCAATAATTCCTTTCTCCTATTTGTATTTCAGTAAGGCTGCTCTTTTGTTTGTATTTCAAAAGGACGAATCTCCTATTTGTATTACAATAGGAAATATTTCCTGTTCGTATCATAACTAATCTTTGTCCCTGCATGTATTATAATGATGCTTCTCTTTTGTTTGTATTAAAAAAGGACCTCTGTTGGTATTACAACAGGGCAACTCTCCGGTTTATATTAAAAATGAGGCTTCTCTCCTGTTGTACCCCGGCGTAGTTGAAGAGGACAAATGTTGTGTTCTCAACTCCTCCTTCAGTTTTCATCCGATTGTCAAAAAGCTTTCAGGATATTATTATCACCATCTGACATGAATCATATTTTATCAAGGTCACGATTGAACCCTTTTAGAGTTACGGCCCTTTATGCTGTAAATGTGTGTTAATTCTTGTGTCCTCAACTCCTTCTTCAGTTTTCATCTGTGTCCTCAACTTCTCCTTCATTTTTCTTTCGATTTTCATAAAATTTTCAGGACATTGTTATCACTACCTGACGTGGATAATATTTTATCGGGGTCACGATTTGACCATTTCTTTTAGAGTTACGGCCCTTTATGCTGTCAATCTGTGTTAAATCTTGTGTCCTCAATTTCTCCTTCAGTTTTCATCTGATTTTCATAAAACTTTCAGGATTTTGTTATCACCACCTGACGTGGATCATATTATATCGCGGTCTGGATCGGACCCTTTCTGACAAAATTAATGCCCTTTATGTATATACCTTTCATAGACATATCTTAGGCCCTCAAATCCTTCTTCGGTTTTCAACCGATTTTCTAAACTGTCAGGATATTGTAATTTTTACCTGATGGGGATCATATTATATTGGGGTCATGATTGGCCCCTTTCTGAGGGAATTATGGCCCTTTATCTGTATATCTCCCCATTGTCAACTCCTCCTTCAGTTTTCAACCGATTTTCATAAAACTTTAGGATCTCAAAGCCTGACATGGGTCATAATTTATTGGACCCTTTCATTTAGAGTTACAGCCCTTTATGCTGTAAATCTGTGTTAAATTTTCTTTCCTCAATTCCTCCTTCAGTTTTCATCTGATTTTCATAAAACTTTCAGGATATTGTTATCACCATGTGGTGTGGATCATATTGTATCGGGGTCAGGATCGAACCCTTTCTAACAGAATAACGGGCCTTTATGTGTATACCTGTCCATAGACAAATCTTGTGTCCTCAGCTCCTCGTTGGGTTTTCAATCGATTTTTATAGCACTTTTATTATATTGTTATCCTTACATGATGGGGTCATATTGTATTGGGGTCATGATTGATCCCTTTTCTGACAGAATTATGGCCCTTTATCCGTATGTTTCTCCAATGACAAATATTGTGTCTTCGACTCCTCCTTCAGTTTTCAACCGATTTTCATAAAACTTTCTGGATATTTTTAGCCTTACCTGGTGTGGGTCATATTATATTGGGGTTGTGATAGGAACTTTTATGCCAATGTTAAGGCCCTTCATCAATAAAATCTATTGTCGAGTCTTGTGTCCACAACTCCTCTTGAAGTTTTCAAGCGATTTTCATAAAACATTTAGGATATTGTTATCACCATTCAGCGTGGATCACATTTCTTCGAGGCCATGATTGGACCCTTTATATGTAAATCTGGTGTATGTATGAAACTTACCAGAAATTGTATTCAACATCTGTTTTTAAGATCTTCACTCAGCTTGCAGCCATGACACCTTTCAAAATAAATTTCCCAGTTACTGACATGTCCATATGTCGTGGGACGTTTGGCCTTTGGCCTTTTATTTAAATTACAACAGGGATTCTCTCCTGTTTATGATAAAATAATAAGGCTTCTCTCGTTTTTGTATTACACTAGGGCTAGTTTCCTATATATATTTTATAAGTCTCATCTCCATGAAATCTCTCTCCTATTCATATTTCAATAAAGCTCGTCTTCTTTTGGTATAAAAGGCTTCTCTCCCGTTTGTATTACAATAAGGCTTCTCTCTGTTTATGCTACTCTCCTGGTTGTAATATAATAAATCTTCTCTTATGTTTGTATTACAATAAGGCTGTGCGCATGTCTGTATTACAATAGGACTTCTCTCCTGTTTGTACTTTTCTATTTGCACGAGGGACCCGGAAAAGTGCTGTATTCCCTACTATTTTACTTGCTTCAAAAAAAATTCATCCCAGGCAACATAAATGTAACTGTGATTCATATACAAAATTGTTATATTCTGTCTAACCTGTTTATTGCATGCGCCACCAACGTAATCCCGGCCCAGCTAACGTTACGTTTCATTTTTATCGTTTCTAACAGCAAAATTTGAACTTTGCTTAGTAACAAATTATTTACATAAACATGAATTAATTTATATAAACTTGAAAATATATATCTTATCTTGATGTTCATTACAAATTTTGTAAATTGTTTTGTTCTTTCTACGAAATGATAGCTAAGTCTAACGTGGCCTTTAATCAGTAAATATGAGGGGTGGGGTAATTCAAGGGCAGGTAACTTACTTTACCTGACAAAACGGAAGTGTTATGATAAGGTTTCATAAACTAGAGATAATGGCAATTCGTTAGATATACGGTATGATTTATGTCGGTTACTAGAAATACCGGAATACGCTTAATTACCGGAATATACCAAAATACACCGGAATATACCAAAATACACATTTTTGTTTACCGAAATACACATTATTTTGGCCGGAATATAAATAATTTTATCTTAAATAAATAAGCATATGTCATTTAATATGTAATATGTAATTTAATATTTGCTGAATGTAATTGCTGGCAAGTGACCGACCCATACAAAGACCCAAACCAGCTTGCAATCTGCACAGTGATACCTATCTAATACCCATATGCTGGTCCTTTTATTCCCACTAAAAAGCTAATACTTCATCATCATCTTCAGTAATTGCCTCCCTCAGTACTTGAGTATTCTCGCAATGTGGAGTATTCTCGTAATGTGGTATGTGATAATGGTACTTATTTCATTTATTCTGGCAATATTTAAGTTTATTTTGATAATAGAAATGTATTTTTGGTGTATTCCTGTGTATTCCGGTATATTCCGGTAATAAGGTAGATACCGGTAATTCTAGTAACCCGATTTATGCCTTTCTGTTGAACCATTCCAGCAATACGACAACAAAACCTGAAATCGGCAGCATGATTAAGCTTCCAGCAAAAGTCCAACTCACCCAGCAGCAATGATGTATCGGCCAAGGTCATATTAATTCATTGCGATATGTAGCATTAAGAAGAGTGTGGTACATGAAGCTACTTATACAATAGGACTTATCCTAATCTTGCCGATGTAGCCTTGCTGCTAGTTGATTTAAGACTTTTGATAGACAGCTAATGGTGCTAGTTGATTTAAGACTTTTGATACGTCCGCAACTTTCTACGCCACCTGGAGTAATGTGTGAATTCTGTTGGATATTTGCGGCCAGCATAGAAAATAAGGGTGCTGATCGAAAATGTAAAAATGACCGCACTGTTTTACTTCCTATTTCAATAAAAATTATATCAGTAAAATGCTGAATAATTGTAGTTTTCGGAATGAACACGGAAAATTTTCATTTTATGAACAAAAGAGACATATGCGGGTAAAAACTTTGATCAACGCAGTAAAAAAGTCATGATTTACTATATATTCTATACATTTTGAGGGTAGTCAACTTAAACTAAAAAATGACCGCGGTATTTCTTACGCAATCTTTTCAAAAATTATATCAGGCTGTTCGCAAATTAATGCGGTTTTCGAAATGAACACGGAAAAATGGATTTGAATATAAAGAAAAATAAAATAAGAAGGAAAAGATGACTTGCCCATATCTCGTAGTGTATTTCATTACCAGCTCTATTCGCGAATATCGATTATCGATTTTTAAACAGTGGCGTGGAAAGTTATCCATGGTAAGGTCCTTATTCTCAAAGCTGTTTTCCATGTATTAAGTTGCCAAAAATGATCGATTTTGTTAAATATGATATATAAAGTTGTTTGCAGATACTTCAATTTATTGCAGGAAAAAAAAAAAAAAAAAAAAAAAAAAGCTAACAACTGCTGGGATTCGAACCCACGACCTTACCAAATATTTTTCGGGTATTTAGCTGGTTAATCGAGCGTAACATTAATTATCACTTTGTATATTAAAAGGTGTTATTGTCCGCATCCTGCAAAAACTACCGTCTGCATATACAAACACTGCAAACCTGCACACATACAAAATATACTGATTTAGCGTGAGATCTTCGCAAAGAAAATATCTAGGCATGCACAATTTTGAAAGGGAACTGTGCAAGTCTGATCAGACTGTGGAGTACCATGTACAGGCTGGTTCAGACAAGCGTAATTCGTGCGTTTATCCTATGTATGAGTATACATTTTTCATGACGCGCCTTAAATGTTTAATTTTGAGTTGTGCATGCGCTTTGGAATATACAAACCGTACATCACAGAACAGACTGTACATATGAGTCGGATCATAATCTTTGCTAATAGCACATGATATATGTCTTTATTCGGTAATAAAACGCGTATTTCCCTCCAAGGAAGTAGACAAAATTCTAGTTCCATCTTTTAAGATGGATGTAGACTTTAGACTGTACAAGATTAACCGGTTTTAAAGCAAAATTACTATTGAACGCATTGGAGGTTGTTGTGTGGGGGTTTTTTTTACTGGGGGTGGGGGAAGCCCCGTCTTGTAGCCGAATTAATCTGGCAGTCAGGTTACCCAATCCAAGAGCTAATAACTCACATTACAGAACAACTTGCTCATAAATGTTGGAACTGAATCGTCTCTGTTGACACATGATGAAACTTTTTATTCAGTTATAAGACGGGATTTCCTCCAAAGAAGAAGACAAAATTCTAGGTCCATCTTTTAAGATGGATCTTGAGCTTTTTCAGACCGTAAGAGAAATCCGGTCTTACAGCACAGTTACTGTAGGTTTCAGATGTTTGGGGTCATTCTGATTGTGTGGGGGGAAATGAACCTCCGTCTTATGGCTGAATTAATATGGTAATCAGCTTGTCAAATCTTGGATGTGGTCGGGTGGTGCAATGGCGCTGTATGTAACTTCCAGTGCCGGGGCGTCCTACTCATTTGGAACATTGTACGGCAAGGGCCTACTGTGCTTGCAGTAGGTGCGGGGGGGGGGGGGTTGTTTGGACATTTTTCTCTCTTCTATTATTTCTCTTTTCTTTCTCCCTCTCTCTGGGAGACGGCCTGATATAGACTGAAATACTGTCTCAAAGGGCCGTTAAACCCAAAACAAGTCAATCAATCAATTGTCAAACCTTAGAGCTAACAAGTCTGGTCTCAGAAGCCAAACGTTGTTTTTGCCGAACTTATATGTCGGACGAAATTAAAGCATTTCAGCGGAAAACAAACGTTGCCAAGCAGACAATTTGGTAGAAAAACGCATTTTTTCTGAAGAAAACAGTAAGATTAATGATATTACATATGTCCTGTTCATCATATCTCATTGTACTATTTATTTGAAAAATCCAGGGAGGACACTTTACGAATTTTGCGTTCATCAAGTTATTTACCTCCCCCCCCCCCACCCCCACCCCCCCAACTTTCCTCCCCTTACAAGAGCAATCTGGTCATATAAAACAGTGAGCACTGGAATATTCCCCTTGTAGAACGCCTTTAGCGTCCGCAACTTTCTACGCCACCTGGAGTAATGTGTGAATTCTGTTGGATATTTGCGGCCAGCATAGAAAATAAGGGTGCTGATCGAAAATGTAAAAATGACCGCACTGTTTTACTTCCTATTTCAATAAAAATTATATCAGTAAAATGCTGAATAATTGTAGTTTTCGGAATGAACACGGAAAATTTTCATTTTATGAACAAAAGAGACATATGCGGGTAAAAACTTTGATCAACGCAGTAAAAAAGTCATGATTTACTATATATTCTATACATTTTGAGGGTAGTCAACTTAAACTAAAAAATGACCGCGGTATTTCTTACGCAATCTTTTCAAAAATTATATCAGGCTGTTCGCAAATTAATGCGGTTTTCGAAATGAACACGGAAAAATGGATTTGAATATAAAGAAAAATAAAATAAGAAGGAAAAGATGACTTGCCCATATCTCGTAGTGTATTTCATTACCAGCTCTATTCGCGAATATCGATTATCGATTTTTAAACAGTGGCGTGGAAAGTTATCCATGGTAAGGTCCTTATTCTCAAAGCTGTTTTCCATGTATTAAGTTGCCAAAAATGATCGATTTTGTTAAATATGATATATAAAGTTGTTTGCAGATACTTCAATTTATTGCAGGAAAAAAAAAAAAAAAAAAAAAAAAAAGCTAACAACTGCTGGGATTCGAACCCACGACCTTACCAAATATTTTTCGGGTATTTAGCTGGTTAATCGAGCGTAACATTAATTATCACTTTGTATATTAAAAGGTGTTATTGTCCGCATCCTGCAAAAACTACCGTCTGCATATACAAACACTGCAAACCTGCACACATACAAAATATACTGATTTAGCGTGAGATCTTCGCAAAGAAAATATCTAGGCATGCACAATTTTGAAAGGGAACTGTGCAAGTCTGATCAGACTGTGGAGTACCATGTACAGGCTGGTTCAGACAAGCGTAATTCGTGCGTTTATCCTATGTATGAGTATACATTTTTCATGACGCGCCTTAAATGTTTAATTTTGAGTTGTGCATGCGCTTTGGAATATACAAACCGTACATCACAGAACAGACTGTACATATGAGTCGGATCATAATCTTTGCTAATAGCACATGATATATGTCTTTATTCGGTAATAAAACGCGTATTTCCCTCCAAGGAAGTAGACAAAATTCTAGTTCCATCTTTTAAGATGGATGTAGACTTTAGACTGTACAAGATTAACCGGTTTTAAAGCAAAATTACTATTGAACGCATTGGAGGTTGTTGTGTGGGGGTTTTTTTTACTGGGGGTGGGGGAAGCCCCGTCTTGTAGCCGAATTAATCTGGCAGTCAGGTTACCCAATCCAAGAGCTAATAACTCACATTACAGAACAACTTGCTCATAAATGTTGGAACTGAATCGTCTCTGTTGACACATGATGAAACTTTTTATTCAGTTATAAGACGGGATTTCCTCCAAAGAAGAAGACAAAATTCTAGGTCCATCTTTTAAGATGGATCTTGAGCTTTTTCAGACCGTAAGAGAAATCCGGTCTTACAGCACAGTTACTGTAGGTTTCAGATGTTTGGGGTCATTCTGATTGTGTGGGGGGAAATGAACCTCCGTCTTATGGCTGAATTAATATGGTAATCAGCTTGTCAAATCTTGGATGTGGTCGGGTGGTGCAATGGCGCTGTATGTAACTTCCAGTGCCGGGGCGTCCTACTCATTTGGAACATTGTACGGCAAGGGCCTACTGTGCTTGCAGTAGGTGCGGGGGGGGGGGGGGTTGTTTGGACATTTTTCTCTCTTCTATTATTTCTCTTTTCTTTCTCCCTCTCTCTGGGAGACGGCCTGATATAGACTGAAATACTGTCTCAAAGGGCCGTTAAACCCAAAACAAGTCAATCAATCAATTGTCAAACCTTAGAGCTAACAAGTCTGGTCTCAGAAGCCAAACGTTGTTTTTGCCGAACTTATATGTCGGACGAAATTAAAGCATTTCAGCGGAAAACAAACGTTGCCAAGCAGACAATTTGGTAGAAAAACGCATTTTTTCTGAAGAAAACAGTAAGATTAATGATATTACATATGTCCTGTTCATCATATCTCATTGTACTATTTATTTGAAAAATCCAGGGAGGACACTTTACGAATTTTGCGTTCATCAAGTTATTTACCTCCCCCCCCCCCCACCCCCACCCCCCCAACTTTCCTCCCCTTACAAGAGCAATCTGGTCATATAAAACAGTGAGCACTGGAATATTCCCCTTGTAGAACGCCTTTAGCGTCCGCAACTTTCTACGCCACCTGGAGTAATGTGTGAATTCTGTTGGATATTTGCGGCCAGCATAGAAAATAAGGGTGCTGATCGAAAATGTAAAAATGACCGCACTGTTTTACTTCCTATTTCAATAAAAATTATATCAGTAAAATGCTGAATAATTGTAGTTTTCGGAATGAACACGGAAAATTTTCATTTTATGAACAAAAGAGACATATGCGGGTAAAAACTTTGATCAACGCAGTAAAAAAGTCATGATTTACTATATATTCTATACATTTTGAGGGTAGTCAACTTAAACTAAAAAATGACCGCGGTATTTCTTACGCAATCTTTTCAAAAATTATATCAGGCTGTTCGCAAATTAATGCGGTTTTCGAAATGAACACGGAAAAATGGATTTGAATATAAAGAAAAATAAAATAAGAAGGAAAAGATGACTTGCCCATATCTCGTAGTGTATTTCATTACCAGCTCTATTCGCGAATATCGATTATCGATTTTTAAACAGTGGCGTGGAAAGTTATCCATGGTAAGGTCCTTATTCTCAAAGCTGTTTTCCATGTATTAAGTTGCCAAAAATGATCGATTTTGTTAAATATGATATATAAAGTTGTTTGCAGATACTTCAATTTATTGCAGGAAAAAAAAAAAAAAAAAAAAAAAAAAGCTAACAACTGCTGGGATTCGAACCCACGACCTTACCAAATATTTTTCGGGTATTTAGCTGGTTAATCGAGCGTAACATTAATTATCACTTTGTATATTAAAAGGTGTTATTGTCCGCATCCTGCAAAAACTACCGTCTGCATATACAAACACTGCAAACCTGCACACATACAAAATATACTGATTTAGCGTGAGATCTTCGCAAAGAAAATATCTAGGCATGCACAATTTTGAAAGGGAACTGTGCAAGTCTGATCAGACTGTGGAGTACCATGTACAGGCTGGTTCAGACAAGCGTAATTCGTGCGTTTATCCTATGTATGAGTATACATTTTTCATGACGCGCCTTAAATGTTTAATTTTGAGTTGTGCATGCGCTTTGGAATATACAAACCGTACATCACAGAACAGACTGTACATATGAGTCGGATCATAATCTTTGCTAATAGCACATGATATATGTCTTTATTCGGTAATAAAACGCGTATTTCCCTCCAAGGAAGTAGACAAAATTCTAGTTCCATCTTTTAAGATGGATGTAGACTTTAGACTGTACAAGATTAACCGGTTTTAAAGCAAAATTACTATTGAACGCATTGGAGGTTGTTGTGTGGGGGTTTTTTTTACTGGGGGTGGGGGAAGCCCCGTCTTGTAGCCGAATTAATCTGGCAGTCAGGTTACCCAATCCAAGAGCTAATAACTCACATTACAGAACAACTTGCTCATAAATGTTGGAACTGAATCGTCTCTGTTGACACATGATGAAACTTTTTATTCAGTTATAAGACGGGATTTCCTCCAAAGAAGAAGACAAAATTCTAGGTCCATCTTTTAAGATGGATCTTGAGCTTTTTCAGACCGTAAGAGAAATCCGGTCTTACAGCACAGTTACTGTAGGTTTCAGATGTTTGGGGTCATTCTGATTGTGTGGGGGGAAATGAACCTCCGTCTTATGGCTGAATTAATATGGTAATCAGCTTGTCAAATCTTGGATGTGGTCGGGTGGTGCAATGGCGCTGTATGTAACTTCCAGTGCCGGGGCGTCCTACTCATTTGGAACATTGTACGGCAAGGGCCTACTGTGCTTGCAGTAGGTGCGGGGGGGGGGGGTTGTTTGGACATTTTTCTCTCTTCTATTATTTCTCTTTTCTTTCTCCCTCTCTCTGGGAGACGGCCTGATATAGACTGAAATACTGTCTCAAAGGGCCGTTAAACCCAAAACAAGTCAATCAATCAATTGTCAAACCTTAGAGCTAACAAGTCTGGTCTCAGAAGCCAAACGTTGTTTTTGCCGAACTTATATGTCGGACGAAATTAAAGCATTTCAGCGGAAAACAAACGTTGCCAAGCAGACAATTTGGTAGAAAAACGCATTTTTTCTGAAGAAAACAGTAAGATTAATGATATTACATATGTCCTGTTCATCATATCTCATTGTACTATTTATTAGAAAAATCCAGGGAGGACACTTTACGAATTTTGCGTTCATCAAGTTATTTACCTCCCCCCCCCCCACCCCCACCCCCCCAACTTTCCTCCCCTTACAAGAGCAATCTGGTCATATAAAACAGTGAGCACTGGAATATTCCCCTTGTAGAACGCCTTTAGCGTCCGCAACTTTCTACGCCACCTGGAGTAATGTGTGAATTCTGTTGGATATTTGCGGCCAGCATAGAAAATAAGGGTGCTGATCGAAAATGTAAAAATGACCGCACTGTTTTACTTCCTATTTCAATAAAAATTATATCAGTAAAATGCTGAATAATTGTAGTTTTCGGAATGAACACGGAAAATTTTCATTTTATGAACAAAAGAGACATATGCGGGTAAAAACTTTGATCAACGCAGTAAAAAAGTCATGATTTACTATATATTCTATACATTTTGAGGGTAGTCAACTTAAACTAAAAAATGACCGCGGTATTTCTTACGCAATCTTTTCAAAAATTATATCAGGCTGTTCGCAAATTAATGCGGTTTTCGAAATGAACACGGAAAAATGGATTTGAATATAAAGAAAAATAAAATAAGAAGGAAAAGATGACTTGCCCATATCTCGTAGTGTATTTCATTACCAGCTCTATTCGCGAATATCGATTATCGATTTTTAAACAGTGGCGTGGAAAGTTATCCATGATCTACAGCTAATGCTGCTGCAGATATCAGGTTGCGTTGTCGTATTGCTGGAATAGTTCGATCGAAAACACTTGATGAAACTTGATCATAACAACTTCATTTTATAACGTAAAGCAAATTATCTGCCCTTGAATATCCCCACCTCCACACATTTAATTATTAAGGGGCATGTTCGACTTAGACATCATTTCGTAGAAAAGATCAAAGCAGCTTACAAGATTGGTAATGAACATCAAGATAAGATTTATATTTCTAAGTTCAGGTGAATTAATTGACGTTTCTACACACAATTCATAGCTAAACAACGTTCTGAAATTGCCATTAAAAACGATGAGAATGCAGCGCACCGTTAGCTGGACCGGGTCACGTTATCGGTCGTTAAGCTAGTGGCGCGTGGACATAAGTCAATTGTTTTATATGATATGAATCACAAATACATTAAACTCGGACAGTGTGAAATGTCTTTGAAGAAAGTAAAACAGTAAAGAGAATACAGCACTTTTCCGGGAACTTTTTTTTATCCTCCCTCATATTATAATAAGGATTGATCCAATTTATCTTGCGCTACTTCAGCTTAGGTGATATCGGGGAGGCATTGATTGTCTGTCTTTCTTTCAAGAAACTCAGCCCCTAGCCCAGCCGTCACGTATATTTCTCCGAATATTTACTGTGGTACTTTTAAAAGTGTACAAATTTAACTTCAAAGTGAGCCTTCAAAACATAGTAAACACCAAGTCCCTCTTTTATAGGCTTAGGAGGTATTCCTATTTTAGTTCCTGTAAAATTGAGCCGCGACACGACAAAACCAACAAAATGGCATATACGCCCAGCAAAGGCTCAGATCAGCCTGGGCATCCGCTCAGTCTGATCAGAGTCTTTACTGTGTGCTTAATGAGTAGCTAAAGGTCTGAGCTACTTCTTTGAGGGCAGCGAAGATTCTGATCGGACTGAGCGGATGCCCTGGCTGATCTGAGTCTTCGCTGGACGGACATGCGACTTTGTTGGTTTTGTCGTCTCGTGGCTCAATTATTGTTTCACTTGGTACTTTTATGACCCATAAAGCGATCACCTGGCACAGATCTGGCAAACGAGAAAGAAAGGAAAACAGTGGCTATTTCAGCGGCAACACGACAAAACTAACAAAGTGGCATGGGTGCCCCGCCAAGACTCAGATCAGCCTGGGCATCCGACCAGTCTGATCAGTCTTCGCGTACGCTTAAAGGCTAACTAAGACTTTAAACTATCTTCATGCGGGTAGCAAAGACTCTGATCAGACTGGGCGAATGCCCAGGCTGATCAGAGTCTTCGTGGGGTGCACATGCCACTTTGTTGGTTTTGTCGTGTCGCGGCTCATTTGTGTTCGGGATGACATTTTCTTTTTGGGGCCCAGAAATATGTAAATATGTAAACCTAACTAGGTTTAAAAAAAAAAAGATGCTTTTTTGTATAAAATTTCCTGAAAATTACTGCTTTTTTATTATTTCAACATTAAACTCTTATGAAAGTTATTTTTATTTTGACATTACACTCTTATGGCAAAAACAACAACACAATAACCAAGCCCTCCTGCACTGATCTATCTATTTAACGAAATCCCAATTAAACCAGCATACATGCGCTTTTGAGTTCGGGACTCTGAACCCAGTAAACGTGTATGACCAGCCAAGTTTCGTTTCATTGTTTTCGCACTTATACAAAAGCTGTTACCTTGGAAACTGGAACCTATGTAGCTGCCTTTAAAAGCAGAGAAAAGTATTGCTCTCTCCCGCAAACTGCTTGACTAGTCGTAAAACTAGTAACATCATATGCGCTTTACAGATATTTGATTAAAGGTAAGCTACCTTCCGATTTTCCTATGTATATGATTGGTTCTATTCATTCATAGAAATATAAAAGTTCACCAACTTTCTTTAATGAAGAATGAATAAAAGTTCACGAAATTGGTGAACTTTGATTTATCTTTTATTAAAAAAAATTCTAGACAAGATCCGAAAAAGAAAACTGCCCTGTTAATCTGATTTTGGTAAACTCCAATTAGGCTAAGGGTCACTACTATTTAGATAATAGCAATGACAATAATTACGATTATTATCATAATTTAAAAAAAAAGGAAACTTAAGCAAAAAAGGGGGTATATACTGTATTGTCAGTACTCGTAATTACTTGTTGAGCTATTAATTGTTTTCTGAATGGGCGCTCAACGGATTTGTAATTTTTTTATAAGTCGTTGTAAAAAAATCAGCAATCGCAACTTTTATCATTGTTTGCCTTAAGACGTAGCAACAGAATCAACAGTGGGAACTGCATTAAATTGTATAGGAAAGACACGTTTCATACGATATTTTAAAAACATCAATTAACAACATTTTATGCATACAGAGATTCTATAATTCAGTCCTTCTTCAGTGTTTTGACTGTTTTTTTTTTCTCCATTTCATGTTAATATTAAATTGAGGGATTTTTTAAATTGTAAACATAACACCTCAAATAGCATACATATATAGTAAAATGCACTAAAAATGCAGGGGGGGGGGGGGGGGGGGAGGGGGGGGGGGTTCTCTCTTTTATTCTGTTCTGTTTCAATTTTCGTAACGACGTTCTCCTTCGCGAGATCATTTTTAAATACAAAGTTACATATTTTATGCAAACGGATTCGAAATCTGCAATAATTATTCTGTCTTCAAGTTTGATATGTATTTTAATGGGTAAAAACGTTGAAAAAATGGGGCAATTTACTTAAATTTGTAATTTATTTAATGTCTTTTTTGTGCGAAAAACCCGCAGTTCACCGGTATATCTACTTACTAACAAAAATGAATGGTTTTGTTGCTCTTGGTGGATCAGCAGCGCAACAAGAAGGTTACCAAAAATTTTCCCACTGCATCAGATGATTCGACTAACGTTTGTCTGGTAGGGTCGAGTCGGGTAACTTCGGACAGCGGGTAAAGTCGGACATACCACTGCGAACAGTGAAAATACAGATGAGACGGTCATAATAATGAGCCGTCTCATCAGGATTTTCACTGTTTGCCCATTTAATTTTATTTTGAATTCCAAACAACTGACATGTAAAGGAAAGAAAGTCACTGTCCGAATTTGAATTTACCTGCTGTCCGAACTTACCGGACTTGACCCTAATGACGTAGTAGGATGGTGTTTAATAATATTCTTTTTTCGCAACCGCTCGACTCGAAATCATTTGAATGATAAATAGGAATTACACAAATTTTCCGTCGAGTGTCTATGGTTTTATATCATTTTCAAAAACGACTTTTTTTGCAATTCTTCAACAGTAACACAGTGATGCACAAATGTTTGAAAGAGCCTTATTACATTCTTTTCAAAGACTTAACCCGTTTGAAAATTGCGATGTTAGGCCTACAGAGAATGTAGAATTTCACAAAGACAGGACTGCGAAGGCTTGAGTGCCCCCTAAGACATCGGGTGGAGGACCTACAACTTAACAGGGGAAATAACATCACGCCGATGGAACAACTTCTTGTTACGCACTTGGTAACGGGTTGTTTCCAAAGGCTCTCTTTCGATTTAACTTTCCGGGTGTTTTCTGCTTCGCGTTGAATTTTCTGTAATGCCTCCCATGTTTCCGTTTGTCTATCCACTTTTCCTCATTTAGTTAGCATTCTTGCCAATAGAAATGGTTTTCCGTAAGACAAGAAGTAAGCCCTTGCCATCCCCAGTCTAACAGACTATGTTAAACGAAGCAGACTGCTAATTCCTTTAAGCAATGCCCTGTATTGTTTTATATCAAATACTATCTTCATGTAAGTCATTACCAAGATGATTAATCACGTGGTTATTAAGTCACCGGAAATACCGGGATTTCCAGATCTGTAACATGGCGGAATGCGACAGTAAGTGTGGCTCGTAGAGGGATGCTCGTTGCCTACCGAGACCTGCCCATCATCTCTTTTCTTTCAATTTTTTGGGGTTTAGCGACACTGAAGAAGTTAAATACAGAAACGCGCGTCTGTCAAACTAAAATTGGTATGGATACGTTTATATCAGAACCACTGGGCTGATATCACTGCTGGTGGACAATTTGTCCCCGAGGATATCATCAACCCAGTTAGTCAGTGTTTCAGTGTTGATTCTGGTTCTCTAGCATTGGGATCGCTACTTAAATACTGATTTAAAGTAACCTTATTCCATTTTATATATACTGAAAGGATTTAAAAACTTCCACCCATTAATTTTGAATATCTCAAAAATGAATGCAGCTACGTCCACCACAATTTTACAGCATATATATTCTCTTATACCTGATTATATCAATATACCGAATCTGAAATCGTTTAACCGAATCGGTCAGGAACAAGCACGTGCTCCTCGTGTTCTTAGTACCGTTTACATAAGGATGAATAGCTTCATGTATACAGTTTTCTTATGAAACATTTCTCTTACAATATCAAATTGAATTTTAAAAGTTTGAACTCGGTCAGTGGCTTTATTTAGCCTACCGCGCCTAAATATCGCACACAGATGCTTTTGGGCCAGGTAAATGCTGAAATTTCAAAAAGTGTTAAAGGAAACTCAAAAGACCGTCAGAAAAGCACCTAACCGAGATGAAAAAACAAGAGGTCTAACGTTAACTAACGTCGACGCCGTCTCCGTAATAGGCTTTGCGCGACAGCATCATCCGCAGTGATACTTGCAAATCAACGTGGATGACGTCACAATGTTAAGACAGTAAGAAATGGTCGAAAAGAGTGTTGCATAAGATAACGCCGGCATCGCCTTATGCATTTCAGTGACGTAACGCTCTTTTACTGACGTCATGATACAAATAAACTGCGTAATCTTTAAATTTGATAGATTTCAAGCATTTTGTCGTTAAATATTCAACACTGTCATGAGTGATCAGATCAGCAGCCAGCAATAAAAAGTGGAAGTTTTTAAATCCTTTCAGTATATATCTGGAAAAAATTCTAAATTTATCTAAAACTAAGACAAAGTTGTCATAGCGACAAGACCCTTAGCTGAGTTAGGCTTCAATATTTTTTTTATTTGTTTTGGCTTTTTGCGGGTTCCTGCTGCATCGGAAATCTATTTCCTGAAGCCCTTGTCTGTCGCTTTTCCCGAGACACAGGGGTTGAGGTGGCTCGATGGGGGACGCCTGCGCTCGCGGGTTACGACGTAGGCGTCTCTTACCTGATGTCTGCAGCTAATGTGTCCCGCGGAATGCGATAGTAAGTGTGGCCCGGAGAGGGATGCTCGTTGCCTGCCGAGACCTGCCCATCATCTCTTTTCTTTAAAACTTTTGGGGTTTAGCGACACTGAAGAAATTAAATACAGAAACGCGCGTCTGCCGCACTAAAATTGGTATGGATACGTTTATATTCAAAACAAATTCTTTATTTCTGAATGCATTCTTGTAGAATTAGTGGAGAATGCGTACTTGTAAGTACTTTGAACAGGCCCCGAGGTTATAAAACTTTTTTCATGCTCAACTCAGCTGAGCATGAATAAATAGCACCGACAAGTACAGTTGTTTTCTTGCTCAGTTGAGCTGAGTATCAAATTTTCTCTGCTTATATGAAAATGCCAACATTAGTTGGCATTTTCATATTTATCAGCTGAGAAAGTTTCATGCTTAGCTGAGTTGAACATGAAAAAAGTTTTATAACCTCGGGCCTGGTAACCTGTCTTGACTGAGAATTTACAAGTTTAAATTCCTCCCCCCTCAGCTACCCCACCCCAAAGTTGCGGAGCAAAAACAACATTCACGGAAATCTAGAAGACAAGAACCTACTTTCTACTTTCGGTTTCAAATAATCGGACACGATTTAATAATAAATAAAAGGTTTTAGTTTTGCGAATATCGTCCGAAAGTTATGACTACACAAACTCTGCGCATCATTTCAAATGGTACCCTCAGAAGCGTAGTGGCAGTCGCACTACCGCAATAGTAATTAGTCTTTAGTAGCGAAGCGCAACTAGAAATGTATCAGATGACATCACATTTAGCAGAGCAGCAGAACTATCGCTATTTCAGAAGAGTTCAAGACACCTATCTTCATTAGTGCAGCGGAACTCGCGGTACTTTAGAAGGAGACTTTTGTATGAGGACAGAGATAAAAAGTAGTAGAGCAGAGGAAAATGCGCCACCTCAGAGTACATCCGGATCCGGTTTTAGCTGCGCAGCGGTACCAACACTAGTTCAGAAGTTCATCACTCTTAATTAGTGCAGCTGACATAGCGCTGTTTCAAAAGACATTAGAGCCACGACACGAGAACACCAACAAAGTGGTTGTGCACACTGCGCCGACTCAGATCGACCTGGACATCCGCTTAGTCTGATCAGGCTCTTCCCTAAGAGCGTAATGGGTAGCTAATGGTCTTAGCGGATGCCCAGGCTGATCTGAGTTTGCGCTGAGCGCCCAACCACTTTGTTGGTTTTCTCACGTCGCGGCTCATTCTTTGAAGCGCATCGGAACTAGCGCTACATGTAGTTCGGAAGTCACTATAATAAACGAAGCTATACCAAATTAATTAAGAGCAACAAATGAATGTTTCTATATTGAATTTCTTTCTCTATACATACAGTGACAATTAATTCCAAGGTTTTGAAAGAAAACTACATGTATAGTGGGAACGTCTCAGTAGGCAATGACCGTTCACAAACTATATACATTTCGCGAGGCACAGCAGCTGCGGACATCAAGAAGAAGACGCCTACGTATTAGGGGAGAGTCGGGTAACTTCGGACACCGGGTAAATTCGGACAGTGACATTGTTACCGTTTACATGTCAGTTGTTTGGAACTAAAACAAAAATAAATTGCCAAATAGTGAAAATCCTGATGAGACGGCTCCTTATGAGCCGTCTCATCTGGATTGTCATTGTTTGCAATGGTATGTCCGAATTTACCCACTGTCCGAACTTACCCGACTCTACCCTAGCCGATGCGTCTCGAAGAAAGTGAAATATGAGTGCATTAAGGTGGTGATAATCACTGATTTGGGTCAAAGACAAAAATCTGCATAAAATACTCAAAATAACACTGATCTTTCCAAAACTTAGCAGATGCCTTCTTTATGTTGTTTCTCATAATTTAGAATCCCAAAATGCAGCATTTGTTAATGTTAAAAAGTGTTTTTATAAGAGAAGATCAAAGGGTAATTTTCTGCGAATAAATCTTAAGAACTAATATCATTATTGAAATTATACTTAGTGCTTAGAGTACCTTGTTGCATAATGGAGAGCGTCCTAGAAATTATTTTTTCAAACTCTTTCACACATTATCAGGCTGAGCAGATGAAAAAAGATGCAGTCTGTGTCCAAATGTTTTTGTCAAAACACATAGGTGAGACAGGTGATACTATTTTAACAAGGTTGAACAATTTCATCTACACACCACTGACCATGTCAGTAATGCATTATTTATATTGTAGGTGTTAACACAGGTATGCTTGCCTACCCTATATTTAATAAATGCATCCAGTGTACATTTACTTTGTACATGGTTGAACATTTGAGAAAAAGCTACCGTTTTCATCTTGTCTATATTACAATTTGAGAAAGAGTTGGAATAAATAATTGTTAGGACGCTCTTCATTATGCAATAATGCACCTTCAGCACTACGTAAATTTTCAATAACAATATTATTTTTTCAGATTTATTCGCAGAACATTACCCTTTGATCTTTTTTTATAAAAACACCTTTTTAAGCAGCATGTACGTCTATTTTGTATTCTAAACTGTCAAGAACAACAAAAATAAGAAGTCTGCTAACTTTCAGGGAGATACATTACTTTTTTTTATGGTTTTATGCAGATTTTTACATTTAACATAAATCACCACCTTAAAGGGCGATGACTTCATTTATGCCGCTAGTTACACTGTGCTACCGAAGAATGGTATCTTCCTAGGCAGCCCTGGTTCTGCTGCGATGTATTGCTGCGTTATCGCTTGTCTTCTGAAATTTTGTCTTTTGAAGTTGCTATAGTTCCGTTGTGCATACCAGATCCGTCATTCACTTTTACATGTATTTTTCACATGAAAGAATAATAACCAGCTTGGCAAAACCATGGTTTTGCTGAGTCATGTAGATTTTGCGCACGTGAGCTCGATTTAAACCGAGATTTTATCGGCAGATTAGCGAAGTCGCTGTCGCAGTTTAAATCGCCAAGAAATAAATCGTTGACGTGAAATTGGGCCTGAGGCCGCGTTCACACGAGCAAAGTTACTATGTCACAGAAACTTTGACAAAGAAAGTATGCCAAACATTTTGCGTTTACATGGAGCAAATTATTTGTTAAAGAAAACGTGTCATAGAAGCTTTGTCAAATAAACTTTGGCAATGAAATATTTGCTGCAGTGTTCACAGGACTAAATATTATTCGTCAAAGTTACCTGGACATATGAACTTTATCCGTGTAAACGGCCAACATTGTCACAGTTCCTTTGTTACATAAAATTTGTTCAAAATTGTTGAACAGTGCAGCAATGAAACAAAACGTTTGTCACATTTTCCACGCTTATAGCAAAGTTCATTGTTACATAATCTTTGGCAAAGTTCTCCGTTTACACGGACAAATTTAATTTATCGAAGTAACTTTACCATATATATTTGTCAAAGAAACATTGTCATATTTTGGCATTCACATGAGCACATTTTTCTGTGGCATACCGTCTTTGTCACAGAAACTTTGCACGTGTAAACGCAGCTTAAGAGACAAATTAAGGGAGAACAAAATTAAAAATATAAACATTCAAAAAGACTTTATTAGTAGAGTAAAGGATCAGTCGGCGGCGGTACTGTTGTTGTGGTTCCTCTCTGTTATTTGTTCTTCTTGCCCAGCCTCTCCGGGTGCTCCGTTACGATAATTGAAATAAAAATTCCTATCCATTGACCATTTGATTGTCTGTTCTTCAAAAGAACAGCCAATCAAATGGTCAATTGACAGACTTCGGACGCCGGTAGGTGCAGCCATGGATACGTTCTGATGAGTCTCTCCGGGTGCTCCGTTACGACTAACTGCAATAAGAAGAATAGCCAATCAAATGGTTAATGGGCAGACTTCGGACCCCGGCAGGTGCGGTCATGGAAACGTTCTGCTGAGCCTCTCCGCGTGCTCCGTTACGACTAACTGAAATAAGAAGAACAGCCAATCAAATTGTTAATGGACAGGCTTCGGACGCCGGCAAGTGCGGCGATTGAAATGCCCCGCTGAGCCTCACCGGTTGATACTTTACTTAAGAATTGAAATTTTATTTTTCAGCGTTCATCGTGTGATGAAGCCAATGGGCGAAGCTAAAATTCCATGAAGCGCAAAGCGCTTCTTGTAGAATTTTAGCGACGACCACTGGCTTCCTCACACAATGAACGCTGAAAATCAAATTTTTATTCTTATATTTACACTTTACTTTTAGACCCTTCCTGTGGTGTTTTCGTTGTAATTTAATGTAGACTATGCAAGATATGCGTCGAAGAAAATGTAGTAACGACGTATTCAGCCATTACGTTGAACAGCCGTCGCCATAACGTGACGTCAATCGAACGTTACGCGGACCAATCAAGACGTTTGTTTACCTCAGACGTCGCTTGATGACAACGTGACATGATCGATTGTCGTTCATCGGTATATGAAGCCAGTTGCTCTATTAGGTTTACCTATGAGTGTAAATATGGTTAATTGAAATAAGAAGAAAAAGAAAAGCTAAAAAATGTTTAATGGACAGAATTCGGACGCCGGGAGGTTCAGCGCTGGGCCTCTCCGCATGCTCCGTTACGACTAGGCTAATTGAAATGAGAAGAATAGGCAAATGGTCAATAGAGGTTATGTAACTGCAACTGAGAGAGCCTGAGGTATTAATGGTAGATATTTTGCAAAGTCTTCGACCAGTCATCTATTTACAACAGCCAACGAGGAGTCTGTACCATATGATTATCTTTCATTTTACATTAAATGGTGAAGGAGCCCCGGTAGATAGTGGATTAAGCGCTGGCCTACTGGTCTAGCGGTACCCTGCATGATACAACGCTGAAGACAGCACTAATTAACGTTGATTCAATGTTGTTTCGATACTGTGTGCCTACTGGATATGCCCTCACGAGTCTTGAACGTAAGGATACGTATCCTTACGTTCAAGACTCGTGTAAAAATAGATGTCTATGTTTTTCGAATGACGTGTGTTAAGTTAAGGGCGAGGGTAGGGATCCTGTAAAACCATTCTCGCCAACAATAAATGAGCCGCGACACGAGAAAACCAACAAAGTGGTTGTGCGCCCAGCGCAGACTTAGATCAGCCTGGACATTCGCCAAGTCTGAACAGAGTCTTCGCTAAGCGCTTAAAAGGTAGTGAAGGGTCTAAGCTAGTCCCATGCGGACAGCGAAGACTCTTATCAGACTGGGCGGATGCCTTGGCTGATCAGAGTCTGCGCTGGGCGCACAACCACTTTGTTGGTTTTGTCAAATGATCTATGAAAATACCGAGGGTATGGAAAGTGCCAACTGTTGACGACAATAATGACCCCCGCCCCCCCTCCCGATAACCGGTAATGTGTAATGGATTGTTCCAAGGCGGCACTGTATTACTCGTTCTTGTTGTCCACAGTAAATTTGAGCAGCGACACAAGAAACTAACAATGTGATTGTGCGCCCAATGCAGATTCAGATTAGCCTGGGCATCTGCCTAATCTGATCAGAGTCTTGGCTAAGCGTTTAAAGGGTAGCTAAGGGTCTAAGCTACCTCTATGCGGACAGGGAAGACTCTGATCAGACTTGGCGGATGCCCAGGCGGATCTGAGTCTGCGCTGGGCGCACAACCACTTTGTTGGTTTTCTCGCGTCGCGGCTCAATTTGATACTTTACTTCAAAAGTTATAGGAGTTGCAGTTATTAAGTTTAGCTGGCTATTGGTATTTTGCGGAACAGAAGGGAACAAAGAAATCCTACGGAATAAATCGCAATGATAATTTATAAGATTGACAAGGGAGGTTATCAATGCGCTTTATTCATGCTGTAAAAATATATATGCAAATTTAGCAACCAATCTTATTAATTTTCAATTAATGACTGCGTGGCTCCAATACCACGGCGGGTAGCCATAACTTGGCCTAGGCGACCAAATCATCCAAAACGGGGCCTACGTGATCAGGCTCAGGTGCCTATGTTGACTTTTGTTCACACAAGAGATGATGGACTCCTCGATCTTGAGAAATATTCCTGAGAAAACAGAATGAGTCTACAATACCAAGTTTAGTGCCCAGAAATTGGGGGTTTGAGACATGACAACCTTTTCTAAGCTCATACTAGATACCATGTGGCTACTGGGCACAAAATTTGAGCAATTTCATTAGTGAATTTTAATCTAATTTCACCATTGGAAGAGAAAGAATTGGTATGTGTCTGCATCACAATTTTATACTCTTCGGAAAAACGTTGTTAGTACAATTGGTTTTCTGGTTTAGCTGGTTATTGGTATTTTGCGGGAACAGAACGAAACACGGAAATTCTACGGAAAAATCGCAATGATACTTTATAAGTAAGTTATCAAAGCGCTTTATTCCGTAAAATAATATGCAAATTTAGCATCGAATTTTATTGTAATAACTAATGAGTACCAGGAGGGTGGGCAGGTACGGTGGAGGAGTAGGCTAGTAGCTGTTCCGTTCCACAGAATACCAATGGCCGTTTATCTGAGGTAGCTGAATGACCACCTGTCAGGGAAAGAGATATTTGTTCGGTTTACCAAACCATGAGCCAGAGTGTCTTTCGAGAACTCCTGTCAATTTATGTACATTTTCTGACGTTTTTAGGGCGAAACAAGGTCAGTTCCTGCTACTCATTGCGTCTCGTTTTACTTCGTACAGCAAATGCAAACAAATAATAATAATACAATATACACGCTATGCATTTAATTAGTTTTGTTTATATCCGACAGAAAATAAATTTGGTTTCATAGTGCTAATTTCATGGTGTTTCTGCGTTTGATTGGTATTAACGGCCTTTCTGCCTCCAACCGCACCGAATAATTGCACTAATAATTGCATTGATCTATAACTGATACATGTACTAAAAGTACAATGGTCGGTCAAGCAGTGATTAGTCATTATGAAACATAGATGACATACTATACTGGTGCCGTTACTGTACCTAGCTTAGTGATTAAATGAACTTATTCTAAAAATCTTACCTTCAGTGTGGATATTTCTGTGAGTCCTCAGATTTGTTTTATCTCAGTTTTTAAATTCGATTTCTATGTTTCTGAGATATTACACTAATGACCTAGGAATCTTCGACGCAAATCGAACAGCAGAACCAAGAATGAGGATTGGTCGCAACCGCAAACCGGTTAAGCCTCCCCCCCCCCCCCCCCCCACCTCACCCCCAACCCCAGTAATTTCTTTATTGGCCGTCCCAAGGCGGCACTTCTATTTTGGTACTTCTTGGTTGTTTTTATGTGTTGTTTGTTGCTATGTCTATTATTGCTATATTGTTTGTGTTGTTAAGGCCAACCCGGTGACCACCAACATGGGAAATGGCTGTTCACATGGCTGCCGCTGATGACGTCTTTGGTGTTGTCTTTTTCCCACATGTTGTGTTGGGTGGGATCTTCACGGACTATTCAACTGAAGTCCATGCAGATTACATCACCATTTTAGTTCCACTATTTCCCGATTGAAATTTTGTGGTAGAGTATTTGCCCAAAGTGTGAATCTGCGATAAAAGTGTTGCCAGAAATGGGAAGATGTGGACTGGAAACTGATGCATAAATCAATGAGTATGAACTATTCAAAGAGAAATAACAAGCTGATTCATTACAATTGTGAAAGGTATCATAACAAACAAAACAAGTTACACTGAGCGATCATAACAGGCACGCAAGATTGATACACCATTGATCCTGCGGTGATTCAGTGTTAAACGTCAAGGTGAACCAGCGCTGATTCACTGTTGTTTCAACCTTGACCAACCTTGTAAGAGCACTGAGATGCCGCAATTTAGTATTAATATCTCATGACATGCAGTTGCTATTTGTGAACTGACTGTATTAAAGGTGTGAATTGAATGCTATATTAATCGCAGGTTTCCTCATTATTCGCTACAGGAATAATATCGCTGATTGCTCTCTTGTTGTCACAGTCTGGGGAAAACGTTTTCGTCCTTTGTGCAAATGAATATTTCCAGTTAAATGTATATTTTTTTTTCAGAAGAATATGTTTGGATATATGCTGGGTGTACAATTAAAAGATGTAACCAGTTGCATTTGAAGCTTTGAAATTGCTGGCCTATTAGCCTATTCACTGGTTAAAGAAGATGGAAGTCAAAAGCAATGGTGCAAATCGCTTCATATTAATACAAAAACCGAAGTAGACTTTTTTTTGCGAAAGGGTAAAAGGGTATACGTTGCAAACTACAGGAACTAAAAAAAGCATTGGATAACGACACAAAATGCTACTGGTGTTTTGGTTGTTATTTCTTCTCATTTACATGTACTTTATTTAAGAAATAGACCAGCTCTAGCAGTGAACTGTCGAGTAAATTATTCACTGTTTGGTGGTCAGTAGTAAAGCAGATGATATCATCAGCGCGGAGTGATATATCTACTTACAACTTGTCACCAAACAGTGAATTATTCCTCAACTCACTGCTCTAGCAGTGAACTGTTGAGAAAATTATTCACTGTTTGGTGGTCAGTAGTAAAGCAGATGATATCATCAGCGCGGAGTGATATATCTACTTACAACTTATCACCAAACAGTGAATTATTACACAACTATTCAATGCTAGAGCTGAACTGTTTCGATTCTAACATTCAAAAAAGCTGAAAAAGTTTTCTTTACATTCAAATTCTGCCAACCTTCTTGCCAGCGCATTCATGCTCCTGCTAATATTCTTAACTGTATCTAAAATAAATGTACGTTTATGGCGGTTTTTGAAAGAAAAAGAGATGTTATCGTCTAACGTCTCAAAACGTTACAAAATTACGTAAGTAATTGCCAGTATCGTCAGCAATTAGACTCATGCTCTCCGAAACAGTAAATTGTTGCAGACTTAAAGGCGCACTGTGTTAGATATAAAATATCGATAGAAAATAACTAATTCATTAGATACATGTACATTGCAGCTTCTATACATTGTATATACTGGCTTTGTACTGCAACCATGTTGCTTTATTTCTTTACTTTGCAGGCGCACTATGGATTTACAGGATGATGTGAGCTATCCGTTGTTATCATCAAATCTCACGTTCAACGAGAGTACAACATCCGGGGACAGCGAACCAAATGAACAAAATCCTGTACTAAATGCAGCTGTAATTACTATGTCTGTTATTTCACTGACCTGTAACATAAGTGCTTTATGGATAATTGTCAGGTGCCGGAGATTAGCCTTTCAAATAAAATATCTATCCAGCAACTTCTTGTTGTGTTACATTGGAATTGAATGCTCAATGTCATTGCACAGTGTCGCACTGTTGGTCATGGATAAAATGTACTACCGTCTCATATTTGATTCTAGGTTATTCTGTGCCTGTGCGCTCGCAACTATCTCATGGTGTTCTGTCTGTGCGGTAACATATGAACGTTTGTTTGTTCTAACAATGCCATTTAACTACTCCAAGTATACAACGAAAACCACGCTCATCATCTCAATAACCATATGCTGGTGTTTAAATGTCTTAGTTCCAAGTGCTGTGTTTTTCATAAACGGCATAAAAATCTGTGGCCATTATAATTTCATATCATCTTGTGACATTTACGCAGTCTTCAGACCTCTAAAACTCATCATGCTTGGCCTGCTGTCATTGTATGCTGTCTTGATCATCATAGCCTATCTTAAAATATTATCAATTATATTTCATCACCAGAAAAATACGCCTCCTCAAGACATCGATTCTATAGCTAAAAACAGAAAGAAGCATTTCAAGTCTACACTTACCGTAGCAACGGTGATATTAGCCTTCGTGATACTGAATTCACCGGCATATTTTCATCTTGTGGTATTCGAATTTAAACCAGAACTGAAGAACCAAAAATGGAGAATTATTTTCTCAAGTCTGGACTACTTTGGTCATGAATTGAATATCTACGTAAGTTTGTACCAGTTCATTTGGAAATTTAAAGAGTGCAAGATGCATCTTCTTTTAATATTGTCTAAATTCAACAAAGACTTCATTGAGAGATCTAACAGTCTACGAATACAAGTATTCAACATTGTGACAAAAGAAAGTAGCACTTCAAAACAAAATATTCCATCAGTTTAAACACAATTTACAAGAAGAAACAATATCTACTTCGACTTAACCCTTCTCATGGTACGAAAGTAGTTCACCTGAACCTCAAAAGGAGGTACCCTTACCTAAGAAGCCATAAATTCTACAAACTTTCACCAATTTTGATGATAATTTCACCCACTTACGCAATTACGATGAAATTAGGCTTAAACTTTAAAACAGGAAACAGAGCTCTAGATAAGAGGGGTATTTGATGATAATTGAAGGATAATTTTTCTTATTTCTCATTAAAACCATTTGTTGTGACCTCTCATCTGAACCGTCCCGACGAGACGGTTCAGATGAGGGGTCACAACATATGTCTTATGCAGAAATAACAAACATTATCCTTAATTATCACCAAATACTCCCTCTTATCTAGAGCCCTGAGGAAAGTCCCTTTAAGTGATAATATGTGAAAGTCCCTTTGGGAGTTATCTCTGGATACAGGATGCGTGTAATTTTACACAGTTTTAAACAGGAACATTTTTTTTCTCTTTTTTTTTCAAAATAAATGGAATATTAATTTACAGACTTGGGCAAGTCTAACGACGAGGAGCAAGCCGCTATGGTCCAGAAGTCACACTGTCACGTGACGTCCAAATATGGTGGTCATGTGATTAACCGGCACTCATTTGGGACTCTTCAAGAAAAAAATCAAGATGTACGCGGGTTACACAGTACATTTTATCGTCATAAGTCTTATGTCCGCAGCCGCGGTAATTCTAGCTTCAACGGCGTATATGATGAAATTGTTTTAGTTCTCTAAAGGTTTCCTAATTTCGAAGCTTTGTCTCTTTGTATTCAGTAGTTCACAGTGTATAAACATTAGGTCATACAATATAACAGGCCCTATGTATTTTGTCCGAATATTGCGAAAAATTGGGCACTCACATATAAAATGATATTCGTCATCATTTTGCCTTGTCTCACAACAGATAACGCAATCTTTCTGCCCGACCGATCCTACCATATCTTTCTGTCTGTAGCCTCAGAGTGTGATTGGATAGGCGCAAAAGCCGGCGTCTCAAGGTTTCTCAATATTCCTCATGGAAAAAGTCAGCTCTTGTATGTAAGTAATAGTATACATGAGAATAGATGTACATGTATTATGTTGTTTTATATTTTACGTCCACGGTAAACAGCTATGGTTATGTCGGGACGGTCAGTTACCCTAACCACACTATTCCTGGACCTCCTAAGCGGTCAACCAGTACTAAGTGCATTCACTTTCGCCAGTAAATTTTTTAATTCTTCTTCTTCTTGTTGTTATTGTTGTTTTAGCAAGTACCGTACAGTGGAATACTTACATGTTTCTAAGTTTTGGCGATGGTAAGGCGCGCTGAAATATGAGTCTGCCAATATATCTGACTTTCAACACATTTACATACCCACAGCATAACAGAGTACTTGATAAGCATAGGCGATATTTTCCATGCCGCTCAACTGAACTATACAATAAGGCATCCCATCAGCATTGCCTCCGTGAGGCGATTCTCAGATACAAAGCTTCAAGTTCTTTAAGGTGTAACCATGCCATATATGGTGAATCCCTCCCCTTTAGGAGAAGCAACTCAGCCATTTTCATTTTAAACTTCCTTCAAAATGAAGATCAATTTTTTCAAGAAGGAATTTGCTCCCTAATGATCCTCCAATTCTTTCCTTTAACAGTAGACCCCATCTTGGAATTTTGAGCTTTCCCATCTGGCTCACAACGTTTAATCAACATTTCATCAACGTTGTTTCAACGTCATGACGTTGAACCAACGTTGATTCAATGTTGATTCCACACTGTGTGCCTGCTGGGCTGTCATCTAGGGAAGCGAAAGGTGAAATCACAAAAGCTTTATCCCTTTGTGAAAACGGTAGAAAATTAAAAGGAACTGTACCCAGCCACCTTAACCCATTGCATTCTGGGTATTTTTGTCGTCTGCTGAAATTGTCGTCTGCATAAAAAATCAAGAATATTTCGACAATATTGGTCTAACTAACTCTTGTAGAAATGATGTCTAGGCAGCAAACAGTTTGGATCTGAGATCAGGCCCCACGTTTGTCATGGGGGCCTGATCTGGATCCAAACTGTTTGCCCAGATACAAGGGGTATCCCGAATGGAATGGGTTACGGTATTACGACCTCTGTTAAATGTTGTTTTCTATAGTGTTTGTCCAGAGTTTGCTGACTGTTAAACAACTTCCCACACTCATGGCATTTAAATGATTCCTCCGTATGTTTTAGGTTATGTCGGCACAGGCAGGTCCTGTACTGAAACGCTTTATTACAAATCAAACAAACATGCCGTTTTTCCGGTGCTACACTGTGCGTTTCTTTATTATCCAGTAACTTACTCTTGGCTTCAAATGTAAAACCACATATTTCACACTGATTGATAAAGTCATTTGCCTTCCTCCTCATGTGCCGTTTCAGGTCCGTCATGACCGCAAAAAGCGCTCCACAGTCGGAACAAGCAAATTCTTTGGTCTTAAATGCAGTGATCTTGCATACGAATCTGTTTTTCTCGGCACACTGGTGTTAAGGTAACCTCCTTGCTCAAATATAAATGTCGATTGACTACAAATAAGGCTTGATTTTTCAAAACAACAGCTGGAGGTGCCTGCAATGGTGCGGAGGTGCCTGTGATGTAAGCAAATATAGTGAAAATCTGAACAGTTATTGCAGCTGGAAATATTGACATCTTCTGATTCTTCTCTAAACCACTGCCTGGAAAGAATCATTCATTCAACGTCCCATTAAGCTATCATAATGCGTATATCATGAAATTCCATGTTAAAATTTCCAAAACACCATCTCGAAGAGTTATTGCCCAATTTGTTTCCGCTTCTGTTAGTCAAACATTGTCGAATTTCACATAGTTGCTGAAAATTAACTGCCTAATATAGTGTTAGAATCGTTATGAAATGTGCGCTTAAATAAGAGTCAACATTTTGTGACTGGTGATGACTGTGATCGGGAGGCGCTGGCTGTGAGTCATTCCAACTTGTCAGAAATTGTTGAGGTCACACGTCATGCAAGCTATACGTATGGTGTGTCAAATTGTCAAAATTGCCGATACCCGTCAACAGGCATACACGTACAGGTATCTATAGTGTTGATCCTTTTGGTACCTCATATGTGTCGCTCGCACGTGTCGTATGACGCTCGCTGTATGTGTTAACTTTGTGGTAACTGGAGTGATAGGTACTACAAGTGATTCAGTCTGGGTAGTTTTAAATTGTTGGCGCTAGAATCCAAATAAATCCGTAAGGCCTGCAGATTACATCATCGGCAGGTGACATGTTCTCAATATTACACCGTTTAGTATATTGAAGTGATCGGAATCTTACTGTAAATAACGTGTAATTCAAAGTCTCCGAATAGCCACTGCATCAAATTTGGTAACAAAAGAGCACTTTTACTACACAAAAGTCATCTTCTGAAACAATGTTTTTGCAAAGGTATCGAGTAGCTAGCATGGCGTGTGACCTCGACAATTTCTAACGATTTGGAATGGCTAACAGGCAGTCATCACCATTCACAAAAACGCTGCCTCTTATTTAAGAGCATTTTATAACTATTCTAACACTGAATTAGGCAGTAAATTTTCAACAGCTACGTACAACTCGTCTATGTTTGATTAACAGATATGGAAACAATTGTTTCCATATCTGTTAGTCAAACATAGACGTACAACTCGTCTATGTTTGACTAACAGATATGGAAACAAAACGGACAATGACTCTTTTAGATGATCTGCTTTGGATTTTGGATTTCTGTTGTGAAGCATCAATGATACGTGTTCTTATGTCCGCTTGTCTGTAGTCTTCAGGCAATAAGGTCACCTGTACAACTGCCCACTTTGCTTTCTGGTTTGTTTTGTAATTTAAAATATAAAATAGGTAAAACAGAAGTTTTCATTTAGGGTAGGTGAATTTCCACATGTCTGGGAAATAGCTCTTTATTCGGTTTACAATGGGTGTCTTTTATGAACTATTGTCAACGTATACTTACTTCCATCTTGGTTTTGAGAGCAGGATGTAGAATCTGATTGTATAAGTTCATGATCATCGTCTGTCGTTTTAACAAAACTATGCTTGATATTCGCATTATGATAGATGAATGAACGATTCTTTCAAGGCAGTGGTCTAGAGATGAAGAATATCAATATTTGCAACCGCTATAAATCTTCAGATTTTCGCTATATTTTCTTACATCACAGGCACCTCCATTTCGTCACAGGCACCTCCAGTAGTTTTTTTTACCGATCCAGCCTTATTTGGAGTTTATCGGCATTTATATTTGGGCAAGGAGGTTTGTTTTACGTCAGTGTATCCAGATCAACAGATTCTTATGCAAGAAAAGTGCATTTAGGACCTAAAACAACCGATTGTTCTTGTTTTGAGTACTTTCGACTGACCTTAAAGCCACTTCAAAAGTCATATCTTCTGTATATATGTAAAGTTCCCGGGGATATACTGTGTGACAAAACTTAATGTATGTAAGGGTCAATAGCATTCTTTGATTTTCAATAAACTCCCTGGTTATAATGTATTTTATAAAAAAAAAGGCGAATACCTACCGTTTTTTGTTTATTTTTGGTCCGTCACAGGTAGCTCCGGATGCCTGTCACAACATTTTATCGGTACCTCCGCGGAGGTACCTGTGATAGTTTACCAGGCGTGACAGTGCGCCTAAAGACGCAGTGGAAAGTTTCCGTGTTTTATTCTGCAACAATTCACTGTGTCGGAGCGCGTGAGTCTAATTGCTGACGTCACTTGCATTACTGACGTAATTTTGTGACGTTTTGAGACGTTAGACGGTGTAATGTCTCTTTTCCTTTCTAAAATCGCCATAAAAACGTACGTTTACCTTAGATACAGTTAAAATATTGGCGGGAGCATGAACGCGCTAGCAGGAAGGTTGGGAGAGTTTGAATGAAAAGATTACTTTTTCAGCGTTTTCGAGCGTTAGAATCGAAATAGTTCAGCTCTAGCATTGAATTGTTGAGTAATAATTCACTGTTTGTCGGTCAGTTGTAATTAGATATATCACTCGCGCTCAGCGCTCGTGATATGATCTACTTTACAACTGACCTCCAAACAGTGAATTTTTACTCAACAATTCACTGCTAAAGCTGATCTATTTCTTAAACATAATAAAGTACAACATGTCGTCAATACAAGTTTCAGGATCAGATCGAAAGCAATAATAGGGGAGACCGGGGATAGTTGATGCACGGGGCAAGTTGATGCAGTGGGAATAAAAAGACAATGACGTCATTATGGACGTCAGAAATGACGAATTCAAGTAGTTACTGACAGACACCATCTTTTCCCGAAGTTTTGCGCAGTTTGGATAACAAATAAGAATTTGGTGAAGAAAAATTCATTTTTGACACATCTAAGTAAATTTACAGGTATTTTGCAATTTTTCGTTTAGCGCGCATTTGTTTCTGGTTGTTCATAATTCATTTATGCACACAGGTAGACAAATCTTTAATCTTCAAAATCATATGCTCTTTTGAAGGAAAACATTGTGTAATAGTTGTCTACCTTGCTGAATGTCACGTGGGGCATGGTTGGGGCAAGTTGATGCAATGAGCATGGGGCAAGTTGATACACCATAAAATCCTATTAGACTGGATGAGCTGTTCACAATATTTAGATGGGCTTGATCTCTAACTGATGTAGGACTATTAAGCATTTCAGATTTGTCGTATCTGGTTTATTATATTCAAAAAAAAAAAAAAAAAGAAAAAGAAAAAAAAGGCATTTCAGCCATGTCACAGCAATGCCAACAACTTACATGTGCGCACAGTGAAGACTCAATACAGCCTGCGCATCCGCGCATCTGATCAGAGTTTTTGCTGTGCGCTCTATAGATAGCTAAAAGCCCATACCTTTTCATGTGGCAAGCGAAGACTCTGACCCGACTGTGCTGATGCACAGGCTGGCCTGAGTCCTCGCTGGACGCACATGTAAATTGTACGAATAGCTGGGAGCCCGGCTCATTTGATATAGCAACTACGTCAATGAAATGATATTTTCCTGCTTAAAATGTTCTCAAGTTTCATAAATAAAAGTATAGAATATTTTGATCATTTTATCGTTCTATTATTCATATACAGACATCCTTTCTAGAGATCTTTCGCTGGAGATAACTTCATTGGCTAAAATAATTTTGATAAATCGCGGCATTTGGCTAGAAAGCAAGAAAACTCCCATTTGTTCATAGAAACGATCAATTTACTGTAGTATCCGTTGCTTGGACTAGTAAAGGCAAGAAAAAATATCTGCATCAACTTGCCCCAAGCATTGCATCAACATGCCCCACTACTGGGGCAAGTTGATGCATTCGACTTACCAAAGAAATCTACTGAAACGGAGGGGAAATATACCAAAATTCAAGGATTACTATTTGATTTTAAATGGAGAAAAGACAGAGCTTTTAGTATATACACAGATGATCAAACTTGGCCAGTCCGGTCACGGGATATATCAAAAAGTCTAAAAAGTGCATCAACTATCCCCGGTCTCCCCTACTTATTTAGTTCTTTTCCCTAACAAATATATTTTTTTTATAGGGAAATCAACTCAAAGTTCGTGCGCATACATTTTGACGCAGCGTCATTGTTTCCTGCTATGGTTATCATGACGTCGTTTGCCGTAACGCTAAAACGTTTACGTCACTTTCGAAGACAACATGGCACCTGTTGAACAAACATATGAGTTTGTTTGCGACAGAAAAATGGTAAATATACACACCTGAACAAAAATGACGAAAATGGGGCTGAAGAATTTTATACGGAAAAGAGAACGCCATTTGTTTTGGGGTAGTGTATAAATTTTTCGGAATTATCTTTCAGGTAAAGAGAGGATGTGAAAACTGTAAGTGCGTTTTGAATCTCGTAATTACTTAATGCAAGCATAAATACAAATAAGGACTTAGTGCCCTTGGCTAGAGTCATGAAATACCTATGCAAACAGTGAAAGCGGAGATGAGACTGAGCAAATGCGCAGGTTAATAGCTTTTACTGTTAGGTCATGCCATTTTTATTTTTTCAATATTTAATTTAATAATAAAAATCTTTATTTTATAGTCGCTTATTTTTATTAACAACTAACATAAGCTCTGTAAGGAAAGTTCCCTCACTGCGCAGGCTGATCTAAACATTTACTGTTAGATTTTTTTTCTGTAGACGGAGAGAGCATTTCCAAGGGAAGTAACTCAGTCTTCAAGCCTGCTAGACCTTCCTCATGCACCATGAAAATTACGACGTTCCAAAAGCAAAAATATAATAAAATTATTCGACCATAACCCCAAAGTCACATGCACATTAACAGATTATGAAGATGTACCCTGCAACGTTTCAGAATGATTCTAAGAAGCGTAGCTAGGCGGCGAAACTCTTTTTTTTCACTAATTGCTCTAGACTTTCCACAGGATTCATAGATTGTCGATGTGAACGGGGGAAAACTATCAGGCCGCTCCTCCCCAGAAATTGAATTTAGCAGTAATGATAAATTGAAATCATGCACCACGGACCAAGCGTTGCCGATGTTTCTGTGAAAATACATGTCAGGCAGTGGCCGGGTCCAATATACAATGTTCGCATATGAGCTTGTTCATTAGATATAAATGGGATATAATCAAGACCCTGAAAATAGTTCGAATATTCTATGAGAAACAACAATGAACATGCCGCCTAGTTTCAGTCCTTGGGATTTCTCTCATTAATGTGTTGTCTGCATACGAGAAAACTTTGAAGGCGGCGGTGTAATATAGACTATATGTTTCAAGACATAAGGACATTGCTGAAAATGAGTAGGGAATTACATTGCATTGCTATAAACAAGCATCGAATGGTAAGAGCGTTATCAATATGGCCGTAGTATGGCGTCAAATAGAAAGCGACGTCAACGCGCTTATAAAAAAACCGCGCGAAATAAAACCAGAGGGCCAATGGCCCTATATCGCTCACCTGAGCACTGAGGCACTGAGGTTACAGCAACAAAACACCATGCACAACAGCAATAAAAAACACCATTTATGTAGAGGATAATATCACAAACATTTATGCAAAAAAATAAGCTTTATCCCCCATTAATGGCTTCTCAGAAGATCTTTGGCAAAAAAAAAAAAAAAAGTGAAAATTTGGCCTTTCAGCTGCAATGGCAACCAATCAAAATCGGGTAATTGGGAAAAATTCATATGGCTGGTAGAAGACTACTCCAGGAACATTTCTGAATTTTGGCAAAATATCTGCAGAAACACAGAAATAAATGTCCACTTTCCTCATTATAAGTCTATGGAAACTTTAAGTTGCCATAGCAACAAATTCACATGGGCAATGATAATATAAAACATACTTTAGGTAGAGGTTAAAATTATTAATATGTATGCTAAGTATCAGCTTCATCCCCCTCATGGCTTCACTTTTCCCATTATGAGTCAATGGAAACTATAAGTCGCCATAGCAACCAAAGTTCTTATGGGATTGAAAGAAAAAGAATAAAATTTATGTAGAAACTACTGTCATCAACATGTTTGCACAATATCAGCTTCATCCCCTATATGGCTTCTGAGCAGAAGATTTTTTTTTTTTCGAAATTTACACTATATTTTGCCATGGCAACCAATCAAATTCAGCGATTTGGAGAAAATTCATATAAATCGTAGAGGACTACTCAAGAAACATTTCTGTAGAAAAAAATTTAAATAACTGCAATTAGTTAGACAGCAAAAATTGCCAATTTCCATTTTCCTCATTATAAGTCAATGGAAACTCTTTGTTGCCATAGCAACCAAACTGCTGGAGCAATTGCCATGAAAAACAATAATTCTATAGAGGCTAGTACTAAGGTTCTTTCTGTAAAGTTTGAGCTTTATTGGGCCACACAGTTTCTGCGAAGATGATTTTTTAATATTTTTCTATTTTTAACCATTCGGTTGCAATGGCAACCAGCCAAATTGCGCAATTTGCATCAATTTAACATGGCTGGTTAAAGACTACTCAAGGTACATTTCTATGAAAGTTTTGTCAAAATATCCGCAGTGGCATAGCAATAAATGCAAATTTTCCATTTTGCCATTATAAGTCAATGGCAACTTTCAGTTCCCATAGCAACCAAACTGCTAGAGCAATTGCCAAGAAAAACAGTACTTTTATAGAAGCTAGTACTAAGATCCTTTCTGTGAAGTTTGAGCTTTATTGGTTGCATAGTTTCTGAGGAGATGATTTTTGAATATTTTTTTGTATTTTTTAACCATTCGGTTGTCATGGCAACCAGCCAAATAGTGCAATTTACATAAAGTTCATGTGGTTGATAGAGGAATACTCAAGGAACATTTCTGTAAAAGTTTTGTCAAAATATCTGCAGTGACATATCAATAAATGCAAATTTTCAATTTTTCCCATACAAGTCAATGGAAACTTTAAGTTGCCATAGCAACCAAAGTTCTGAAGCGATTTGGATAAAAAACAGTATTATTGGTTCCCCCTGCCTATAGATGCTATATATGAAATTTGGTAACAATGGGCCTTGTAGTTTCAGAGGAGATGTCGTTTGAAAATATTGACGGACGGACGGACGACGGACGGACGACGGATGCCTGCCTATACTATAAGCTCACCTGTGAGCCTTCGGCTCAGGTGAGCTAAAAAAGTTTTCCTTCCAGAACTCGAATTTTGGCCGGTGACCTATGTTTTTTATTTGCTTATTTGCACGGGGTAGATCATCCCTTTACTATATCGAAAAAATATAAAAATTTCAATTGTGGAACTTTTTACATTGAAGAAATTCCACGTTTTTACCGAAAAAGGAAACTGGCGGGAAATTAAAAATTGAAAATAGCCTATATAATGAGGCATACGACGATGACACTTTTGATATTCAAACAAAGAAACAAGAAAGAGGAGTTAATTAATCTTTATTTCGAAACGCATCTATTTTCTCGGATAAAGTCTTCGTAAAAGACATAGAAATGATTCACACAGGCATACAGATGGCGCTGCATTATCTCAAAAAGTAGTACGATAACCCCATTTTTTTATTTCATTTTTTTTTTCAACACAGCATATAATATTCTACCAATGTATGAAGTTTCGACAAAAACTCAATTGCAGTTATTATATGGTGATTTCCCTTTATTTTATAGGCGGAATACATCTTCTAATTTGAAAACAAATATGCTCAAGAAATACTCCAGAACAGTAGTTCTAAACAGTGGTAGATGCTCAAGTAAAAACACGTAGATTCAAAAGTAACAAAAACACAGAGAGAGAGAGAGAGAGAGAGAGAGAGAATATATAAAATACATGAAAAAAATAAAAACATAAGCTCTGTTAATGTATAAGTGGTGAGTATTCTGTATGTGTATACGTCAAAATAAGCAAATGTTTCAGCTGTAATGAAAGCTATATAAGGATGACTGTGCAATTTGTTAACCAATTTAATTTGTGTCACTCAGAAAAGGTCATATAAACATTAATTATATGGAGAAATCTCAATCGGTAGCAGTAAAAGAAACTAAAGTGGTTTATATCAGTTTATTATATACTTCACTCAAACCTCCTCATTAACAATTTGGCAACAAAGAACCAACCCAGTCGTGAAATGTATAAGACTAGCTCAGATGTCACAAGGGTCTTGTGGCCCATGTGACACTGCCGGGCCAGTTAAGGAGCATTCCAGCCAACCACTGAGAGAAGCGAAGCGGCTGGAACAAGACTCACACAGGGCTACTAATTGCCTAAATGCTTAGGCGGTGCAATGCTGAAAAGCTAACCGTAATGGTTCAGTCGGTAGATACTGTGCGCAGTCCTATGCCATAAGTTGGTTGCCTGATGTGATTTACAAAGTCTTGCAGCGGCAGTGAGCCACCCCTCTGCGGAGGAGTAGTTAGATTCCCTGCGGGGAGATCCCTGACTGGCAAGTTATGTAAAACAGGCGGGGTTGGCTGAAAGTTAGGGTCGTCTGTGGTTGCACAGACTGATTACTTAGGGGGGAAATAGGTTAATTTCAGCCAAAAATTAACCAAATTCCCAGCAAGAAAATAATTCAGTCCGAATCTAACAGCCAATCATAGGGAAACAAAACAAACATAAACTGGGCAGGTCCTCCTCAGATTTCACATGATGGAGTAGTGGTGGGGATTGGAGGTGGATAGGGAAAACAATATGAAGCTATCTACTCTGACTCAAATTGCAAACTGCTGCACGACAAGTAAATGATTGTTTTGGAATATCAGTTGTCACCTAGTTTGTTAGCATTTCAATCAACTCCATATATGTTACGAAATGGATCCGATCGTCGACTATGTCGTCGAAATTATTTTAATCCTTTCAATCAGTAGGGCTACAGTTTTTAGGGCAACTGTGGTAATAAAACATTTACGGAAATTGTGGCTACGTTATGCATGGGTTGTTTTTGCATGATTTTAAGGTGAATACCTGCACGAGTCTTTTGATTGTGGACAGCGTGTTGCATGATTTTAATGTGAATACCTGCACGCTTAGATTCGAGTCCCATGATTTAAAAGTGAGACGCATAGTATTTATACGCCTATCTTTTATTGAAAAGTTAGACGTGGCTGTTTAATTCTAATACTAAGGATGTTAAATTATTGTCGTGTGCCCAGATTCTGTGTTAAGACCTGAAGGGTAAGATTTTATTATTTATTTAGAATAGTTTGTCTAAGAATGAAAAAATGTGACTTCTGATTGATATGGTATGATTATATGTGTCGACTGATTTGATTTTGTTAGCAGTGATCAGGCTGCGCATGTGTCGACTGATTTTGTTAATAAGCATGCTGCGTATAATATTTGTATATTAGGATTATCGACTGATTTTGTTGGTAGTGATCATGCTGCGCATAATATTTGTATATTAGGATTATCGACTGATTTTGTTGGAAGTGATCATGCTGCGCATGATATTTGTATATTAGGAAGTTTTGTAAACTACGGAAATAGTTTATATCACTGATGTTGGTTGCAATTGTGTGCGTCTATTTGACGTCCAGTGACGTCAGTTGCATTCATGTTATTCATGTGACGTCAAGTGCATCATGTATTGCGACGTCAGCACTTTTTATATTAGTTTCACGTATACGTGGTCTATAGAAGTAGATTGATTTGTAATGGAACTAATTTACATACTCGCGACGTCAAGTGACGTCATAGCATGCACCGCATTAAGGGTTTTTTCCATACGTTATAATGGTAACATTTGGACATCATGCGTTTGATTTGCCTTCACTAGATGACGTCATATGGTATAACATCATTGGCGTCATGATGTCAGATCAAACGTTATGATCCCAAATGTGTTAGAAACGCTTATTAAGTTATTATATTCTATGGCAAATGGTAATACGCTTAGTTTAAAGAAATGAATTAATACATATGCGAGTTAGATATTGGTCAATCAATTTAATGTAAATAGGTCATTGTTTAGATTATTCATGTTTTATATGGGATATGTCATGGTAATACCTGTTGGCGTCAGTATACTTCTTGACAATGTTTGGCGTCAGATCCTTCGACGCACATGGGTGGCAGGATCTACGTTTCTTCATTGGCGGAAGTGGTAAGCACAGTTTTGGCTTTACATCGTGATCGCGAGTTGTGTCTAGTGACACGGCTGGCGTGTGCACGTTATGCTCGGCATTCGCCGAGGGCGTTGTATGGTATTTCCAAGACAGGCCCAAGTCTTACGTATTGTTATTATGTAGTTACAATGTATTAAGTGTAAGTTCGTTATTTTTAGGCACATCAAGTCCGGGTGTCAGCTGTTAGGGCTTAGAGCCACGTCTCACCTGGAGATCCTATACCCATCTCCAGGTTAATACCAACGCCGCTTGTGCATGTTTCCCAAGCAGAGGCGGGAAGCACAAAATGTAGGCGAAGTTCATATTATTACTGCGAAGGTGAAAGTGGGACAGTGTTCGTCCACTTATATAGACTGGTCCCTGGTACGATCCAGGGAGCGACCAGTATATAAACGTGCACGTATTAATATAAGTTGGTGTTCCTCATGATATATGGACTGGCCCATGACATGATCCAGGGAACGACAAATTGAAGTCTACCAACATAAGGCCTTGGTTTTTTTTGTATGAGCTCAAACTAACGTTTTTGTTCTTTGTGTTTTCCTTTAGTTCATGGCGCTGAGCCGAGTACGGTGTTGACGTCAGACGGTAATCTATTTGCGTATTGTACGCAAAACGATAGCAGATTTGAAACAAACACCTTACTTGGGCCAGCGACATGAACTAATACGTGTTGTATATTATTGTAATTGTGACAGTTGTAAATTGTATTGTTGTATATAGAATTTACATTATATATAAACTTCAAAAAATTCTAACGTTGTTAGAGTTTCCTTGTTAGTGTAATACACTGGTACATACCCCTTTAACCGGAAGTCACCCTCCGCCGTCCTGGCGACGCATAAGGCTCTACACCCGTGACACCCGTGTGTAAAACCTTCTGCGTAACATGGTGTCATAAGTAACGGGAATTGGTTTCCGGTTAATATCTGCCAGTGTAAGACATTGACAATATATATAGAATCTAGGCACAATTTTGTCAGACATTTTTTTTATTATTGACTTTCTGATTGTTCTTTTCTAAGGTGACGTGAGGCTGTTTGCATTGATGTGAATTTTAGGGGAGCAATTTTGCCACTAAATTCTTTGTAAATGTAACCTACACTCAATTAAGGTCAACTATCATTATTCCCTGCGTGATGAAGTGCGATAGCCCATGCATTAATTTGTGATAGAATGTAACAGGTTGCATATCTGAGTGGGGAAACTGAGGTATATAGACCTGAATTGTCTTGGCACGGATCACATACAAACTTTCCCTATTACCCTTGGTAAATAGTCAATATGTCAGAAACCGACCAAACTAGGACGGTAACCAGTTGCCGATTATGCGCAGTAAGCGATCTCGCCACGTGAGTTGCTAAGGAAGCGTTATAGGCCTCATTCGCCCAAAACGATTTCGGCCGAGAGTATTGACTTTAATGTCGACCTCTTTGCAATTTGAGTGTTTGTTAATTGGCCTAGGATAACCAAACCCATTTCCTAGTCAGATATGACGTTAATCCAGTTTCCCCTTTGTTACCATAGTTTAGTGGGGTATGAACAACGAAAGAGTACAGCAAAATGACATATTATAAGTGTGATGCTTACTGTCAGATCCTTATTACTCCGCTTTGTTATTTGCATGTATGTAAAAGTTTTCTGTAAACCAAAGGATACAGCGATTTAAATGACAAAACCTGCCGCCGTTAACTTAAATGTTATCAGCATGATCAACAAACTTTGAGATGGTAAATCCATGATTGGATTCGACATCCAGAAAGTTTAATTCGTCATATCGATAACTAGTGCCCTACGGGCATTTGTGCGTTTGTCCTTTTATATAGATTAATGAATATCAAAACTAGGACAGATAAAGCAGCTAAATAACGTTTATTTATTTATGGCATGCATTTCTCACGTCAGAATAAATAAGACAATTTAAATATCTTTTATCACAAAGCTGGCAGGTTGAAATTTAAACATCACAGTGGAAGCGCGTGGCAGTTTAGCCCCTGCTGTGACTTCAGAGCTAATGTTTACCTTTAAAACTAGTATGTTTACCATAGCAACAATATATTTTCACATTGTATATTCATCGGAGAAATAGGGAAAAATATTTGTGAACCAGGGAAAATTTGGAAAAGCCTTATTTTTTCATTAAACCAAGTAGATGTTGTTTTGTGGATAATGAAGCAGACAGATATAAAGTTGCATTTTAAGGTAAACGTTAACCGAAAATGTATTTTTTTCTTTGTTTAAAATGTAGTATATTATGTACGCGAAAGGTATTTGGCTAATGCGCACATGTAGATACTGTCTAAGATTTTTAGGATGCAATGCGCATACACTACCCGCAAAATGTCAAGGGAGGCAACACGAGCTGATTGCGCAACAAAAAGGCGGACCTAAATTACCCAAGGAAGTTTGTATGTGCGGATGATACATATTTAGTTTTAAGGTCCATTTGAGTACCTTGGCACTGCTGTTGCATGATAATCTGTTAGTTTATTAACTTAAACGTTTTGTACGTTGTGTCGTAACCGTTACTGAGGTCCATTTTATGTCCTGATTTAGTAACGTAGGTTACCCGTAACGTTATATAGTATCGTTACAATGAATTAAACCTAATAGCAGAATCTTGTTTGATTTACCGCTGGTATCTTAAAGGTTTTGTAATGTAGGGCGTACAGTTGTCATGTCAGTGTTAATACGTTGCGTTACATACGTTACGTTTGTATATCCGATACGCTAGATCAAGTTGGGCGTAATTGTAATGTGGGTTATTTACGTCATCTAATTGTGTCATATGATAGTGAAAAGAGGTTCTCGGTAGAGTCAACGTCAGTTTATGACGTCATTTCCGGTCTGTTATGAACGTAACTTTAATGGCTGCGTCCAGATCGCGAGTATACTAATTAATCAACGCTTTAGTTGGATTAGTTCGTTATTATTATTGTTAACGTTTACGTTAACGTGTGTGACTATAAGTTAACGTCGGTTTCAGTTAAGTTAACGTGAGCATTACGTTAAGCGTCATGGATCAGTTAGTTAAGACGGGAAAGGAGTTAGGTTATAAGGGGCAGGCTTTACAGGAATTTGTAAAGCAACAGCAAGAGACTGAGAGGGCAGAAAGGCACGCGGTAAGGGAACTTGATAAAGAGAAGATCGCGGCGGAGAAAGAAAAGCTTGTGCAGGCTTAAAAAGATAGGGAAATTGAGTTAGCTAGGATCGCGCAGGCCGAAAAAGATAGGGAAATTGAATTGGCTAGGATCGCGACGGAAGAAGCTAAGATTGCGGCGGATAGGGCGACGGAAGAAGCTAAGATTGCGGCGGATAGGGAAATCGAGATGGCGCGGATTGAAAGTATAGAGCGGCAAGCCGAGAAAGATAGGGAAGCTAGGTTGTCTCAAGTCGAAAGTGATAAGGGAGCAAAGTTGTCGAGCGAAGTTGAGTTAGAAAAGTTGAAGTATAGTTTTGAATTGCAGCAACGCGAGTAAAGAATCAGATAGATTTGCAGAAGGTAACGTTTAGAGTTGAATTGGAAAAACAGAAGCCTGAAAAGTTAGCGCGTGCGCGAGATCCCAAGTTACCGTATTTTGATGAAAGTAAGGACAAAATGGATAGTTACTTATCAAGGTTTGAGAAATACGCGACGGCAAATAAATGGGATAAAAACGTTTGGGCTGCATATTTAAGCGCATTACTTAAAGGTCGCGCGCTTGATGTTTATGATAGATTGTCTGTAGATGACGCAGCGAATTATGACAAGTTGAAAGATGCGTTGTTAAAGAATTTCGATATGACTGAACGCGGATATAGGAAGAAATTTCGCTGTGATAGGCCTGAAAAGTCCGAAACGTTTATTCAGTTTAGTAGTAGACTTAGGTCGTATCTTAATAAATGGTTGAAAATGGCGAAAGTAGACCAGTCTTACGAAGCTGTATGCGATTTTTTCGCTAGAGATCAGTTTTTAGAATCCTGTAGTAAAGAACTATATGTTCATTTGAAACCGAAAACATTCACGAATCTAGGTGAGATGGCTAGGGAAGCAGATTTATTTGCAGAAGCACGTGGTGGTGTCTACGCTTGTGTTAATAAGGGGCAGCGTGGTAGTAAGGGCGTGACTCAGAGTAGATCTGATAATAAGCCGAGTGCAAAGCCAGAGATGAAATGTAGTATTTGTGGTAAGGGACATTTAACATATAAATGTTTTAAGAATCCCGATAGGAAGCAAGCATATAGTGCGCAGGTAGGTGCAAGTGCAAGCGGATATAGCGGAAATAAGGGGAGTAGTTATGCACCGAAAGATGAGACACAAAGATCACAGTAAGAGCGATACTGAGCAGACGAAGGGTAGTAATTCAGATCGTGGCCGTGGTCGGGGTTATTCCCGCGGACGTGGTCGGGGTGGCGGACATCAAATGAGCTTTTGTAAAACTACAATGAATAGGTCTCATGAAATTGAAGGTCTCTATACGAGTAAGGAAGAAAGTCCATTAATCAATGATAACGTGGATAAGGAAGGTGTCTGTTACTTTTTAAGGTCGCGATTACCAACAGCGCAGGGTACGGTTAATGGTAAGACTGTTGTAGTCTTAAGGGACACAGTTGAAACTTGGTTTCTAATGATCATTTACTTGGTAGAGAATCTGATGTAACTTTGATTGATGAATCTACCCAAAGGTATCCCTTAGCAATGGTTGACATAGATTGTCCATTTTTCACAGGAAAAACTGAGGCATTGTGCATGGAAGATACATTGTATGACCTGGTTATTGGAAATATTGACGGGTCAAAACTTCCCGATATGCCCCATTTTGCAATGGCGGCAGTGACTAGGTCACAAGCTAAGCAAGGTGAAGAGGTCTATAGGAAACTTAAGGTTCCTGATCAAATTATTGCTAGTGATAGGGAGGCGTTGAGGCAGGCCCAAATTGTTGACCCTAAATTGAATGGCATAAGGCAAAGAGTGGAATCGGGGAATGTGACTATTAGTCGTGGATTGAACCGGGGTGAAACTAAGTTTATCCGAAAGAAAGATTTATTGTATAGGCAGTTTACTAAGGGAAACAAGGTCACTTTGCAACTTATTATCCCTGAAGGTTTTCGTGAAAAGGTGTTAAGATTGGCGCACGAAACCTTGATGTCAGGTCATTTTGGCATAAAGAAAACTATGGATAGAGTGTTACTGAGTTCTTTTGGCCTGGAGTTTGTGGTGATGTGGCAAGGTTTTGTAAATCTTGTGACATATGTCAAAGGACTATTCAAAAAGGTCGTGTCACTAAGGTACCGTTAGGAAAGTTGCCACAGATTGACACACCATTTAAACGAGTCGCTGTTGATATAGTCGGACCGATAGAACCTCGTTCTGACAGGAAATCCCGCTATATTTTAACAATGATAGACTATGCGACGAGATATCCCGAGGCGGTAGCGTTATCCCGGCATTGAAACGGGACGCGTTGCCGAAGCGTTAGTTGAAATGTTCAGTAGATTAGGAATACCAAGTGAAATGCTAATCGAGCATGATAGTAAGATCACGATTGACGTCATGAGAGAGGTTAGTAGGTTGTTGTCGCTTCAAGATCTGACAACTATTCCTTATCAATCTACTGGTAAAGGACCCGTGGAGAAATTCCATGATACATTGAAACAGATATTATGTGAAATGTGCGTAGAACGTCCGAATGTCTGGGACAGGTATCTCCCAGCATTATTATTCGCAGTAAGGGAAGTTCCGCAAGAGTCATTAGGTTTTTCCCCGTTTGAACTGTTGTATGGACGTAATGTTAGGGGTCCTATGCAAATATTAAAGGAAAAGTGGTCTGTAGAGGAAACTGACCAACGTGCGTTATTGACGTATCAGTACGTTATTGATCTAAAAGAACGTTTAGAAAGAACGTGTAAGTTAGCACAGGATATTGTCCGGAAAATGGTCGTAAAGCAGAATGTTTATTATGATAAACGCGCAAGGTCGCGTAAGTTTGACGTCGGAGACAAAGTACTTTTGCTACTCCCGAATGAGTGCAATAAATTGTTACTTCAATGGAACGGGCCATATGAAGTTGTCGAAGTAGTAAATGCAATGAACTACAAGATTAACGTCAAGGGTGTCGTGAATACTTATCCTGCTAACATGATTAAGCAGTACGTTCAACGTCAAAAGAACGTGTCGTCTGCAGTTGTTAATGCACGTGACAATGTTGGATCAGAGGATCACAGTGATCCGAATGTTCAAAGAGTTAACATTTGTACGTCAGAGGACGTATCCCAATATGACTTCATACGTGAAAACGTAAAGCCCGACGACGTAACGTCGACTCAGAAAACGAATATGGAAGAACATGGTGGCGATAGTAGGTTAGAGGCAGAGGCAACGGATCCTGTGGGATCTGTCGTGCGAAGTAGGTGTAATGTCAAAGACAACGTTAATTTTACGTCTGATACACTTAAAGGTGGCGATTTCCACCTAGTTTTCGATCAGACTTACCCATACTTCCCCATTCCATTTGAGGAATGACAGGTACGACACAGAGAATTGATTGACTTTGGGATAAGGTAAATCCGTGGCCAAGATAATTTGGGGGGGGCGGGGGGGGGGGGAAGGGGGCGGACTACCTTAGTAGATAGTTTGGCCACGTTATGCATCGCACCGTTGTTGTGTATATAGCTAGTTTTCCAGTTTTGACATAACCTACGATTCGATCGCATTTCGTACTATTTCAGAAAAGAAACATTGTTATGTTTTTTTCTCCCTAAGGGGAAACCTATGTTACGAAATGGATCCGATCGTCGACTATGTCGTCGAAATTATTTTAATCCTTTCAATCAGTAGGGCTACAGTTTTTAGGGCAACTGTGGTAATAAAACATTTACGGAAATTGTGGCTACGTTATGCATGGGTTGTTTGTGAATACCTCTCGTGGACAGCGTATTGCATGATTTTAAGGTGAATACTTGCACGAGTCTTTTGATTGTGGACAGCGTGTTGCATGATTTTAATGGGAATACCTGCACGCTTAGATTCGAGTCCCATGATTTAAAAGTGAGACGCATAGTATTTATACGCCTATCTTTTATTGAAAAGTTAGACGTGGCTGTTTAATTCTAATACTAAGGATGTTAAATTATTGTCGTGTGCCCAGATTCTGTGTTAAGACCTGAAGGGTGAGATTTTATTATTTATTTAGAATAGTTTGGCTAAGAATGAAAAATGTGACTTCTGATTGATATGGTATGATTATACACTGCTCAAAATATTTAAAGGAACAGCTGATATTTTCCCATAGACATTACTACAACATATATCCAGTTCCACGGTCCAAAAATTCGATCGCTAAAGGCCAAGAATTCCCCATTCCTTTGCAGTGGTTGCAAGAACAATCAAAGTTTTAGACAACAAGAATCTCAATACGACTGATACCCAGATTATTTCCATGGAAAATTTTTTGCATTTTTCGATTTTTCTGAAAATGAGGCATTTTTCTGGAAGTCTATAAAATCTCATAAGCTTGAGTTCAAAGTGATCCTTTCAAACGGGTCACCTTGTAAGACATTCAGCTTCATAGGCAAACTGATTGTGTTGATTTTGGTTGTAATTTTCATGCTGTTCACCTGTTCTGAAAAAATGCAATTTTTACCAAAATTTCATTTGCACAAAAAACTGTCCATGGACATGGGCAGGGCAAATATTGGATCAAAACTTGTGCTGTCAGTAACCTCGACCATCTTTAAAAAATGGCAAAAATTCAAAATTTCGTGTCTTTGTCGAGCGAAAATAAATGGCCCTTAAAGTGGGGCGGCGTTGCACTGTCGTCTATGGAAAAATATTTGGCGTTCCTTTAAATATTTTTAGCAGTGTATGTGTCGACTGATTTGATTTTGTTGGCAGTGATCAGGCTGCGCATGTGTCGACTGATTTTGTTAATAAGCATGCTGCGCATAATATTTGTATATCAGGATTATCGACTGATTTTGTTGGTAGTGATCATGCTGCGCATAATATTTGTATATTAGGATTATCGACTGATTTTGTTGGTAGTGATCATGCTGCGCATAATATTTGTATATTAGGAAGTTTTGTAAACTACGGAAATAGTTTATATCACTGATGTTCGTTGCAATGGTCTGCGTCTATTTGACGTCCAGTGACGTCAGTTGCATTCATGTTATTCATGTGACGTCAGTTGCATCATGTTATTGCGACGTCAGCACTTTTTATATTAGTTTCACGTATACGTGGTCTATAGAAGTAGATTGATTTGTAATGGAACTAATTTACATACTCGCGACGTCAAGTGACGTCATAGCATGCACCGCATTAAGGGTTTTTTCCATACGTTATAATGGTAACATTTGGACATCATGCGTTTGATTTGCCTTCACTAGATGACGTCATATGGTATAACATCATTGGCGTCATGATGTCAGATCAAACGTTATGATCCCAAAAGTGTTAGAAACGCTTATTAAGTTATTATTTTCTATGGCAAATGGTAATACGCTTAGTTTAAAGAAATGAATTAATACATATGCGAGTTAGATTTTGGTCAATCAATTTAATGTAAATAGGTCATTGTTTAGATTATTCATGTTTTATGTGGGATATGTCATGGTAATACCTGTTGGCGTCAGTATACTTCTTGACAATGTTTGGCGTCAGATCCTTCGACGCACATGGGTGGCAGGATCTACGTTTCTTCATTGGCGGAAGTGGTAAGCACAGTTTTGGCTTTACATCGTGATCGCGAGTTGTGTCTAGTGACACGGCTGGCGTGTGCACGTTATGCTCGGCATTCGCCGAGGGCGTTGTATGGTATTTCCAAGACAGGCCCAAGTCTTACGTATTGTTATTATGTAGTTACAATGTATTAAGTGTAAGTTCGTTATTTTTAGGCACATCAAGTTCGGGTGTCAGCTGTTAGGGCTTAGAGCCACGTCTCACCTGGAGATCATATACCCATCTCCAGGTTAATACCAACGCCGCTTGTGCATGTTTCCCAAGCAGAGGCGGGAAGCACAAAATGTAGGCGAAGTTCATATTATTACTGCGAAGGTGAAAGTGGGACAGTGTTCGTCCACTAATATAGACTGGTCCCTGGTACGATCCAGGGAGCGACCAGTATATAAACGTGCACGTATTAATATAAGTTGGTGTTCCTCATGATATATGGACTGGCCCATGACATGATCCAGGGAACGACAAATTGAAGTCTACCAACATAAGGCCTTGTTTTTTTGTATGAGCAGAAACTAACGTTTTTTGTTCTTTGTGTTTTCCTTTAGTACATGGCGCTGAGCCGAGTACGGTGTTGACGTCAGACGGTAATCTATTTGCGTATTGTACGCAAATCGATTGCAGATTTGAAACAAACACCTTACTTGGGCCAGCGACATGAACTAATACGTGTTGTATATTATTGTAATTGTGACAGTTGTAAATTGTATTGTTGTATATAGAATTTACATTATATATAAACTTCAAAAAATTCTAACGTTGTTAGAGTTTCCTTGTTAGTGTAATACACTGGTAGATAACCCTTTAACCGGATGTCACCCTCCGCCGTCCTGGCGACGCATAAGGCTCTACACCCGTGACACCCGTGTGTAAAACCTGCTGCGTAACAATATAAACCATATTTATTAATCAACAAATACACATTTACTATTGCCCAACGATAGTGTGTTATTGACAAACATGAGCTATTAAGATTTATTCAGGAATTAAGATCATTTAACAAAGTAACATATACTATCTAAAAGCGATTTTTGAAATTAAAATTTAAAAATTAATCAACAAGTGAGGTATTTAAGAGCACACTTAAATGATGTTTATGTATATATCTATATGGATTTAGTTTAAGAAAAATAAAATTATCACAGTGAATTTGACTAGAACTTAAGGAGTTTTGGAATGAGCTAGGCTGCTAGAAGTAAAAAACTAACACCCACACCCATTTTCACTGATTCGAAAGATTCGATCTTAATACCCATGGATAGCCCATAAAGCCTAAATGGCTTATTTCCAATGGGGTCCATTCAGGTACGAACAAGACTTTGGCACGGAAAAGTATGAAGTATTGCACAGGTTAACACTGAAAGCTCTATAAAAGGGAAGATTTTTATCACCGAAGAGTGCTCGAAGAGGAAAGACAAAACCAAAGGTCATATCTGTCACACACACAAGTGGACCAAGGGAGCGAACCCGCAGGCCATCACATACTGACCCGTCAGGGAACTGGAACCGGAGTGTCACTTTAAGCTTCTCCACGAACCACCCCCGTATCTCGAGGAACAGTGTGCCCAGAGCATACGGTGGGCCAAGTGTGTGTGTTACAGGCATGATAGCACTGTGAGTGATTAACTCGGCTGTTAGCACTGCTATCACAGACAAAAGAGAAATGTTATATGCTCAATAATATAAGAACAGCTCTTGCTCAGTTGCACAACAATACTCAATCAGATATTTCTTGAGGGCTATTTTAAATTTCTGTGGGCTTTCCAATTTTTTCAACCACTCAGGAAGAGAATTCCAATCTTTGATACCAGTATAATAAAAAGTTGAGTCCTCGACGCCTTTACAATTTGGAACAAAGAAGTTGTACCCACTAGACCTAGTATTATGGTGATGTACGTCTCTCAAAGGTACAAAATTTTCTTGAAGGTATGAAGGACACAAGTTGTTGAAGATCTTATGCACATGATTTAATCTTAGTTGTTTTACCCTAGTTTCAACATTGAGTAAATTCAGGTTCATAAGAATATCCGATGTGATCCTTGTTCTAGGTCCTAGTTGATTAATGAATCTGATGACTTTATTCTGAGCTATTTGCAGTTTCTTTTTCAAACCTTTGTTGAGGCCAGCATACCAAGATGAACATGAATAATCAAAGTGGCACAATATCAAAGCCGAACATAAGTTTTTCCTAGTTTTTGCTGACAGACTATTACTTTGTCTATACAAAAATTTAAGACGAGCGTTAACTTTTGAAATAATGCTGTTCACAATGATTTCACCAGATAGAAGATTATCTATGTTAAGACCAAGGTATTTTACAGAAGTTGTAGAATCAATCGTGTGGTCATTGCAGACAATATGGAAATCCTTCACTTTCCTAAGTTTCCTTTTGGATCCAAACAGTATACATTCTGTTTTTCCCAGGTGAAGAGACAATTTGTTATCAACAAGCCATTCTGAACATGATTCAAGAACTTTTCCGAGTTTATTTGCAATTTGATCTGGATCTTTGTGAGAAAATAGAATTGTACTGTCGTCAGCATACAGCAAAAGTTTGCAGTCAGGGTCGATACTAATTACCATGTCATTCACATAACACAAGAAGAGTAATGGACCCAAAATACTCCCTTGAGGTACACCACAAGTTACATTAGCTATGTCTGAGTTTGTTTTACCCACATTAACCAGCTGACTTCTATTAGACAAATAAGATTCAAACCATTTGGTAGAGCCAACACCCATAAGTTTCAATTTGCTACACAAAATGCTGTGATCAACAGTGTCAAAAGCCTTCTGAAGATCTAGAAGTATCATACCTGTGAATAAACCCCTAGCACTGTTCATTTTTATATGATCTAAAAGATGAATAAGGCAAGTATCTGTAGAGAATGAGCTTCTGAACCCAGACTGATAATCATAAATAATATTGTTATCAACCAAATACGTTTCAAGTTGAACATAGACTGCTTTTTCAAGTATTTTAGAAACTACACTCAATATGCTCACAGGTCTGTAGTTCCCAACATCTAGGTTACTGTTTTTCTTATACAATGGTTTGACTCTCGCTGTTTTCACAGCATCTGGAACACAGTTTTCAGAAATCGACATGTTCACTAAAAAAGTAATTGGAATTTTTAAGAAATCTGCTCCTTCTTTCAAAAATCTTGCTGGAATATCATCCAGGCCGGTGCTTTTACAAGGATTTAGTTGTCTGAGTTCTTTCAGCACAAACTCTTCAGATACATGCTTTAAATAAAATGTTTCCCTTTCTGATTCATTTTTACTATAAAAATACTTCAAATTGGCAGAGTTACAGTCATATAATTTCTTTCCTAATGGAAGTTTTTGAACCAGGTTTGCTGCAACAGTTGTAAAGAAATCATTAAAATAATTTGCAATTGTTTTTTGTTCATGACAGTTCTCTCCATTAATTTTCAAGACTATATTTGATGACTCAGTTTTATTATTTTTATAACCTAAATTCTTTAATTGCTGCCAAAGTTTTCTTGGATTGTTTTTGTTTTCTTCTATTTTGTTTGAAAAATATTCTGATTTAGCAAATTTGATTTTTCTTTGAACTTTGTTTCTAAACTGACAAAACATTTTATAATAATCTTTGTTTTTTTGACTTTTTGAATTGGTATAGACAGCTGTCTCTTTGTTTGATTAAATCCAAAATTTCTGAATCAATCCAAGGTTCTGTCCTTTGTTTAAGCCTGACTTCCTTAACTGGAGCAACAGAGTTTAAAACTAAAAGAAATGTATCTCTAAAGGCTGACCAAGCAGTATGAATATCATATGCATTAAAACATTGACTCCAGTCTGCACCAGTGAGCCTAAAAATAAAATCTTCCTTTTTGTAATTTTTCAAAGACCTAAGCTATAAATAAACTGAACATAAACATAGGGGTGACAGGTAACAACTGTATTGAGTCACTATTGACCCTGTATTGCATGACCGTAATTCAGTATCATAATAGCCATAATGTTTAGAACAAAGAAAATTAGCTCAAACGATCAGATACTTGAATGTTGATCTTTTGTCACAAGAAACCTAAAGTTTGAGGTTCAAATCCGATTGCTAACATTCTTTTGTTTTTATTTATTTATTATTTTTTATGACAAAATCAATTTTCAGCAATTGTCAAATTCGAGTCTGCCTCTAGTTTGACATTTATTTACTTGTTTAGTGTGGTACAGGTACAAGGTTGGAGTTCTTCCTTGAGCATCGGGTTTTATTTTCCGCGGTTTGCGTCTGCCTTCATATTCGGTCCCCTAAATGGGACGGAAAGGGCTCGCTATTTGCTCTTGCTCTCAAACAACATGCTAAACTAACTGGCATAACAGTAATCTCGGGGAGAACAAACAAGCGACATGTTTCTGCACTCTTTGATAATTCATCAAGTGACGCACGACAAATTGGAAACAAACCAAAAAAAAAAATTTTTAATTGATAAAGCAAACGCAAAAATAAAATAATACTGTGGGGCTCGAACCCACAAAATTAGTATGAAAGCGTCTTGTTATTGAGGGTAGTATGTCTTGACCACTGCGCTATTTGGACATGTATTGTAATCTAGTCAGACAACAAATATAATTCTGGTAGTCAATGATAATCCGTAAATCTCTACCTGCCCGCTTTACCTATTATCTTTAAATGGGCGAGCTCTATGATAATGGCGGGAAACAAATTATCTTTGGGTGACAGTATATAGAGAAATCTCAATCGGTAGCAGTAAAAGAAATTAAAGTGGTTTATATCAGTTTATTATATACTTCACTCAAACCTCCTCATTAACAATTTGGCAACAAAGAACCAACCCAGTCGTGAAATGTACAAGACTAGCTCAGATGTCACAAGGGTCTTGTGGCCCATGCGACACTGCCGAGCCAGTTAAGGAGCATTCCAGCCAACAACTGAGAGAAGCAAAGCGGCTGGAACAGCTACTAATTGCCTAAATGCTTAGGCGGTGCAATGCTGAAAAGCTAACCGTAATGGTTCAGTCAGTAGATACTGTGCGCAGTCCTATGCCATAAGTTGGTTGCCTGATGTGATTTACAAAGTCTTGCAGCGGCAGTGAGCCACCCCTCTGCGGAGGAGTAGTTAGATTCCCTGCGGGGAGATCCCTGACTGGCAAGTAATGTAAAACAGGCGGGGTTGGCTGAAAGCAAGGGTCATCTGTGGTTGCACAGACCGATTACTTAGGGGGAAATAGTTTTATTTCAGCCAAAAATTAACCAAATTCCCAGCAAGAAAATAATTCAGTCCGAATCTAACAGCCAATCATAGGGAAACAAAACAAACATAAACTGGGCAGGTCCTCCTCAGATTTCACATAATGGAGTAGTGGTGGGGATTGGAGGTGGATAGGGAAAACAATATGAAGCTATCCACTCTGACTCAAATTGCAAACTGCTGCACGACAAGTAAATGATTGTTTTGGAATATCAGTTGTCACCTAGTTTGTCAGCATTTCAATCAACTCCATATAAACCATATTTATTAATCAACAAATACACATTTATATGGAGAAATCTCAATCGGTAGCAGTAAAAGAAACTAAAGTGGTTTATATCAGTTTATTATATACTTCACTCAAACCTCCTCATTAATAAATTGGCAACAAAGAACCAACCCAGTCGTGAAATGTATAAGACTAGCTCAGATGTCACAAGGGTCTTGGTGCCCATGTGACACTGCCAAGCCAGTTAAGGAGCATTCCAGCCAACCACTGAGAGAAGCAAAGCGGCTGGAACAGGACTCACACAGGGTTACTAGTTGCCTAAATGCTTAGGCGGTGCAATGCTGAAAAGCTAACCGTAATGGTTCAGTCAGTAGATACTGTGTGCAGTCCTATGCCATAAGTTGGTTGCCTGATGTGATTTACAAAGTCTTGCAGCGGCAGTGAGCCACCCCTCTGCGGATGAGTAGTTACATTCCCTGCGGGGAGATCCCTGACTGGCAAGTAATGTAAAACAGGCGGGGTTGGCTGAAAACCTAAAGGTAGATGCAAGGGTCATCTGTGGTTGCACAGGCTGATTACTTGGGGGGAAAATATGTTAATTTCAGCCAAAAAATAACCAAATTCCCCAGAGACGAATCAGGAGAGAGAATATGTTCATAACTGGTTCGATCCCCCCAAGGAAGAAGTATGAGAATGAAGTTTTTCTCCATCATGTGACATCTAAAATGACAAGTACAAAATAACATGAAAATGACTTTAGTATAACTGATCGTGTGCTAATATATATGACAATCAAGATTGTAAGGCAGCAGAGTAGTTTTTTTTTGTAAACTTATTACTATTATCATTAACTTAAAATTATTAATTCGGAGTCCAGAGCCGGCCACGAAAAAACCAGTTGACTGGAAAACGTGTGTCCATTTGCCAATGCTAAGCACCCATACTTGAAATGTTGGACCTCATTTCATATACAGATTTTATGTATTATTATTATCATTAATATCCATGCTGCCAAATCACACACACAAACAGCTGTTTTTATGCACAAAATGAGCGCATCCACATTATGATACTGCTGCAGAAGCTTTTAATTTCTTTCAAACTAAATTTAAAAGTAAAGACCTACAATATAACAGTTAATACAGTTACTATTGATATTGCAAGCGTATACAATTTAGCAGCCTGCTCCAAAGCTGAAAAGCTGCCACATGTATTAAAAACACAAAAGCTTGAGTCTGGCTTTACATTCTGATGGTCCGTAATAAACGTAGAACCTGAAGCCAGTCTAACAATTAAAAAGCTTCTGATTTAAAGAAATCCTAACATATAATATAAGCTCATAAACTACAAGACACATCCGAATCAAACATGAGAAATAAACCGTGAGAAGCGCGTTGTCTCAGTGGTCAGCGCACTTGACATCTAAGCCAGAGGTCGTCGGTTCGATTGCCGCCCAGGGCGAAGTCTCCTATGTCGGAAAGCATTTTTCTAGCATCATTTGCAGGGATGGTGTTAACAAGTTTGCCACCTACGGATCGGGGCGTTAACTGGAGAGACATCCCCTGTGCAAGTTAATGATTGTCACTCTAGCTACTTGGCAAAATGTAGGCTTTTATCCTGCAACACCGAAGTGCACAAAAGTACACTCGCTCATAATCCTCAAGAGAGGGTGTAACAGTATATATAGAAAGATAGACTAAGATCAGACTGCTCTGGCGTACAGCAGGAATACATATATTAGTGTATTGCAGCGATCTCAAACACTGGAACACGTTTGCATGTGAAAACAGCCCAAACATTTCCGGACCAAGGGACAGTTTGATCTGGGTTGCACCATAATAACAATTCTAAGCCCAATGTCAGGAGCAAACAGCGCAGGTCCATATCAGACCACGCTTTGGCAGTCCGACCAGGGCCTGCACTATTTGCCAGTCCACTTGATTAATACACACTTCACACTTAATAATGAGCTCTAAGATTAGGACAAATGTTCTGCTATACACCAGAGCTGGTGACACTCTGTCTATAGTTTCAACCTAGAAAAGGTCAATAAAACAAAAACTGAAATTGAGGTCATGACCCAACAATTAACTGTGAATGAAATTCAAAGCATTGAGTGATATCAGCCGCACAGACCGTAATTGTCCCGAATATTCGGACAGTTCATGGGATGTCATTATGTGCATGTCTGATCGGACTACAACAGTCCGATCTGACTCGGCATCCTTAGAGAGTTTGATTTGAGGCAGGCGCAAAAGTCGCCAGAAATACAAAACTGTTAAATTCATACCGCCCTCAAAGAATTTTAATCATTTGCACTAAAGCTTATGATTTCAGTCTGATGAGTAACACATTTAGCACAACCAATAAATCCAGTAACACAAAAGTCAAATGAATTCCTGCAATTAGTTATATAAACAGAACACAACTTAAATAGCAATATGTGGTTGTGAATTGTTTCTATCCCTCTGTTATGTTCAACAGCGTACAGTAACTGTTCAGCGTGTGCCTGGTGTCAGTTGGCATTTTACAGCAGACCATATAGCAGCGGGTACAGTGTTTCAGTAGTCTTGTTTAACAGCAAATTGCAAAACAGAAGCATTTACTATGAAACCGCATTCGTAGTCCTAATATAATGAACGTAATATCCAAAGTTTTAGCCTGTATGAATTATCACAGCTTAAATGAATCTCTGTTCTTATATCAGTGTCAGTAAATCAACAGGTGTTGTGAAGCCCCAGCACAGTTTGGCTGGGCTATTCATATGTACATGGATACAGTACCAGTCCAAATTTCTCTCAGGCGATAGCCGCAGTACCAGTGTTAGTAATGATCGTACAAAACCTTGTTTCCTGGTCGTGACTTCCCCATCAGAGGATAGTGGCATCACCTGTTGGATAAAGCTCGCGAAAAGCCATAGAGAGATCACCATCATTTAATAATAAGAAATTGCTCAGTCAGTTAAACAAGACATTGATGCTCCATTCTGTTTTGATCTGATTGCAGTAGAGTCCGCCAAACCAATGTGTACAGATCCAAATCCGGGCCTGTTTAAAAGTTACATAACAGAGAAAAGCCATTAAAGTCTCTGAAGTGAGGCAAACAACAGCTACATTTCTTGTCTGTAGTTAACTGACAAACTGTTAATTTTATGGGAGACCGAGGGTATGTTCGGTACAACTGGACAAAGCGGTCAACAAACTTCTATTTAAAGAAAACTAACCCCCATGTTCAAATGTGACATTCTCTTCCGATGGAAGATGACTTCTTAGATGACTTCTTAGCTAGAATAATGTCTAAAGATGCCACAACTTGCTTGCAAAAGTAAGAGAGGACCAAGATGAATGCATCAGCGTATCCAATTCAAATGCGGGATAGCGGGTATCAAGAGTCAAATTAATCTGATCTCTATCGATTTATACTGACCGGAAACATTTCCGACTATCTATATCACTTGAGACTGGTAAATTATGACACAAGTAATTGTTACCAAAGTTGTTACGAAAGTTAAATTATTAATACAGAAGCCTTATTTCTACTTGAAAAACCAACAGAAGATAAAGTGAGTTGTTGGTACAAGGATCACACAGATCCCCCAGCTGCCTGAATATTAAGGTGGTGCAGCGCCGAAGAATACAGTAGATGTGTGCGTGTCTGCAGTGTAATCAAAAGCCCTGCAGCGAAAGTGAGTCGCCCTTCTGGGAAGAGTAATTGCATTCCCTGCAGGGAGATCCCTGCCCAGCAAGTTTAGTAATACAAGCGTGCAGTCAGCCGGAAAGTAAACATGGGTCATTTAAAAGCTTGATGGCAATAAAATGAGACACTAGATGATAACCTCTCTGGTCCTTAAACCATAATCTTTTCATATGTGGCCTGGTCAGCGTATTACACACTGACAAGGCCACACGTAACTCATATGTCAAATAGCTTCCCCAATTTTGGTTCCATGTCCCCTGAATTTCCACACAGAAAAATGGGTTATAAACATGTTTTTCACAGAACAACAGTTTTATAGCGTATGTTTATAGCGTATGTTTTTTTTTATGTTTCACAGCACAACAGTTAATACAGTATACAGTATGCAAACTTGCATATAGTAAATAAATCCTTTTTATCATTATCATTCACATGTAAATCCATAAATATCTGCAGTAAGTAATCCCATAAGTAAGATGAATTATTTTAGTGTCAGCTAAAATTGTAATAGGGAAAACAATATGAAGCTATCCACTCTGACTCAAATTGCAAACTGCTGCACGACAAGTAAATGATTGTTTTGGAATATCAATTTTCACCTAGTTTGTTAGCATTTCAATCAACTCCATATAAACCATATTTATTAATCAACAAATACACATCTAAGCTTTAAATGTTTGATAAGGAAAGTGTAACACAGATGAAAAGATCTTTATAAAAGAAGGAAAAAAGAATATGAAAACAGGTAAACATAAATAAAAAATTACCGTGAATAAGAGAGAGGGGAATGCAGCAGCAAACTGGCAAATTTAAATTGTCTTATTAACTTATGGTAACCAGTCGCATTGCAAAATGTATTGTTGTTGTGTTAGAATCGTTTGGTGTCTCTTAAATATTTTTGTACTATTTCGAATTTGCTACTTTATGGTGACATTTCTTTATCTTTTAACACAAATGCTATGATATTCGAAGGATCAGTCTGTCAAGTCAAGCTTACTTTCAAATCCTGCTCTATTTGTTGTATGTCTATTATGTTGTAAACTTATTCCTGAATAAAATAGTGTTTAAACCAAGTCATATAGGATCACTTTTGGTTATCATCCAAGAGAACATTTTAAAACTACTGATTATGATAAATGAATGTACGACGCTGGCAAACAGTTCCTATGACTGAAGTAATCGACACCCACAGAGGTATTTATCCGCTCCTCTTCGGGGTGGATGATCACGTGTTTTCGTACCAAACATTTCTTACGAAGTTTGAGTAAGGAGACCCCAGATGCATCTAGTTTTGCTTCATACTGATTTCGTTGTTTCTGTATATATATTCTTAAGAAATGGAGTGCAGATAAGGCTGAAAGTGACTAAGTCTGCAAGTATGACCATTTTCCGAATTTTTTTATTTTCTTTTTAAATCATTTGTAAAGGTAGAATTAAGTTAGGCTTCCACATTAAATCTGTTCACTACAGCTGAAAACTGCAAGGAAAGTGAATAATCTTTATAAAAACAGATGTTTTTCTCTTGTTGGTAATTATTTACATCCCTCCAGAAATTCTAGAGAGTTGATTTTTAACATAAATGCTATTGTTTTGATATTCATAATTTGTTAAGGTTGACGAATCGGGTGAAATGTATACCCAAATTTTAGCTATATTACTGTGTTCTTGAAAATTAGAAACATTAATTCTAAAAATAAAAGATCAAAAGTTACAGACTTTGCAGCTTTAATCATCAGAACTTCATGATGGTATTCGTGATTTTATTGTGGATTTAAAGATTGTGTGTTAATCCTATAACCGAAACTTAAAGTAGCCCTCAAGTAGGTGTTCTAGACCTTCGTGTTGTGTCGAATTTGGGAAGGAGTTAAATGTTAATATGACAAATGCAAACCAAAAAAAATCGAAGTTCGAAAGTAAAGAAAATGTCGTGAGAAAAAAAATCATGAAGCGGGAAGCTCCACTTCTTGTGTGACGAAAATAGGTATACTACGTAAACATCCACCTTGCTCCGGCTAACAAATAAACTAAAGACAAGAGGTCCATGATGGACCTAAATCGCTCACCTGAGTTATGATGAAATAACATGGGGGATCATCTATTTGATGATGATTCAATTGGAGCAATTCTGCACTTTCCAATCTATTATTCTGACACAGTTTCATGAAGATTGGATCAAAACTGTGCCTTCTAGAGTATGCACAATGTTTTTCTAAGATTTGACCTAGTGAACTTGTTATTGACCCGACATATTCCAGTTTCAAGGGTCCTTTCATGAAGATAAACATTGTGACAAAATTGTGATAGATTGTGACAAAGTTTCACAAAGATGCAATGGAAAATGAAGCCTCTATTGTGTACACAAGTTTTTTTTCTAAGATTTGACCTAGTGACCTAGTTTTTGATACAACATGACCCAGTTTAAAAAATGGCCAATATTTTATAAACATAAACAGTATGACAAAGTTTCATGAAGATTGGACAAAAACTGTGCCCTCTAGAGTGAACACAATGTTTTTCTAAGATCTGACCTAGTGACCTAACTTTTGATCTGACATAATTCAGTTTCAAACTTGGCCTTGATTTTATGAAGATAAACATTCTGACAAAGTTTAATGCAGATTCAATGCAAAATAAAGCCACTATTGAGTACACATGATTTTTCTAAGATTTGACCTAGTCACCTAGTTTTTAACCCAACAAGACTGAGTTTCAAACTTGACCTAGATTTCATTTAGATAAACATTCTGACAAAGTTTCACGAACATTGGATCAAAACTGTTCCCTCCAGAGGGTACACAAGATTTTACTTAGATTTGACCTGGTGACCTAGTTTTTGACCCGACATAACCTAATTTCATATTTGGCCTAGATTTCATGAAGATAAATATTCTGACAAAGTTTCATAAAGATTGAACCAAAACTGTGACCTCTAGAATGTTCACAAGGTTTTTCTAAGATTTGACCTAGTGACCTAGATTTTGAGCCAACAAGACCAAGTTTCAAACATGGCCTAGTTTTCATTAAGGTAAACATTCTGACAAAGTTTCATGAAGATTGGATCAAAACTGTGTCCTCTAGAGTGTACAATATGTTTTACTAAGATTTGACCTAGTGACCACGTTTTAAACCCGACATGACCTAGTTTCATACTCGGCCAAGATTTCATAAAGATAATCATTTTGACAAAGTTTCATGAAAACTGGACCAAAACTGTGACCTCTAGAGCGTTCACAAGTTTTTTTCTAAGATTTAACCTAGTGACCTAGTTTTTGACCCAAAAAAAAACCTTTTTCTAATCTGGCCTAGATTTTAAGAAGATAAACATTCTGGCATTATTTCATGAAGATTGGACCAAACTGTGCTCTAGAGTGTATACAAGGTTTTACTAAGATTTGACCTGGTGACCTAATTTTTGACCCGAAATGACCTAGTATCATATTTGGTCTAGATTTTATGAAGATCATCATTCCGACAAAGTTTCATGAAGATTGGACCAAAACTAGGACCTGTAGAGTGTTCACATGATTTTTCTAAGATTTGACCTAGTGACCTAGTTTTTGATCCGATATAACCCTTTTTCAAATCTGGCCTTGATTTCAATAAGATAACGTTCTGACAAAATTTCATAAAGATTGGATCAAAACTTGGTCCTCTAGAGTGTACACAAGGTTTTACTAAGATTTGACCTGGTGACCTAGTTTTTGACCCAACATGACCTAATTTCATATCTGGCCTAGATTTTATAAAGATAATCATTCTGACAAAGTTTCATGACGATTTGACCAAAACTGTGCCCTCTATGTCATTTAAAGGTTTATTTCTATTTTTAGCTTTGGTTTAATTTCTATTTTTAGCTCTGGCGGCCACCTTGCTCAATGGAGCGGAACCGTTTTAGCAATTTTGATTCAGGGCCATAAGTCGAATATTTCTGTGAAATTATTTTGAAATCCATCCTCTGGTTTGAGAGGAGATGTTGTTTAAAGGATTTTCTATTTTTAGCTCTGGTGGCAATTTTGTTTAGCGGAGCAAAACCATTTTAGCAATTGTGGTACAGGGCTATAAGAGAAACATTTGTGTGAAATTATTTTGAAATTGATCTACTGGTCTAGGAGGAGATGTCGTTTGAAGAAATTGTTGAAGACGGACGGACGGACGGACAACGGACAAATTTTGATTACAATAGCTCACCTTGAGCACTTCGTGCTCAGGTGAGCTAAAAAGACCACTGACGTTGTGATAATGTCTATGTCACCAGGTTTTGGTATGTTTCAAATATAATAAGTAAATAGGTGTCGAAAAGATAGAGGGTGTGATCACCGTGACATTTTACTTCACGACTCCACCTCATATGTGAGGGAACCTCCCCGGGAATGCTAATTAGTGACGACTGTACTTCAGCAGAGTTTATCATTACTTTTACAAGAGGTGTATCAGAAACAGCGTGAATGAGTCTGCCTTTCTTAGGTATGATGGCCGATTTATGAAATTCATATATGAACTTTTAAATGAACATATTTCTAAACGATGTAAAACTAGAAAATGTGTTTGTAAAACACTATGCCCCCAACTATATGCCTGACTCTAAAATGAAAGTAATGGTCTGCATTATAAAAATAAACTGCACAAAATTTCTAATTTCTGATAACACACATAATTCAACTAAATTATGAATGGAATTTTCTCACAAATTAATCATGTCACCCTCACCTAACTGTATGCAAAATATCATGACCCTGGCTCTAGTGGTTCTTAAGATTTTTCTAAATATGCCTTTAATTTTTCGAAAAAGGGAAATAAATAAAAAAGAACATAGCAGACGGAAAATAAAACAAGAGGGCCAAGAGGCCCTGAATCCCTCACCTGAACGAAAAGGTTAAAGGTCAAACTAGGGTCATCATTTGAACAAACCTGATAGTTTGCAACCGTTTCCCAATGGTTCTGAAGAAGAGGATTTGATCATATTTTTCTACGCATTGCTATGGTTCAAACCCTGGTCCCCCAGAGGCGGGGCCATTTTGGACCCTGGGGCCATCATTTGAATAATCTTGGTAAAGGACCACTAGGCAATGCTACATTCTAAATTTCAAGCATCTGAGCCTTGCAGCTCTGAAGAAGAAGATATTTGAATATTTTTCTATGTATTTCTATGGTTCAAACCTGGGACTCCCTGCACCAGGGTCATTTTGGACCCTGGGGCCACCATTTGAACAAACTTGGTAGAAGACCACTAGGCAATGCTACATACCTAATTTCAAGCATCTGAGCCAAGCAGTTCTGGACAAGAAGATTTTTAAGTATATTATAGTTTCGAACCCAAGACCCCCTGCCCCAAAGCCATTTTGGATCCCAGGGCCACCATTCATACAAACTTTGTAGGAGTCCACCAGGCAATGCATCATACCAAATTTCAAGCATCCGAGCCAATTGGTTCTGAAGAAGAAGATTTTCGAATATTTTTCTATGTATTTCTATGGTTCAAACTCAGGACTCTCTGTCGCGGGGCCATTTTAAACCCACGGGCCATCATTTGAACAAACTTGATAAAGGATTACAAGGCAATGCTACATACCACATTTCAAGCATCTGAGCAAAGTGGTTCTAAAAGAAGACAGGGCCTGTAAAATCGATTTAAGCCCCCCAGTAATTCATTACTGACCGTTCCAAGGCGGTAGTTCTGTTGTGGTTCTTTGTTGCCTGTTTTTGGTGTCAGAGTTTCTGTGATGTTTTACCTTATGTATGTTATTATTATTTTTGGTTCGGTTTGGGTTGCTGCGTGGCCACCTTTTGGGAACAAGCTGCTCACTCGGTTGGCCATATGTTCTCTGTATCTTGATTATTTGTAATCTTAGTTGTTTCCAACTATGGTTTGAGGGCTGGATTTGGATTTTGATTGTTTCAGTTCCTGGTCTTTGCATACTTTTTACTTTTTAATATTTTTCTATGTATTTCTATGGTTCTAACCCAGGACCCCCCGGGCGAGGCCATTTTGGACCCTGGGATCATCATTTGAACAAACTTGGTAAAAGAGCACTAGGCAATGCTACATACCAAATTTCAAGCATCTGAGCCAAGTGGTTCTGAAGGAGAAGCTTTTTGAATATTTTTCTATGTTTTTCTATGGTTCAAACCTAGGACTCCCTGCCACAGGGCCATTTTGGACCCTTGGGCCACCATTTGAACAAACTTGGTAAAGGGTTGCTAGGCAATGCTACATACCAAACTTCAAGCATCTAAGCCTTGTGGTTCTGAAGGAGAAATTTTTTGAATATTATTCTCTGGATTTCTATGGTTCAAACCTTGGACTCCATGCCAAGAGGCCATTTTGGATCCCTGAGCCCTCGTTCGAACAAACTTGGTAAAGGACTATAAGACTATGCTACATACCAAATTTCAAGCACCTGAGCCTTGCGGTTCTGATGTAGAAGATTTTTAAATATTTTTCAATGTATTTCTCTGGTTCAAACCAAGGACCTCCGGGGCGGGGCCATTTTGGACCCTGGGGCCATCATTTGAACAAACTTGGTAAAGGACTATTAGGCAATGCTTCATACCAAATTTCAAGCATCTGAGCCTTGCGGTTGCATAGCTTGTTGATGATTGTACTTATAAACGCCACACTGTAAAAAAAATCCGCAGATATTACGGTAGAATTGGAAACCAGCTGCCAGCCCATTTCCCGTTATTTTTACGGGAGTCTGCCTTTGATCATTGTTGGAAATCACGATATGGTAACTGGTCGTACTCGAAAATACCTTCAAAGTGTTGAAGGGTTATATGACCAAACTAACACCTATTCTATCCTATCCTCCTCTGTTGACGATTCCTGCAATTTTTACGGGCGTCCGTAAAGTTTACGGGAAACGGACTGGCAGCTGTTTGCCAGTTATTCTACCGTAAAATATACGGATTTTTTACAGTGCAGTTCAAATGTCAGATGTCGGAATGAATGATTTCACAGAAATTAATGTCCAGCATAAAACTGAACGTCTCTTTGAATGGTGAACTCTGCCAAACATCGAATCAGATCATTGTTGTACCGAATTCCCAACGTCGAATTTTAAATGTAGCAGCGCGCCTAGGAGGATAAATGCACAAATAATGCATATAGCCGTCTAAAAAGACGCATGTAAAAACCATTTATCTCAGCGAAAACACAACGCCGAATCGACGTTGAAACAACGTTGATTCAACGTCGCAGCGTCTAACTAACGTTAATTCAACGTCGACCCAACGTTGCGCGCTCAGACAGATATTACAACGGAACTTTAAAAAATTATTGATAAAGGAACGCCCTCCTCCTCACAAGAATATCATAACAGAATCTAATTATGCTCATATCGCTTCTCCCTATAGACAACTTTCTGAGCTTCTATTTATAGCACAGCTACTCAGCACTGGGAATCAGCTGATTGACTGGGGGTAGAAAAGTGTAAACAAGTAAAATGGCACCCCTTATTTCCGGGTGCCGTTTTACTATTTAATGCTTATTTATTGATATCCATAATTCATATCAAGGATATCCAATACTGACCCAGATTTATGAATATCAATAATTCAAATAATGGATATCCATTATTTGAATTATGGATATCCATTATTTGAATTATGGATATCAATAAATAGGGAATAAATAGTTAAACAGTATCCCGGGGTGCCGTTTTACTATAAATTCCTTATCTATTGATGTCCATAATTTGAATTATGGATATAGATTATTCAAATTTTTGATATCTATAATTTTCAATGGATATCTATAATTGTTGATATCCATGATTCAAATTTTGGATATCTATAATTCGATCATATAGGGATATCCATAATTCGATTTATGGATATCAATAAATAGAATAGAATTATGATTATCCATAATTTGAATTATAGATATCCATAAATCGATTTATAGAAATAAAATGTTCGAATTATTGATATCCAACATTCACCTTGATATATGAATATGAATAACTCATATAACGGATATCCATAATTTGAATTATGGATGTCAATGAATAGGGAATAAATCATAAAACGGCACCACGTAGAACCAGTTGTGTTGGTTTAGCCGCTTCAGGATCTAAACGATTAATAGCTTTGATCAAGGCTTCTCATCTCCATGGAGGCTATTATAGAATTCTGTGCAAGGAAATTCTCTTTTCCATATTCTGTTTATTTGCACACCATTCCCCATGTAGCAGCTTTTCAACATTGTTGGTGGTTTTATTACACATTCTACTGCTGCAGTTTCTCTGATAGTTTATCTGGGGGATGACCTTTTTACCCCCACTAAATTATTCTTGAGAAACAGCTGTGTTTACCTGTTCTGCAGAAACTTGTCTATAGTATCACAGATAATCTTTCAGCATTTGCTACCTGGATGTTTCATATCCTTTATCTGTTAGATAGCTGATACAATCTTTGACATACACTTTGCATAATAAATGGCCAAAGGCTTTCCATAATCAACTTATTCTTTGCATCTCATTATCATCAATGGTTCCACCAAGTGTTTATATGCTTTTTAAACGCATCAACACTTTCTTTGAAAGTAAGTACAGACCTAGAATTGCTAAGCTAGCACGGTCGAGTCTATAAAAATATGTTTTCAACAGTAACTGGATCACGTTTCTGTTTGGCGACAATCTCAGTGGTATTAGTGCTCCGAGAAAATCTTAACTGGAGCAAGAAACAAGAGGACCAATGGTCCTGTAGCTAACCTGCGATCTGTAGTCTGGCCCATGTTCCTACTTCTGTATGTATTCTCTGCTCTTGAAGGGACTTTTTAAGATTTTAATTTTACTGTCAACAGACACATTTTGTTACTTCACTCATTTGTTACAAACCTTAAACCAGTGGTTTTAGAAGAGTGCAGATTTTGAAGTCAAACAAGTCCAATACAGCTGTGAAGTTATACTGGTAACAAAACTGGTTAATAAAGGGGGTCACTAGGGCACCTTGTCCTAAATTACATAGAAATAAACTTTCTGAACAAAGATTGGTTCAAAACTGTGCCCTCTAGAGTGTACTCAAGGTTTTTCTCATATCTGATTTAGTGACCTACTTTTTGACCTGACAAGACCAACTTACAAACCTGTCCCAGATTTCATAAAACTAAACAGTCTGTTTAAGTTTCATGAATTGGATAAAAACAGTACCCTCTAGAGTGTGCACAAGATTTTTCTAAGATTTGACGTAGTGACCTAATTTTTTACCTGCACCGCTTTCATCTGAATAGCACCACTAGGGATTCTACGTGTACACGGATAAAGGGTAACGGTTCGTGTATATGTGGTAAACGTTAACAAAATTTACATATCGTTTAACCGAACTTGAACACATGGTAGACCGCCAACATAACCAAATATCTTAGAGTCGTCAGTATTAGTCTATTTTAATGTTCTTGACCGCGTCCTCGGAAACATCTAAATTTTTTATACGCTAAATTCTGCGTATTCTTATGCAAACTATACGAGAATACTGTTTCATCATAATCGGCAACTAGTTTTAGACATTGCTGAAAGGAAACTTTGCAGACAGCACATGCGGTGTAATTGAAAAATTCGGTCTACCTGTTTGTCACAGAATAGGCTTACCGGGAAGGCTAGATAATTGTACTGACAGTAAAAATAGCCCCTGTGACCTTGACCTTAGCCCTAGAATGCTGAAATGTGAACTTGTCAAAGATAATGTCATTGTGAAGTTAAATGAAAATTAGTCCATAAATGAAGGCCGTAGAGCGATGACAATGTTTTTTCTAAAAATAGCCACTGTGACCTTGACCTTGACCTTAGAATGCTGAAAAGCGAACTTGTTCAAGATATTGTCATACTAAACATTTGTGTGAAGTTAAATCAAAATCGGTCCATAAATGAAGTCGCCAGAGCGATGACAAAGTTTTTCGGAAAATAGCCACTGTGACCTTGGCCTTGACCCAGATAGATGAAACGCAAACTTGCCCAAGATATTGCCATACTAATCACTTGTGTGAAGTTAAATCAAAATTGGTCCATAAATGAAGGCGCTAGAGCGATGACAAAGTTTTTCTAAAAATAGCCACTGTGACCTTGACTTTGACCTTAGGATGCTGAAACATGAGCTTGTTCAAGATATTGTCATACTAAACATCTGTGTGAAGTTTTAATCAAAATCGGTCCATAAATGAAGGCGTTAGAGGGATGACAAAGTTTTACTAAAAATAGCCACTGTGGCCTTGACCTTGACCCCAGAAGGCTGAAACTCAAACATGTCCAAGATATTGACATACTAATTACTTGTGTGAAATTTAAATGAATTCGGTCCACAAATGAAGGTGCTAAAGCGATGACAAAGTTTTTCTAAAAATAGCCACTGTGACCTTGACCTTGATCTTACGACGCTGAAACGCAAATTCATTCAAGATATTGTCATACTAAACATTTGTGTGAAGTTTAAATCAAAATCAGTCCATAAATGAAGGTGCTAGAGTGATGACAAAGTTTTTCTAAAAATAGCCACTGTGACCTTGACCTTGATCCCAGAACGCTGAAACGCAAATTCGTCCAAGATATTGTCATACTAATCACTTGTGTGAAATTAAATCGAATATGGTCCACAAATCAAGGGGCTAGAGCGATGACAAAGTCTAAGGGAAAATATTTTATTGCTCAAGGGCAAGTAACTCTGAAAAGAATGATCCAACCTGGCCCAAATTCGAACCGGTCTGAGATGTTTTGGCCGTCCTGGATACCTGCAAGTTACAAGAAGTTTCGATCAAAAATGATGAAGCTAGGGCCCGGACAAAATTTTCCCCATTATAAGTCTATGGGAAAATATTTTATTGCTCAAGGGCAAGTAACTCTGAAAAGAGGGATCCAACCTGGCCCAAATTCGAACTGGTCCGAGATGTTTTGGCTGTCCTGGATACCTGCAAGTTACAAGAAGTTGCGATCAAAAATGAAGAAGCTAGGGCCCGGACAACATTTTCCCCATTATATATTACATCGCTCAAGGGCAAGTAACTCTGAACAGAATGATCCAACCTGGCCCAAATTCAAACTGGTCCGAGATGTTTTGGCTGTCTTGGATTCCTGCAAGTTACAAGAAGTTGCGATCAAAAATGATGAAGCTTGGGCCCGGACAACATTTTCCCCATTATAAGTCAATGGGAAAATATTCTATCGCTCAAGGGCAAGTAACTCTGAAAAGAATTATCCAGCCTGGCCCAAATTCGAACTGGTCCGAGATGTTCTGGCTGTCCTGGAGACCTGCAAGTTACAAGAAGTTGCGATCAAAAATGAAGAAGCTAGAGCCCGGACAACATTTTCCCCATTTTAGTCTATGGGACATTTTCGTTGCCATGGTAACCACAGTTTTAAACCAATCTGTCCCAAAACTATATGCAATCAATCCCCGCCCCCCCCCCCCCCCCCCCCAACCATGCTACACATAAAATTTGATTCAGATTGGCTAGCTACTTTAGCAGATATTAATGCCTATAAGTGTGAACGGACGACGGACGACGTACGACGGACCAAGCCTATACTTTAAGCTCACCTTGTGAACCTTCGGCTCAGGTGAGCTAACAAACCCACGACCCCAAACTCCTGATGTAGTACAGTTTAACTAAATAACCGCCAGTGTGGACAAGGATTCGTATGTACACTGGGTGGACTTCCACGAAGGAACGTGGATTTCCACGGAGAAACCTTTACTACGAACAACGGCCTGAACAGGCTGGTCTGGACCTCGTTGCATACATGTTACTACATGCCGTCTACAATGCATAGTGAATAGCCATACCAAATGCTGATCTTTGCTAGAATAAACTGTTTCCATGAAAGACCTGATAAAATTATGAAGACCGGTCTTTGCTAAGGGAACACTAACATTATGATTGCTTTTTAATAAGCTCGTCCTCCCTAATAGATGCTATCAAAACAAATCGTTAGAAATGCCGTTACTTCTATAACTGGCCAAACATTGTTTGATTGTTTTTGTTTTGGCAGACATTATGAAAAGTCTGTGAGGCTCTAGACTGCTATAGTCAATATGAAAGTCACTGGTATCCTCACTGTTTCCCCGGCCGAAATGACTTAATCCCTGTTGAAAGGGTCGTTAAACTCTAAGAAATTTAAAGTAGCAAAGCTCTTTTCAGCGTCTGACAGGATAATGACCCTGTGTAAACAAATTTTACGTTGTCAAAGGGCATAAATTTATTGTAAAACGTGTCAGTTATGAATATAGCTGGGCTCATAATTCGATAATATGTCTTTGAACTTTTGTGACAGTTATTAGTCAATGATTGAGGCGACTATGCTCGAACTAAGCAAGAGCGATTTTTTTGATGATTTAACCCTTTAAAGTTTCAAAAATTGTACTGTCATGTCCGGTCAATGGGGCTATCCGTTAATAAAATATATCATGAAACGAGAAAGACCTCAATATTTTGGGATTCGTCGGCCAACACGACCGGACCACATTTGAGTTATTGCATGGCTGCGAGATTTTTACATTTTGATAGTAAACGCTGGAATATAAGTCGTAAAAAACACGCAGCCCCGCCCCTACCCCCCCCCCACATCTTTTTAACTATGCCGAGAGACGGATGTTAAAGAACTATAGAGAGAGCCCCGAAGCTCAGTGGGTTAGGCTACGGCCTGCTTTGCTGGCGGGTTTGGATCTTGCCAAAGTTGAAATCGTTTCTAACCGTAAACGGAAATTTATTGAGTGCACAACCTTTTATTCTCATCCAATCATCGTCCCGATATGTTGAAATACTGTTGAAAGAGACGAACACACAGTATCATACATTCATCCATCATAAAGAGCTACATGTTGTTACAACCTGGCGGCGGTAACAAAAAATAGCCATCAGAGGAGATGGCAAATCCCCCGACCGAAGACCCCCATGGGCCTTGGTAAAAAGGTTACATTTCAAAACACATATTAGTAATATATTGTCGTTCTTTTATGCTTCTGACTGACATTAACTGTTAACAGATGCATGATTATCTAACACTCAGACTAAAACAGTATGCTTGACTGCTAAAAAGAGGTAATATCTCAAACACAAATGTATAGCATACGATACATTCAACTTTCAAAATGTGTGAATAACTGCTAAAGTACAAGCCCTACAAACCTAATTTTGAGCTCTCTAGTAAGTGACTTTGGACAAAGAATCCAAATCTGGAAAAAAAAAATTGTAGGGGGGGGGGGGGGTGCTGGAGGGGGCATGGGAATGTGGAGGGGTAAGAGAGAGTTAGGAACACTGATAAGATATCACAGCATGGTCATCAATATTCTAAAAGGTTCACGGTTATTCAAATTCTGGAGCTGGCCAGGGTTATACAGTTATGGAGCAGAGACTCAAACAGCAGCTCAAACTACCAAAGGGAAATAATTCACTAGGTCTAAAAGCAAGAGTTATCATTCATGTATGAGACAAATTGTCATGACCTGTTCTGCATATCTGAGAAGTATCATGAAAATATTTCAAAAGGTATTCAAGCTATGGAGCGGACACTTAAAATCATCAAAGAAAAATAACTCCAAAAGTAAGAAAGCAAGAGTTGTCATTCTTGTTCGCGACACATCATCATGACCTGTTCTACATATCTGTGAAGTATCATGAAAATATTCCAAAAGGTATTCAAGTTATAGAGCGGACACGAAATCACACCTAAAACCATCAAGGGGTTAGAACTCAAAAAGTAAGAAAGCAGGAGTTGTCTTTCTTGTTCGTGACACATCGTCATGACCTGTTCTACATATCTGTGAAGTATCATGAAAATATTCAAAAAGGTATTCAAGTTATAGAGCGGACACGAAATCATACCTAAATGATCAAGAGGAAATAACTCAAAAAGTAAAAAAGCAAGAGTTGTCATTCTTGTTCGCGACACACCGTCATGACCTGTTCTACATATCTGTGAAGTATCATGAGAATATTCCAAAGGGTATTCTAGTTATAGAGCGGCCACGAATCTGCCAAAAAATCACACCTAAAACTATCAAGGGGAAATAACTCAAAAAGTAAGAAAGCAAGAGTTGTCATTCTTGTTCGCGACACATCGTCATGACCTGTTCTACATTTCTGTGAAGTATCATGAAAATATTCCAAAGGGTATTCAAGTTACAGAGCGGACACGAATCTGCCAAAAAATCACCAAAGGGGAGATAATTCAAAAAGTACAATAGCAAGAGTTACCATTCTTGTACGCGACACATCGTCATGACCTGTTCTACATAACTGTGAAGTATCATGAAAATATTCCAAAGGGTATTCAAGATATAGAGCGGACAAATAAGTGTGTACGGACGGACGGACGGACGGACGGACGGACGGAAGCCAGGCTCATCGCTATATCCCCCGAACCTTTCGGTCGGGGGATAAAAAGATGGAAGTAAACCAGCTACAAGCCTGTTTTAAAACATAACAAAATTTATTTACATCTATATCAAAATTAAAACAGTCATTAATCAATCAAGAAAATATGTAATTTACGATACCTTAAATTATCCTGAATGTCCCTCAAAATGTCCTGTTTAAAACACAAGTCCTTTCACAGTTTCTGATCCCAAATATTAAAGTCAGCAGAATATTTCCAATAATCCCAGAATGAAAGTAATCCAATATATTTAAATTCCAGTATAACTTATTTAACTATAGACTGGTGAAAGTGTTTACAAAGATGACGAAAGGAAAATGTGTGGTCTTTATATATTAGCTAGGAACATTCAGGAATTAACCAGTGATAGATTTTACCAGACGGTTCTCAATTCTGACATAATTTTATACCAGAAGATTCTTAATGTTTACGACAGAAATTTCTATTATTTTCTACATTACTAAAATTAGATATTCTAGAAAATTCTCGAAACATCTTGAAAGTTCTCAAAGTTTCCTGAAGCTTCCACAACATTCTTTTGACAATGGGGAGCAAATTCCAGAACTTTCTAGACAATCTTTCTGTTTCAGGAACATTCTAAAGATTCCCCAATTTTCCAGAATGTTCTAAAGTACAATATAAACAACTTGTTTATTTCAAACCTAGTAAACTTATAAAAACTGCAAAATCATGGTAAAAGAAAATATTTGCACCAAATTAAACACCATATTCATAACACTTCCCCTCTTCAAGGAAAAGAAAGTTTTATGAAATAAAGCTTTCTTTTGCCATATAACCAATTATTATGAAACAAAATTAAGTTTAATGCTTATACACTGTACATATATCAGTACCAATCCAGACATCATGTAGTAATAGCCAAATTTAGGCTCTTGAAAGTGCATCTGGGATAATATTATCTTTTCCTCTGATATGTCTGATGTCAAGATTGTACTCCTTCAACATGAGACTCCACCTGAGTAACCGCTGATTCTTGTTCTTCATTTTATGAATGAAGGTCAGTGGATTGTGATCACTAAAGACAACAATCGGTGTGGCTGAAGAAGATAAGTACACTTCAAATTGCTGAAGTGCAAGGATGAGAGATAAACACTCTTTCTCAATAGTGGAGTAATTTCTCTGATGTTTGTTAAACTTTTAAGAAAAGTAACAAACAGGGTGATCCACACCATTATCGTCTTCTTGAATCAAAACACTGCCTGCGCCAACATCACTGGCATCTACCACCATCTTAAATGATTTATTAAAGTTCGGTGCTAAGAGAACTGGAGCACTCTTTAGTATGGCCTTTAGCTTATCAAAGGACTTTTGACAGTCTTCATTCCAAATATATTTCTTTCCTTTACCTAGCAAATTTGTCAAGGGCTCTGCAATTACAGAGAAGTTATTACAGAACTTCCTATAATATCCTGCCATACCAAGAAAGCGCATCAGTTGTCTCTTGCATATAGGAACAGGAAAATCCGAGATAGCCTCCACTTTAGCTTCTACAGGTTTTACCTGTCCTTGACCCACAACATGTCCTAGAAATGTCGAATTTGCATGACAGAATTCACTTTTTGCTAAATTGATTGTCAATTTTGCATCACTAAGTCTTTGAAAGAACTCTCTGATAGTCTGTAGATGTAGTTTCCATTCATCGTTGAAGATGATTGCATCGTCGATGTATGCTTTACAGCCATCCAGATCAGATGTCAAGCTATTTATAAGTCTCTGAAATGTTGCTGGAGAGTTTTCATACCAAATGGCATAACCTTATACTGATAGAGTCCATCTGGTGTAACAAATGCTGAAATCTCCTTAGCTCTGTCTGTCAAAGGAATTTGCCAAAATCCTTTCAAAAGATCAAATTTAGTAACATATTTTGCTTGTCCAATTTGATCAATACAGTCATCAATACGTGGGATTGGAAATGTATCCGTTTTAGTCACAGAATTTACTTTTCGATAGTCTGTACACATGCGAAAAGTTCCATCAGGCTTTGGCACAAGAATACAAGGAGAACTCCTGTCACTTTGACTTGGTTCAATAAAGTTATTGCCAGCAAATATTGAATCTCTTCCCTGAGATACTGTTGTTTCACAGGGTTCATTCGATATGGATGTTGCTTCACAGGCTTTGCACCATCAATGTCAACATCATGAAAGATTTTGTCAGTCCTGGTTGGAATGTCCGGAAATAAGTGCTCAAATTCAAGAATTAACTGTTTTAGTTCAAGTCTCCTGACTGGATCCAGGTGTGACAGTTTCTGGTCGAGATCCTTTAAGATGTCAGAATTCTGGAGTTTTGATGATGACGAATCAGATTTTATAAAGTTCACTTCCTCAGAGTCCATTTCAGATTGCTCTTGAGGGACAGAATTTATTACACTTATTGGGGAAACAATTGAATTATCCCTATCAATGTACTTTTTCAACATATTAATATGACACAATTGTTTTTGCTTGCGCCTCCCAGGTGTGTTGATAATGTAATTTACATCACTGAGCTTTTTGTCAACAGTGTAAGGGCTATAATATCTGGCCTGCAGAGGTCTGCCAGGAATTGGCAAAAGAGCAAGTACCTTCTCTCCAGGTTTAAAATTTCTTTCCCTGGCCTTTTCATCATACTGTAATTTCATTTTGCTTTGAGCTGATTTGAGATTGGACCGAGCAGCTTCACAGGCCTTTGACAATCTGTTATTGAAGTCAGAGACATACTGAAGCAAATTTAAAGAATTGTTACCATCAGAAAGAAATTTCTCTTTTAAAAGTTTCAGTGGTCCACGAACTGTGTGACTAAATACAAGCTCAAATGGGCTGAAACCAAGTGATTCTTGTACGGATTCCCTAGCTGCAAATAACAGGATGTGAATGCCTTCATCCCAATCCTTTTCAGTGTCAAAGCAGTAAGATCTGATCATGTTTTTCAGTGTTTGATGAAATCGTTCTAAGGCACCTTGACTTTCAGGATGATATGCTGATGACCGATATTGCTTAATGCCTAATTCATGCATTACTTGCTGAAATATTCCTGACATAAAATTAGAGCCTTGATCTGACTGAACAGATTTATGTGAAAAACTTCACAAGAGCCTTAACTATGGTCTTTGTCTTAATATTTCTAAGTGGAATTGCTTCTGGGAAACGTGTGGAGGCACACATTATGGTCAAAAGATATTCAGAACCTGACTTTGTTTTGGGTAAAGGACCTACGCAATCAATAACTATTCTGCTAAAAGGTTCCTCAAATGCAGGAATGGGCTGCAAATGGGCTTTAGGGATAGTTTGATTAGGTTTTCCTACCATTTGACATGTATGGCAAGATTTGCAATGTTTAGAAACATCAGATTTTAACCCTGGCCAGTAGAAATGATTAAGAATCTTGTGATAGGTCTTGTTTACACCTAAATGACCGGACATGAGAGTTTCATGGGCCAAGTTTAAAATTTCAGGGCGATAAACCCTTGGAACCACAATTTGGTGGTTAACAGTCCACTCGTCTTCTGCTGAGGCATCAGGGGGACGCCATTTTCTCATCAAAATGTCATTTTTGACATAATAGCAAACAGGAACCTGGGACATGTCATTTTCATCTAAAACCCTTTCAAATAAAGGTGAGATCTCAGGATCACTGTGTTGTTCTTTGCAAAGCTGTGACCTTGACAGAAGGTCATGACCTTGGTCATTTGAAAATGAAGGAGAGTGGTCCGTGTTGGACACAGATGAGTTGTGTGTAAAGTCTGTCTGCATGTCAGACAGGCTGGGTGAAAGAGATTTTGAAATCTCATCATTAAAAGACTGACCTATAAAAGTATCAGTTAAATCAATGTCCTGATTCCCATCATTCAATATGGCTTTCTTTGCCATAGCCCTAGTGACAGCACACGAAGGTAAAGATCAGGAATTTCCTGCTCAATGGGGTCAGGAGGTTGATCAACACAAGGAATGTTGGTCAAAAGTGGATTAACCACAACCTTATCTCCTGCTAGGTCATTGCCTAGCAATAAGTGAACACCTTTAAAAGGTAATGAAGGTCTAATACCAACAGCCACTGGACCAGAAATTAAGTCTGAGGACAAATAAATGTTATGAAGCGGTACATTAACAAATCCACATTCTACACCCTGAATAAGGGTACTTGTCCCAGAAGAAGTCTTCTCGGAAAATGGCAGGGTATCTGCCAAAATAAGGGATTGAGAAGCTCCAGTATCTCGTAAGATAGTAATAGGGGTAAACTGGGCAAAGTCACAATTTAGTGACACAAAACCTTCTGATAAGAATGGTTCATAAATCTCCATAACGGAATCAGTCTCAGAAATTTTGGTCTGAATAGGAATTTGATCCTGAACACAAGACTGTGATGTTGACCGTAAAGAGGTAAGACCTGTGGGTTTTGGGCCCTCTTGTTTTTCTCTCTTCCTCTTTAAAAGTAAGCATTCAGAAATTATATGTCCTGTTTGCTTACAATAATTACAAATAGGCTGAGATAAGGAATTTTGACCTTTGTTTTCACCAGGAGGTTTTGGTTTTGGAGTATATGAGGGACTGGAATTGCCAGATGGATTACTGGGACTGAATTTTGGACCTGACTGAGGGGAAAAGGTCTTTTTAGGAAAAGGCTTGTGCACAAAAGAAGTCTAATGAGTTAAAGCATAATCATCAGCCAAACGAGCTGCTGCCTCTAACGTTTCGACCTGCTTTTCATCTAAAAATGATTTAATGTCAGAATTAATGCACCTTTTAAATTCTTCAACAAGCATGAGCTGTCTCAGTTTACTATGATCAGAGCCTACTTTCTTTGACGAGCTCCACCTATCAAATAACTGCTCTTTTGTCCCAGCAAATTCAACATAAGTCTGGTCATTTTCTTTTCTGCAGTTCCTAAATTTCTGCCTGTAAGCCTCAGGGACCAACTCATAAGCTTTAAGAATAAGCTCTTTTACTTTGTCATAATCTGAGCTCTGCTCAAGAGAAAGTTGAGTATAAATTTCGCGAGCCTTGCCGATCACAACGCTCTGTAGAAGCAAAGTCCAATGCTCTTTTGGCCATTTTAAATTTTCTGCAACTTTTTCAAAGTGAAGAAAGTATTTATTAACCTCTTTTTCTTGAAATGGTGGAACGAGTCTGATGTGTTTGGTAACATCAAACACTTTTTTAGAGTCCAAAGGCAAAGATTTTGATGTGGTCTTTTCTTGCATTTCCATTTCTTTCATTCTAATTTGAAATTGTCTTTTTCTTTCTTTTTCCTCTTTTTCAAATTAAAATTTTTCCTTTTCTATTTCAATTCTTTCTTCTTTTTCTAATTTTTCTTTTTGCATTTCTCTTTCTTTTTCTTTTTCTCGTTCCTCCATTTCTAACCTTAATTTTTCATGTTCTAATGTTTGTTTCTGCAACCTTTCTTCTCGTTCTAAAGTTTCAAGCCTAATTCTCTCTTCATGCTCTAATCTTAACTTTTCCATTTCAACTTGTCTTTGAATTTCTAATTCTCGCATCTGTAAATCAGTTTGAGTGACGAGAATGTGAGAGGTTGCAGAGGAATCAAAAATTTCCTCATCAACAAAGAACTGAATCAAAATATTCTTAATTTCATGTTTCAACATGGATCTTTTGACTGATGTTAATTCATAATGTGCTGCAATACCCAATAAATCTGTCTTTTTGGCCAAATTCAACAGCTCCTGAGAAGGCGCAGCAATGAATTTATCAAGATCAAAAGACATGATTGCTTTTTGCTGGCTTTACTTATTTGCTTATTTGAACAGCAAACAGTGAAAACTTTTTTTTTTTATTATTCAAAATTATTTGGTGCACAAGAAATTTCAATCTCGGACGTGAGCCCCCAATTTGTTACAACCTGGCGGAGGTAACAAAAAAGATGGAAGTAAACCAGCTACAAGCCTGTTTTAAAACATAACAAAATTTATTTACATCTATATCAAAATTAAAACAGGCATTAATCAATCAAGAAAATATGTAATTTACGATACCTTAAATTATCCTGAATGTCCCTCAAAATGTCCTGTTTAAAACACAAGTCCTTTCACAGTTTCTGATCCCAAATATTAAAGTCAGCAGAATATTTCCAATAATCCCAGAATGAAAGTAATCCAATATATTTGAATTCCAGTATAACTTATTTAACTATAGACTGGTGAAAGTGTTTACAAAGATGACTAAAGGAAAATGTGTGGTCTTTATATATTAGCTAGGAACATTCAGGAATTAACCAGTGATAGATTTTACCAGACAGTTCTCAATTCTGACATAATTTTATACCAGAAGATTCTTAATGTTTACAACAGAAATTTCTATTATTTTCTACATTACTAAAATTAGATATTCTAGAAAATTCTCGAAACATCTTGAAAGTTCTCAAAGTTTCCTGAAGCTTCCACAACATTCTTTTGACAATGGGGAGCAAATTCCAGAACTTTTTAGACAATTCTTTCTGTTTCAGGAACATTCTAAAGATTCCCCAATTTTCCAGAATGTTCTAAAGTACAATGTAAACAACTTGTTTATTTCAAACCTAGTAAACTTCTAAAAACTGCAAAATCATGGTAAAAGAAAATATTTGCACCAAATTAAACACCATATTCATAACAATGTATACTCATGCACAGCCTGTACAATCGATCGTATCTGTTCGGTTTCTGATGAGATTTTATCATAGCCCTTTCAAGAATATTTCACATATAAAGCAGATCGTTTAGCAAAGGTGGTCGAAAACTCGAGTACCTCAGCGACCGTCCGCCAGCAGAATTAGGCTATTTCACATGTCTACCGGCCGAGGTTCGAACCCTCAGATTAGAGAGACCTAATGAGTCGGAAGCGCTTTGAAGCTCCAGGCCGCGAAGGCCCGTATTCTTTCTTAGACTCTCATCTATCCTAGTTTCTCATTCTTTCTCCCTCTCCCTCTCTCTCTCTCTCTCTCTCCCTTTCTCTCTCGCTCTCTCTCTGGCAGGCTGCCAGATATAGCCTGAAATATTGTTTCAGAGGGTTATCAACTCCAAAATCGTTTGAATGAATCAGTCAGTCGGTCTGTTTTGCTCTACTTGGTATAGTTTTCTGCTAAATTGTGAATGACCAGACCAGACCTTGCAATTGTTGTCTGCGCATCCTTATCAGTTCAGTTCAATTCAATTCTCTTAACGACGTTCCCCAAGTGGCTCAGCGGTACATAATAGTTGCACACACTTGGCGTCGTTTGTCCGTCCAATCATATCCTCATCATTACCTGTACACGTATGGGCGGCACGCTAAGAGCATTGATATTGACAGTTATAATCAGTCCTCGGTAACCGTTATCTTGCGTAAAGGACACCTGCACTTTAGTAGCGCAGAAAACCGCTAGACTGTCTGATTTAGATTGAAAAGACACACATTCCAGTCAGTCCAATTTCGCGTAATTATGAAACTTGCCATAGCGTATTTACCAAATGGCCAATGGAAGAGACTTGTTACAAACAAACAAGAAATAAATGTATATTCGAAATTTGTCGAATACATAGTATTATGATCTGCTCCAGGGTCTTACAATTCCATTAATGAACAAGAGGACCATTGGTCCTGTAGCTCACCTGGGTCCATTCAGCCTCAGTACTCTAGGGTAAGTTACTCTAAGGCCATTGGTCAATTGGTTCTGGTGAAAAAATTTTTTAAAGGTTTTAACCATATATGGGCATGCAGAACATGTTGGTCATGTGACCTGGACATTTGAAAAACCCCTGGAGGCTCTATATGAAATTTGGTTTCAAAATTGGCCCAGGGGCTTTTGAGGAGATGGTTTGATACTGTCAAAATGACAGAGTTCTGGGTCAAAATTCAAAGAATGACCTTGACCTCTTGTACTCATGAATCTTCATGTACTCATTAAGATGACTGTAGATACCAATTTTTAGGCATAAATCTTCAAAACTTTCCATGAAATCTTATGTTCTAGCATTTTCCCACATTTGACCTTGCAGTAAAATAGTCAAGGTCAAACCAAGGTCATTATTTTGAACAATCTTGATACCACTGGAGTTCCCAATGCTACATACCAAGCTATAAGGCCATCAGTCAATTGGTTCTGGAGAAGAAGATTTTTAAAGGTTTTTACCATATATGGTCCTGGCGGCCATGTTGGTCATGTGACCTGGACTGTTTGAACAAATTTTCATTCCCTCAATCCCTGAAGGCTCTATATGAAATGGTAACAACTGGCCCAGTTTTTTAGGGGATTGTTTGATATTGTCAAATTATGAGAGTTCTGGGTCAAAGGTCAAAGAATGACCTTGACCTCTTGTACTCACAAATCTTCATGTACTCATTAAGATAACTGTATATACCAATTCTTAGGCATATCTCTTCAAAACTTTCAAAAATTTTCTTATGTTCTAGCATTTTCCCATATTTGACCTTACCGTAAAAAAGGTCAAGGTCAACCCATGATCATAATTTGAACAATCTCGATAGTACTCGAGTACCCAAAGCTACATACCAAGTTTCAAGGCCATCGGTCAATTGGTTCTTGAGAAGAAGATTTTTAAAGGTTTTTACCGTATATGGGCGTGGCGGCCATGTTGGTCATGTGACCTGGACCATATGAATAAGTTTTTGTTCCCTCAACTCCTGGAGGCTCTATATGAAATTTGGTTGCAATTGGCCCAGGGGCTTTTGAGGAGATTGTTTGGAATTGTCAAAATATGAGAGTTCTAGGTCAAAGGTCAAAGAATGACCTTGACCTCTTATACTCATAAATCTTCATGTACTCATTAAGATGACTGTAGATACCAATTTTTAGCCCAAAATCTTCAACAGTTTTCAAGATATCTTATGTTCTAGCATTTTGCCATATAAAAGCACAAGGAAGCAAATTTGACCTTACCGTAAAAAAGGTCAAGGTCAACCCAAGGTCATAATTTGAACAATCTTGGTAGTACTCACGTACCCGATGCTACATACCAAGTTTCAAGGCCATCGGCCTATTGGTTCTGGAGAAGAAGATTTTTTTAGATTTTTACCATATATGGGCATGGCGGCCATGTTGGTCATGTGACCAGGACCGTTTGAACAACTTTTTGTTCCTAAGGTCCCAGGAGGCTCTGTATGAAATTTGGTTACAATCGGCCCAGGGGTTTCAGAGGAGAAGTCGTTTGAAATTGTGGACGGACAGACGGACGGACGACGGACGGACGGACGGACGGACGACGACGGACGACGGATCCTGACCATACTATAAGCTCCCCCGGAGCCTCTGGCTCAGGTGAGCTAAAAAAATGTGGATTACAAATGCTTTTGTAGTCAAAACTGGAAGAAAGAAAATGAAATCAAACTGTTAGTGTAAAAGGCAAAGCAACATGGGTAAAAAAATCACCTGAAATTGAACTTTGAAACGAGTGGGAAATAGGGACGGTTGAGATCAGCCTGCGCTTCCGCACAGTCTGATTGCTTGACTAAGCAGTCTCAATACTGGGGAATGAAAGCGAAGATTAATTTTGATCACTTTACACATATGTGAACGCCGGGATGCCTACTTCGGACTGTGATGGCATAGCTGAATTTCAGGCGACGCCTATCATATCGCGAGTGTGTGGTCCATAGTCGAAGTCATGCAGTCATGTATCAAGAGGTTAATTTTTTTTTCAGTCGTTGGCCGGGCCGGGTTTCGAACCCGCGACTTTCTGTGCAATAGCTATGCGCTCTAACAACTGGACTACGGCGTGACACACAAATCACTTGAAAACTGTGCAGTCCAAAAGTCTGGTAACACATGTGAGAATCGTCAGGCTAACAGTAATGCTCTAGCTGTTGTGCACAAACACAGGCTGGTCTGAGTCACCAATGCCCACATATGCCCAAACGCCCTTTTCGCCCGTATCGGTATTTAAAAAGGGACGATAGGAAATTAGCAAGCTGCTAAGTCTCGGATTAGACTCTGCATTCGTACATAAATCCCGGGCTCGAGATCCGTTGGAAGCGGGTATCTTTTCAGTGGTAAACAGCCTCCCATCGTCCTGATATGACTGAAATTATGTTGAAGGGCGTAAAATTGTGATTCATCCACCATAGCCATAAATTTATAGGTTTGATTTTCAACACATTAATCTAATAAGGTAGCTCATCGGAATTTGTTAGCTAGTCAAAGCATCTTATACATCTTTTCAAGGGCAGAAATTGATTGACACTTCCGGCTACTGATTACACCATCAATGGAGGAAAATCTATCTTTCTACCGTTATATTGTCATGTCCTCAATACAAAAGTCGCGGGTCTTTGAGATTTTACCGCTATGTCTGTCACTGACCCGTTAAGTCGTCTAGAGAGAGTAAACGTTCTAGACGCTCAGATTCCACGTAATTATGAAATTTGCTGTAAATCACATATACATTAAAATCGGATAGTGTGAAATTTCCTTGAAGAAAGTAAAACAGAATAGAGGAAACAACACTTTTCCGGGAACTTTTTGCTCCTCCCTCGTATTATAATAAGGATTGATCCAATGTATCTTGCGCTACTTCAGCCTACGTGATATTGGGGAGGCATTGATTGTCTATCTTTCTTTCAAGAAACTCAGCCCTCAGCTGTCACTTCATATTTCTCCGAATGTTTGCTGTGGTATTTTAAAAAGTGTACAAATTTAACTTCAAAGTGAGCCTTCAACAAACTTTTAAACACCAAGTACCTCTTTTATAGGCTAAGGAGGTATTCCTATTTTAGTTCATCTACAGTCTGATCAGAGTCTTTACTGTGCGCTTAAAGAATAGCTAAAGGTCTGAGCTAATTCTTTGAGGGCAGCGAAGACTCTGATCGGACTGAGCGGATGCCCTGGCTGATCTGAGTCTTCGCTGGACGGACATGCGACTTTGTTGGTTTTGTCGTCTCGTGGCTCAATTATTGTTTCACTTGGTACTTTTATGACCCATAAAGCGATCTGGCACAGATCTGGCAAACGAGAAAGAAATGAAAACAGCAGCTATTATTTCAGCGGCAACACGACAAAACTAACAAAGTGGCATGGGCGCCCCGCCAAGACTCAGATCAGCCAGGGTGTAATAGTATCGACTTATTATGTTAATAAGTGATAACACAATAAAGAACGACTGAGTGTTCTAACTAATTTTAATGACTGTCTCAATTCACAATACACAGTATAGCATTGGTGAAGTATTTAAGAGAAGTGCCTAATAGAGAGGCAGCAAAGGTATTTATACCACCTAGCGGTGCGGTCCAGTCAAGCGTATTAAATAAACATGCACTATGATTTGCTCATAATATAACATCTCCCTTCTTAAGAAATGATCAATCATCACAGAAGACAATGCAATATACTATCTGATAATCAAGTTCATTTTATGCACAGGTAAGGTATATGACCTCGGAGAGTTCATTCGGAGAGTTCATTCGCAGATACTTCGAGCAGTTTAATGTCTGTAATGTCAGCACTTAGCGTCTGCACTTGTAATTACAATCATTGATATTCTGTGAATAACGGGTTTCCCACAAATTTATCGGACAGTTTGTTTATGCTACAGATAGAGTGTTTGAAACTTGAAGCTAGCACATGTTTAAACTTAGGCAGTAATTCCATTGAAGTGTCAATATTAATAAACTACAGACTGTGTTTCCACTTATCTTAACGTCTTTTTCACATAGATTCAATAATCCTTGGCTTTACAGTTCGGCCATATCTCGTGATGTATGGCACCGTGTCTTTTGTCCCTGGTGGCATTTTTGAGTTATTGTCCGATTCATGTGAAACACTTTCATCACTGCACTGAGGTTCCTGAAGGGGCTCCTGAAGGGGTATTTCAACTTCTGTTTCCAAAGACATTTGATTTGATGGTGTTACATCATGATTTTGAATACTGACAGGTTTCTTTGTTTTGAGGAGGTGTCGCCTATTACGGCGATAAATAGCACCATCAGAGGTTTTAACAGAGTATGATCTCTCATTGTGTTTTTGGATAACGACAGCTGGTTTCCAAGTTTTGTCCTGATTTTGAATTCTTGCCGATTCCCCTATTTCGAGCGGCTTTAATGGCTGTGCATGTCGGTCAAAATATTTCTTTTGATCTTTCTTTGATGTCTGGATTTTTTCTTTTACTTCCTCGCGATTTGGCGTTTGTGGTAACAGCTGATCGCGAATGACAGGTAGGTTAGAGCGTAAGCGCCTTGAAAAGATCAGCTGACTAGGGGAGTAACCAAGTTTATTTTTAGAAGTACGGAATTCGAGTAGACCTAGATAAGGGTCTTTTCCGTCTGCCTTGGCCTTTGTAAATATTTTCTTGCAGATTCCGACAGATTTTTCCACCATTCCGTTTGACTGACTGTGTTTTGCAGAAATGGTTACATGGGTAAAATTCCATTCCCTAGCAAAGTTAGAGAAAAGTTCACAGGTGAACATTGCAGCATTGTCGCTAACGACAGTTTCTGGCGAGCCGTGGCGCGCGAAAATACTCTTAAGTTTAGCAATGATTGTACTTGCTTTTGTGCTGGGGAGTTTCTGCACTTCAAAATACTTGCTGTAGTAATCTACGGTAATGAGGAAATCTTGACCTTCCCACAGGAAAAGGTCAGTGGCTACGGTTTGCCATGGGTAGTCCGGAATATTGTGAGGTTGTAGCGGCTCCTTTGGGTTTGAGTTTCTGCGTTCGAGACATACAGAACAGTTCAATACCATATCTGTTATTTCAGCAGATATTCTCGGCCAAAACATAATGTCTCGCGCTCTGTTCAAGGTTTTCTCAGTCCCAAAATGTCCTTGATGGAGAACTTCAAGCATTTTCGGTCTGAGAGCGCTCGGAATTACTAGTTTATGGCCCTTCAATATGAGACCATTTACGACAGTGAGCTCGTCACGGAAATTCCAAAATTCTCTTAACTGCTCAGGACAATGTTGTCGCATGTCAGGCCAACCTTTTAGAATGTCCTGCTTAAGTAGATCCATCTGAGGATCGAGCTCGGTATGAGTTTTGATCTCTTGCACTTCCGATCGCTTACAGGGAGGCTGGACAGTACAGTGTGTACATGTAGATCCATGCCTTCTGAGAGCTCAGGATATGTGTCTTTCAACATATTTCTGGACAGTGCGTCGGCGATGTGTAAATCGATTCCTCGCACGAAAGTAATGTCAAGGTCATATTTTTGCAGTTGCAGTAGCATTCTAGTTAATCTTGGTGGCGCTGCGTGCAAAGGTTTCTTTTTCACTGAAACGAGAGGCAAATGATCCGTTTCAACAATGACCTTGCGGCCGTATACATATTGATGGAACCGTTTACACCCAAATAATATTGCAAATAATTCTTTCTCGATCTGGGCGTAGTTTATTTCTGATTGCGTCAGAGATTTTGACGCATAGGCAATCGGCCTACCGTCCTGCATAAGCGTACAGCCTAGTCCAGATTTTGATGCGTCACACTGTAGCGTTAGGGGTTTCTCTTTATCGTAATACACCAATACTGGTGCTTTGGTAATAAGGTCTTTGACCTTTGCAAATGCATCAGCTTGAGGCGTGTCCCACGAAAAGATAACGTCTTTTGCTAGAAGCATGCGAAGTGGACTCGTGATTTCAGCTAGGTTTTCACAAAAGCGTGATAAATACGTCACCATCCCTAGGAAAGTCTCGAGCTCGGACCTGCATGTTGGCGGGTCCATGTTCAGTATCGCAGAAACCTTATTCTGGGACACTTTCACACCTTCAGATGACAAGACGTTGCCGAAGTACTCTACTTCAGACACACCTACTACCAACTTATCTTCATTGAAGCGAATGCCCTTCGCAAGAGCTCGTTCAATAACATTTCGCAGATTCTGATCATGTTCTTCCCGGGTGCGCCCATAAACAAGTATATCATCTACTATTGCTATGACGCCTGGAAGATTTTCAAAACATTCGTCAATTTTGGTTTGAAATTCGTCTTGGCTTGAACGTAAGCCAAACGGAAGTCTGAGGTAACGATACCTACCAAACGGCGTGTTGAATGTTGTAAGCAACGATGACTCTTTTTGCAATTTTATGTTCCAATAGCCCGAACGGGCATCGAGCTTTGTGAAGCAAGTCGCGCCGGATAGCTGAGGTAGAACGTCCTCGAGCGTTTTCATAGGGTAGTGCGGTCTTTTAATCGCTTTGTTCAAGTGTTCAGGGTCAATGCATATCCTTAGTTTACCTGATTGTTTATTTTCTACAGCGACCATGGAATTGACCCACTCTGTAGGTTCAGTGACCTTAGCAATTATTTGATTCTGTACCATGCGGTCAAGCTCCAATTTCACCTTATCGCGCAATGCAATTGGAATGCGTCTCGGCGGATTAACAACAGGTGTTATGGACGGGTCTAGGTGAATTTTACATTCGCCTGGAAATAAGCCTATTCCTTTGAATGCCTCAGAGTACTGTTTTAGTACTGCGTCCTTTGTGAGGTGCGGATTGTCGCGTGGCGTTTCGCATGACAAAACTAGTTTGATCAAATTGAGATCGATGCTTGATCTCAGACCAATAATTGGCGATGAGTACGTTTCTACCACGTAGAAAGTAAGTTCTTGCTGCTTACCTGAGCGTTGACAGGTGAGCTTTACGCAACCTAGCGTGTTTAGCGTATCACCGCTATAGGCGGTAAGTCTTGTTGTGGGTTGTTCAAGCGGGTGGCTCAGCTTTAACTGTGAGTATACTTGACGCGGCAAGATGTTAACTTGGGAACCAGTGTCAACTTTAAATTTAATTGGAAAGGAATTTGGACCTACCTTGATATCAACAAAAGCCTGATCCATTTTACTATTACATTCCACACTATCAACAAAGAAATCATCACTATCACTATTTGAATTTTGCACTTGCAACTCACTGAGCCCTTCAGAAACTTCGTGCACTGATTTCAGTGATTTCTTTGATCTACACATAGACTGAAAATGGTTCCACTTTTTGCAATGATGACACTGTTTTCCCTTAGCTTTACAAATTTCTGTCTTTGTGTGTTTAGAACCGCAGTTGCCGCATGTGTCCCTTTCATTGGATGTTCTCATCTCACCAGTATGTCCCGATCTTGATTTCCCATTCGTCGGCCTCTTGGGTTGGTTTGTCGGCTGACCCCCATGTGTCGTCGTCGGTCCCTTAGCGTTTCGCACGGCGTGTACCTCGACGGGCTGAGCAGCGGACATCGTACGTAGCTGCTCTTGAGCGTATTCGTAGCTCTGGGCTATGTGAATAGCCTTATCCAACGTAAGTTTGTCACCCTCGTTTATTAGCTTCTCTCTGATTTTTGGGGAGGTTACCCCAAAAACAATCCTGTCCCGTACCATATCGTTCTCGTCCTGGTAGCTGCAGTCTTTGGCCAGCAATTTTAACTTTGTAATGAACTGGTCAACAGTTTGTGAGCCCTGCACTTCATTGTTAAACTTGTATCTGGCGAACACAGGGTTTAACTTTGGCCTCACATAGTTCAAGAATTTGGTATAGTGGGGCTCAAGCTGTTTCTTTTCTTCCGCAGAAAGCGTCCACGTATTGTAAATGTTTCTGCCCTTTTCCCCCACCCACAGTAGGAGGTAAGTAACTTTCACTTCTTCTGGTTTATCTTTAATTGGTCCCTCAAACACCAGTTCCACATGTTGTTTAAAAGCCTTCCATGCTTCAGGGAGATTTCCCGACTCCCAGTCCATGCGCGGTTGTGGTATGCCTGATAAGTCCATTGTTAATTCCACGGAATTAAAGCAATTTCCAAACTGCAGATATATCAGTTATCCAACAATTAATTAGTCCGCTATTCTGACACCATGTAATAGTATCGACTTATTATGTTAATAAGTGATAACACAATAAAGAACGACTGAGTGTTCTAACTAATTTTAATGACTGTCTCAATTCACAATACACAGTATAGCATTGGTGAAGTATTTAAGAGAAGTGCCTAATAGAGAGGCAGCAAAGGTATTTATACCACCTAGCGGTGCGGTCCAGTCAAGCGTATTAAATAAACATGCACTATGATTTGCTCATAATATAACACAGGGCATCCGACCAGTCTGATCAGTCTTCGCGTACGCTTGAAGGCTAACTAAGACTTTAAGCTATCTTCATGCGGGTAGCACGTCTGCAACTTTCTACGCCATCTGGAGTAATGTGTGAAGTCTGTTGGATATTTGCGGCCAGCATAGAAAATAAGGGTGCTGATCGAAAATGTAAAAATGACCGCACTGTTTTACTTCCTATTTAAATAAAAATTGTATCAGTGAAATGCTGAATAATTGTAGTTTTCGGAATGAACACGGAAAATTAATATTTTTATGAAAAAAAGAGACATATGCGGGTAAAAACTTTGATCAACGCAGTAAAAATATCATGATTTACTACATATTCTATACATTTTGAGGGTAGTCAATTTAAACTAAAAAATGACCGCGGTATTTCTTATGCAATCTTTTCAAAAATTATATCAGGCTGTTCGCAATTTAATGCGGTTTTCGAAATGAACACGGAAAAAATGAAAAACAAAATAAGAAGGAAAAGATGACTTGCCCATATCTCGTAGTGTATTTCATTACCTGCTCGATTCGCGAATATCGATTATCGACTTTTAAACAGTGGCGTGGAAAGTAATCTATGAAAGACTCTGATCAGACTGGGCGAATGTCTTCGTGGGGTGCACATGCCACTTTGTTGGTTTTGTCGTGTCGCGGCTCATTTGTATTCGGGATGACATCATCTATTTTGGGGGGCTCAGAAATATGTAAATATGTACCTAACCAGGTTTAAAAAAAGATGCATTTTATATAAAATTTCATGAAAGTTACCGCTTTTTTATTATTTTAACATAAAACTCTTATGAAATTCATTTTTGTTTTAACATTACACTCTTTGACAAAAACAACAACAACAAAAAACCAAGCCCTCTAGCACTGGCCTATCTATTTAACGAATTCCCAATTAAACGAGCATAGACGCGTTTTTGGGTTCGGGACTCTGAATCCAGTAAACGTGTATGACCAGCCAAGTTGTATTGTTTTCGCGCTTATACCACAGATGTTACCTTGGAAACAAGGAACCTATGTAGCTGCCTTTAAAAGCAGAGAAAAGTATTGCTCTCTCCCGCAAACTGCTTGACCAGTCGTTAAACTAGTAACAGCATATGCGCTTTACAGATATTTGATTAAAGGTAAGCTACCTTCTGATTTTCCATGTATATGATTGGTTCTATTCATTCATAAAAATATAAAAGCTCACCAACCTTTTTTTAATGAAAAATAAATAAAAGTTCACCAAGCTGGTGAACTTTGATTTTATCTTTTATTTAAAAAAAATTATAGACAAGATCCGCAAAAACTGCCCTGTTAATCTGATTTTGGTAAAATCCAATTAGGCTAAGGGTCACTACTATTTAGATAATAGCAATAACAATGATTATGATTATTATCATAATTTAAAAAGAAATGGAAACTAAAGCAAAAAAACAGGGTGTATACTGTATTGTCAATACTCGCAATTACTTGTTGAGCCATTAATTGTTTTCTGAATGGGCGCTCAACGGATTTGTAAATTTTTTATTAGTCGTTGTAGAAAAATCAACAATAGCAACTTTTATCATCATTCGCTTTAACACATAGCAACAGAATCAACAGCGGGAACTGCATCAAATTGTATAGGAAAGACACGTCTCATACGATATTTTAAAAACATTAATAAACACCGTCATTTTATGCATACAGAGATTCTAAAATTCAGTTCTTCTTCAGTGTTTTGACTGTTTTTCATAATTTTATGTTCATATTAAATTAGGGGATTTTTAAATTGTAATTCTAACACAGTGCGCCTATAGAAGCAATGGAATGTTTCCGTGTTTTATTCTGCAACAATTCACTAATTGCTGACGTCACTGGCAATAATGACATAATTTTGTGACGTTTTGAGACGTTAGACGGTGTAACGTCTCTTTTTCTGTCTAAAGTCGCCATAAAAATGTACATTTATCTTAGATACAGTTAAGAATATTAGCGGGAATATGAACGCGCTGGCAGGAAGGTTGGGAGAATTTGAATGAAAAGAATACTTTTAAGAGTTTTTTAGCGTTAGAATCGAAATAGTTCAGCTCTAGCATTGAATTGTTGAGTAATAATTCACTGTTTGTCGGTCAGTTGTAAGAAGATATATCACTCGCGCTCCGCGCTCGTGATATGATCTACTTTACAACTGACATCCAAACAGTGAATTATTACTCAACAATTCACTGCTACAGCTGATCTATTTCTTAAACATAACCCCTCAAATGGCATATTATATAGTAAAATGCACAAAAATGCAGGGGGCATCTCTCTTTTATTCTGTTCTGTTTCAATTCTCGTAACGACGTTCTCAGTAGTGGAAGTAGTATTTCAATTCTCATATCGACGTTGCCCCCGCACCTCAGCGGAACGAATCCATAGCCGCAGTAACGGGGCGCCGAGCGTCCGTCCACACGACGTTCTGTTCGCGAGATCATTTTTAAATACAAAGTTACATATTTTATGCAAACGGATTCGAAATCTGCAATAATTATTCTTTCTTTTGATATGTATTTTATCGGGTAAAAACGTTGAAAAAATGGGGAAATTTAACTAAATTTGCAAATTATTTATTTATTTATTTATTTTTTTTTTTTTTGCGCGCGAAAACCCCGCAGTTCACCGGTATATCTACTTACTAACAAAAATGAATGGATTTGTTGCTCTTGGTGGATCAGCAGCACAACAAGAAGGTTACCAAAAATTGTCCCACTTCAGCTGATTCGACTAACGTTTGTCTGGTAGGGGTCGTGTCCGGTAACTTCGGACAGCGGGTAAATTCGGACATACCACTGCGAACAGTGAAAATCCAGATGAGACGAGGATTTTCAGTGTTTGCCCAGTTAATTTTGTTTTAATTCCAAACAACTGACATGTAAAGGAAACAAAGTCACTGTCCGAATTTACCTGCTGTCCAAACTTACCTGACCTGACCCGAATGACGTAGTAGGATGGTGTTTCGTGATATTCTTTTTTCGCAACCGCTCGACTCGAAATCATTTGAATGATAAATAGGACTTACACAAATCGAGTGTCTATGGTTTAATATCATTTTCAAAAACGACTTTTTTGCAATTCTTCAACAGTAACTAAAGAGCAAGTTTTTATCATAAAGCGTTTTTTTTTTTTTTTTTTTTTTTTTTTTCGGCTTTAGCCGTATAACCTTACTATTGACCTTCATTATAAGTATTTCATTGGCCAATATCAATACACCCGGAGTTTTGATGTAAGTAGCTTTCTTTCGCTTTCTCTTTCTACTTTCAGTTTCATTTGATTGTTGGCCTATAAACCGTGTCGTGATGAATCTAGTTATTTCGGTCCAAATCGCTTTTTGACAAAGAACATTTCGCCTGTTATGTCGCTCATGTAAAATATGAAACCAACAAAATGACTTGACACAGATATCGAAGACGAAGTTAAGTAATTGTTGCTGTCTTATTTGTTGATGATGTGTTGGAACTGCGACACGTTCAATGTTATATACGGGGCGGTCAGCCAACCAATCCTCATTGTTATGTGCAACACAGAGACCCTAAACAAAATTCAACAGCATTTCCGAAATCAAAACCCCAACACCAACAACAAATGTGCATACCAACATGCGCATCAGCACATTCCATATCTTACATGTACCTGACTCATACATATTACAATACACATTTCTATTTAATCTTAGCCGATTATCCTTTTTAAAGATATTTCTTGTTTATATATATTTTACAACAATATTTCACTTCTTTCGACGTCGTAGCCGAAAACCGAAGCTCACGGGGGAAACCATCTGACTTTCCACAAGCAAAACGTGACTTTCTCACCCGTGCGCCGAGAAAGGCTCGAATCGTAGAAAGATCCAATGTTTATGGGTAAGTGCTCTTATTCGCAAAACCACGGAGTCCCGTTAGAGTTTATTATAATGTCAATATCGATGACGCATGCAATATTTGATACCTTTCTCGATTTTTTTAACGAATGAATTCCGCGGAAAACATATTTTAATTCCTGGGTGATAAAGCCAGATTTAATTCGGAATTAAGATATAAGATTAGGCACAATTTCACGTCGCCCATAAACCGAGAATTAAGGCTGTTGGATGCGTATTTACATAGATCATCTTTGGAATGAGTTTCATGTTCAAATATTATTTCTAATTGTGAATAAAACTACGGATAATTCTGAGCGTCGAAAAGAGGAAGATCAAGGACTAACAAACCTTGATTCTGTGCGCAAAATGGATGACTATGCTGATTTGGTTAACATAAATGGTATTCGTGATGCACAAATGTTTGAAAAAGCCTTAGTACATAATTTTCAAAGGCTTAACCCTTTTGAAAATTGCGATGTTATAGAGTTTGTAGAACGGCTGAGTTTCACAGGACTGCGAAGGCTGGAGTGCCCCCTAAGACATCGGGTGGAGGACCTACAACTTAACATGGGAAATAACATCACGCCGATGGAACAACTTCTTGTTACTATGACTCACTTGGTAACGGGTTGTTTCTAAAGGCTCTCTTTCGATTTAGATTTTTTTAAATAACTTTCCGGGTGTTTTTTGTACACCGACTTCGCGTTGTATTTTCTGTGACGCCTCCCATGTTTCCGTTGGTCTATCCGATTTTCCTCATTTAGTTAGCATTCTTTCCAACAGAAATTGTTTTCCATAAGACAAAAAGTAACACACCTTGCCATCCCCAGTCTAACAAACTATGTTAAACGGAGCAGACTGCTAATAGACCTTTTTCACATTGTTTCGGCGCATGCGTATACCGCTCAAGTGACACGTTATTTCCCGATAATAGGCGAGACTTTACATTGAGGGGGCTAAAGGATTTTAAGCCATTGATACTTCCTATGTAATGACTGACAAATAATTGTTTGAATAATCTATATTCACATTTCTTTTTGTCCCAATGATGCCTTATCTACTATTTTTTAATTTCGACAGTGATTTAATGCTAATATAATAAATACTTGTATTTAAATTATAAATTGCAAAGAAATCAAGTCAAAAGATACGCAGAAAACTCGGAAAAGGTGTAAGTCTAATACAAAAGTCAAGTCGCGAAACGGATCAATTTCGAAAATAAGAGACCAAATACAGATTATTTATTTATTTATCCCTTAATTTATTGAAATACGCTTTCTGTTTTTTTGCTTGTTTTTTTTTTTTTTTTTTTTTTCTTTTTTTTTTAATGAAGTCTGAACTAAATGAAAATCATTCATGTATGAGGTTGAAATTTTTCAATCGAAACAAAATAAATAAGTGAAACTTAACATTCAAGAGATGAAATAATCTCCCAAATTAGCGTGTAAATCGTCTTGTATTAATTTGCTTTTGCTAATTATCAGAAGGTTTGACATACACTATCACTTATTTATTGAAAATAAACGCAATCAACGGAGCATGTAATACGTTGGTACTCGGACGAAACGGACCATTGACAAACCGGACCAGACAAAACGGACCATGGTTAGGACAAAATGGACCACGTTTCAGGACAAAACGGACCACGTTTCAGGACACAACGGACCACGTTTCAGGGCCAGACAGACCACGCTAAAAGACAAACCAGGCCATTAATTGGTGTCAGTTAAAAGATTAAAGAGTATACAATTATCAAAGACAATGTTAGATGGTCACAATTTTTTTAATACTGCTCATGATTTCATCTACCTTTGATTGTCGCAACTATCTGAATAATTTAATACATTGATAAAGGGGTAATATTTTTATCTTTTAACCATGCAAATTGCTTTATTAGTGTTGCAACTAAAATAAAACATGCTTTCTTAAGGTTAACGGAAGGTCTGAATGTGGTCCGTTTTGTCCTTAAACGTGGTCCGTTTTGTCCTGAACGTGGTCCGTTTCGTCCTGAACGTGATCCGTTTTGTCCCAAGCATGGTCCGTTTTGTCCGTCGTCCGTTTTGTCCGTGGTCCGGTATGTCCCTAATTCAATACGTTGACACCGCCGACAGTATTTCACACTTTATTGGGTGATATTGATATCGCATTATTAGCAGACACTAGCTATCGGCTGATGCCGACTGTTATCAAAAACAAAATAAGTTGTTGTTGCGATTAATTAAACGGTAGAAATTTCATAATAACGATAAAATATGCAGCCATTCAACTCAAATTATTAAGCAAAAAAATGTAGCTAGGCCCCTGTGTCTATGTGTGACGCTAATGTTCAGCTATTCATTTTTCCGTAATTCAAACCAAACATGTTGATATTCATGCAATTCTAATTTGTAGAACAATACATTTTATATTTTGGCTCTATGATTTATTTAAACACATTTCAGACACGTCCACAGATCTGTGCATGTCATAATTTATAATGAAGATGCGGCCAGATTCGATATCTGTCTTGTGTCCAGGTTGAACGGTTTACGGCTATTTATTTTTTGTTCCATTTTGTTCCGTTTAAAAGTGAAAATATGTTTTCAAAAAGATAAAACAAAAAATATTAAAAACAAACCGACGATTTTATTAATTCAATCACGAGCGAGGCCGACGCCATCTCGAAAGAAACTGCCGTGGCTAGCAATTTTTCTGTCCCTGTTTTTTATACCATTAGATTATTCTTGATAGAAATAGTTTGGTATATACTGTCCTGAAACTTTATTTTGATATTCCTTTTTAGCGAAAGCGTGATGTTTTAATGATTTAAAAAGTAATTTATCAAAGTATTTAAATGATTAAAAACTAATTTATACCCAAGTTTTGTACCGCGCAGCCGATATATGCCTTTGCTATTTTGTACTTTATTTTTAACAAAAGCTACTTTTTATCCAATAAAAATATTCATAATTGAACAATCTTTCAAAAACTCAAGGAATCACAATTCATATTCCATTTAAAATGGTTATTTCGCACGAAAAATATTCAAAATTCTAAAACCAACACATCTCTTCCTGCCATTCCAGATCATCACTGCCCCATAAAACTTTCCAGGTAAATATTCGTACCTCCATTGAAGAGTCGCCGGCAAGGGAGATAACAATGTGAAAAAGGTCTATTCCTTTAAGCGATGTCCTGTATTGTTTTATATCAAATACTATCTTCATGTAAGTCATTACCAAGATGATTAATCACGTGGTTATTAAGTCACCGGAATACCGGGATTTCCAGATCTGTAACATGGCGGAATGTGACAGTACAATAGCTGGTTATTGGTATTTTGAGTAGGCTAGTAGCTGTTCCGTTCCGAAGAAAACCAATAGCCGTTTATCTGAGGTAGCTGAATGACCACCTGTCAGGGAAAGAGCTCTTTGTTCGGTTTACTAAACCAAGAGTCAGAGTGTCTTTCGAGAACTGTTAATTTATGTATATTTTCTGACGCTTTTAGGGCGAAATAAGGTCAGTTCCTGCTAGTCATTGCGTCTCGGTTTACTTCGTACAGCAAATGCAAACAAATAATAACAATAATAACAATACAATACACACGCTATCCATGTAATTAGTTTTGTTTGTATCTGACAGAAAATAAATTTGGTTTCATAGTGCTAATTTCATGGTGTTTCTGCGTTTGATTGGTATTAACGGCCTTTCTGTCTCCAAACGCACCGAATAATTGCAGTGATAATTGCATTGATCTATAACTGATACATGTACTAAAAGTACAATGGTCGGTCATGCAGTGATTAGTCATTATGAAACATTGATGACATACTATACTGGTGCCGTTACTGTACCTAGCTTAGTGATTTAATGAACTTATTCTAAAAATCTTACCTTCAGTGTGGATATTTCTGTGAGTCCTCAGATTTGTTTTATCTCAGTTTTTTAAATTCGATTTCTATGTTTTTGAGATGCACTTATGACCTAGGAATCTTCTACGCAAACCGAACAGCAGAACCAAGAATGAGGGTTGGTCGCAACCGCAAACCGGATAAGCCCCCCCCCCTCACCCCCAACCCCAGTAATTTCTTTATTGGCCGTCCCAAGGCGGCACTTCTATTTTGGTACTTCTTGGTTGTTTTTATGTGTTGTTTGTTGCTATGTCTATTATCGCTATATTGTTTGTGTTGTTAAGGCCAACCCGGTGACCACCAACATGGGAAATGGCTGTTCACATGGCTACCGCTGATGACGTCTTTGGTGTTGTCTTTTTCTCACATGGTGTGTTGGTTGGGATCTTCACGGACTATTCAACTGAAGTCCATGCAGATTACATCACCATTTTATGCTGCGTTTACACTATGTTCCCGGCTGCCACGGCAATCCCGTTTCAGGCCACCGTAGCGGACAAAACGGGATGGACGTGAGACAACGCAGGGGGACGGGATGGGCAAACGTGACAGACCGTGATTGCCGGGCCAGATTTTTAAACTGTCAAAAAATTTGCCACGGCAGTCCCGGTGCGGATGAGAAACCTAATAGGCCGTAGTAAAACGGGATGAACGCAATAAAACGTGACAGCGCGTTTATCACGGTTGCTTCACTGTTGCTGTGCGTTTTGTCCCGTTTTGCCACGTTTTGTCACGGTTTTCTCGGCAAGCTAAGGCGTATATTAGCCGTTTCGTCGAGGTCAGTCACGACGCGTCTCGGCTTGTGACGGTTTACAGGCCGACATTTTACTGAGGGTTGCGTTATACTACGGTCTGACACGGCGGGTGCGGTCTGGGAGATAGAGTAAAAAAGTCGAGCCCGTCAGGGGCGTTTTATTCGAGTCTGAACAGTCATTGACACATTACTGTATCTACAATACGAACAAAGAAGACTAAACTGTGAAGAATGAAGGCCAAACTATGCCACCGAAGAAGCCAGGACGTAGGAAGCTTCTCCCTCCACACACACATCTCCCGTCATGCATCACCACTACCAGCAACGGAGCCTGGATGTCCTCGCCGTTCACCGCTGCCAGATGAAGTCGAGCGTGCAGCTGCTACTGACCCAGTCCCTGGACTGGATGTAAACATGCAAACACAAAATCTTCTTCATCTTGGGTATTCACGAGGTCTCGTCGAAGTATCAAAATACAATGATTCCTTTTTCTTGGGATGCCTTCTTTCTACACCGTGGGCACAAACGTGGTTCAAAACTGCCCGGCGTTGCCGTTTCGTCCGTAGAAACCTTGACAGAACGTGAAAAACGTGTCGGACCTTGATCAGAAAGTGAGAAACGTGAGGGACCCCACCAGAACGTAACATGCCTGGAGGGAACGTACTGGTATACGTGGTAGACCGCAGGCCAAACTGTAGTGCACCTTTCAGCAGTCCCTTTCCCCCTCCACGGCCCGTCACGGATACCGTGATAGACCGTAATTATGCTATGTTCCCACTGTCGTGAGATCCGTTACGAACGCCACGATTGGCCATTCGTGGCTTATCGTGGACCTTCTATGAAATTTCAGGTTTGGATACGAGGTGATGCAAGTCGATACGTTATGATACAATTTGTTGCGCTTGGATGCGATATGGTCACGATTTGTCAATTGGAGGAAACACGATCTGTCGCGATCTGGTCTCCCGTTTAGATAAGATCACATACGTTCAGACAGGATTGTCCCAGTGGAGTCCACGATTGGGCCTCGATGTAACACGATCATCACGAACGGGTTCCCCTATTTGAGACGATCTGGTACGTGCAGGTATGTTCCGATACGTTCATCGCGAACCAGTGCGCTGTGTAACAATAGAATACGACTGTGGTCGCGATGTGTTTCACGATCAGGATCGAGAGTAATCACGATTTGAGCTACGATTGGGTTATAAACAGCCAGACTGGCCATGAACTTCATTGTTTCCTGACCTTGCATTATTGAGTGAACACTACAGCCCACAACCATTGATGATGGCAGGAGTTGAGGGTGATGACAACGGGAAACTTGCGTTAATACTGTATACTTACATTTCCGCACGACAAAAAGAAGACGAGCAGCAGCCATACCAGCCACAACCCCAACCACAAAGGGCCAGGAGAGCTGCAGTCAGGTAGTTTTGGATACGGCCATGGCTTTAATCGCATTTACTCGCATCTTCTTGTATCCACTCGTGTCTGCTCCTGGGTCGTTCGTGTCAGGTCGTAAGCAATGGGATATAACAGAGCGTAACAGGTCGTGACAGATCGTGTGAGATCGCAGCAAATCTGAACAGAGCGTGGCGTTTGTCTTGTTCAAGATTGATCCCGATCAATCCGATTTAGAAGCACGATTAAATGCGATCTGTCGCGTTTTGTTACAATGAAATACGATTTCATGCGATTTTCATGACTGAAAATTAATCGTGTTGATCGTAGAAAAATTTTTAACCGTCAAAAAATTTTCTACGATCAACACGATTGCCAAGACTGACCTCAAGAACTGTTAAGATCTGATAAGATGTGATAGGATCACCACGATAAGTCTACGATTAGGACCACGATTTCAATCGCGCTGCGAATCGTGATAGTGGGAACACAGCATAAGAAAACTTAGCAGGACCTAACAAAACTTGAATACGGAGAAAAAATGGCCAAAATCCCACGGCGCACTACGTTTCACGCAAACGGGGCTGCCGTGGCCTCCGAGAACATAATGTAAACGTAGCATTAGTTCCACTATTTCCCGATTGAAATTTTGTGGTAGAGTATTTGCCCAAAGTGTGAATCTGCGATAAAAGTGTTGCCAGAAATGGGAAGATGTGGACTGGAAACTGATGCATAAATCAATCAGTATGAACTATTCAAAGAGAAATAACAAGCTGATTCATTACAATTGTGAAAGGTATCATAACAAACAAAACAAGTTACACTGAGCGATCTCAACAGGCACGCAAGATTGATACACCATTGATCCTGCGGTGATTCAGTGTTAAACGTCATGGTGAACTAGCGCTGATTCACTGTTGTTTCAACCTTGTAAGAGCACTGAGATTCCGCAATTTTGATTAATATCTCATGACATGCAATTGCTATTTGTGAACTGACTGTATTAAAGGTGTGAATTGAATGCTATGTGAATCGCAGGTTTCCTCATTCTCTACAGGAATAATATCGCTGATTGCTCTCGTGTTGTCATAGTCTGAGGAAAACGTTTTCGTCCTTTGTGCAAATGAATATTTCCAGTTAATTGTATATTTTTTCAGAAGAATATGTTTGGATATATGCTGGGTGTACAATTAAAAGTTATGACCAGTTGCATTTGAAGCTTTGAAATTGTTGGCCTATTCACTGGTTAAAGAAGATGGAAGTCAAAAGCAATGGTGCAAATCGCTTCATATGAATACAAAAACCGAAGTAGGCTAATACTTTTTTTTGCGAAAGGGTATACGTTGCAAACTACAAGAACTAAAAAAAAGCATTGGATAACGACACAAAATGCTACTGGTGTTTTGGTTGTTATTTCTTCTCATTTACATGTACTTTATTTATGAAATAGACCAGCTCTAGCAGTGAACTGTTGAGTAAATTATTCACTGTTTGGTGGTCAGTAGTAAAGCAGATGATATCATTAGCGCGGAGTGATATATCTACTTACAACTTATCACCAACCAGTGAATTATTACTCAACTCACAGCTCTAGCAGTGAACTGTCGAGTAAATTATTCACTGTTTGGTGGTCAGTAGTAAAGCAGATGATATTATCAGCGCGGAGCGCGGAGTGATATATCTACTTACAACTTATCACCAAACAGTGAATTATTACTCAACTATTCATTGCTAGAGCTGGACTATTTCGATTCTAACATTCAAAAAAGTTGAAAAAGTTTTCTTTACATTCAAATTCTCCCAACCTTCTTGCCAGCGCATTCATGCTCCCGCTAATATTCTTAACTGTATCTAAAATAAATATACGTTTATGGCGGTTTTTGAAAGAAAAAGAGATGTTATCGTCTAACGTCTCAAAACGTTACAAAATTACGTCAGTTGCCAGTGACGTCAGCAATTAGACTCATGCTCTCCGAAACAGTAGATTGTTGCAGACTTTTCATTACTTCAAAAAGGCGCACTGTGTTAGATATAAAATATAGATAGAAAATAACTAATTCATTAGATACATTGCAGCTTCTATACATTGTATATACTGGCTTTGTACTGCAACCATGTTGCTTTATTTCTTTACTTTACAGGCGCCTTATGGATTTGCAGAACGATGTAAGCTATCCGTTGTTACCATCAAATCTCACGTTCAACGAGAGTACAACATCCGGGGACAGCGAACCAAATGAACAAAATCCTGTACTAAATGCAGCTGTAATTACTATGTCTGTTATTTCACTGACCTGTAACATAAATGCTTTATGGATAATTACCAGGTGCCGGAGATTAGCCTTTCAAATTAAATATCTATCCTGCAACTTCTTGTTGTGTTACATTGGAATTGAATGCTCAATGTCATTCCACAGTGTCGCACTGTTGGTCATGGATAAAATGTACTACCGTCTCATATTTGATTCTAGGTTATTCAGTGCCTGTGCGCTCGCAACTATCTCATGGTGTTCTGTCTGTGCGGTAACATATGAACGTTTGTTTGTTCTAACAATGCCATTTAACTACTCCAAGTATACAACGAAAACCACGCTCATCATCTCAATAACCATATGCTGGTGTTTAAATGTCTTAGTTCCAAGTGCTGTGTTTTTCATAAACGGCATAAAAATCTGTGGCCATTATAATTTCATATCATCTTGTGACATTTACGCAGTCTTCAGACCTCTAAAACTCATCATGCTTGGCCTGCTGTCATTGTATGCTGTCTTGATCATCATAGCCTATCTTAAAATATTATCAATTATATTTCATCACCAGAAAAATACGCCTCCTCAAGACATCGATTCTATAGCTAAAAACAGAAAGAAGCATTTCAAGTCTACACTTACCGTAGCAACGGTGATATTAGCCTTCGTGATACTGAATTCACCAGCATATTTTCATCTTGTGGTATTCGAGTTTAAACCAGAACTGAAGAACCAAAAATGGAGAATTATTTTCTCAAGTCTGGACTACTTTGGTCATGAATTGAATATCTACGTAAGTTTGTACCAGTTCATTTGGAAATTTAAAGAGTGCAAGATGCATCTTCTTTTAATATTGTCTAAATTCAACAAAGACTTCATTGAGAGATCTAACAGTCTACGAATACAAGTATTCAACATTGTGACAAAAGAAAGTAGCACTTCAAAACAAAATATTCCATCAGTTTAAACATAATTCACAAGAAGAAGAATTATTTATGTGGAACTGAAAAATGCATTTAATTGTTAGTTCTCAAGAGATTTCCTAATTTGAAAGCTTTGACTTTTTGTGTTCATTAGTTCACAAGAGTTTATAAACACTGGGTCATAGAATGTAATATGCCTTTATGTTTTTGTCTGAATATGTAAAATTATCGGACACTCACATGCATGTATACTAGAATGGTTGTCCTTGTCCAGGGACAACTTGTCGAGCCCGCTGTTAGCTTTAATGACCTGTAAGTATGTCAAAACTAACTGCTTCAATCTGGAAAGAAGCCAAACAACATCATACTTAGCCCTCTAGTGCCCAAACATAGAATGCACTATAAGAAAACATTTACATTCCATCCAGCCACTAGCTTTGGGAAGTCAAATTGAAAACAGGGTCTGAATTTGTGTTGAGGTCCAAGATTTCTGAGATATACATGTAGCATATATGCTACATTGGGCATTAATTTTTAAAAAGTACCTTTTTTTCAGGGTGAATAACTCAAGTGTTAACAATAAAGACGGGGCACCTTTTTGGGTGAAAAAAGAATGTATCAAAAAGAATCTATTGGCATATGTGTATCAGGGATATCTGAAAAAGTAAAGTCAATATCACAATTTTTGTTTTTATTGCCCGATGTATCATATATGACACATTTTGTGTTTTCGAACTTTGGCGACTTTTGGCGGCTGATAAACACACTTTAGACATATCATTACAACTGGAATGGTTTAATCTTATTTCTTGATATCTTAACTGATTTTCTAGCAGTATAACGTAACATACAAGTCAATATCCTGGTCACGCCACCAAAACAGTCATGTAGCAGATATGATACACCGGGCACTAGAGGGTTAGACAGCATATTTCTTTTCTAAATTTTTCATTATGGAAAACAAGTAGAAGAAATGGCCCGGACAAGCTCAATTTATGACAATTTAATCTTGACCTTCAAGTGTGACAGTGACCTTCAACTTACATGAAGAACTGTTCTACTTATCAAGGAGAACGATTGTGCAAACTTATTTTGAAATCCATGCGTAAATATAAAAGTCATGGCCGGACAAGCTCAATTTATGACCATTTTATTATTTGACTTGCAAGTGTGACCTTGACCTTCAATCTACCTGAATAAATGTTTCAAATTGCACCTCTACTCATCAAGAAGAACAATTCTGCCAAATTATTTTTAAATTCATGCGTAAATGTAAAAGGCAAGGCCCGGACAAGCTCAATTTATGACCATTTTATCATTTGACCTTCAATTGTGACCTTGACCTTCAACCTACCTGGACAAATATTTTAAACGGCACTTCCACTCATCAAGGAGAACAATTGTGCCAAATCATTCTGAAATCCATCCATAAATGTAGAAGTTACGACCCGCGGACAAATCCGGAAGGACGCACACACTAAAGCACGCCCGCACGCACATATGTGACAACTATTTCTCGTTCACCACCAGGGTACTCGACAAAAATGATATTCCTCATCAGTTTGCCTTGTCTCACAAAAAACACAATCTTCCTGCCCGATCAAGCCTGTTTACATGTTCCTACCAATCTTCGTGTGTGTAGTCTTAGAGTATGATTAGATAGACGCATAATCCAGCATCTCAAGGTTTGATTGACAACTTTATCTCAGTATTCCTCATAGAAAAAGTCAGCTCTAAAGTAATTATATACATGATAATAAATGTTTTTTTCCCTTCTTGTTGTTGTTTTAGCAAGTATCACCTTTTGATTACTGTACAGTGAAACACATATTTTTATATTTGGCCGTTGTTGAATTTTGGCTATGATGGCGGTAAAGGCAAAGAGCGCTAAAATACGAGTCTGCCAATATTTTGATTTTCAATACATTTACATACGCACAGCATAACAGAGGTCCAGATAAAAAGAAGTACTTGTTAAGTACATGAGATATTTTCCATGCCGTTCCATTGAACTATACAATGTGGCATCCCATTAGAATTGCCTCCGTGAAGCGATTCTTACTATGTATAGCTTAATGAAAAAGTAAGAACAACTGTTTCAAATTAACAAAAAATCATATTTATCTGGAGCCATTGTTTATCATGAAAGCCAAAATTAATCAGCGCCATTAAATCGCCAAATTTTGATATTGCATATTTGACGTGTTTTACTGAGTGTAAATTTCCCCGTCATGACGAGCAGTTATACAAAGCATCCATGCAAAAAAAAATATCCTCAGTTGCTCATAGGTTTATGGCTACATTATCTCAGTTTTCGTGCTATTTTACGAAGGAGAATCATTTTTGCTTCCCTGAACGACATAGCCCTTTGGAAATGAGGTCTACTTTTAGAAGAAAAGATTGACTCATACACGAGAAAATTTCTTTCCTTTACGAGGTATGAAAGAAGTTGGTCGAGTTGCTTCTCCTGAAGCTGTGCCATTCACCTTGAGAAACCTGCTGTTTTCCATGGTGTTTTCATCAACCCACCATGGATATTTCATGGATACTGTGTTGGGGGCGGTGGTCAATGTGGCCACACTTCTCCAGTCATATTAGCAGATTCCTGTCCGCGGTGCCATAGAACTTTGCTGATTCCAACTGCTATGTACAGCCTTACTCGTTTGAAAAAGAATGCAAAGCTTCACCTTCTTGAAGGTGTCGCCATGCCCTGTGCGGTGAATGCATATGCTTGCAGGGGAAGAAACTCTGCCATTTTCATTTTGACCTCCCTTCTAAATGGGGGTCAAGTTTTTCAAAAAAACAATTTGCTCCCTAATGATCCAATTCTTTCCTTTAACAGACCCCATTTTTGGAATTTCGAGCTTTCCCATCAGGCTCACAACGTTTAATCAACATTGCATCAACGTTGCTTCAACGTCATGACGTTGAAACAACGTTGATTCAATGTAGATTCCACGCTGTGCCTGCTGGACTGTCATCTTGGGAAGCGAAAGGTGAAATCACAAAAGTTGTTTCCCTGTGTGGAAACAGAAAATTAAAGGAACTGTACCCGCAGAGCTCTAGATAAGAGGGAGTATTTGATGATAATTAGGGATAATTTTTTGTTAATTCTGCATAAAAAACATATGTTGTGACCCCTCGTCTGAACCGTCTCGACGAGACGGTTCAGAAGAGGGGTCACAACATATGGTTTCAATGAAAAATAAGAAAAATTATCCTTAATTATCATCAAATACTCCCTCTTATCTAGAGCTCTGGTACCCCGCCATCTTAAGGTATTACGACTTCTGTTAAGTGCTGTTTTCTGTAGTGTTTGTCCAGAGTTTGCTGACTATTGAACAATTTTCCACACTCATGGCATTTAAACGATTCCTCCGTATGTTTCAGGTTATGTCGGCACAGGCTGGTCCTGTACTGAAACGCTTTATTACAAATCAAACAAACATGCCGTTTTTCCGGTGCCACACTGTGCGTTCCTTTATGATCCAGTAACTTACTCTTGGCTTCAAATGTAGAACCACATATTTCACACTGATTGATAAAGTCATTTGCCTTCCTCCTCATGTGCCGCTTCAGGTCCGTCATGACCGCAAAAAGAGCTCCACAGTCGGAACAAGCAAATTCTTTCGTCTCGCCGTGCTGTTGACATCTGTGACGCTTGTAGTTAGGGTTGGAATAGAATGGTTGTCCACAGCAGATGAAAGGAGCGCTCAAATGATGCCGTTTTTCATGCACTCGTAGGGTACTTTTACTGGCCAAAATTAATCCACACATCGGGCAAACAAAGGGACCACGTTCTGGAAATAAACGAACAGAACAATTAATTCAAACAATCATGACAAGCAGTAAAGTCACACCCGGGAAACGGTCAACTTGTACGCCGCCGGCGTACTATATACAGACGCCAAGCAACGAGGGTCACTTCATTCAACGTGAGTTTATTTACTTACTTAATATTTTGTTCAAAATCGGGCAATGTCATATGCTGAGATAATAGAGATTGTAATGACACCTATATTATCGGAAAACACCGTGGATTTCCCAAGATATTATTTTTGGCGACAAGAATACATGTATTGAAAAGTCAATACCGAGGCTAAGGACATCGTGTTTCCGCGAGTTATTCATTTTCAGAAGTTTGACACCAGTCATTGTAAAACTATTGGACATTACACGCCGTTTCTCCAGGTACGGTACCATATCCCGAGGCACTGGGTCTCCAGGTACGGAACCGTATCCTGATCAATACATTGGGTCTCCAAGTATGGACCGTACCTGGAACCAGTCCTATGGGGATGGGCTCCGGATACAGCAGTAAGTTTCTAATACTATGAATTAGTAGTTTAGTTTATCAAGCAATAAAATCACTCCTTTAAAAGTCGCAATCTTGACAGAGGAAATCACTGTATGTATGTCTTATTAAGTTGTGAAAGCAAATGAAACGAATATTCATGCGTCATAGGACTGTCTCTAGTTACAGTTCCATTCCGTACATGGAGACATAGGGCCTCTAGATACGGTACCGTACCTGGAGACCCAAGGTCTCCGGATATGCTACCGTACTAGGAGACACTTCTAAACGTAAATAACAACGCGTATGGTTGATTTCTTGAAATTTGAGTGGGTGCCATATATAATTTCTATTAGTTAAATTGTACGTCACAAGTCAACTGGTCCGCATCAAAGTTTTTTTTACCTGTACCTTAAAAACGAAACGTTTCGTTTTGGCAAAAATGTGTTAAATAGGCGTGGAATGTCCAATAGTTTTACAATGACTGGTGTCAAACTTCTGAAAATGAATAACTCGCAGAAACACGATGCCCTTAGCCTCGGTATTGACTTTTCAATGCATGTATTTTTGTCGCCAAAAATAATATCTTGGGAAATCCACGGTGTTTTCTGGTAATATAGGTGTCATTGCAAAACAATCTCTATTATCTCAGCATATGACATTGCCCGATTTTGAACAAAATATTAAGTAAGTAAATAAACTCACGTTGAATGAAGTGACCCTCGTTGCTTGGCGTCGGTTTATATAGGTCAAGTAGTCTACCGTAACTGGTCAACTTTTTCTTCTATAGTACGCCGGCGGCGTACAATGTGACCGTTTCCCGGGCGTGAAAGTAGGTCAGCCACATAAAACATAGAATTAAATCATTTGAGAATGACTCAAAGGTTTGAGAAAATCACAGTTTTCCATCGTATAAATTTTTGGTAGCACCTCACTTATGATTCGAGAGGAGCATGGCATACATTGTATGCCATGTTCCCCTCGAATTATGAGATGATGTCATAGATCTGTTACCACAGCAACCATGGGATTAGCAACTGTTGTGCTCAGTAACTTAGCAGAATGACCTCTCGATTATGTCGCGTAGACATCAATACGAACTCTTAGTTGCTACAGTAACAGATTAATGATGCCATTGGTATAGGAACATGGCATTTAGTGTATTCCATGCTCCGCCAATTTTTTCAATGATAAACTGAAAGTCTTTCAACAGAAGCTTCAGATTTTCTCAAACAAATAGCCTAATTATTCTCAAGTCATTTTTAATTTCGTGTCTTGACATGATACAGAGAGTGATACTTGCGAACAGCAAGGATTCCAACCAGCCGTGAATTCATGCAGTCTGGCCAGAGCCTACATTTTGTGGTTCACACAAAAAATCATGTGGCTTCCGAACAGCAAAGTCTTTGGGGTGCAGGCAGGTCTGAACCTTTGCTGGTCGCAAAGGCGTTTAGGACCAATGTCGCTATTCGCGCCTCCGAAGTGTTTGCATGGGCGAGTGGTAAGCGCATTCAGAGACCATTTCTGAACACAATATGCGGAAACGGAGAGATAAGTCTTGCAGTAGAATTTAACGGTTGTTGTGAAAGTGACACGAGCCGCGACACCACAAACCCAACAAGGGGGCATGTGCGTCTAACGAAGACCCAAATCAGCCTGGGCATCCTATTGGTCGGATCTGAGTCTTCGCTGTCAGCAAAGAGGTAGCTTAGAACCTCAGCTACCCTTTAGGCGCATATCAAAGACTCTGGTCAGACTGGGAGGCTGATCTGAGTCTTTGCTTGGCGCACATGCCACTTTGTTGGTTTTGTCGTGTCGCGGCTCATATAACTTTGTTGTTAAAGATTTAAATCATGAAAACTTGGTCGTGTACTGTGATCGGATGAAAATCAGTCTACGCAATGGTCGATTTGGGCTTGCATAGTGCCTGTACCTTAAAAAATTGTGGACGTTTCTTTTGACATTCAGTATATAAAGAGCAGCCTTCCCTTCTGATTTGTGTTTATGTAGTAGCCTTCCCTTTAGCGTGGATTCCCCTTATATAGAGCATTTACACAACAGCCTTCCCTTTAGACAGACTTGTTTTTATAGCAGCCTTCCCTTTTGATATAGGAGCACCTGTAGCTCAGTGGGTTTAGTGCTGCCCTGCTGCTCTTATGGTTCCAGGTTGGAAATTTGCTGGAGGCAAAAATCTTTCCAACGGTAAACGTGCTAAGGCGGTAGGTACTATTGTGGATCCCCAATGTTACATGTTGTTATGTCCGCTTTTCTATGGTCATCAAGCAATATTTACACTTGCCACCAACTTCCCTTACATGAACCTTATAGAGCAACTATAGCTTCATACGCCGATTAACGACAAAATTGATCATTTGACGTTGTCGTCAAGCGACGTCTATGGTAAACGAACGACTTGATTTGTCCATGTAACGTTCGACTGACGCCACGTGATGGCGACGGCTGTTTAACGTAATGGCCGAACACGTCATTACTAACCTTTATTCGACCAATATTTTGCAATCTCAACACTAAATAACCGCAAAAACGGCACAGAAAGGGTTTAAAATGAAAGTGTAAATATAAGAATGAAACTGATTTTTTTAGCGTTCATCGTGTGAGAAGCCAGTAACTACGTCGCTTAAATTCCACAAGAAGCGCTTTGCACTTAATGGAATTTTAGCTCCACCCACTGGCTTCATTACACGACGAACGCTGAAAATCAAATTTTAATTCTTAAATATGGTTTCCAGCAGGTGGTCAACAACCAATACGTCCCATTTTTGCTCTCTGTTTTGTTTTGTTTGTTTTGTGATTTGAAATAGAAAACAGGTAAAAAGTGGATGTTGCTTTTTTTTGTAATTAGGATAGCCGAATGACCGCCTTTTTGGCAAAGAACACATTCGATTTATCGTGCGTGTCCTTCGTGAACTTTTGTCAATTCGTGTGTGTGCGTTTCTTTCCCGTTTGGTTTTGAGGGCGGGATGTGGGATCTGAATGTATTAATTCCATACCATTGTCATTTGTTTTACTTTACATTGCACACTTTTCATTATCGACCTCTAAGTATGACAGCCTTATCTTTAGACAGTGTTTGAATAGCTGCCTTCCCTTTAGAAAGTCTGTTTATACATGTGAGCCTTTCCTAGATATGTATAGGGCAGCCTTCCCTTTAGAAAGTGTTTATACGTATATAGCAGCCTTCTCATTGGATGGACTGTTTATACATGTACAGAACAGCCTTCTCTTTAGATAGAGCGTTTAATATATATATATACTGGTCAGCCCTCCATTTAGATGTGTTTATACATGTATATAGCAGCTTCCCTTTAGAAAGTGTTTACACGTGTGTGTAGCAGCCTTCCCTCTAGACAGAGTGTTTATAAATGTAAATAGCGGTCTTCCCTTATGATAGCGTGTTTATACATAAATATAGAAGCCTTCCCTTTCGATAGAGTGTTTATAAATGTATGTAGTAGTCTTGTCTTTAGAAAGAGTATTTATTACAAGTTTTAGTAGCCTTCCTTTAAAATAAGAGTGCCTATACATATAGGAGCCTTCCCTTTAGATGTGTTTATACATGTATAGCAGCCGCGATGATTCCGTTTTGATAAGAGTGTTTATACAATGTATATATCAGCCTTCCCTTTAGATGTGTTTATCTTAAGAAATAACTTTCATTGTTCCGATGTTCATAGAAGTATGAACACAATGGGTCCTGTTCAAAGTAGCCTAAGTGATGCCTGAAAGGCGTTTCACGTTAACTTTGCACATGATCTTTTGTGCTTATTCTTCCATGGACTTCGGAAAAATGAAATTTGTCTCTTATACTTACATTTAATTCTAAAATTATTTTGGGCATCATTTTCGACTTTTAAGAGCAACATTTGTAAAATATAGCCTAAATGACGAAAAGGTGTCACTAAAAACAAGGTAAGCCGCTTACGTTAAACCATAGGCCAATGGTGTCGTTCGTTTACATGTGACGTTGCGTGCCAATGACGTCGCGTGACCGACCGTTGTATATGGAAGTATGCACATTGTTTCTCCGCAATAGGTTCATCTTAGGAAAATCAAAGGAAATGTAATTATTTAAGAAACAGATTTCATTTTCCCGATGTTCATGGAAGTATGAACACACTGGGTCATGTTCAAAGTAAGTGACGCCCAAGGGTCGTTCATGTTCACTTTGCACATGACTCATTTTGTTCATACTTCCATGAACTTCGGAAAATTGAAGTTTGTTTCTTACAATTACATATAATTTTAAAATTATTTTGAGTATCATTTTCGATTTTTAAGAGCAACATTTGTAGAATATACGACAAAAAGCTGTCACTAACCAACAAGTCAGCTGCTTACGTTAAACAGCTGTCACCATGACATGACCGCCGCACAACGTTACCATGGCCGATAGCGTCGTTTGTTTACATGTGACGTGTTCATGGAAGTATGAACACTGTTTCTCCGAAATAGGTTCATCTACGGAAAATCAAAGGAATTGTTATTATACATGTTTATAGCAGGCTTCCCTCCAGGCAGAGTGTACATATACACAGAAGCCTTTCGTTTAGAAGAGCGTTTATACTAGTACAAGGGTTGATCCAGAAGTAATGTCACTGTGTCCATTGCGCACTTACTCGTCGTAGCATTATTATAAAAAGTATATCAAGCTACACTGTAATTCAGTTCTGATTTACAGAATAAATGTAAAGTTGAAATCTTTTTTCCCTTTTAAACATAAAGACGTTCAAAGTATGCCACCGACGCCATCGCGCCGCATGTTAGAATAACTTTAATTGGTTTAAACATATTTTATTTCATGAAAATAACATGACAACAAGCATATACATTTGTAATCTACAAGTATAAGGATCAGAACGGAAGCAATAATACTTATATAGTTCCTCTCCTTAACATATAAAAATTGTTAAATTACAGGCAGAATTTTAGAAAATCCGTTCAAAGTGTATTTTGTTCTATAATTTATCACAATCCATGCAGAAAAATGGTGCTAAACAAACAGTGAAAAAAACAGAAACATGACTATCTCTTAAAATTAACAGAAAGGCTGAGGCAAAGAAATATCATCAATAATAACAGTAACAGAAATTTCTGTAGATTCTGAAAAAAAATGAAAAGAAAAATAGAACGTAAAAAAGGGAGTTCGGAATTTGGATTACGTTCTATTGGGCAGAAAGGAGCAGGATGCGCACTAATAGATACAGTCAGACTCAGTCCATCGAGTGTCATGCATGTGTAGTAATTAAAATGAAATAAAGCAAAACACAGCAAGGCTGTTTGTCTCAAAAACGTTTCGTTTGGAGGATAAATTTTTGAACAGACTCAAATATAATTGTATTTGTTTGTAGCGACAAAGTTTTATCCCCATATAGAAAAAGGTCAATAGTTGGAACTTTATATTGTGAGACTACAGATAAAAGTTCTTCGCGTTGCTCTCGATAGTATCTACAGTAAAGAAAAAAGTGTTCTGTATTCTCAATACTACCGCACTGACATAATGGTGACTCGGTAATGTTTTTCAAGAAGAGATGTAAATTCAGGGAGCTGCAGTTTGTTCTTAACCTCGTGTGCAAAATCTGCGCTCTTCTACTACCAGTATAATAATGTTTTGGAACTAGTGACTGAGTATTTTTCTTTAAGGAACTCTTAAAACATTGCAAAGATACAGATTGCTTGGTCTCCAGAGGTAAGTTATTCCAAGCCCTCACAGTAGACGGTAAAAAAGAGTTATAATATTGATTTGTTCTAGCATTTACAGACTGGAGGTCATCAGAATTACGAAAGTTATAGCGAGAAAGGTTACTAACAGGTTGAGGAACTAAGGAGATGAGATATAAGGGAGCAAGAGAGTTCATCATTTTATAAAAGAGTGTCAGTTTATGATTATTTCTTCTTTGTTCGAGTGTTTCCCAACCAATTTCTTTATAAAGGGCGTCAATAGAAACAAGTTTTGTTGCTCCCGAGGCTATTCTTGCAGCTTCATTTTGTATCTTGTCTAGTTCTGTCTTTTCCTGTTGGGTGCAATTATCCCAAATAATATCGCCGTATTCTAATAAGGGTCTAATGAATGCTATATAAATACTTTCCAACGATTTTCTATCCAATTTAAATTTTAATTTCCTTAATATATTGATCCTATACCAAGCTTTCTCTGTTATGTAATCTATATGCTTATGCCAAGTACAGTCGCTAGAAAGATATAAACCAAGATGTCTGTGGGAATCGACTTCGGTAATCTGATAATCTTGCATAAAAAGAGGTGGGTGATGATGTTTAATTATTTTTCGGGAAATGAGAAGAGATTCAGTTTTAGCAGGATTAAAAGAAACAAGCCAAGTTGCAGCCCATTGTGAGATTCTGTCAAGATCTGTTTTTAGTGAGCCAGCTGCTGTCAAAGGATCCTCTACAATAATAAAGAGACTTGTATCATCTGCAAATAATCGAATATTTGAACCTATATCTTATTAACTATATCATTGATATACAATAGAAAGAGAACAGGACCTAATATAGAACCCTGGGGAACACCAGCTCGAATGAATTTCCAGTCGGAAACAGCACCAGGTAGTATAACTCTTTGTTTTCTATCACAGAGATAATTTTTGAACCACGCAAGGACCTCCCCTGTAACACCAGCAGCTTGCAATTTATGCAAAAGACCAGAATGCCAAACACGGTCAAACGCTTTGCTGATGTCACAGAAGACAGCCCTCACTTCTTTACCAGCATCAAGTGCTTGACAGAACGTATTATACAGGAAAGTAAGCTGGTTGATCGTTGAGTCACCAGGTATAAATCCAGACTGTAGTGAAGATAGAAGGTTGTTATCCTGTAAATGATTGAATAAGTGTTTAAATATTAACCTTTCGAATATTTTAACTTCAGCATTTAGCAGAGATATTGGCCGATAATTAGAAACCATTGATAAATCTCCCTTTTTGGGGACAGGACAAACATTAGCTTCTTTAAAGGAGGTTGGAACAATGCCTGTTTGCAGTGACTGATTAAACAGGAAACAGAATGGATAAGATAGCTCGTGTGACAGTGCTCTAATGATACGATTGCTTAGTCCATTTGGACCCGAGGCTTTACCGATCGGCAGCGTTTCTAGAACTAATTCCACTTCGGACGGAGTGAAAACAATGTTTTGTAGATGAGATTCAACAGGAGAAGGAGGCAAATGTGGAAGAACAGCGTCTTGATCATTTAATAATGTCTGACTTTGAAAGTAATTATTCAGGACGTTAGATTTATCTCGTTCGTGTGTTATTATACTGCCATTTAATTCCATTGGCGGGATAGTTGATTTAGAGTTTGGAGCTATGAATGTTTTTAATGTAGACCACCAATCTTTAGCGCTTAATGTTCGGGACTTAAGTTTTTCTGCTATTGAATCATAATAAGACTTTTTTGAGTTACGGATCATATTTACAGCCTTGTTACGCAGTTTCCTAAATTTTTCCCAGTGAAAGTCAACGTCTGTCCGTTTTGCTCTCCTAAAGGCCCTTTTACGTTTACGAATATAAAGTTTTATTTCTGAAGTTATCCAAGGAGGATCGGAAGGTCGTATTCTTACATATCGATTGGGTATGCATTCAGAAGCTATAGTGTTTATAGTTTTATTTATGTTATTTGCATAAATATTAATATCATCATCTTGGAGGGATGCCCATTCAACGGATTCAGCTTGGCTCCGCAGCAAATTAAAATCGCCGTGATCATAGTGCCATACATGGCGCATAAATGAAGTAACCTTAGTCTTCGAAAATTTGAAAATGCCGTAAATAGGGCAATGATATCTTAACTCTTGGCCTAGAAATGGCTCACCAACACCACTAAGTATTAAATTATCTTTGTTACTGACAAACAGAATATCTATTATTGATGAAGATGTTTCAGTGAAATGGGTAGGTTGGTTTATTGACTGGTGAAGAGAGAACTGAGTGCAGAGGGTATCAATTTTTCTCGAAGTAAGAGGATTCAACAGATTTAAATTGAAATCGCCAGTGACAATAATATCACTGATGTCTGTATCAATAGCAAGGGATAAAGAGTCTTCCATATTTGAAAAATAGTTAGCATTGGAATTTGGAGGCCGGTAAAATAGTCCAAATAATATACGTTTGTGATTATTAGCAACCTCAATCCATATGATTTCTAGATCTTTACGGCGCTTATAATGAATTCCCTCTTTGACATATAACATTACACCGCCGTGGTTATCATCGACACGGTCTTTCCTTTCAGGTGCGTTATACGACTGCAGCAATACGTCGTCTATGTCAACAGCGGGAGCAAGCCAGGTTTCTGTGAACGCTAAGATATCGAAGTCAAATAACTCCGTATATAATATATCTAGTTTAGAAAAGATACTCTGTACATTATAATGCACAAAGGACAAATTGTGTTGAAAGTTTAGAGAGCTAAAAATATTGGTGGACATACTTGAAGAGGAACTTATGGTACTCGGACAAAACGGACCATGGACAAAACGGACCAGACAAAACGGACCACGGTTAGGACAAAACGGACCACGTTTCAGGACAAAACGGACCACGTTTCAGGACCAGACGGACCACGCTAGAAGACAAACAAGACCATTAATTGGTGCCAATTAAAAGATTTAGGAGTATATAACGTTAATTACCAAAGACAATGTTAAATGGTCACAATTATTTGACTACTGCTCATGATCTCAACTATCTTTGGTTGTCGCAACTATCTAATTAATTTAATGGTAAGATTTTTTATCTTTTAAGCATGCAAGTTTCTTTATTAGTGTTGCAACTAAAATAAAACATGCTTTCTCAAGGTTAACGGAAGGTCTGAACGTGGTCCGTTTTGGCCTTAAACGTGGTCCGTTTTGTCCTGAACGTGGTCCGTTTCGTCCTGAACGTGGTCCGTTTTGTCCCAAGCGTGGTCCGTTATGTCCGTGGTCCGTTTTGTCCGTGGTCCGTTATGTCCCTAATTCGAACTTATCATGGTGTCTGCTGAGGATGTTGATAGGGGGCCTGGGTTTTGGTGAATATCTCCCGAGCAGAGCAACAGAATTGAGAGCCATGAAGAAAATACAATACTGAAAAAGCAGAAGGAAATAATTGATGTGAAGGCACCATTTGCTCTAGTCGATATCCCTGGTATAGCCCTCTTCTTGTAACCATGTCTACAAATATTGTGCGCTAGAACCTCTTTTTCTCGCAATGCAATAAGTGTTGTATATGAACAAATGAAATACTTATGAATGGTAACCAATACGAGTAAATGTACAGTCAGATTGAATCTACACATGCGTCGATATATTGGCATGACAGACGCTTTATTTTTTCCAGCATTGAGTATGTGTAACTGTCATTTGAAGAAGCAGGAACCAATCAAGCACCGTCAAACCAAAACTTGGACACATGGAAAAGGCCGAAACTAACCGCCCGCTGCACACATCCTCCTCCTTTAAGCCCCAAGAAAAAATAAAAACTGAACACATTACAAAATCATAAAATAAAATGGAGGTAGTACATTTTTAGAAAATGATATCGATGGAGGTAGTTTTGACTGAGCTATAACAGTAACCAGTAAGTGGAAAGCGTGGTTCAATATAAATCGTTAAACAATTATTATCAATCGTTTAACAAAAAGATATGATTGTGGAACTTATATGTTAAATTAATATTTGCTGTATATTTGAATTGTTACGTGGATACACAGAGATATAAATTTGTAGATCTACATGTGGTATAAGTGTCAAAATTGCTCAAGCAACAATATCGATAAGAAAAAAAAACACCTTTATAGAACCTCTAATACTGCTTAGTTGAACTTATCGTTTAACTTAACTCAAGATATCCCTTAGTCAATATAATATGAAGGCCGTGGGTAATATAACGTTATTCATGAAGTTAGGAAACTGGAATAACAGGTTTTACTGACGTACTAAAGTAGTTAGATACTCAAAATGGACACTGGAAGACACTAAAGTACATTCTCTCTATAGTAGATGTTGCTTATTTAAACATTAAACATTAGTATTTGCGTTTTGAATAGTAGTAGTACTTATTGCCAATAGACATTTTGCCAAGTATAATTTTTGCATTCAGAATAGTTAAGGGACTGAGGTAATAGTTCGTTGATACAATCAGATAAGGTGACAATTTCACAGCGCCATGAGATATTACCGCAAAACAGTAAATAAATAAATAAATAAACCTGTTGTAAATTGTTATACCATACCCATAGTAAATATGCATCCTCTGCATCTCATGGAAGCGCCCTAAACCACTGCAAGGGCCGGAGGCCCAGGGACATGTGGCGGACCAATGTAAATAACGTTAATTACATGAACATAAGTTTCAAAGGCAATGACCAATCAAAATCAAACTAACACGCCAAATTAGATGAAACTTTGATACGATGACGAAATATATTTCTGCCGCCCATTGCTGAAATTTTAATATCGTTACTATAGTTTGAAGTTCGCTAGCTAGTGCTAATGCTTGTTACTGCCGAGAGTAAAAATGTTGATTTCTGACAAACGCGTCAGCGGATATATATGCAGTTTTGCGTCAAATTTGGAATATCACCATCAGGGACTCTTGAACTGTTTAGTTAGACATGTGGTGATATAACAGTTATCATGAGGCTTGTGTAAAAGTGCAATCAGAGCAATAAGGGTGCAGATGAGTTACTAGAGGATAGTTAAAAAACCGGAAGACCTTTATGTACAATGTCAGACAATTAACGTCACTCTTGTTCTGATCCCATATATGAAGATCCATGTTCTGCAATTCGAATATACTGTAAATTCTTAAACTCGAGCTGCGGGGCTGTTCAAGTAATATCAAAGGATGAGATAAACATGGGTGAACAGACATTAGTGTTTTGCTGGAACAACGAATATGCTACTTTGGACATGACACAATATCGAAACTTCATCTGGTGCGTCAACGACGTCATTGACGTGCGGCGCGTTTCGTTACCATGCCTTCTGCATATCTCGATATCTCACTTACTGCGCATTGTATTTTTATGACATTATCAGACCATAATGCAAACAGCTTAAGGTACCTGGATATGAAATTTTGTTGCTCTATCTTTATTCTACACGATTTTATAGCTGCAGTGACATTACTTCTGGATCAACCCTCGTATAATAGCAGCCTTCCCTTTGCCTGTGTTTCTACATATACAGAGCATCCTTCTCTTGAGATAGAGTTTCTACGTACCGGTAGCAGCTTTCCCTCTTTTAGAGTATTTGTATAGTCAGACAAAAGTCTGGGAGGAAGAGAAAAAAATGTGTTTTTGGATAAAATGCGAGGCAAGATAGTTATTTTTCCTTGTAGTACTTCTTAAAAAGCATTTGCACTGCCATACTCTCATGGGCTCTTTTCAAAAGATTGTTTTAGATGATCCACGCATACGATCATGACTTACCCAGTGCTCCAGATAAGAAGGGGTAACAGGGATAATTTAGGGATAATTTTCCTTATTTTTCTATAAAATCATATGTTGTGACCCATCATTAGAACCGTCTCGCTGAGACGGTTCTAATGAGGGGTCACAACATATGTTTTCGTTGAGAAATAAGAAAAATTATCTTCGAATTATCTTCAATACCCCCACTTATCTGGAGCTCTGCTTACCAGATTCAGTTTGAGGCTAATGACTGCCTTTGTAACATTTATAAAACACTATCAATGCTTTAAAAAATACAAAATGTAGTATATGATTGTACATTGCAAACTAATGAATAAATGTAAGTCATCTCTTGTTTCTTTTCGAAGTGTATAAATACCAAAGTTGAGAAAATCCTGACAAAAATACAGGATCAGCCTGTCAAATCATAGTAAAGTAACATAGGATCACTTTTGGTTATCATCAAAGAGAACAGTTTAAAACTGCTGATTATGATAGTAATGACTGTAAGACGCTGGGGCGTATTTATTAAACAACTTAAGTGATTGCTATGCTGTTGCCAAGGCTGAATTTCTATAAAAGAGATTCTAACTATGAAATTTGCTCTGGGGGAACAGTCTGAAAAGACAGTTCCTCCAGAGCTAATTTCGTAGTTGTAGGGATCTCCTTCATAGAAATTTAGCCTTACTAACAGCATAGCAACGACTTGAGACTTAAGTGGTTTTATAAATACGACCGCTGGCCAACAGTTCCCATCGACATCCACAGAGGTTATTTATCCGCTCCTCCTTGGAATGGCTGCTCACGTGTTTTCGCACTGAACATTTTCTTACGAAGTTTGAGTGAGGAAATCCCAGATGCGTCTAGTTTTGCTTCATACTGATTTCATTGTTTCTGTATATATGTTCTTAAGAAATGGAGTGCAGGTAACATCAGAACTCCATGATGGTATTCGTGATTTTATTGTTCATTTTAAGGTTTTGTGTTAATCCTATAGTCGAAACTTAAAGTAGCCCTCAGTAGGTGTTTTAGATCTTCGTGTTGAGTGTGTCGAATTTGGGAAGGAGTTACATGATGTTGATATGACAAATGACTGAACTCTCAGCAAAACATAAAAAATAAACAAAACAAAAAACAACGAAGTTAACGATGCATTCGAAAGTAAAGAAATTGTCGTGAGAAAAAAAAATCATGAAGCGGGAAGCTCCACTGGGATGTCTCGTCATTTTGTGTGACAATGACAGGTATACTACGTAAACATCCACCCTGCTCCGGCTAACAAATTCTAACTAAATAAAAGAGCACAGACGTTGTGATAATGTCTATGTCACCAGGTTAAGGTATGTTTCAAACATAATTAGTACAGAGGTGTCTAAAAGATAAAAGGTGTGTTCACCGTGACATTTTACTTCACAACTCCACCTCATAAGTGAGGGAACCTCCCTGGGAATGCTAATTAGTGACAACTGTACTCCAGCAGAGCTTATCATTACTTTTACGAGAGGTATATCAGAAACAGCGTGGTTCTTAGGTACGATGGCCGATTTATGAAATTCATATTCGAATTTTTAAATGAACATGTAAAACTAGAAAATATGTTTGTAAAACACTATGCTCTCCCCCCCTCCCTCCCCCCCCCCCCCCCCCCCCCCCCCGCTATAAGCGATTTCGGAGTTCCGCACTGCGCATGTGTCACGGCTGTTTTTTAGAGAGGCTTTACAACGAATCGTCTACCCTCGCCCGTGGGTTCTATATATAAAGATGGAACCTGAAATACATTATGAAATGTATTTAAAAGATGGTACGAGTACAAATAACAACTTAGATGAAACAATGACGATGTTGTCACATCAGTGACCTAATGGCAAATGCATGGAAGCATTGCATTAGCATATACCACTGTTTGTTTGTGTTATTTTGTAAATAATGACCGTTACAAAATAACACACTGGTCATCCTACTAACTGCACTACGGCTACTTGTACTAGTAAACCAAAAGAGGGGTACACGAACGTGGACCTATAGCAAGCAGGCTAATATGAAATTACTCACCCTATGACATGCACATGTGCACACTCAGATTTTGCTGTCGGTGGTCAGAGGTCACGGATGCCAAAAGCCATATATGCAAAAGCGTAACAAACCATTATACCAACTAATATTTCAATTAAGGGACGAGTCATTCATTATAAGGTGTGTGTGTGGGGGCGGGGGGGGGGGGGGGGGGGGATACATTTTCATACGGTTTACCAAATTTTTTCTGACTCCCCCCCCCCCCTTGCAAGATAAGTGACAAAAAAGATAGGTGACAATTTTTAGCTCACCTGAGCCGAAGGCTCACAGGTGAGCTTATAGTATAGGCAGGCATCCGTCGTCCGTCCGTCAACATTTTCAAACGACATCTCCTCTGAAACTACAAGGCCCATTGTATCTAAATTTCATATATAGCATCTATAGCCAGGGGGAACCAATAATACTGTTTTTTATCCAAATTGCTATGGAACTTTGGTTGCTATGGCAACTTAAAGTTTCCATTGACTTGTATGGGAAAAATTGAAAATTTGCATTTATTGCTATGGCACTGCAGATATTTTGACATAACTTTTACAGAAATGTTCCTTGAGTAGTCCTCCATCAACCACATGAAATTTTTGTCAATTGCACAATTTGGCTGGTTGCCATGGCAACCGAATGGTTAAAAATAGAAAAAATATTCAAAAATCATCTCCTCAGAAACTATGCAACCAATAAAGCTCAAACTTCAGAGAAAGGATCTTGGCACTGCCCTCTATAAAAGTACTGTTTTTCTTGGCAATTGCTCTAGCAGTTTGGTTGCTATGGGAACTTAAAGTTGCCATTGACTTATAATGGCAAAATAGAAAATTTGCATTTATTGCAATGCCACTGCAGATATTTTGACAAAACTTTTATAGAAATGTACCTGGAGTAGTCTTTAACCAGCCTTGTTAAATTTATACAAATTGGGCAATTTTTCTGGTTGCCATTGCAACCGAATAGTTAAAAATGGATCAAATATTAAAAAATCATCTCTGTATAAACTGTGTGGCCAATAAAGCTCAAACTTTACAGAAAGAATCTTAGTACTAGCCTCTATAGAATTACTGTTTTTCATGGCAATTACTCCAGCAGTTTCGTTGCTATGGCAACTAAGAGTTTCCATTGACTTATAATGGGGAAAATGGAAATTGGCAATTTTTGCTGTCTCACGGCTTTTATTTAGATTTTCTTTCTACAGAAATGTTTCTTGAGTAGTCTTCTATATATTTCATATGAATTTTCTCCAAATCGCTGAATTTGATTGGTTGCCATGGCAAAATATAGGGTAAATTTTCGAAAAAAAAAATGAAAAAATGAAAAAATCTTCTGCTCAAAAGCCATATGGGGGATGAAGCTGATATTGTGCAAACATGTTGATGACAGAAGCCTCTACATGACTTTTGTTTTTTCTTCCAACCCAATAAGAACTTTGGTTGCCATGTCAACTTATAGTTTCCATTGACTTATAATGGGGAAAGTGAAGCCATGAGGAGGATGAAGCTGATGCTTTGCATACATATTAATAACATTAGGCTCTACCTAAAGTATATTTCATATTATCATTGCCCATGTGAACTGGTTGCTATGGCAAGGTAAAGTTTCCATAGACTTACAATGGGGAAAGTGGACATTTGGTATTTATTTCTGTGTTACGGCAGATATTTTGACAAAAGCTTTACAGAAATGTTCCTAGAGTAGTCCTCTATCAGCTATAAGAATTTTGCCCAAAGACCTGATTTTGATTGGTTGCCGTTGCAATCGAAGGGCCAAATTTTCAATTTTTTCATTTTTCTTTTTTTGCCAAAGATCTTCTTCTCAGAAGCCATTAAGGGGGGATAAAGCTTACTTTTTGCATAAATGTTTGTGATATTATCCTCCACATAAATGGTGTGTTTTATTGCTGTTGTGCATGTTGTTTTGTTGCTGTGGCAACTTAGTTTTTCCAACATAACCTCAGTGCTCAGGTGAGCGATATAGGGCCATTGGCCCTCTGGTTTTTTATGACCCCCATTCCCCATTCCCAGCTGACACACACACCCACACACACACACACACACACACACACACACACACACAAACACACACACACACGCACCATGTCAGACTGACCTCAATCCAAACTTGTATAAAACACAAAGAATATTTTCTTGTTCTATCAAGAAATTGTTTGTTGAATGCTAAATAATTATAACTGCTAATAATATTAATATTAACTGGGCCTCTAGGTGACGGGGGTCTGGGGGCACAGCCCCCAGAAAGCACAGCAGTTTTGCTAATGAAAAGGCACCTGGAGAGCTGATATCACAAATGCAGGCTTAATATTAAATTTAGTTGAGAACAAAATAATCTACTTGAGATGATTTTATAGACACTTTCATTCTGTTCATCTAGCAAATCAATGAAAAGATCTGTTTTTGGATATGAAGCTGCCCAAGTTTTGTGTGTCATTTCCATAAATGTCTTTAAGTATTGAGTTTGAAAGAAAAGAGTCTGAAATTTAATGAGTAATGGGGGGTTGGGGGAATCTAGGGGGGATGGAGGGTGAGGCAAAGCCCCCCCCCCCACCCCCGAAGCTGTGACATTTTTAACAAGAGCTTCCCGAGCGGCGCATAATATACCCGTTTTAGTGTGTCATGAAGGAGTTACAAATGAACAAGATTGTTTATAGGAAGATGGACAGGCAGACAAAGAGGGGAAACAACTCTGTAATTAATGACTGCAATGTTATTACAACATCTAACACATCAAATACTATTAGTATACCAAAAAATCAGCTTCGGGGATGAAGCAGCTCTGAAGTTGAGAAATGCCAAAGTCAAACAAGGGAGATAATTCATAAACTAAGTATACAAGAGTACCATTCTTGGTCATAATACATTCCCTTGACAATATACACATCACCATAAAGTTTTGTTAAAATATTTCCAATGTTTAAGGAGTTACAGAGTAAAACTGAAATTGCTGCAAGGGTAGATAATTCAAAAGTTAGTAAGCCAGAGTTGTCGTTCATGCTCATAATATATTGCCCCATTATTATACACATTGCTACAAAGTTTCATTAAAATATTTCAAAGAGTTCAGGAGTTAGGGGGTGAATGGGGGAATGGGGCTAACCTGAAAAAACTTATCAAAGAGAGGTTACTCAAAAAATAAGGAATGGGGAACAACCATTCTTATATGTGACACACTGTCTTGTGATCATGCACACTGCTTTAAAGTTTCATCAAGATATTCCAAATGGTTACTAAGTTATTGAATGCAAAAGATTAGTATACACAAAAATAGCCTACAAAATCTAATCAAAGGGATGCAACTATAAAACAAAGAATGGGAGAGCAACCATTCTCATTCACCACACATCGTCAGACCCTCATACACATAGCTATGAAGTTTCATCAAGATATCCCAAACGGTTACCTAGTTATGGCGCACACAAGACTAGTAGGGTAAAAAATAATTAAAGGAGCGTAACTTGGAAACTAAGAAAGGGGGAGCAACCATTACTGTACGCGACACTTTACCCCATCCTTATTTATATGCCTACAAAATTTCATGAAGATATCTCAAACGGTTACTCAGATATGGTGCGCACAAGAATGTTGACGGATGAAGGGACAGATGGACAGACAGATGGAAAAATTTTGACCCCTCCCCCACCCCACCGCCCAATAAAATATATGACCCACCCTTCTCAGAGCCTTTTTGATTTCCGACCCCCCCCCCCCCCCCCCCCCCCAATACATCACAAAAAGAAATTCCGACCCCTCCCATAAATATACCCCCCCCCACACACACACACACAAACACACCCATCCCAATTTCCAATCATATCAATGATTTTTAACCATGACAAAGGTGTTTTATATCTACTGACCAGGTAAGCGTAATGATGACCTATTGGATTTTTCCACACTTGACTTTTGACCTTTCTCCTCCAGTTCAACTGGAAACACGAAACTCCGAACTCCCTTATATGCCTGACCCTAAAATGAAAGTAATAGTCTGCACGTAAAAATGAACGGAACAAAATTTCTAATACATGTATCTGATAACACACATAATTCAACTAAATTATGAACGGCATTTTCTCACAAATTAATCAGGTCACTTTCACCAAACTGTATGCCCAATATCATGACCCTGGCTCTAGTGGCTCTTAAGATTTTGCTAATAATGCCTTTAATTTTTAGCAAAAGGGAAATGACTAAAAAAGTACACAGCAGACAGGAATAAAAAAAAAACAAAGCAAGAGGCCCACGGGCCACAAAGCTCACCAGATCTCTAGCTATCAAGTTCTTATAGGCTCAAAGTTACTGTCACATTTGTATAGGCTAATACAAAATATACAACTACAAAGTCTCAGTCTGACAGTCTGTTGAGTTGATAACAAAATATATAACTATTTTCCATATTTTGACTGCAGTAAATGCCATTTTTTAATTATCCCCATCGTAAGTCAATGCAACTCTAATTTGTCATAGCAACCAAACAAAAGAGCCTATTTTCATAACAAAAAAACACATATTTTCAGTTCCCCAGCCCAAGGATACTTAAGAAAAAACCTGACGCAATCAGCCTAGCGACTTCAAAAGAGAATTTTTTAAGTTTTTTTTTTTTTTTTGGTCCTTTTTTTTGCTTAATTGCTTCCATGACAACCAATAAAAGAGCAGTTGGCCAAAAAACATGTAGCTGAAAGAAGACCTCTCAAGGAACATTGCTATAAAAGTTTTGTCAACACATCTGCAATGGCTTGGCAGTAAATGCCATTTTTCAATTTTCCCCATTATAAGTCAATGCAACTCTAAATTGCCACAGCAACCAAACTAAAGAGCCGATTTTTATATAAAAAAAAAACTTTCAATACACCAGCCTAACGATACTACAGATGAAATCTGGGCCTTGGCCCAGTGGCTTCAGCGGAGATAATTTTTAACTATTTTTTCCCCATTTTTTTGCATTTTGATTTGATCTGAGTAATGGATCATACCTACAATATTTTGTAAAACTAAGGAAAGGGGCATAACTGTATCAAAAATGAACTCAGCATAATTCAATTATCATCAAAATGATCGGCACATAAAATACTATATGTATACCAAAAATCAAGTCTATGACAAAATGTTCAAAAGTTGGGAAAATGCCAAAGTTAACAAAGGGACACAGTTCAGTATTTTTTTCTTTTTTACAAAATTAGCCCAAAAGTTGATCAGGTGATCTGTTTTACCAAAATTTTGGTATCAAACTTACATTTAATTTTTCGAAAAGGGGCGTAACTCTAAAAGTACCTGGTTGATGGAAAAGAAAAAAAATACGGGTTCAGAATTCAGCTATGAAATATCATGGCTCCAGTAGTTATAGTTCTTGAGTAATGAATCATACCTAAAATGATTTTTACAAATAAGAGAGAGGCATACCCCTATCAAAAATGAACTCAGCATGACGTAATTATCATCAAAATGACCAACATATAAATACTAAAAATCAAGTCTCAAGGTCAAGTGGTTTGAAAGTTGGAAAACGGCCAAAGTTCATAGGGGCATAATTCAGTCAATTCCGTACAAAATTAGCTCAAAAGTTTATAAGGTGATCTTCACCTTAAGCCCTACCCGTATGCCAAATATGAACAATCTATTTCAAATACTTTTTTCCAAAATTTCAGTAACAAACTTACATTTAACTTTTCAAAACAAGCGGTCCATGATGGACCTAAATCGCTCACCTGAGTTATGATGAAATAACATGGAAGATCATCTATTTGATGATGATTCAATTGGAACAGTTTTGCATTTTCCAATCTATATTCTGACAAAGTTTCATGTTCAGACCCAGTGATCTAGTTTTTGATCAGACATTATTCAGTTTCAAACTTGGCCTACATTTCATGAAGATAAACATTCTGACAAAGTTTCATGAAGATTCTATGCAAAATTAAGCCACAATTGTGTACACAAGGTTTTTCTATGATTTGACCTAGTTTTTGACCCGACAATACCCAGTTTCATACTTGGCCTAGATTTCATAAAGATAATCATTTTGACAAAGTTTCATGAAGATTGAACCAAAACTGTGCCCTGTAGAGTATACACAACAGTTTTCTAAGGTTTGACCTAGTGACCTAGTTTTTGATCCAACATGACCCAGTTGCATCCTTGGTCTAGATTTGTTGGAGATGATTTTTTTGACAAAGTTTCATGAAGATTGGAACAAACCTTTGCCCTCTCAAGCATTCACATGGTTCTTCTAAGATCTGAGCATAATAAAATGTTACAGACCGACAGAATCCCCCCTCCCCCACCCCTTCAACCTTCGAAAATGAAACGTTTTCTGATATATAATATATATATAAAGCTCTAGACTGCTAGGTATCTTTTTTGTAACACTCAAGTATTCCAGCCTAATACTAAAGCCTGCAGTAGATCAGAAAGGTACACCTCTATGCAGTGGATCACTCGGTTCATGCGTTGATGAAGAGAGCATTGTGAAGTAGAAGCTTATACCTACGAAGCTTACGGACAGCTGTCCGTAAGCTTCACAAGTGATATTTATAGTTGAGTGTCACGTATTGGTTTTTGCATCTGCACTTACTAAAAAAAATGTCACATCTCTAGAATCGAATCCGAGTTTAGCTTGTCATCCCCCATCAAACACAGAGGTTAGCAAATTGAGCTATTTGTGTACCGTATTATAATGATGCATGTGCAGCTTTTTCGAAACATCTTAAGTGAAGCATGAGCTACAGCTTTTTGGATGGAGTAAGGCCGCTTTTACACGAGCAAAGTTTCTATGTCACAGAAACTTTAACAAAGAAAATATGACAAACATTTTGCGTTTACACAGAGCAACTTATTTGTTAAAGAAAATGTGCCATAGAATCTTTGTCACATAAACTTTGGCAAAGAAATATTTGCTGCAGTGTTCACACTACCAAATATTATTTGTCAAATGTACCTGCAAGGATGAAACAAAATCTTTGTCACATTTTTCACACTTATAGCGAAATTATTTGTTACATAATCTTTAGCAAAGTTCTCTGTTTACACGGACAAATTTAATTTATCGAAGTAAGGCTGCGTTTACATGACCAAAGTTTCTATGTCACAGAAACTTTAACAAAGTATGCCAAACATTTTGGGTTTACATGGAGCAAATTATTTCTTAAAGAAAAAATGACATAGAATCTGTCAAACAAGCTTCGGCAATGAACACTTGCTGCAGTGTTCACACGACCAAATATTATTCGTCAAAGTTACTTGCACCAATGAAACAAAATCTTTGTTACATTTTCCACACATATAGCAAAGTTCTTTGTTGCATAATCTTTAGCAAAGTTCTCCATTTACAAGGACAAATTTAATTTATCAAAGTAAAGCTGCGCTTACACAAGCAAAATTTCTGTGTCACAGAAACTTTAACAAACAAAGTATGCCAAACATTTTGCATTTACACGGGGCAAATTATTTGTTAAAGAAAGTGTGACATAGAATCTTTGTCAAACAAACTTTGGCAATGAAATATTTGCTGCAGTGTTTGCACTTACTTGAAGCAATGAAACAAAATCTTTGTCACATTTTCCACGCTTAAAGCAAAGTTCTTTGTTACATAATCTTTAGCAAACTTCTCCGTTTACACGAACAAATTTAATTTATCGAAGTAACTTTACGATATATATTTGTCAAAGAAACGTTGTCATATTTTGGTATTTACATTGTGCAAATTTTTCTGTGGCAAACCTACTTTGTCATAGAAACTTTGGTCATGTAAACGCGGCCTAAGATCCATGTCAGAGCCTAAAACAAAGCAATCAGTAGCTATAAGGACCTCTATGCTTAAGGCGTGAATTTTCCCCATGATTAAAAATTTATACTATCACTGACTTATGCTTTGCATTTATGACTATGACATGTAACTTGCATGACAAATGAACTTTCAAGTGTTTTTGTCAATGTAAAGTATGTTAAACATACGCTGACGTCATCATTGAGATAAATTGTAAATTATCCTCAAACTGATGGATGAAATAATGATTTATTGTATACATTTCACCCTTTTCTTTTTGACTTACATTACTTACATAACAGACAACACTGGATAGTTTTGACTATATGTATGTGACCTTGACCTCATTTCAAGATCATGGTACACACAATATAATCCTTGAAGGTATCAGTGCTACTGCTGACCATTCTTCTTCTTTGGCTTACTGAGTATCATTCCCCCCCCCCCCACACACACACACACACTCACCCACCCACCCCCCTGTGACCCAGCTTCCCACTCATATATACTGAGTACTTGCATCGCATAAGTCTGCTGCATGATGGAAATGGAGGGGAGGTAGGATCAGACTGGATTATCTCCCCATGTCTTTGGGTCTGAATCACAAATGAAAATTTGCACACTTTATACTTTTGAAAATTTGGGCATGTCCCACCGGTCTAATGGAGAAAATCCTCGCCTTAATCACAGAAGTCCTTTCATGACAATTAACTTGCATGTGTGATATTTGTCGGGATCTCCTCAGGTCATACCAAAGTTTTTATCCTTTTAAAACAGACTTAAAATCTTCAAATAACCTATGACATGATTTTCATGAAAATTAAAATAAATAGATAGCAATATAATGCAGTAATGCAGTCACAAAGATTGTGGGAACCACCTCACTTAGTCAAAATACCAAATTTTTCAAAGGGCATACTCTTACATTGACGATGATAGGTGTTGCTCTGAAATTTTATTCTATACCAATCCCACACATGCCTTGACTTAAGGTCAAGGTCACAGACTTATGCTCTTCCTTTTCATGTTTTGTGTTAAAGTTTATATTCTTTGCTTATTTTCCCCATCTTCTTCAACAATTTCCGTTTAACACTGATTCTCAAGAAAGTGTAACTTTTGGGTGGTTAAAAAATCGAAAAAGTAAACAAGTCATATAGAGATCACTCACAGTCATTTCACAACTTTGGAATCTCACGAAGTTAAATCTAAAGTATTGCACAGTAAATTTCAGGTGAATTCAGGTAACGACAGACAACGTGAAGGCACTACAACTTCTCTTGAGTATTCTACGAGTCGTATGTACCAATAGACTTGAAGCAATTGCCAGAAGTATAAGGGTATAAAACACCGTTGAGGCAAGTGATCTTGTTTAAGACGGAGTTGAGCTATAGAAATCTTCACTCTGTTGTTTCTGAAAAAGCAAACTGCTCTTCTTCTACCAAAAAGAAGCAATACGATCTCATTGTACTTAACTAACATGAAAGAAAACTATTCCTGCAAAACACGTAAAGTAAAAGATTTGAAATCCTCAAGGAAAACTCCTGTTTTAAACTTTAAAACTTTAACCTGTCTGTATAAAACGCATGTGCTTTATAGAGCATCTAGAATGGTTACACTGCTATTCATGTCTTCTGTACTGTCCCGTAAAATACACGATCTTAAAACATGACAGTGAATTGTTTGTGTTTAGATACAAATATTAACATAAATGCTAAATGCGGTATTGTTACATGAACAAGTTCTATGTTTAACCACAGAAAAGTGTTTGCGTTACAATTTGCCAGCCTGTTTGCTTTTTTATATCAGTAGTACTGCTTTGCATTTCAAGTTCTTTATCTCAGAAAAACTTGAAATCTCAATAGTTGTAATATGAGACTTTCCGACAAGAATATTTCAAGATACATGCATCTTTTGAATTGTGTATACTATGTTGTTATATGACAAAATATTACCATAAAATCATCTTGTGAAACTTGTTTTAAATTTGTATTTTACGGGACATTAATGTTGTATTTGATCGCACGATTTCTCCAGTCTTCCCACTAGGAAAATATCCAATTTGTGATGACAATAACACGTATATATAACACTCACAGATAACTAAACCGCAGAAGAACATCATTTCCAGCGCCATATAAATTGCGAATTAGGCAATCTATTTTTGCAGACTTGAAATTTGACCAAATTTTCCAAGAAAACAAAATAAAATTACAGATTAAGAGAGCAGATTACTCGGTCTAGGGAAGAGAATAGACACATATAATATAATTAATTTAAAATATAATTTCTAATCCTCAGGTTTGTCAGAACGATTTTCCTTTAAAGAGCTGCTATTAAATGTAACTGTATTTTACGGGACACATTTCTGTATTATACGGGACTGCTCGAACGTCGATTTATTGCCTAAAAATAGACCACAGTGCATCAGTGTTTCATTTTAATTGCCCATTACAATCAGTGGAAAATATTTAGCGCATATATGGACATATCAAATTGAGTTAAAGAAGTAGGTAAATACTAAACGAATATTTTGTTGAATCATGAAATCATAATATGAAAAATTCAAAAACTGAAATTTTCTCCCATGTTTTCAATCTTTTGCAGCTTCTTATTGGCAGACCATGTGTACATTTTAAAATGAATAAGACAGTGTGCCCTTTTTACGAGTGTATCAGCTTCTTGCTGGGTCCATTCCTGTACTACTCAGAATTACTGTCCCGTATAATACGTCCCGTAAAATAATTTTATGAAACGTGAAACTTATTTTCTACGAAGCATATTCGTTAAGTGTTATGATAGTTGTCCAATGACCAGTAGGGGTTGTCTCCATTCCACGGCAGGCAATAGGTTTCTTTCTTGTTTATATACTGGGTGACTTTGGCTTGACTCGTAAAATACACATGAAAAATTACGTTTTTTTTTTTAATACTAAGGACGCGTCAAAACAAATTTGAATTTAGTAGATAGTAAAAATAATATTTATGGCATGTCAGGGTGACTGATTATGGCCTCCTCGGTGAAAAAACAAACCTTGTTAGCCTCATCCGAAACTTATGAATGCTTTTTAATGCTTGGCCTCGTAGAATACATATAACTCAGTGACAAGAAACGGTCATGAGTTAAACAAAGCATCGTGTTCAAAAGTATACCCATTAACCACTAGTCGAAAGAACTCGATAAAAGCAACCTTTCTAAGTCAAGACAATTTGCTTTACGCCGAAAGTCTTCAAAAGAATTGAAGGCAAATTTTGACATCTTTAATTATGACACGCAAAAAATAGGGGGGTCCCTCGGTATTAGGTATGACCATGTGAGTATTTCCGTATATTTGAATCAATATTGTAACTTAAATGTTTTAGGTAGTGGTTGAAACTTCAGAGCATGCACTTATTTGATTTAAGAGACAACTCAAAACAAAATTATTCATGCGTTTAAAGCCATGACACCATTCGTTACACTTTCTTGAGAATCAGTGTTAATCTGACCCCCTGCCTCTTTATCAAGTCTCCTGGATGATCCAAAATTTCTGGATCACTTGTAAGACATCATACAATGTCTCATAAGAGTCATTGATCTGAGTACATCCACTTGGAACAGAGAATTAAGTTATTTGAGAATGAATTATAGGATTGAGAAAATCATACTTTTTCATTGTATGAATTTCAGGTAGCATCTCACTTATAATTCAAGAGGAGCATGGCATGCATTGTATGCCATGCTCCACTTGAATAATAAGTGAGATGAGGCCATAGATCTGTTACCATAGCAACTATAGAATTACCAACTGTGGTGCTTAGTACCTTGGCAAAATGACGCCTGGCTGACGTCACTTTGACATCAATATGAACTCTCAGTTGCTATGGTAACAGATATATGACATCACTTGTATCTGAAAATGGTATACAGTGTATGCCATGCTCTGTAAATTTTTCAATTACATTACAAACTGAAATTCTTTCAACAAATAATTATTCTCAAGTGATTTAATTCCCTATTTTGACATGGGAGCCAAATACTAATGTGTATTTATCAGGTCGCACAGCAAGCTGCTAAACATTGGCATTAATAAGAATGAAGCTATGCTAAAATGACTGTAATCAATCATCTAGCCAAACATATTAAGACCCAAAGGTTTCAGTGTATGAAGCTGATATATCCAGTGCCTTTCGCGCTCACGACGCTTAGACGTGGATATGTCACATCTTTTAGGCATCTTGGATGTAGAAGCGTCAGGCGAGCTGAGATGTCTTTTTTGCTCTGATTGGCAATTTCAATCACAGTGATATTCGATGCAGACTCTTCTGTGATCAGAGACATACAGCTACTGCTAGTTGTACTGGTTAAGCTTCTACTGTGATTAGGGTTTCTGGGTGTTGACAACTCGGGTAGAGCGGCCCGGTCCAGGCTAGTGGTATTGAACAAAGAAGTGAGTGACTGGATAGTCCGGGCCGTGCCGCTTCCCTCTCTAGGCTCCTATTCTGTACTCATGACGAACGCGTATACCCGACCAAGGTTTCGTCCTAGAGTGGACTCTTCAGGGGTTTCCTGTATGATGTGGATTCTATCAGTTTGAACCCAAAGTGCTGTGAAAGCAGCACAACGCGCCTTACGGCACGTTTCATAAATACGCGAAATAAGACTGACTGGAGTGTGTGTCTTTTCAATCTAAATCAGACAGTCTAACGGTTTTCTGCGCTACTATAGTGCAGGTGTCCTTTACGCAAGATAACGGTTACCGAGGACTGAGTATAACTGTCAATATCAACGCTCTTAGAGTACCGCACATACGTGTACAGGTAATGATGAGGATATGATTGGACGGACACACGGCGCCAAGTGCGTGCAACTATGGTTATGTACCGCTGAGCCACTTGGGGAACGTCGTTAAGAGAATTGAGCTGAACTGATAAGGATGCGCAGACAACAATTGCAAAGTCTGGTCTGGTCATTCACAATTTAGCAGAAAACAATACCAAGTAGAGCAAAACAGACCGACTGACTGATTCATTCAAACGATTTTGGAGTTGATGACCCTTTGAAACAATATTTCAGTCTATATCTGGCAGCCTGCCAGATTGAGAGCGAGAGAGAAAGGGAGAGAGGAAGAGAGAGAGGGAGAAAGAATGAGAAACTAGGATAGACGAGAGTCTAAGAAAGAAATATAATAATATGATAAAATCCCATCAGAAACCGAACAGATACGATCGATTGTACAGGCTGTGCATGAGTATACATGTAGATCTTTATGATGGATGAATGTATGATACTGTGTTTTCGTCTCTTTCAACAGTATTTCAACATAACTGGACAATGATTGGATGAGAATAAAAGGTTGTGCACGCAATAAATTTCCGTTTACGGTTAGAAACGATTTCAACTTTGGCCAGATCCAAACCCGCCAGCTAAGCAGGTCGTAGCCTAACCCACTGAACTTCGGGGCTCTTTCTTTAGTGGTTTTACAAAACCCTAAAATAACCTTGTCATTCACAAGTAGCACGTGACTTTCCTGACGCTGATCTGTCTGAAAATATGAAAAGTACATGTGCGTATTTTGTTCGGTTCAAACAATTTATTGACAAAAGTGTTCATTCAGAAACTATTCTGAAATCGCGGAGTAGATCTATATAATTTCAACTATACTACGGAAAGTGCGAACGGCAAAGACTCAGATCAGCCTGGCCATTCGCGCAGTCTGATCGGAGCCTTCTCCATTCGCATGAACAATCTATAGAAATATCAGTACGCAAAAGCGGGTGATGCTTCCCATACCTTTTCGCAAGACATTTTACACCCAAGATTAAGTAATCATAAAATAATAATTAATGGCTTTCTTTGAAATGAAGCCTTGCATAATTCTGTCGTCAGAAATTTACATCCGACTCTTCAAATAATCACAACCAAAGTCAAAAGTTATTGTTGATGTCTTGATTAGGAAATCTGTTGGAGGTCAAGTGGTTCAATCATATTTACTACCCGAAGAAAATAAATCTTGAATGAAAAATCTCAATTATTAGGCAGCAGTTACTTAAAACATGAAAGAAGCAGTTACTTAAAACATGAAAGAAACTGTAATCTTCAAATCATCAAAGGCATAAAGGTACAAATGTACAACCCAGTGTCCATTAATATTTTGCTTTAATTTAGTGTTAAGACGTGCTATCATTTGTAAATTTTAGACCTGTAATAAGTAATAGTAATTCTGATGTAATTTATCTCATTTTTACAATACATACGTTGAGGAATCGCTAGATGCCATGACATGTGTTTTCATAGAGAGTGAATTAGCAGATGTTTTGTGGAGAAATACTACTGCTACTGCTAATATTAATAAAGTTAATCAAAATTGGTAACTGCTTCTGGAAACAACTAATCGACGTGGCTTGTTAGTGCAAAATAAAGAATATCCAACATGACGCCAGAGTAGACTCGGATTAGCACAAAATCGGAATTACTTATTGTAAGGTAAAAAAAAATACTAATACTAATTACTGGAGACCTTTGTGATGCTATTAGCTTTATTCAGTGTTGACTACTTCTTTGCTACCTTGGGCGATGAACCGCCTTGAATGTGTCTACTCTTTATGCAAAAATTGGCTGTTTGGGGATCAAATTCTTTCCTTTAAAATTTGACCCGATGGCAAAATTGAAAAGGGATTAAAGTGTACTCAGTCACCTAAATATGTGCAATATTCAGTTTATTTTTTGCGTGTACCCCGGTCAAACTGCGCATGAGTGCAGACTGATCGTAAAGAAAAGATTTTCTATTATTATTGGGTTTTGCAGCTTATTACTAACACATAGTTTATTCTTGATGTTGATTATCAATCTAAAAAAAACACAAAAAAACAACAACAACTAAAACTAAAATAAATAAAACGCAAAGTACTGAACCATGTGAATGCGGAATAGTGCCGGACAGGATTTCTTCCTTGAAGCAGTCTGATCTGGGTCTTTGCTGTTTATTCAGGGGTTTGGGGTATGGTAAACAGGAGTGGTCAGTGGTGTTCTGTTTTGTCTTTCTGATTTTATTTACATACAAATCGTGGGGAAAATACAAATTATGACAAAAAAAAAAATGGTGACGAACACATAATTATACAGATGAAAGACTAGCCGTACACTGCAAAAATAAACGGTAGATTTTACGGTAAAATAACTGGCAACCAGCTGCCAGTCCTTTTACCGTTATTTTCACGGGCGCCCGTAAAAATTGCAGGAATCATCAAGCAGAGTGGGACAGAAAAGAGCAGATGTCGTTTTGGTTAGATAGCCCCTCAACAATACAAAGTTATTTTCGAGTGCGCCAAGTTAACATAAAACTTCCATTTCGTGATTTCCAACAATGTCTTACAGGCAAAACCCCGTAAAAATAACGGGAAAAGGACTGGCAGCCGGTTTCCAGTTATTCTACCGTAAAATCTACAGTATTTTTTACAGTGTATAATTCTAATTTGACTGACTATGTATAACGGTCAGTATTTTAAGGTGTATCTTAGACTTTTAAACAAATCTTCAGTTTGTGTCTGGTCTGCGACTAGCAGAAGTGAACCATAAAACATAGCCGGCTTCGTCGTCGGTTACATAACTATTTTGGCAAGTTTTCTGGTTTAGCCGAATGCATTCGCGTTTTAATTCTTCCCAACCTCAATAAATATTTCACAAGCGACCTTTTCTTTCTTTAACGATATGACACCGTTTGGAAGGGCTATGTCGTGCAGGGAAGCAAACAGGTAGTCACAACGGAAGTTGTTACCCTGTGTAAACATGGTCGAAAACGTATCATACACCTTCGAGTATAAAATTATAAAAACCCTCAGAAATATGCTTTCTAGCGACGGACATTTTGGACACGCGCATTCGCCAAGGTCATGAAGTATGTTTGGTATATGACTGACAACGAACAGAATAGCGAGGGCTGACCAGGGGGCGGAGCACTGATTGCAGCAAAATTGAAGCGTTGGCCAATAATATCGATCGTTACTGCAAGCCTTTAGTTTGAACCGAGCGTCAGTCAAAACTAGAGCAAGTGAGCAGGGGCTCACGTATACCCCCGGCCAGGAAATAAAGTTTACTTGCCCATGTAGTCACATATCAATGGGTTCTATCTCACGATTTCATAATAAGCAAAACAATACAAACTTAAAGTTCACTTTTAACACAAATATGGTATATAAATTTCAAAGTCTGTGACCTTGACCTACAGTCAGCAGCAGCAGCCAGATGATGTCAACAAAACTGTTTCAACCTTGCAGTAATCCTAGTCACACATCAAAAGGTTCCATTCCAGAGTATTTAAATAGAAGCAAACAGACACAGCTTAATACAAAACTGTAACACTAATGTTATATAAATTTCAAAGTCTGTGACCTTGCCCTTAGGTTTGCAGCAGCATCCAGATGATGCAAACTAATATGTATCCATCCAATAGTAGCACTAAGCACATCTGAACGAATTCCAATAGAAGCTTTCAAAAAAACAGAGCAAAAGCAAAATCATAACACAAAACTTTAACACAACTGTTGTACAAATTCTTAAGTCTGAGACCTTGACCTTAGGCCTGCAGCAGCATCCAGGTGATGCAAACTGGTCAGTTTCCATCTTGTAGTAACACTAAGCACATATCGATAAGTTCCAGTAAAGGCTTTCAGGAAAGCAGAGCAAAAGCAAAAACTTAACGCAAAACTTTAACGCAACTGTTATACAAATTTCTAAGTCAATGACCTTGACCTTTGGCCAGCAGCAGCATCAAGGTGATGCACACTGACCAGTATCCATACTGTGGTTACACTAAGCACTTATGAACAAGCTCTGGATAACAGAAGCTAAAGAAAAAAACTTAACGCAAAACTTTAACGCAAATGTTAACTTACGTACGGACGAACGAACGAACGAACGGACAGACGGACGAACGGACGAACGGACGGAAAGACAAAAACTATATACCCCTCGACATACTTCGTATGCCGGGGGTATAATTAAAGTATGACGAAACACGATAATCGATGTGATTGTCATGACAAAATCCGCAGGTGTATAACCCTTCAACACTTTGAAGGTATTTCCGAGTACGGCCCGTTACCATATCGTGATTTCCAACAATGATCAACAGGCAGACCCCCGTAAAAATAACGTGAAATGGACTGGCAGCTGGTTTCCAGTTATTCTACCGTAATATCTACGGATTTTTTACAGTGTGGCGTTTATAAGTACAATCATCAACAAGCTATTCCAGTCCGATTATCATACTGACACTTTGTTAACCCCTTGTTAACGTATTGAATTGGGTCGAATAAAAGATATAACGAAAAGGACTTGCATAAAAGTCAGTATTATGACGGGTATAGATCGGATCTATTTGCATTCGAATTTATTAGGTGAAATCTAAGGTGAAATGGTATACTGTAGCAATCAAATCTCTAAGAAAATGTCTATTTCCCGAATATTTCTCCGGGGACGCGAGCTTTGGGAAATACTAGTCTGAGCTGGGATATCGAAGGACGCCAGCTTGCAGCGTCCGTAAATATCTCAAAGAGGAACCATATTCCCCAATATCAGCTCAATAACGCTTTTATTATATAGCTACATGTATAAACAAGACCTGTCCGCGTACAGGATTGCTCGCCTGCAGCGCATTGCCCATCACATAAAAAACTTTAACCAAAACATCCATTTCGGACGCCGACGCGGACGCGGACGCCGACGCCGACGCCAGGGTGACAACAATAGCTCTTCCTGATTTTTCGTTCAGGCGAGCTAAAAATCACAATTTTCTTCACATTTTGGACAATTTGGCACCGTAAATACTGTTTTAGCAACGGCGCAATATATGTCAAAGTGCCTTACTTGTGTCACTTCTAGTAAAAAAAAAGTGCTTCGTAGCTTTGGTGAGGCGGTTCTGGTGTGAAAACAACATAACTTTTATATAGTTCATATAACAAAAATTATCTGAACATAAAAATCCACCATCTGGACTTCCGCTGAAAATGCCACCCCTGATTAACTAGAAAACAAGAGCTGTAAGAAACGAAAAAGAGCTGATACTAAACGAAAAAGAGTCATAGTTACCAAACGACCTGATGACCAGGTCCTTTGGTAGTTATGACTCTTTTTCGTTTAGTAACAGCTCTTTTTTGATTCGCAACATCCTTGAAAACATAGCTAACCCGGTGTGAATACGGGAGAAGTTAAGAAAATAAAATGCAATTGCTCAGAATTGGATTGTACTGCTCTCACAAATGCAGTTGCGACATGTTTATTTGATCCCCGTCACGGAAGAATGTGCTTCACGTATATCCGAATAGCAAAGATAAAAGGCAAAACAAGGCAGACTATGAACTCGTGCTGCCTTCAAGTAGTGTCTGAAGATTTGTTAGGATCCATATATGTTAGCGAACAGCAAAGGCTTTGATCAGACTGCGCGGATGTTCGGGCTTGTCTGAGCCTCTACTTGGCGCAAATACGTTTAGCACCGATTTTGCGTATCGCAGCTCATTAGCGTATTTACCAAATGGCCAATAGAAGAGACTTGTTTGTCAAACAAGAAATAAATGTATATTCGAAATTTGTCGAATACATAGTATTATGATCTGGTCCAGGGTCTTACAATTCCATTAAGGTGGTGGTTTATGGTAAATGTAAAAATCTGCATAAAACCATAAAAAAAGTAACGTATCTCCGTGAAAATTAGCAGAATTCTTATTTTTGTTGTTCTTTAAAGTTTAGAATACAAAATAGATATGCATGCTGCTTAATAAAGTGTTTTTATAAGGAAAGATCAAAGGGTAATTTTCTGCGAATAAATCTGAAAAAATAATATCGTTATTGAAAATTTACGTTGTGCTGAAGGTGCATTATTGCATAATGAAGAGCGTCCTAGCAATTATTTTATTCCAACTCTTTCTCAAATTGTAATGTAGACCAGATAAAAACAGTAGCTTTTTCTCAAATGTTCAACCATGTACAAAATAAATGTACACTGGACGCATTTATTAAATATAGGGTAGGCAAGCATACCTATGTTTACACCTACAATATAAATAATACATTACTGACATGATCAGTGGTGTGTAGATGAAATTGCTCAACCTTGTTAAAATAGTATCACCTGTCTCACCTGTGTGTTTTGACAAAAAAATTTGGACACAGACTGCATCTTTTTTCATCTGCTCAGCCTGATAATGTGTGAAAGAGTTTGAAAAAATAATTGCTAGGACGCTCTCCATTATGCAACAAGGTACTCTAAGCACTAAGTTTATTTTCAATAATGATATTATTTTTTCAGATTTATTCGCAGAAAATTATCCTTTGATTTTCTCTTATCAAAACACTTTTTAACATTAATAAATGCTGCATTTTGGGATTCTAAATTATGAGAAACAACATAATGAAGGCATCTGCTAAGTTTTGGAAAGATCTGTGTTATTTTGAGTATTTTATGCAGATTTTTGTCTTTGTCCCAAATCAGTGATTATCACCACCTTAATGAAAAAAATGTGGATTACAAATGCTTTTGTAGTCAAAACTGGAAGAAGAAGAAAGATAATGAAATCAAACTGTTAGTGTCAAAGGCAAAGCAACATGGGTAAAAAATCACCTGAAATTCAACTTTGAAACCAGTGGGGAATAGGGACGGTTGAGATCAGCCTGCGCTTCCGCACAGTCTGATTGCTTGACTAATCAGTCTCAATACTGGGGGAATGAAAGCGAATATTAATTTTGATCACTTTACATCACTTTACACAGATGTGAACGCCGGGATGCCTGCTTCGGACTGTGATGGCATAGCTCAATTTCAGGCGACGCCTATCATATCGCGAGTGTGTGGTCCATAGTTGAAGTCATGCAGTCATGTATCAAGAGGTTAATCTTTTTTTTTTTCAGTCGTTGGCCGGGCCGGGTTTCGAACCCGCGACTTTCTGTGCAATAGCTATGCGCTATAACAACTGGACAACGGCGTGACACTCAAATCACTTGAAAACTTTGCAGTCCAAAAGTCTGGTAACACATGTGAGAATCGTCAGGCTAACAGTAATGCTCTAGCTGTTGTGCAAAAACACAGGCTGGTCTGAGTCACCAATGCCAACATATGCCATAACGCCCTTTTCGCCCGTATCGGTATTTAAAAAGGGACGATAGGAAATTAGCAAGCTGCTTAGTCTCAGATTAGACTCTGCATTCGTACATAAATCCCGGGCTCGAGATCCGTTGGAAGCGGGTATCTTTTCAGTGGTAAACAGCCTCCCGTCGTCTTGATATGACTGAAATTATGTTGAAGGGCGTACAATTGTGATTCATCCACCATAGCCATAAATTTATAGGTTTGATTTTCAACACATAAATTCTAATAAGGTAGCTCATCGGAATTTGTTAGCGAGTCAAAGCAGCTTATACATCTTTTCAAGGGCAGAAATTGATTGACACTTCCGGCTACTGATTACACCAACAATGGAGGAAAATCTATCTCTCTACCGTTATATTGTCATGTGTACTCAATACAAGAGTCACAGGTCCTTGAGATGTTACAGTTATGTCTGTCACTGACCCGTTAAATCGTCTAGAGAAAGTAAACGTTGTAGACGCTCAGATTTCGTCTATTTATGAAATTTGCTGTATATAGTATCTGGGAACGGCTTCAAAAGCGGCTCCCAGCACAACGCGCCTTATATAGTATCTGGGAACGGCTCCAAAAGCGGCTCCCAGCACAACGCGCCTTATATAGTATCTGGGAACGGCTCCAAAAGCGGCTCCCAGCACAACGCGCCTTATATAGTATCTGGGAACGGCTCCAAAAGCGGCTCCGCTATGTTTGTAAGGTATGTGTTTAATTGTTGCAAGTGTCATATGAGTAACAAGAGGCCCTGAAACGCTCATCTGAGCAAAAAGGTTAAAGGTCAAACTAGGGTCATCATTTGAACAAACCTGATAGTTTGCAACAATTTCCAAATGGTTCTGAAGAAGATTTGAATATTTTTTATGTATTGCTATGCCCCCTGGGGTGGGGCCATTTTGGACCCTGGGCCATCATTTGAATAATCTTGGTAATGGACTGTTAGGCAATGCATCATACCAAATTTCCAGCATCTAAGCCTTGCATTTCTGAAGAAGATTTTTGAATATTTTTCTTGGCATTTCTATGGTTCAGACCGTGGACTCCCTGCCAAGGAGCCATTTTCATACCAAATTTCAAGCATCTGAGCCAAGTGGTTCTGAAGAAGAAGATTTCTGAATATTTTTCTATGTATTTCTATGGTTAAAACCTAGGACTCCCTGTCTCGGGTAATTTTGGACCCTGGGGCCACCATCTGAACAAACTTGGTAGAGGACCACTAGGCAATGCTTCATACCAAATATCAAGCATCTAAGCCAAGCAGTTCTACTGGAGCAGATTTTTAAGTATATTTTAGTTTCGAACCCAAGACCCCCTGCTCCAGGGCCATTTTGGACCCTAGGACCACCATTTGAACAAACTTAGTAGAGGTCTACTAGACAATGCTACGTTCAAACCCAGGAACCCTGGGGTGGGGCCATTTTGGACACTGGGGCCACCATTTGAACAAACTTGGTAAAGGACTACTAGGCAATGCATCATACCAAATTTCAAGCATCTAAGGTTTTTGAATATTTTTCTATGTACATGTATTTATATGGTTCAAACCTGGGACTCTCTGCCCTGGGGTCATTTTGGACCCTTGGGCCACCATTTGAACAAACTTGGTAGAGGACCACTAGGCAATGCTACATACCAAATTTCAAGCATCTGAGCCAAGCAGTTCTGGAAAAGAAGATTTTTAAGTATATTTTAGTTTCGAACCCAAGATCCCCCTGCCCCAGGGCCATTTTGGACCACCATTTGAACAAACTTGGTAGAGGTCCACTACACAATGCTTCATACCAAATATCAAAGCCCTAGGCCTAGCGGTTTCAGAGAAGATGTGATTTAAAGCAAATTGTTGACGCCGCACACTGGATGATCACAATAGCTCACCCTGAGCCTATGGCTCAGGTGAGCTAACAAAGCACGGTCAGACAACTGTGTTATAATAACTGTGAATTTTTGCTACTTTTGCTTCGGTATTTTAGCAATTTATGTTTTTTGAAAAAGTATAGTTTGATATCTGTAGAAATCATCTAAACTCCATATTTATTGTAAAGCCATCACAATGTACATGATTTCTAAATATAAGCCTGAACATCCGCCCAGTCTGATCAGAGTCTTTGCTTCACGCTCAAAGGGTAGCTAAGGGTCTAAGCTAGCTTCATGGCATATAGCTTGTTGGTTTTGTCATGTCGCGGCTCATATGTCCAATATAATTTTTTCACAACTACGGGAAATGTATTAAACACAAATTTTCTTGCAATTTTCCTTCATATTATTGAAACAACATAGGCATGTCAGAAATCATGTTATTCTGAGAATAAACATAGTTGAAACATATTATTTCTGTTTGTTCCCATACGGGCAAACGATAAGCAATAGAAACCAGGCAATTTTAAGAGAATTTGAATGGGGACCAAAAACGGCCCTTATCATACCAGGTCCTTTGCATCTTTTCAAGAAATACTTTGCCCAAATAAAATCACTACAAAGACTATAGAGAGCAAAAACTGTAGATCCACATGAGGTGGCTCATAATGAATTATGAGGGATCTACGCTGTTTGCAAATTCAGTTATGTTCATTTTGCGCTTAATTTGAATGTTAAAACCCCCAAAATTCCAATCCATTGTAACAGTACATACATGTGCACATGAAATATTAGCTTGCATCAGACAGCTCAACTATGTCGCCTGCAACTTCTCTTTGTTCAGTGATTGCCTGGACGTTGACAGAACTGGATTCCTTAACTTTCCTGGCATTGTGATAAGAGCATTTATTCCTGTGATATCCAAGGGAAGACCGCCAACGAAATCTTTTCCCACATACACATGAGAATGATTCCAGTTTGTTATGTTTTCCGTTTATATGGCATTTCATATCTTTCTCTGTAGAAAATCGTAAGCCACAAAAGTTACATATTTTACTACCAGTTTTATCTTTTTCCCCACAACACGTGGACTGATGAAGTATCAGATTGTTTTTGTACCTGTATTCCTTCCTGCACAAACTGCAGCTATAGGCTTTGGTACCTTCATGCTTAGAGAGATGGCCAAGGTATATGCTCCTTTCCGTAAAAGATTTTAAGCAAATAGAGCATTTAAATCTTGCAGAATTTGCATGAGTAACCCGTTGATGAACACTCAGTGCAGTACTGCTTTTATATTGTTTCCCGCAATCTTGGCAAATCCACCTTTTCCCATGATGCTCCACCTGAACATGCAGAGTCAGTTTGGATTTCTCTGTCTCTACTTTGTCACAAAAATCACACTTGTATCCTGTCTTTTGGTGCCGTCTGACATGTCTTGTCAGAGAATATCTTTTCTTGCATTTATAATCGCACTCGGTACATTCGTATAACCTTGTCTTGACACCTTTGTCCTGAGAGGGACTGTTGAGGTGGCATCTCTGTGCACCGTTATCAAGGTCTGCCTCAGCTACAGACATCTTACTTGCAATGCTAATCAAAGGCCTGTCCAATGAACTCCAGTGTTCCATGGCTGCAAGTACATGAAAAATAATTGAGATAAAGTAGAAATAAACTGCAGACATGTGGCCCCTAATAATATTTAGGCTACTGGTGCATGAATCAAACTGGAATCCAAAGAAAAGTTTGAATAGTAGCACTGGTGGCATTGGGTGGGGGATGCACTCTTGACATTGGCTCTGTTACCCAGACATTGTGATCTGAGTTAGTGTGGGCCCTGGAGGCCACTGTGAATTAACCCATTGCATTCTGGGTATTTTTTGTTGTCTGCTGAAATTGTCGTCTGCATCAAAAATCAAGAATATTTTGACAATATTGGTCTCATCAAATCTTGTAGAAATGATGTCTAGGCAGCAAACTGTTTGGATCTCAGATCAGGCCCCACATTTGTGGGGCCTGATCTGGATCCAAACTGTTTGCCCAGATACCCCTAAAGGGGTATCCTGCATGGAATGGGTTAATGTTTGCTTTAAAGTGTTAATAGGCAATAATGTGTTTTTAATACAATTCTCAGACTGGGCACTTCTGAGGTGAGTTCCAAAATTGTACCCGACATCTAAAGCTTCGCGACCTGTCATTTTGGATCAGAGTTGATGCAGACCCTGGATGCGTGGGTTTGGATTGATTATACCTGCTGCAGCAGAATGAGGTTTGTCCATATGAAACAAGAGCTTCGCAAGTGGTGCATAATACGCCCATTTCAGTGTCATGGAGAAGTTACAGAATGAAGAAGATTGTTTATAGAAGGATGGACAGGCAACAAACAGGGGAAACAACTCTGTAACTAGAAATGTTTTTCAGAGAAAAAACTGATGTCCCCCCACCAGCCCATTTCCCATTCCCTCTAATGAAAAAAAGCCTGTACAAGTAAAATATCTAGGCAAGTTTGGAGAAAATCCATCCACTGGTTCTAAAGATATCCTACAGAGATGACTGTGTCCTTTAAGAATGGGTCAAGGTCACCAAATACTAAACATGTCTTAAACCTGTCACAACGATATATTCACGTCTAGGTCACCAAAGTCTGAGCAGCTCTTAAGCTAGTCCCAGTGATGTATCCATGCAAGTTTGGTGAAATTCCATCCATTGGTATATGAAATATTATGGGTACAAGAAATTGCCACCTAATTCCTCCAGTGACCTTGAAAATGAGGTCAAGGTCACCAAAATCTAATCAGCTCTTAAGGTAGTCCCAATGATGTATTCATGCAAGTTTGGTGAACTTCCATCCATTGGTTCAAGAGATATCGCGCATGCAAGAAATTGTCATCTAAGTCCTCCAGTGACCTTGAAAATGAGGTCACGGTCACCAAACTGTAATCAGCTCTTAAACTTGTCCCAATGATGTATCCATGCAAGTTCAGTGAACTTCCATCCATTGGTTCAAGAGATATCGCGCATACAAGAAATTGTCATATAAGTCCTCCAGTGACCTTGAAAATGAGGTCGTCACCAAAATCTAATCAGCTCTAAAAATTCTCTTAGTGATGTATCCATGCAAGTTCAGTGAACTTCCATCCATTGGTTCAAGAGATAACGCGCATACAAGAAATTGTCATATAAGTCCTCCAGTGACCTTGAAAATGAGGTCAAGGTCACCAAAATCTAATCAGCTCTGAAACTTGTCATAGTGATGTATCCATGCAAGTTTAGTGAAATTCCATCCATTGGTTCAAGAGATATCTCGCATACAAGAAATTGTAATCTAAGTACTCCAATGACCTTGAAAATGAGGTCAAGGTCACCAAAATCTAATCAGCTCTTAAGTATGTCCCAATGATGTATCCATGCAAGTTTGGTGAAATTCCATCCATTGGTTCAAGAGATATCGTGCATACAAGAATCTGTCACGCCGACGCTGACGCCGACGCCGACGCAGCCGCAGACGCCGACGGGATCCGCACTGAAAACAATATGTCCCCCCTCACCTTTGGTGGGGGGACATAATTAACGACTGCAATGTTATCAAAACATCCAACACATCAAATGCTATAAGTATACCAACAAGAATTCCGCAGAATGCGGTGTATCGCCTGTTGGCGCTTTGTCACAAAACAGAGCTAAATCAGCAAAGATGTATGCATGAACCAATTAAGTTTCTTGGCTCTAGCCCTTATAGTTTCTGAGAAAACTTGACAAAAAATTGCCGAGTCAGTCAGCTGTAAAATGTTGGTAAAGACTCAATATTGATGATGACTTTGAGCTCTTCTCTTCCAGATGAATGCATGACCCAAGTTTCATGGCTCTAGGCCTTATAGTTTCTGAGAAAATGACCTAAACGGAAAAATTTGACAAATATTGGCAAAGTCAGTCAACCGTAAACTGTAGGTCAAGACTCGATCAATATTGATGATGGCTTTGAGATTTACTCTTCCAGATGTACGCATGAACCAAGTTTCATGGCTCTAGCCCTTATAGTTTCTGAGAAAATGACCTAAACGCAAAAACTCGACAAAAAATTGCAAAGTCAGTCAACCATAAAATGTAGGTCAAGACTCAATATTGATGATGGCTTTGAGATCTATTCTTCCAGATGTACGCATGTACCAAGTTTCATGGCTCTAGCCCATATAGTTTCTGAGAAAATGACCTAAAAGCAAAAACTCGACAAAAGTTATGCCGCCGCCGCCGCCGCCAACAACACCGGGAAAGCAATGCATATGTCTCGCCTCTGCTTCGCAGGTGAAACAAAAATCAGCTTCCAGGGTGAAGCAGCTCAGAAGTTGGGAAATGCTAAAGTCAATGCCAACCATTACTGTATGTGACACTTTGCCCCATCTTATTATATGTGCCTACAAAATTTCATGAAGATACCTCAAACGGTTATTGAGATATGGTGCTCACAAGAATGTTGAAAGACGGACACAGAGCCATGCCATAATATGTCCATTATATTTCAAAACGGGCGTATAAAAATGGGAAGAGCTAGCCACTGCAGTCACTCTTGCATTGGCATCCCTTCTGCACTGGACGTTCTGGTTCAAGTTCTTTAAAGACCCATATCAGTCCTTTAACCCTCAGATGGATTCAGCTGATACTTGGACTGTGGTATGGTATCAGCCAAAAAATTTACTTTGGCCGAAAATTTGACAGTGTATCACTTTCAGTCTGCTCAGTGACAGCTCATGAACTTGAAATTTTAAGTTTAAGATTCAGTTTATTTTCAAAAGGGCATCACCTCACAATGCTTAGGGACCGACCATTTGATATTCTGGGGGGGGCCTGGTATTCTTGATGGAGACACGACATTTTATTTCACTGGCCTCTGGAAACAATTTCTTTTTTTTTCACCTTGTGGGAGCTAATTTATTTTTTTTACAAACTAACTCAAACAGGTTATTTTTTTTATTATTTTATAGCTGAACTATTAGATCCTTGTATACTTGACCTTAATATCCTTTTATTTTACCCACATCAGTATTTTTTACACTTTTTTTCCCACAAAAAGAACATGGTGCTGTCTTTAACCAGGCCAAGGGCATGGCTTAGCTTGCTTTTGCAAACCAGTGCCTGGAACATGTTACTCTTTTCATCTAAGGTACAGATACAAACATCCCTGTATGAGTTTGGCAAAAAATTAGGCCTTAAATCAGGGATATTTTGGCCAAAATTTAGAGCTATTTGGCAAAGTTTTAGTGCTAACATTAGGAATTTAAGTTTTTTTCTATCCCAATATATGCCCAAACATGCTTTATTAGTACTTTAGAAAGTTTGATAAATACGTACATGATAGAGTCACATTAATTACATGATAGTGTCACATTATACATGAATGGCAATTAATAAAATGGCTGAAAGTTATGTGCTAAGAAGTTAACAAAGGGGGGGTCTGGGGGGCAAGCTAAAGCAATTTTCCAATTTCAATGGCAATTTTAAGACTGGAAACAATAGAGAAAAACTAGGAATGATGATAAAAATAAGGGTTTTTGTATTCGGATTTTTGCCATTTAGAGTGTTTATTTTGCCATAATGGTTTTGTCTCCCATAAGCTAGTGACTCTTTTGCAATTCAGTTTTAGTGGAAACATTTACTTAGTAATGTGGCAGATCAATAATACATGTATGTGAATGTTGTATAGGATGTTTTTGTAAATGTATGCTGGTGTAAACCAATTGTAGGTAAATATTACTATAAATATGGGGGTCTGGGGGGCGCAGCCCCCCAGAAGCTAGAGACATTATAATGGATAATCTGCAGACTATATTTTTTTTTGAAATTTTGGGTAGAGACAGGTTATTTTTTATCCCCCGCCGAAGGCGGAGGGATATAGGTTTCTCCATGTCCGTCCGTCCGTCTGTCCTTCTGTCTGTCCGTCCGAGCCATAACTAAGTAACCAGTGGACAGAATTTCATGAAACTTAAAATAAATATATATCACTGTAACCTGCTGCGGCACATGAAGTTTCATCAGACTGGCTTCAGTAATGCATGAGTTATTGTCCCTTTATTGGCTTAAAATCAATGAAATGATCCATAACTAAGTAACCACTGAGCGGAATTTCTTGAAACTTAAAATAAGTATATATCACTATAACGCGCTGCTGCATATGAAGTTTTATCAGACTGGCTTCAGTAATGCATGAGTTATTGCCCTTTAATTAACTTGAAATCAATGAAATGAGCTGTAACTAAGTAACCACTCGGCAGAATTTCATGAAACTTTAAATAAATATATATCACTATGATGTGCTGATGCACATGAAGTTTCCTCAGACTGGATTCAGTAATGCATGAGTTATTGCCCTTTAATTGACCCGCCCATCCTTCTGTCTGTCCATCCGGAGCCATAACTAAGTAACCAGTGGACGGAATTTCATGAAACTTAAAATAAATATATATCACTATAACAAGCTGCTGCACATGAAGTTTCATCAGACTAGCTGCAGTAATGCATGAGTTATTGCCCCTTTATTGGCTTAAAATCAATGAAATGAGCCATAACTAGGTAACTGAGCGGAATTTCTTGAAACTTAAAATAAGTATATATCACTATAACGTGCTGTGGCACATAAAGTTTCATCAGACTGGCTTTAGTAATGCATGAGTTATTGACCTTTAATTAACTTGAAATCAATGAAATTAGCTGTAACTAAGTAACCCCTGGGCAGAATTTCATGAAACTTAAAATAAATATATATCACTATAATGTGCTGATGCACATGAAGTTTACTCAGACTGGATTCAGTAATGCATGAGTTATTGCCCTTTAATTGACTTAAAATCAGTGAAATGAGGCATAAATAAGTAACCAATACTTCATGAGATTTAAACTGACTAATTATGTATCACCATAAAGTGGTTATGCACATAAAGTTTCATCAGAATGGCATCAAAAGTGCATGAATTATTGCCCTTGGATAAATGCGAGATTGCCATTTCCAGCCATAACTAACTTATCAATGAATAGAATTCTATGAAAATTATACAAAATATGTATCACCATAACACATTGGTGCATCGTACAGTTTGTCAGAATTGCTTCAGTAAGCAATGAGTTATTGCTCTTGAATTAGGGACCGACCATTTGATATTCTGGGGGGGGCCTGGTATATTTATCAAAAAAATTCCCTGTCTTTGGATATGCAAGAAAAAAATAACCTGGCTCATAAGGGGGTTCAAAAAAATAATCTGGCTTCAAAAGTAAGAGAAAAAAATAACCTGTCTCCACCCAAAATTTCAAAAAAAAAATATAGTCTGCAGATAATTCCATTATAATCTCTCTGGCTTCTGGGGGCTGCGCCCCCAGACCCCCATATGTATAGTTATATCTTAATATTATCTACAATTGGTTTACACCAGCGGGCCCGCATGTGCATACATTTACAAAAAAATCCTATACAACATTCACATACATGTATCATTGATCTGCCACATTACTAAGTAAATGTTTCCACTAAAACTGAATTGCAAAAGAGTCACTAGCTTATGGGAGACAAAACCATTAAGGCAAAATAAACACTCTAAAAGGCAAAAGTCCCAATATAAAAACCCTTATTTTTACCATCATTCCTAGTTTTTCTCTTGTTTCCAGTCTTAAAATTGCCATTGAAATTGGGAAATTGCTTTAGCTTCTGGGGGGCGTTGCCCCCCAGACCCCCCTTTGTTAACTTCTAAGCACATAACTTTCAGCCATTTTATTAATTGCCATTCATGTATAAATGTGACTCGATCAATAAGTATTTATCAGACTTTCTAAAGGACGAATAAAGCATGTTGGGGCATATATTGGGATAGAAAAAAAAAACTTAAATTCCTAATGTTAGCCCTAAAACTTTGCCAAAATAGCCCTAAATTTTGGCCAAAATATCCCTAATTTAAGGCCTAATTTTTTGCCAAACTCATACAGGGATGTTTGTATCTGTACCTTAGATGAAAAGAGTAACATGCTCCAGGCACTGGTTTGCAAAAGCAAGCTAAGCCATGCCCTTTGCCTGGTTAAAGACAGCACCATGTTCTTTTTGTGAGAAAAAAGGTGTAAAAAAAATACTGATGTGGGTAAAATAAAAGGATATTAAGATCAAGTAAACAAGGATCTGATAGTTCAGCTATAAAAAAAAAAAAAAATAACCTGTTTGAGTTAGTTTGTAAAAAAAATAAATTAGCTTCCACAAGGTGAAAAAAAAAGAAATTGTTTCCAGAGGCCAGTGAAATAAAATGTTGTGTCTCCATCAAGAATACCAGGCCCCCCCCAGAATATCAAATGGTCGGTCCCTTAGCTTAAAATCAACAAATTGAGTCATAACTAAGTAACCAATAAATAGAATTTCATGACACTTATAATAATTAGTTATTGTCATGACAAGGCAGTGCACATTAAGTTTTGTCATAATCTCTTCAGTAGTGCATGATTTAATGCCCTTGAATTGATTTAAAATCCACAAATAAGCCATTAGTAGGGTGCTGACAAACAAAATTTCTTGTAACCGAATTTAAAATTGTTTAAGAAGAACAGCTCCAGCTTATGCCTTACTTATCCCAGAGATATTGCCCTTGATTTTATCTACAATCCACAAGTTCAGCCTCCTAAGTAACCAGTGAAAATTTTTTTATGTAACTTAAAATTTTATGGAATTAAAATGTAATGTTATTACTATTATTATTTGTTAATAATGATGGGGTTCAGTAATACAGAACTATAGTTTCTGATATACTTTATTTACAAGTTAACATGTATACAGTAAGGCGTCCAGAACATAAGTGATTTCTCAAAGTATCTGAGAGGCATGGTCAGCAGGCTTTCCTGGTGGTCTAGATTATATGCGTGGGAAAAGATAAAACTAAAGCTTTCTCAAGATGCCAGAATCGGTGGCTGTCAATGTCAATAACACATCATCTCCCTTTCCGACTGCACAAAGTTCTTTGATAACTGTTTATGTTGCATTTTATTAGCCATAGCCTATTGAGTTCCCAGGCGTGCACTGTAAACATTATTAAACAAGTCAACCTGCTGATAAACCAGTTAATCAATAGGTCAGTCTGTCTGGAGGTTTTACGCATCTTCCAGATTTGGTAACATAGTAATTTTGACCTCCAGTGTCCTGAGAATTCTCACGGTTTTCACTGTTTTTCTCTGAATTATCGCACAATTTAACAGGTGATTTGGGGGCTGTCTCAAAGCATCCTTGGTTTTGGCCACTCATATCAGATTCACTTTCTTCAGGCAGTGCCGATAAAAAACGCCTGTTCCGTCTTATAATGCCTTGGTCAGTCTGTACATGATACGATCGCGGAAATTTGCTTTCAGATTGCACGATACCTGTCTTCCTTTGATCTTTCACCCAAACATTTTGAGTAGTGCGGAGAGGCTTCAATGCTCGCGCGCGATGTCGTTTGTCGTAATATTGTTTTTGCTTATGTTTGATAGTTTTCTCGCGCGACGCGACTTTCCTCAGATCAGGCCACTTAGGATCAAGTAATTTCGGCTGAACTGGTAATGCTGTTCTTAATTTACGACCCATCAAGAGCTCTGCCGGACTAAATCCATTATGGAGCGGAGTTGTCCTGTATGCTAACAAAGCAAGGTATGGATCGTCAGCTTTCTTAAGCATGTCCTTAATTGTACCTACATGACGTTCGACCATCCCGTTACTTTGGGCCATTTTCGGACTACTTGTAACAATGTCGAAACCATACTGCGCTGCAAATTCCTTGAAGGCACTCGACGTGAAATACGTACCGCCATCTGAATGGAAGTACTCGCAAATACCGTGACGCGCCATAATTGATTTTAGATGGTTTATAATTGAGCCTGACGTTTGGCTGTAAAGTTTGGCTATTTCTACGTATCTAGAAAAGTAATCCACGACTAGGAGATAATTAGCGCCATTCAGCTGAAATAAATCTGCCCCTATTCTCTGCCATGGGCGTGCAGGAAACTCTATTGGTTTTAAGGGCTCAGCATGATCTTTTAATTGCTCTATGCATTTTTGACAGGATTTTACCATGTTTTCAAGCTGTTTGCTCAAGCCTAGCCACCAAACTGACGACTTCGCCCGCTCCCTACATTTTACGATTCCTTGATGCCCTTCGTGAATTTTCTCTAAAATTTCCCCGTGTAAACTCTTAGGGATAACTAATCTAACTCCCTTAAGTAACAGACCTTCCTGTACCGTAAACTCACCCCTAAATGCCCAGTATGGCTGCAAAGTTTCATCTAATGCCGATTTTTCAGGCCAACCTTTCCTGCAATAATTTAAAATATTGGAACATACTGGATCTGCGTCATAGTGATGCTTGACCTGATCTAACCTTGAGTGGGAAGCCGGTAGACCGCTTATCACCGTATCAACAAATGCCTGAGTTTGTAACTGCAGGTCTGAATCAGATTCCTCTGTATGACTCAAAGGGGCCCGACTAAGGGTATCGGCTGAATATAGGTTTTTCCCAGACGTATGCGATATGGTGTAATGAAATCTCATCAAGCGCATTCTGAAACGCTGTACTCTGGGTGGAATATCGGACAAATCTTTGGTACTGAGGAGGGGAACCAGGGGCTTATGATCTGTTTCAATGTGAAACGATGTGCCAATCAAATAGTTTGCAAACTTTTCACATGCCCAAGTTACAGCCAGTGCTTCTTTCTCTATCTGAGCGTATCTGCATTCAGTTTCACTAACTGAACGAGAGGCAAATGCTACGGGCTTCCAAGTGTCGCCGTGCTTCTGTCGAAGCAGGCCTCCAAGGCCGAATGAAGAACTATCGGCTGAAATCAAACTTTCTTTATTGGGATCATAGTGGGCCAGCACCGTTTCTGAGCTGATTTCCTGCTTTATTGCATTAAAAGCGGATTCTTGCATCGGTCCCCATGACCACGCATTTTGCTTTTTAAGCAAATCACGCAAAGGTTTGCTTTTCTCTGCAATGGCCTGTGAGAATTTGGCTAGTTGATTAACCATACCCAAGAACCTTCTAATGTCAGAAATATTTTGCGGGGTTGCCATCTCTGTGATAGCACGGACTTTTTCAGGACACGGCCTTAGACCGTCTTCATCGATCCGGTGACCTAGAAAGGTCAAAGATCGCTGTGCAAAGACACACTTGCTTTCATTCAGTGTTATACCAGCTGATTCAAGCCTTTCTAACACCTGCATCAATCGCTCGTCGTGCTGTTCAAGAGTTTCCCCAGATATCAGACAATCATCAGTTTGACAGACTACCCCTGGGATGTTTTCTAGCAAAAGTGACATTTTCTTTTGAAAGTACTCACTTGCAGAAGAAATACCCATAGGCAGCCGGTTAAAACAAAACCTGCCAAACGGTGTGATGAAAGTAGTAAGAAGTCGTGATTCTGGAGCCAGATTGATTTGCCAAAAACCGCTATTTGCATCCAATTTGCTGAAATAACGTCCACCAGCTAACTTAGACAAAGACTCCTCTACAGTGGGAAGGGGGTGTTTTTCCCTCATGACACTCTCATTCAATTTGGTGAGATCCACGCAAATTCGGATCTGATCGCTGTTTATAGCTTTTGGAACGGCGACCATGCCAGAGCACCACTCTGTAGGCTGGTCTACTTTTGAAATTACCCCTATTTCTTGCATTCTCTGTAATTCAGCTTTCACCTTATTCATTAATGGGAAAGAGACCCTGCGGGGCACAGAAAGGGAATGGGGCTGAGCATTGCCGTCAAGCTTAATTTTGTATTCCCAGTCAGTCCTACCCAAACCTTTAAATAGCTTCGGATATTTCGATTTATACGTATCTGACGCGTGTACAGACGAAAGATTTACCTGACCAATTATCCGTAATGATTCTATGGCCGGCCGTCCAAGAAGTGCTAGAGATAATCCCCTAACCACATACACATCCTGAACACTATAACACTTTTTCGTTTCCATTGTACACCGAAATTTTCCGAGTACATCAAGTTTGGATTTTCCCGGACCGCACAGAACCTTCTTAGCGTTCACTAGTTTAACTCCCGGGAAACGTTCGTATTCCTTCTCTGAAATCACCGTCACGTCTGCGCCGCTGTCCACCTTGAATGTGACGTTGACCCCGTCGATCAGTATCTTGGTAATCCACGGCTTCGACTCCACTGAATCGATACTATCCTCCGATTCGTGACCTTCGATCGAACCAAGAAATCCCTGGTTGTCATCGTCATCGCTGTCAACATACACTTCGTTAACCTTGGGTTTTGACAAGCAGAATTTCGTCCAGTGACCTTTGACTGAACATTTGTGACATACTGCGTCCTTTGCAGGACAATTGTCCCTTGGGTGGTTGTCCCTGCCGCACTGTTTACATTTCTGCTGCTGACTTGTGGCTTTAGCCACAAACTTTTTGTCCCTTCTATTCGTCCATTGTGGTTTGGTTTTCACAGCGTCTACAGATTCTGACTTATGTCCTCTAACAACTGACTGCTGTGACTTGACTGCCTCATGCTGCCTGGCCTGTGCAAGGGCTTTCTCCAGTGTCAGCTCCGCGTCAAGCTGAAGCCTTTCTGAAACTTTGTGATCTCGAAGCCCGACCACCAGCCTATCCCGTATCAGGTCATTATGTAATGCTCCAAATGCACAGTACTCTGCCAGTTTATGTAAACTTGTTACAAATGAATCTACATTTTCTCCCTCAAGCTGCACCCTCTGATTAAATTGTACACGTTCAAAAATAACATTCCGTTTAGGGATGAAATACCCCGTTAAGCTTCTAGTTACTGTAGCGTATTCTTTTTTCTGGTCAATATTCAAACTTAGACTGTCCAAAATGTCATCAGCTTCACTCCCCATGCAGTATATTAAACTATTAATTTGTGTTTCCTCAGGTTTGTCTGATAGTCCTGAAGCTGATCTGAATCTTTCAAAACGCTGAAACCACTTCTCCCACATCTGGGGTTTTGTAAAGTCAAACTTTTCAGGGTGCGTGAACTGAAATGTAGCCATTTTCAATTTAATATTCCAAGTTCCACAATTTCACACTTTTCTATAGTTCAATGTTCAGCTACCGCTGCCACCATGTAATGTTATTACTATTATTATTTGTTAATAATGATTGGGTTCAGTAATACAGAACTATAGTTTCTGATATACTTTATTTACAAGTTAACATGTATACAGTAAGGCGTCCAGAACATAAGTGATTTCTCAAAGTATCTGAGAGGCATGGTCAGCAGGCTTTCCTGGTGGTCTAGATTATATGCGTGGGAAAAGATAAAACTAAAGCTTTCTCAAGATGCCAGAATCGGTGGCTGTCAATGTCAATAACACATCATAAAAGAACCATAAACAAATCAAGGCCACTTTGGCGGGGGATATAAATTCATCGAATTTGCTTGTTTCTCTTACTTTTGAGGCCAGATTATTTTTTTGAACCCCCTTATGAGCCAGGGGCCGTATTCATAAAGCCACTTAAGTCGTTGCTATGCGGTTGCTATGGCTAAATATCTATAAAGGAGAGTCCCTACAACTATGAAATTTGGTCTGGAGGAACAGTCTTTATAAGACTGTTCCTCCAGAGCAAATTTCATAGTTGTAGAGAATCTCCTTCATAGAAATTTTGCCTTAGCAACAGCATAGCAACCACTTAAGTTGTTTTATGAATACGGCCCCAGGTTATTTTTTTTCTTGCATATCCAAAGACAGGGAATTTTTTTATAAATATACCAGCCCCCCCCCCCCCCCCCCCCCCCCCCCCCCCCCCCCCCCCCCCCAACAGGGCTGATTAAAGCCATATTTCATGTTGAGGCTCCTGGGTTGGGGGAACAAAGGTTTGTTCAGATGGTCTTTGGTTACATGATCAAGATGTCACTTCACAAATAAAGGCACTAGAACCATGACTAAGTTTTACCTCAAATAGCATCTGTGACTTTGACCTTGGACCTACAATGCTGAAACCCAAACCTGTCCCAGATATTGTCATGCTTTCTATTTGAGTGAAGTTATATCAAAATCCATCCATAAAGAAAGGGGCTAGAGGGATGATATTTTTTTTCTTCTAAAAATACCTTGACCCTAAAATTCTGGATCGCAAACTTATTCAAGATATTGTCACACTAAATTTGGGTGAAGTTAGCTCAAAATCTGTCAATAAATAAAGGGGCTAGAGTGATGACAAAGCTTTTCTAAGAATAGCAACTGTGACCTTGACCTTAGCCCTACAGTAGTAAAACGCAAACTTGTCCAAGATATTGTCATACTTGAAATTTGTGCAAAGGTTATATTAAAATTGGTCCAAAGATAAAAGCACTAGAGCAATGACAAAGTTTTTCTAAAAATAGTAACTGAGACCTTGACCTTTACCCTACCAACCTGAAATGCAAACTCGTTTGAGGTACTGTCTGACCCAATATAGCTATGATGTTATATCAAAATAGGTTAATAAATGAGAGTGATGACATAAAGGTAGCTTGTACATAAGGCACTGAAATAGTCAAAAAATGTATGTCATTTAAGGGGACATAATTCTGTAATAATGACCTGGCTCAAAGTTCCATTTCCTTTATGAACATGTTCAATGCATGTCTGAACTGTGTTGCAAGTTTCAAATCCCTGCATCAATTACTGTAAGAGTATAGTTGTGGAGACACGAACAGTACGTACTAAAATTAAAGGAAATAAGGTCAAAATATACCTGAAAAAAAATTAAGGGGTCAAACTTTTACCCTATGATTTCTGGAACATTTCAAACATTTGGTAAAATAAATAATTTCTACCTTCCATTCTATTCATTTTGCAAGTTTTGTACACATGAAGTTTATATATTGAGTATATGTATGTCTTTAAGGAGACATTTTTCTACAATAATGACCTGGATCTAAACTTTCCTTTATGAACATGCATGTTCAATGCATGTATGAACTGTGTTGCAAGTTTCAAATCCTTGCATCAAATATTGCAGGAGGATTTGCAGAGACACGAACAGTACTATAAAGTGTAATGGATGGATGGATGTTACTAAGGTATACCCATGGACAAGGGCAAAAACTATACGCCCCTCGCCACTTCCTGGCGGAGGCAAAATAATTAACTTTGTCACATCAATTCAAAGATATTAATTTCTGATCTATAGCAGACAGTCCCTTGTTCATGTATGCAAAAGTTTACCCATACCAAACAAAGCGTAAAAAAAAAGGTTTTTGCTCAAAAAAGATTGTTACAAATTTAGCTTTTGAAAAAGCTTGAGAGGTTATCCCTTAGCAATGAATCTATAGGATGCAAGTGGTACAGTAGAAAATTGGCAGCAATACAAGTTAATTCTATTGTATTCTTGGACTTTGTTGAAGCTGTAGGTAAAGGGTGAGTTTGACAGCTTTTTCCTTATATCTAGTGATTGCTTGTAACAGGTGAGCTTCAGTGCTATTAACTTTTGTTAGGTGACCTGTACTGTTTAGTGTCAGCTCTTCCTAAGTGGACTGTACTCTCTGGTAATTGCTTGTATTAGGTGAGATGCTTGAATTATGTGAGACGAAGTATCAGGACAAGTTTTACAGCTCATGCCTCAGCGATGCTGGGAGGGACCCTGCAGCTGGGTGCGCAAAAATATGAGAACAAATACCGGGAAATAGTGGGAGCCGCTTTTAGCAAAACGAGACGGGGCATAATCAAGTACAACTTATTATTGATCTGTACCCTTAAGCGACAACTCTTGGAAGCGGGTAATTGCTTGTATAGGGCGAGATAACCTGTTCAAGATATCAGCTGTTGCGATGCTGGCGAGAATCTTGCAGTTGGGTGAGCCAAATGTAGAAGTACTGGGAAATAGTGGGACCCTACTGCAGCAAAAGGAAATGGTGTACAATCGAGTACGAATTCCTAACTTAATATGGTTACCCCGCGGGGATAACCAAAATTGTCACTACGGAGGACAGATATCATCGCACAATGCACATATCGCAGGACGTTATGCATGTTGTATGCAGATTAAGTGCTCATTTTGTAGTACTGACATCAAACCCTATTCTAATATGGCACTGGTTGCTCTAAGTATTCTATATTATTGGTTCATTAAAATAAAACCTGAAGTCTATCTTCAAATGAACTATTTAATAAACCACCCTATTTGCATTCCTTGCAATGAATGAAATAACATAACAATTAAAAGAAACAATGAATGAAACAGTTCATGAATATATCAATGGTAACTTTATATGATGTTCTAAGTAATAAATATACTATAAACATTTTCTGACACTACCATTTTTGATACAGAGAAAAATGCATTTCGTATCTGATATTTTGAATAATTTTAAGCTCACCTGAGCCAAAGGCTCCTAGGGAACTTATAGGATAGGCAGGATCTCTCATCTGTCTTTGTCTGTCATCCATCCACACTTTCAAATGACTTCTCCTCTGAAACCAATGGGCCGATTGCAACAAAATTTCAAATGCAGCCTCCAGGAGTCAGAGGAACAAAAAGTTCTTCAAACGTTTCTGGTCACATGACTAACATGGCCCCCACACCCATGTATGGTAAAAACCTTTAAAAATTTTCTTCTCCAGAACCAAAAGGCCGATGGCCTTGAAACTTGGTTACACTCCCTGGACATTGTCCATTGACTAAGGGGACATTTACCATATACTCAGTGGACAGTCTGGACAATGTCCATGGACACTCTGGACAAAGTCTAGTGAGACCAGCCAGTCTGGACATTGTCCATGGTCTCAGTGGACATTATCCATGGACTTAATCCATGGACATTGACCAGTCTGATTTGGATAAACAAGAATTCCGCGGAATGCGGTGTCTCGCCTGTCAGCGCTTTGTGAAACTGACCTAAACGCAAAAACCTGATGAAAGTTTACGCCGCTGACGCCGACGCCGACACTGGAAAAGCAATACCTATGTCTCGCTTCTGCTTCGCAGGCGAGACAAAAATTGAAGTTAAGTAGCCTCCCTTTTAGCTTAAGTAAAAAATTTGAGTTGTTTGAATTAATTAACTTCCAAACAATTAATTATTCATAATATCTAAGTAGACAAGAAAAAAAAATAAATACCATCTACGTTTCCACCAATTGATACAGAACTTATAATTTAGCAATTTTAATTATAATGTGGCAACAGTTAACACTTCAAACACCAATACGTGATGATTTTTTAAAATGATGTAAACAAAATACAACAGGATGAGTATTGAGCCACTTGGGGAACGTCGTTACGAGAATTGAAACAGAACAGAACAGAATGAGAATTGAAACAAAACAAACGAAAACAATACAAGAAAGCAATGGAGGTATGTGCAACTATGCTTACGTACCGCTGAGCCACTTTGGGAACATAGTTACGAGAATTGAAACAGAACAGACCAGAACAAAATAAGAAACAATGTAATCTGTTTTTATGTGATCTGTCTGATGGGATCTGCCTGTAAGGCAGAGGGCCTAGCGACATTATGTCTATCATTGTGGCATTGTACGTCATGAAATATAAAGGACATGCATTGTGAACTGGATGTATGCATTCAGTTTGATTTGATTACTATAATTCTTTACTAAAAATAAAAAGTAGGGAAAAAACATCCAGAGACTGAGTAGACATTGTCCATGGACGAGTGGACAATGTCTATGGACTCAGTGGCCATTGTCCATGGACCCTCCTTCTAATGCGTCCACTGAGTCCATGGACTTTCTACAGACAAGTAATGTAGCATTGGGTATGCAAGTACTACCAAGATTGTTCAAATTATGACCTTAGGTTGACCTTGAACTTTTCTACGGTAGGGTCAAATTTGCTTTCTTGTGCTTTTATATGGGAAAATGCTAGAACATAAGATATCTTGGAAACTGTTGAACATTTTGGGCTTAAAATTGGTATATACAGTCATCTTAATGAGTACTACATGATAATTTATGAGTACAAAAGGTCAAGGTCCTTATTTGACCTTTCGCCCGTTCTCTCATATTTCAACAATTTAAAACATCTTCTCAAAAGCCACTGGGCCAGTTGTAACCAAATTTCATACAGAGCCACCAGTGGTTGATGGAATGAAAATTTGTTCATACTGTCCAGAGGTCACCTCCAACATGGCCACCTCGCCCATATAATTATGGTAAAAAGTTTCAGAAATCTTTTTCTCCAGAACAAATCTTCCTCTCGAGAACAAACAGACTGATTGCCTCAAAACTTGGTATGTAGCATCAGGTACTTGAGTACTACCAAGGTTGCTCAAATTATGACATTGGGTTGACTTTGACCTTTTTTACGGCAAGGTCAAATATGGGAAAATGCTAGTACACAAGATTTTATGGAAAATTTTGAAGATTTTGCCCTAAAAATTGGTGTATACTGTCATTTTCATGAGTACAATGTACTGGGTCACTGGGCTAATTATAACCAAATTTCATAAAAAGCCTCCAGGGGCTGAGGGAACAAAAATTTGTTCAAATGGTCTTGGTCACATGACCAACATGGCTGCCATGCCCATATATGGTAACAAGACCTGTCATCGGGACAGGATAGCTCGCCTGACAGTGCCTTGCCCATCACCTAAAAAACTTAAACGTAAAACATTTTGCTAACGCCGCCACCGCCGACGCTAACGCCAACGCTGACACCGTGGGTAGTACAATAGCTCTTCCTGAATTTTGTTCAGGCGAGCTGAAAAGCTTTAAAAATCTTCTTCTCCGGAACAACATGACTGACAGCCTTGAATCTTGGTATGTAGGATTGGGCACTTGAGAACTACCAAGATTGTTCAGATCTATGATGACTTTGGGTTAACCTTGACTTATTTTTACAGCAATGTCAAATATGGGAAAATGTTAGAACGTAAGATTTCTTGGAAAGTTTTGAAGATTTTGGCTTAAAAATTGGTATATACAGTCACCTTAATAATACATGAAGATTTAGGAGTATATGGGGTCAAGATTGTTCTTTTGATCATCTCCTTTGACACAGGACTTTCATATTTTGACAATTTCAAACATCTCCAAAGTCACTGGGCCAATTGTAACCAAATTTCATACCCAGCTTCCAGGGGCTGAGGGGATGAAAATTTATTCAAACAGTGCAGGTAACATGACTGGCATGGCCACCAAGGTCAAGGTCACCACAGGTCATCGTTCAAACCTCAGCCTATTGTCATAACATCACCTCTGACACCACAGGCATGTATAGTTACATGGCTTGCCATAACGTTTTTCAGTTTTAAAAATGCTGTATGGCCATTCCAGATGACTGACAAGAACAATTTTCAAGAGATGTGATAACACATGAGCGTTTACCAAGGGTGTAATGCTGGAAGTTCCCCGAGATAAGCTCTCTCAGAGTGCACTCCTGAGCCCAGTTGTTCAAAGCATTGTTAGCCTAACAACCTCGTTAAGAGGTCAAATCGTTAAGTGTTTTATGACTTTATAACCAAATACACTGATATTTTTTGTTGCAATGCAAAAGCTTCTCACATTTTTTCAACAAAACAATTTTGGGATGTTTGAGAAATTAATGTTTGAAATTTTAACATAACATTAACTAACAATGTCGTTAGTTGTAAACGAACAGGCCCAGAAGAGCTAAATAACCCACAAATGTCCTCACAACCACAAGGGTAGGCGATCAGTCACATGGTTTTTGTTTTGATACAATGCACAAACAAATGTGACTGAATCATCAAGGTAAATACTTTTTTATTTCTCCCTCAATATTTACAACGACTGAATATGCATCATGATTCTAAAGACACTTTGATGGGACCACAAAGATTCACACTTTGGGCAAGGACTTTGTCACAAAATTCCAATCAGGAAATATCGCAACTAAAATGGTGGCATAATCTTATACGTGGACATCAGTTGAAACTCAGTGACAGAGTCCTTGCCAAAAGTACAGATCTTTGTGGTTCAGTCAAACAGAAATGAGCCAGTACGACAAAACCAACTACCATAATGTACTTAAGTATTGGGACACCTAAAATAATAAATTTTCCATTTGTCCCAAATGGAAAATCAATTATTTTAGGTGTCCCAAAATTTAGGCACATTACAGTAAGTGGCATGTGCCCCCCCCCCCCCAAATTTAGGCACATTACAGTAAGTGGCATGTGCCCCCCCCCCCCCCCCCCCCCCCCAGTGAACACTCATAACAACATCTGGATCTGCCCAGTCTGATCAGAGTCTTTGCTGTCCGCATGGAACCAGCTTAGACCCTGAGCTACCCTTTAAGTCCAAACAAAGACTTTGATCAGAATGGGTGGATGCCCAGGCTGATCTGGGTCTTCACCTGGTGCACATGCCACTTTGTTGGTTTTGTCATGTCACGCCTTAAATAACAAGCTGACATAAACCCAAATTCACTCGCAGCATCTCTGTTTTCCCCCACAGACTATGAAAACAAAAAACGTGATCCCCCACCCTGACAACACTGTATCTACATGTATATCCTAATCTTAATCTACATGCTTTTCTTTTGAATTTTCACTCCTGAAAATAAAATCCTAACTGCATCCATAACTGTCACTCCTGTGAGTGGAGAGCATGAGTCCTCCTGTGTCTGCTCAAGTTGGAACTATACCTAAACGTCTTTTGACAAATATTGCACCTATGTCTCTTCTCTGTCTCTTGAAAATGCACCCACATATGATCCTGAAGACCTGCTGTCGTTAGGAATGCCGAGCCACAAATATCACAGACGTGATTCCTCATTCCTGATTCCCTCCTCATGTGTGCATTTAGATCAGCTTTTATAGCAAAGCTCCCACCACACTTAGGGCAGCGAAATTGCTTCTTTTCACCATGTTTACTGCAACAATGTCGCTTATAATTCGCCATAGAAAAGAACGGTTTATCACAACAGAGATATGGGGCTCTTTTCTCATGTCTTCTTTCATGCTCACCCATGGATTTCTTGCTAGACATTATCTTGCCACAGATTCGGCACACGCCTGGCCTCCTTTCTGAAAATAAGAGCCACAAATCGTCAGATGTCAGACTATGACAGTTGGTTAGGGTCTCCCACATACACTCAGCCACTGCCACTGGTTATTTCCACATATACCGTACAAATGAAAAGCTGAAACAAGCATAGTCCTTATAGTGTTCAGTGTAATATAAAAGCCATAATTATAGTAAATTTTCAGAAGTCTAACAGAACAAGAGGGCCATGAGGCCCTGAATCACTCGCCTGAGTAACAAAATCAAAGGTACCTACGGTCAAACTTTGAACAAATCTGATCAAAAGTATAAATATGAATCCCAAATACTGCATGCCAAGTTTTAATGTCATTGGCCATTTGGTTTTGGGGACTGTGTGTGTGTTCCAGTTTCCCTGTGTTGTAGGCTGTCAGCTGGGAGTGGTCCCTGGGTAAGTAGTCATATCAGACATAGCAGGTTCTAGGGAAGAAGATGTTTAAAGGTTTATTTATGGGTATGACAGCCATCTTGGTCATGTAACCACAACCATTAAACATTCATGTCACCAACCCACAGAGTCTCAATTTGAAATTTTGCTTCAATCTGCCCAGTTGCTCAGAGAAACAGGTGTCTGAAGTTGTTTAAATATGAGTGACCTTGTTATATTGTCAAAGAATAAACTTGACCTCTGGTTTTCAAAAGTCTTCATGTGAGCTGCAACGGGACTAAACCAACAAAGTGGCATGTGCACCCAGCGAAGACTCAGATCAACCTGAGCATCCACCCAGTCTGATCATAGTCTTCACTGTGTGCCTGAAGGCTAGCTAAGGGTCTAAGCTACCTCCTAGCTGACAGCAAAGACTCTGATCATACTGGGCAGATGCCCAGGCTGATCTGAGTCTTCGCTGGGTGCACATACCACTTTGTTGGTTTTGTCGTGCCGCAGCTCCACTGGTAACAAACACATGCTGCAACAAATCAGGATTTTTTTTTACAAAGAGGGACAACTTTCCTGACTTCCTCTTATTTTTCCGGTATAATGAAGGCCTTCAAAACTGAGGTCTGCTTTTAAAGGAAAGGAAATACTGCTAGGGAAGCAAGTTCTTTCCTTTAAGAATTCACCCTTGACCCATTGCATTCTGGGTATTTTTTGTCGTCTGCTGAAATTGTCATCTGCATCAAAAATCAAGAATATTTTGACAATATTGGTCTAACTTACTCTTGTAGAAATGATGACTAGGCAGCAAACAGTTTGGATATGGATCTAAACTGTTTGCCCAGATACCCCTAAGGGGGTATCCCAAATGGAATTAGTTAAGGGGAAGCAAAAATAAAATGGCAGAGCTGCTGTCCCTAAAATTGTACCCGCTTAAGTTACCTTCTTTCAACATGTGTTCTACAAAAAGATGGATCCATCAAAGTATACATGTACATGAGCCGTGACACATCAAAATCTAACAAAGTGGCATGTGGGCCCAGTGAAGACTCAGATCAGCCTGGGCATCTGCCCAGTCTGATCAGAGTCTTCACTGTCCCCATGGGGATAGCTACCCTTTAAGCTTACAGCAAAGACTCTGATTCGACAAAGCAGATGCCCAGGCTGATCTGAGTACTCACTGGGAGCAAATGCCACTTTGTTGGTTTTGTTGTGTTGAAGCTCAGTATTAAAGCTCAGTATTATAAAGTTCATTTTCATGTTTAGCTTAGACACACAGACCAGTCTGAACCATGAAATTTTGCTCATGACTTAAGGTGTATGGGTACCTCCATGGTTTTTCCACCATTTTTTTTTTTAAAAAAGAGGAACAACTTTTGTGATTTCCTCTTTGCTTACCAGTAAGATGAAGCCCTTGTAAATTGAGGTCTACTCTTCAAGGAAAAGATTTTACTCTGATGGGAGCAAATTCTTTCCTTTGAGAATTCACCCTTATAGTAAAGGGAGCAAAAAGAAAATGTGTCATAAGCATAGTCGGTACACTTTCAGGGAAAGCAGCTCTGCCCCTCTTTCATGACTCAGCTAAATTAAATATTCTACAAAAAGATGGTATATCTGTTCATTTTCAATGGCAGGCTTAAAAGTGGCTTTTCATGAAAAAGTAGGAAAAAAGAGCTGTCGCCTGACAGCATAGCTCGCCTGAATAGGTGCTTGCCCATCACACAGTCGCTATGGTGGTGTGGACTGCTATGTATAAAACTTCAGGCAAGCATGTCCATAATGACAACACATTTATAAACAAAAGCTATCTCAGAAATGCCTTAAAATAAAAAAAAAAATCCACATGAAATTTCAAAGTCCATGAGCTTGAGGTCAAAGAACTAAGGGGTAGGGGGGAGGAGGGCAGGGCTAGGATGTATCAAAGCTTTTAACCGTTATCTAACATCAGTCCAAGTATTAGTATCAACTGAGTCCATTGTGGCACTGTGAAATTATGTCTTCGTTAATATAAAACTAATCAAAATCTTTAAGACAAAACTCAAAGTCCATGACGTTGACATCAAGGTCATCCAGTCGGGTAAGTATTTAGTGTTTTGTAAAAACTCAATAAAGTGTCTAACATCAGTTCAAGTGTAAACTAAATCTCTGCCAAGCATTATGAATCAGTACGCAATTAGAAAACTTTAATACAGACCAAATTTCCTAAGTCCCTGACCTTGACATCAAGGTCACCGAGCAGGGCTGGGGTAGTACTCTGTAAAACTTTGGACTAATATCTAACTACAGTGCAAATATAAAAAGAATTCATCTATGGTTTCAGGAGATATGTGTCATTAAAAAACTTTAACCAAAACATCCAATCAATAAAAAGACAATTTTCTAAGTCCATGGTCTTGACATCAAGGTCACTGAGGGGGGTGGGTGTAGTACCTTGGAACCCTTTAGACCAATATCTAACTACAGTGCAAGTATCAAAGGAATACATCCATGGGTTAATGAGATACTGGGCTTTAGAAAACTTTAACCAAAACATCCAGTCCCAAAAAACTCCCAATTTTCTAAGTCCATGACCTTGACATCAAGGTCAAGGAGTGGGGTGGGGGTGGTACCATGTTAAACTTTGGACCAATATCTAACTACAGTGCAAGTATCAAAAGAATTCATCCATGGGTTAGGGAGATATAGGTCTTTAAAAAACTTTAACCAAAACATCCAATCCGGACGCCGACGCTGACGCGGACGCGGACACTGACGCGGACGCTGATGCTGACGCGGACGCAGACGCCGTGGTGACAACAATAGCTCTTCCTGAACTTTCATTCAGGCGAGCTAAAAAGTAGGAATCATTTCAAGAAAAAAGTAGGAAAAAAGTAGGAATCTTATGATAAAAAGTAGGAATTATTTATACAAACTTACCAATAAATCTTGTATATATTAACTCACTTTAACACTGCAGAACAGTTCAGAAAAACTCCAGTGACAAGAAATAAGGGCTGTTTAACTTCAGGAGGCTCTGAAATCTTACTGTACAAGCTGCTGTCAACCTGACTTTTTTTTTATTATTTATTAATCAAATTGAACATTTAAACAAACCATAAAACATAGTGAAAGAACTGTTCAATGTTGTTGGTTGGTTGGTTGATTTGATGCTTAACGTCCACGGTAAACAACTAAGGTCATGTCGGGACGGTCAGTTAACCTAACCACACTATTCCTGGGCAGGCTTAGACCTCCTAAGCGGTTAACCAGTACTAAGTGCACATACTTTCGCCAGTAACTGACAACTGCCCTTCTTGAATCAGCGGAAGGAGAAACGAAAGTATGTGGCCAGACCGGGATTCGAACCCAGGACCTCTGACTTACGAGTCAGGTGCCCTACCGATTGCGCTACCCGGCCCGGCTTGTTCAATGTTGTTCCAGAGAGAGAAAGAGAACCAGGTGGAAAGACGCTTATATGAAAATGTTGCTTTGAACAAGATATAATGGTAGTTTAAATGAAATAGGAGGACCTGAATGTGATCTGTCAGGGAACAAGGAATGAGAGCAGTCAGAAATTCAATTTCAGAGTTGAATGGATAGTGTCCCAATGTCTTTCTCTGGAACATGGGTTAGAACGAGTATATGATTAAAACACCTTACTCTGATTAACAAGCATAATTACTGCAAGATGAGTAAAAACAGTCACTTCTACCTCTAGACAGCCCCTGAAATGCTAGCATTTTGCAAGTCTGAATGCCCATCGGAAGTCGTTTTGGCTTAAAAAGAATGACTAAAATGAGATCCATTCATGTATAAATGGGGGGTCTGGGGGCGCAACCCCCCAGAAGCCCAAAACAATTTAGAAAATCACATTCTGACAGTGCTTCCCAGCTCCTCAAAATTAAGTGCTTGCTCCCCAGCTCCCTGAAAATAAATGGTCATTCTCCCCAGCTACCCAAAACCCCTGGGAGGGCCTCATCCTTCATATTAAGCAACATGCATGTTCCAAATGTTCAACACATTTCCCAGAAAAGCACCATGCAGCTTGCATAAGAGGTCAACAGTAGCATGTTCAAAGACTGTAAGAACCTCATCAGCAGCATATGCCATCAGTCCTTTTATCATGTAGCATGTTTCATTCTGCAACAGACTAAAATATTTTGAAATATACATTTTTTTATTTTCATTTTTATTCAAAAAGTAGGAATAGTAGGAATATTTTAGAAAAAAGTAGGAAAAAAGTAGGAACAGGGCAAAAAAAGTAGGAAAAGTAGGAAAAAGTAGGACTACTTGTAAGCCTGCAATGGTGATCAGTACTTTGACCTTTCCAGAGCAGTACTGTATTCATATGGCTGTAAAATGGTGTTATCCATCTTATGAATGACCCTAAATATCTAAATCAGTCTAATGAAATTATGCTATGAGATGAGGTTTTCCCTTCTAAAACAGTCCCAAAAATCTAGATCCATCTTAAAATGATCTAGATATTTGGGACTGTTTTCGAAGCAAAAAAAAACAAACTCATTATCCCTTCTGTAGAAAGTCCACTGACTCAGTCCAGTGAGACAAGCCAATCTGGACAATGTCCATGGACATTATCCATGGACTCAATGGAAATATTCTGTGGACTCAGTGGTTAGTCTGAAAATTGTCCATGGACACCCTGGACTTTGTCCAGGGAGTCCAGGTGGACTGCACAAAGTCCACTGAGTCACTGGACTCAGTGGACATTGTCCATGGACTTTGTCCAGTCTGATTTGGTTAAAAAGTTGTGAAGTTAAAGTAGCCTCCCTTGAAATTTAAGTAAACAATTCTAGTTATTTCAATTAATTACTTCCAAACAATTAATTATTCATAATATATAAGTAGACAAGAAAACAATAAACACCATTTATACAGAACTCATAATTTGGCAATTTTAATTAAAATGTCCATGGACCTTGGATAATGTCCATGTACATTGTCCATGAACTCAGTGGACATGGACTGAGTGGACAAAGTCCATGGACTCAGTGGACATTGTCCATGGACACTTGTTCCAATACTCCAGCGCCACAATGCCCATGGACAATGTCCAGTGAGTCCATGGACTTTCTACAGATGGGATAGCATGAATAAATACAGTAGTGAAGGGAAGTTCTTAATCATGCCCATGGGTGCTCGCCTTGAGCAGTTGACACTTTCTAAGGTGCCTAGAATATGATGACCTCCAAGCAAATGCTTTTCCACACAGACATGTTATGTTTTTCAGCCCATGTTTTCCCTTAATATGATCTTTTAAAGACTCAGCATTTTTCATCTGTTGGCCACACACACTACAAAGGTGGAGATTACTCTGAATTTCACTATTATCTTTGCTACCCTTGCCCGTACAGGACTGTTCATGACGTTTCAGATTCGTCTTGTATATAAACGTTTTTTCACATTTTTTACAAACCAAAGATCTACAACCAAAATGGCTGTTCACGTGACCTTCATAATGAGCTTTATCATAGAATTGTTTGGCACAAATCTCACATTGATATTTCATGGTGCCACCATGGCTTGTTCTTTTGTGTAGGTTGAAGGCCTGTCTGGTGTTAAAACACTGGGAGCACAATTCACACAGAAATTTGATATTATTGTGTAGCGACTGTTGGTGTTGTCGAAGGTAATACAGAGAAACAAATTGCTTGGAGCACGTCTCACACTGGTACATTCTCCGCTCATGTACAGAGGCTTTATGACGATGGAAGTTGCCACAGTCGGTTGTTCTATACTGACAAGATGTGCATGAATATACTTTTCGTTGTTTAGATAGTTTACTTGCCAGTACCGAGGCTGATATTACAGGGATATTGTCATTGTCCGATTCAATCTCTTCTCCTGTCATTGGTATATGAGAAACACTTGTTGGCAATTCCTCTTCATGACTTTCATTAGAGTCAGTGTTACCAGCTTCATCGTATGCAACAGTGTCGTCAAGATACAAAGATGTGCCTTCCTCAAAGGCCAGTTTCAGCTTTTCTGCAATGTAATCAGACAACAATTTCAAAATGTTTTGATTTTAAAATGTGTTTGCAAATAATTACCTGTATCACAAAATAACATGAGGGCTGTATGGCCATAATTGTTCACACAAGTGAACCATTTGGTTCTGGAGAAGATTTTTACAGGTTTTTACCATATATGGGCATGACAGCTATCTTGGTCACGTGACCAAAACTATTCAAGTAAACTTTCATTTCTCCAACGCATGAAGGTTCAATATGACATTCTGCTTCAGTGGAAATATTTGCTTTGAAGGGGATTTCTGAAGCTGTTAAAATATGAGTGATCTTGGTCAAATGTAAAAGAAATTACCCCGACCTTTGGTACTCAAAAAGCTTATGTACTCATTTAGTTGACTGCATATACCAGTTTTTACACCAATTCTTATATCAAAATATACTATAATTTACATGATTAATCATTAGTTATGCCAAATCAGTCTGAAGAAAAGAAAAGCATAAGAGGGCCATTACAGCCCTAAATTGCTCATCTGAGCTCAGTTTTAATTGCCTTAAACAGTTTGTTACTTTGCTCAAACTGTTTGTCAAATATTTCATTTTATACCAGAGAAGATGCCATTCAAATGGTTTTTACTGCATTAGCCCATGCTATTCGGGATACCCCTTTAGGGGTATCTGGGGAAACAGTTTGGATCCAGATCAGGCCCCACAAACGTGGGGCCTGATCTGAGATCCAAACTGTTTGCTGCCTAGACATCATTTCTACAAGATTTATATACATATAGTTAGACCAATATTGTCAAAATATTGTAGATTTTTAATGCAAACGACAATTTCAGCAGACGACAAAAAATACCCAGAATGCAATGGGTTAGGGAAATGGCTAGCATAACTTTGGATGGCCGGAGGAAATACTGTATATCTGTTGAGATGACGGGAAATGAAAGAACTTTTTCCTGGAAGACCCACTACAGCAAAATGGGGTGACAGTGACATGAATTACACATACAATTTAAATGAAAAACCAAGTGTATAAATTTTACTCTACAGGGCAAAAAATAAGGGACACAAAACTTGTATCATGTAATATATGTTTAATCACTACATTGTATCTATGTCAAGCAACTAGCGACTATGTTCACTCCAAACACTGTTAACAGAGAATTAAATTATTTGAGAATGGATTACAGGTTTGAGAATATCACACTTTTCCATTACATGTATATGAATTTCAGGTAGCATCTCAACCTTTTAATTCGACCACAGCATAGCATAGTATTATGCTGGTATTTGCCCTAGACTGATACCGATGACATCATAGCATTGTTACCATAGCACCTGTGGAATTAAAGACTGCTGTGCATAGTACATTGGCAGAATGACATCTCAATTGCGTAGCTTTGCTATATGGTAATGAATCTTATAACACATAACACCATGCATGCCTGCAAAGGCATACAACATTTGCCCTGTCAATTTTTCAATGACACTGAAATTCTTTCAACAGACATTTCCTGCAGCTTAGACCCTTAGCATAGGGTAGTTAAAAGAGTCTATGCTACCTCCATGCCGACAGAAAAGACTCTGATTAGACTGGGCAGATGCCCAGGCTGATCTGAGTCTTTGGAGGGCATACATGCCGCTTTGTTGGTTTTGTCATGTCTTGGCTAAATTATTCTCAAGTAATTTAATTCTGTGCTTGCTCTGTACTTCCATCACAACTTTTTGCTTACTGAATGATCTAGTTCTGTATATATTTGGCAATATTACACTTCTTCCCTCGAAAGCAATTTTCAAAAATCAAAATCCATATTACAAAATGGATCTAGATTTTTGGGACTGTTTTAGAAGGAAAAGAAATAACATCTGACTGCAGAAGTAACATGACTGATTTACATATTTGAGCTGCCACACGACAAAACTAACAAAGTGGCATGTGCGCCCAGCAAAGACTCAGATCAGCCTGGGCATCTGCCCAGTCTGATCAGAGCCTATGCTATGTGCTCAAAAGGTAGCTAAGGGTCTAAACTACCTAAATGCCGACAACAAAGACTGATCATCCTGGTGGATACCAAGGCTGATCTGAGTCTTCGCTAGGCACACATGCCACTTTGTTGCTTTTTTTTGTGTCGGAGCTCATTTGGGTTCTTCTTAAGGGCAAAACTGTCCCATCTTATATCAGAATTACTTCAGTACATATTTAATAAAATCAATGAAACTATCATCTTCTAAGCAAGGGTACTAAGTCCACTCTGTTCCTTAGGTACCTGTGGCCGACAGCCTATTCGCAAAGAGGATATCCTGCAGTGCCCCCTTTTGGTGTCAGGGAGTTGCTTTCCTTGGGGCATATTAATTTTAGACCAATCAGAAGATCCACAGCAAAAAAAATGTTGTCCCACAATGTCGAATAATTGTTAAAAGACACTGATAAATTGGCCGTCTACTCTTTTTTGATAATTGTTCATGGTAAACGCAAGATTCTATCAACAAAAGTGCCTTTTGTGGGGAAAATGTTTTGTTATAGATAATTTGATTGGATGCAATAGAAGTTGCTGGCATCCAATGAAATGGCACAGTGGGAAATTTGATTTACGAATAGGCCGTTGGCCAAGGGGAATAAGAAACAATGTGGACTTATAACCCTTGGCTTGCGAATATGTTCAGTCAGTGACAGACACACATACTTTAATACTGATTTAGCAGAGAGTAATCTTGCAGCCACATCATGCAGATTGAGCTCCCCGGAGTAAAATTCTTTAAGTACATCAAGCACCCATTCCCATAGGTTGGTTACATCTAGAAGACTGTCATAGACTTAACAGGAACAGGTACAAATCCAGAAGGACAATTTTACTCTGACCAGGAAATATTTGCATCTCTTCTTATGGGTCTGCTTTTAAAAGGAAGCAGAAAACAGTCAACTTTTGATATCTCAAAGTCGAAGTTCATCTCAAACTACTGATATCTCAGAGTAAATTTTCTGGTCCCAGAAAATTTACTTTGAGACACCAGCAGTTGGAGATAACATGAGTTGAAATGTAAAGAAAAATAGCAAATGCATTCAAACTGAATGGTTTGATATAACAGGGTACTTTGAGATATCAGTGTTTGAGATAACTAGGGTCAACTGTATCTAAATACCAGGGAAGCAGGTGTCATATGAAAAGGTACCTTATGTGCAAACAGGTATGATTCAGATCAGCCTGCACATCTGCACTGTCTGAAAAGAGTCTTCCCTTTCCACACAATACCATTAAATCTAAAAACTGAAGAAATAAAGTATTATCAGTTTGGGCAGCTGCACAATTTGTATGCACATGGATAAAGGTGCCTTTTCCTCAGTTTTCAAAGGAAGCTAAAACTTACGAATGCCATCTTGTGAAACAGGTATGTTCAAAGGAAGCTTAAACATTCACTTCATATAGTGCCTTGAGAAAAGAGTGAGTGGAATCACCCTTTTCACAAAAACACCAATGGTATGTTTAAACTTCCTTTGAGAACTGAGGAAAAGATTGTCAACAACTGTCACTGCTATGTCTTTCAAAGCACCTCACCTTAGTGGCTCCATATTTTGTGACCAAGATTGCTGGTGCTAAATTACCGTACTGCCAAAAAAAACACAAAAAAAAAACAGAAAAACCCTAGTCATATAGATCAAGATTTTTGAGGCTGTTTTGGAAGGTAAAATTGAACCTATATGTTCCTCCAGTCCTAACTTCTGAAAATACTACTGGTAACTACGAAATGACTTCAAACTGGTTTATTCATGTATTTCACTTTCCACTACATACATGTATTGTAACTCGAGAAATTTTCATAAAAACCTATTTTCTGGAATTTGAGTCAAAGAAAAAAGAGAGGTGACCTGAAGTCCGACAATGGGTCTTTGCAATATTTTCAAAGTAAAGAACCATTTAAATAAATCTTGTTTGTCATGATTTTTTTTTCCCCAAAATATTTTGTGATTACACTACATCATGATTCTTCAATCTTATATCTGCTGAAGATGCACAGAGTTGAAATGTTTTGTCCGATTGGCATGGCTACGAAACTTTAATCCACAAACGTCACACTCATATGGTGACTGACCAGGATGAGTAAGAATATGCACATTCAGCTGATCCCTTCTTGTGTACTTTTTCCCACAAAGATGACATTCAAACCTATACAAAGTCCCTTCTGAATGTAACATCACGTGACGTTTAAGAGTACTCAGAGATGAGTACCGTTTGGCACAATACTCGCACCTTAAGTGTTTTGTTGTTGCTGAGTAACTGTAAGAGTCTCCCAGAAAATCACCTCCAATTCTCAAGGCAGGCGAATAGCTAGAAGAATCTATTATAAAATCATCTCCAACTCTAGAACCTGGTGAATAGCTGGAAGGTTCAAATATAAAACCATGCCTGTCTGAGCCTGAAACATGAACAGAAGCTCCTATTATTTGCATGCTGACTTCATCATGCAAGACTACGGTTTATCTAGCTATTATGTCTCAACAGGTATCGGAGTCAACAATACTGATAAAACTATCACATCAACAATTTTGTAAAACATAAGAGGCTAGATGCCCATATTCACATATTCATAACAGAAATATTGCATTTGATTGTACCAAAATTCAAAGAGACCAAGGAAATATTACTGTAAAATGCTGTTTTTGGCAGTTACTGAAATTTGGCAATAATGGCAGTTCAAGCAAATACATGTAGTGCTAAAATATAAGTCTGCCAATATTACATACATTTCAAACATAGACATAGGAACAGTATAACTGAGGTTCAGGTAAAAGAAGTCTTTGATGAGTATTTTAGATCCAGTAAACAATACATTGAGGCATCTCATAGAATCACCTCGATGAGACGATTCTAGCAGATGCCACAATGTATGGTCAACTGTAAAAAAAAATTGTCACAATTTACATCAAAATTTCTTTATTACCTGAAAACTTAGTATATCATAACCGCTAAAATTAATATGTACCAATGTGTCATTTTCGTTCAACCGCAAAACCCCAAATACTAACGGCTATATTCAAGAACAAAACTCACACTCACACTCGACTCAAACTCGAGTAAGTATCCCTCAAGTGTGGCTGGAGTGGGATTAACAAGAGTGTGAGTGGAGTTCAGCTTTTGTATTCACGAACCTATCTCAACCGCACCTTTCCCAAGTGTGACTCGAGCTTCACTCCAGTTTCAAGTAGTAAATAATAGCGTTGCAATACACCTTTTTTATGGATCGGTGACGCAAGTCATTCGATGGTTTTACTTCTGTCCGTCCGTCGCGCCTAAAATTTTTGTATACTTTCTGGAATCAAGCAATGAATATGAAACTTCACACAACGTTTACAGACCTACCAAAGATAAGCATTTGACTTTTTTTTATTTCTTTTTGAAGAGAAAGAGAATCGAAGTTTAGGGTGTGGGGTGGGGATGACAGACACAGTTTACGTCGGGGGGGGGGGGGGCATCACCTGTGTAAAATACACACATTTTCTAATGTTTGTATGTTTATAGTGCAAAATTGCCTCTGCTTCATATTTATCTTGTAACAGTGAATTAGATTCACGGGATCGTCGGGTGTGCTGGGTAACTTCCAGTAACGGGGTGTCCTTCTAACTTGAACAAGGGCCAACTGTGTTTGCAGCAGGTAAGTAACGGGGTTTGGATTTTTATTTTTACTCTCGTCTATCTTATCTTCTTTTTCTTTCTGGGAGACGGCACGATATAATGCGCTCTGAAAGAGGCATTCAGCTCAAACAACCAACTAATCAACTATAGCCAGCCAAGGAAAACAGATTCAATTAAGAAAAACTTATTTGTCCAAAAAACACACACGGAGACATGAAATATATCATAAACTATCAATGCCGGTCTGAACGGACAAACAATGTACTCATACTCCCTTGAAAATAAGGGTCATACCCTGTTTTGGCATTCCTTAAAGCTACCAAAACCAAGCCAAACCTGATTCATTAGTTGCCATTCTTTCTTTTATTTGATTTAATATGTACAGTTTATCGCTCAAGAAGATGATGAAAATCATGATTAGGAAACGTTGGTTGGTTGGTTGGTTGATTTGGGTTTAACGGCCCTTTGCGACAGTATTTCAGTCTATATCGGGCCGTCTCCTAAAGAGAGGGAGAAAGAAGAGAGAAATGATAGACGAGAGAAAAATGTCCAAACATGCCCACCCGCACCTACTGCAAGCACAGTAAGCCCTTGCCCTACTACTATTCAAATGAGTAGGACGCCCCGTCACTGGAAGTTACACACAGCACCTTCGCACCACCCGACCACCCCCTTTTAGGAAACGTAAGATGGATCTGGAAGACTTTATAATTAAGTGATGGGTGGATGGGTAATAGGGGCGGGGTAGTTCTTTTTTTCCGAATCTGAATATGAAATAGTTCATCTAATGCAGCCGGGTATGTTTCTTCTTCTTCTCTCTCGGGAGTCCCGGTAGCTGAATGGGTTAAGCACTGGCCTGCTTTGCCAGCGGCCCGGGTTCGATTCCTACTGGCTATATAAATGTTTTCAAAAGCAAAGGCAGTTCTATTGCACACAGCCTTCATTGTCACCCTCCCGTCGTCCTGATATTACGTGAATAAAATACTGTGAAAAGGACATAAAATTGCAAGTCATCTATCTCTCTATCTCTCTCTCTCTCTCTCTGGTGATATTGGGTGTAGAAAAAGGTGATGGAGCGGACAGAAAATGTTAGTTGGCCATTAAATTTGACATTGAATTCGATACAACATCATTAAAATATGTTTTGCACAAAGTTTTGACAAGGCTTCATTACAGTTTCAAGAAAATCTCCTGTTGGTACAGAAGATAAGGAGCGGACAAGAAAAGAGAGAAAAACAGACATACGGACTGAACAAGAGGGTCATGAAGCCCAACTTTAGAGATATGAGAAATATTGGTTAAAAGTCAACGAATGACCTTGACATCTTTTACTCAAAAACTTAGTTGACTATTACTGGCGACTCGTGTTCTGTCGGTGTGGCTCATGGTAGTCAGATAAAATTGACTTTTGGACAGTATTTCATGAAGTCATATCGAGATGCTGGTAAATTTCAAGGTCAACTTCCAAATCCACCGTCGGCAGGATAGGTAAAGGTGAAGACTTTTTGTAGCGTAGTGGCCGTAAGGGCGGTGTGAGTAAGAGGCCCGCTATATCTTTGTCAACGGCATACAATAAGTGGGAGAAATATTGTATCATTTTTATTTTGTAATCAAAATAAAATTTTTGATGTCCAGAAAAGATATGTGTATTAAAATCGCAAAAATCGGCATTATAACAAATATTACATTGCGATCCTATAAAGCTCTATATTCAGCTGGCACACATTTACTTGGTTTATCGATTATTTCGGATGCGCAATCCCACCGGCGCCACAGACGTTCGGACGTGCGGGTTCCAATCCGGATTCGGCCAGCTAGCGACTAGAAAAGTCTCTTGTCAAGCCAGCAGTAAATGGGTAGCTTTTTAAATCAGGGAAGGATAAGCAGCGAAAGGACAAAGATGGACTCTGCCTTTCATATGTGTGTCTGAAAAGTCCTATGAGCCCTTAAAGCAGGGAGGGAACATGTATTTCGGCCAGCCTTATATTGTTACACACATAAAACTCTGTCTGTCTGTCACACTGGCACTTGACCAACAGTATCTCTAAGAAAAAATATTTCCTTGCTAAAAAATATAAATAAGTCTTATACTTTTTTTAGCAAGGAAATATTTTTTTTCGTAGAAACGCTGTTAAACATACATACACAGTATTGGTCAAGTGCCAGTGGTCTGTCAGTCTCTCTCTTTCTCTCTCTCTCTCATTAATTTTGTATGAATACACTTATGTTGATGAAATAGCTTTAAACATACAGGAAAAATAGTACATTGCGATATCAGCAAAGGGCTTGAATAAACAATGACAACAACTCCGTTTTCCCCATGTTTGACGTTATTATTGAATGTCCGATGGGGCCGCCATATTGAAAATTACATTGACTAGGAAGTATTTCGTGACGTAACGTCCTTCGCGACGCACGTAATTAATTGCGCAAGTCATTTACGTATTCTTGACCTTAAATCCAAATAAGTAGGACGCCCCGGTTCTGGAAGTTATAACCAGCACCGTCGTCCGACCACCATCCCCGTGGAATGCAGAGTGTATATATTATGTAACGGACAGACAGACGGATGGGGCAATACCATATAGATTACGACTCGTCTAAAATATGACCAAACACGAATGATAAATATATAAAACGGCAAATAATCGGAGTAGCTTGCGCACCAAAGTCAGTCTAATTCAATTTCGTATTCATAAACAACACTTGAGTTGAGTTCAAGGGAGGTATCGGTCTCACTCAACGCTCACTCACTTTATCGAGTCCACTCAGAGCTCCCTAACCTTTGTGAATACCAACAAGCCCTAAGTTGAGTCTACCTGTGACCGCTAGACGATTAACTCAATGAGTGGAGTATGAGTGGAGTGTGAGTGACGTTCTTGAATATAGCCGTAAGTGTTTTACAGCATTTGGAAGACAGAATTTACCTATTTCATCATTTGCTATATTTAGTAATGGTGGTTTCACCTCTCTAAGCATTATGGAAGCATATTTTGCATATATTTGAAAGAGCTCTCTGCAATGATAGTTTTGACCAAATTTGCTCAAATTCCATTTGGCAATTTTCCAAATATTGTCATTTGAGCAAACTCAGACTTATAAACACAAAGTAAGTCTATGCACAGGCACTTGAAGTTTAGACTGATGTCAAAAATGAGAAATTCATATGTCATTTCAATACTGCACAGTATTGGTTGGTTGGTTGTTTTGGGTTTAACGGCCCTCCGAGACAGTATTTCAGTCTATATTGGGCCGTCTTCCAAAGAGTGGGAGAAAAAGAGAGAAACGATAGACGAGAGAAAAAAAATGTCCAAACAACCCTCATCCGCACCTACTGCAAGCATAGTCGGCCCTTGCCCTACTATTATCCAAATCAGTAGGACGCCCCGGCACTGGAAGTTATACCTAGCACCATCACACCACCCAACCACCCCTTGTACAGTATTGGTATAGTACCCTTTGGCTGACAAGAATTAGAAATGCTTCTAAGCTAGAAATTCAAGCTATCGAGATTTGTTTGTGACCTTATTCGAATACACCCATTCCGATCATTTTAACAATTTGCAGACCCAAGGTCTCAAAGAACCTCTGTAACAGATGAAGCAGTGGATATTGATTTACTAGTTTTAGTTATGGTAGCATCTTGGATTCTCAAATGACTAAACTCTATGGTCATGCTTTAAATGAAATTTCTGAATCACACCTAAGGTGGTTTCAGGGAAAAAAACTTTGAATAATTTATTTGCAATTTTTACACTCGCCATGTTATTGGCCAGGTATAAAGATTGAAAATAAATTATATTCCTATTTTCTCACTGGCAGTTCATGTGTCTGTCCATCATGTGTACAGCTGTCCACCTGTTACCACATCGGTTAATGTAATAACCTGTGTATTTATTAATGATTTTCTTCAAACTGCATGTGAACTGGTCTTGGGATCAAATATCTCAACTGAGATTATTAATGAGCAAATTTTGGTATCATCTGATATTTACTGCTCTTGTCAATGTCTCAAAGTGGTTTCTGGTCTTAGTTCCTTTACACTTTGGAATTTCTTCTAGAAAGTTCACAAAACAATTCAAGAAACATTATGCTTTCTGTTACAACAAGAATTTTGATCATCAGGGTTATATTCCCCTGCCTGAGACAATATTATGCTCATAAAAAATCATGAAAAATCTGGTGGACAATAGAACCCTATTTACATTTGAGAAGATTTTCACTGCCAGCCGGACTGGAACAGCTGGATCAGCAGGCCAGGGCTTAACTTAATGAGCTACCAAGGCTCCTCAAAATGACAACTTCAAAAAGAAGGGCCAGCAATAACTTTTATATGCAACGCACTTCTCATCTAAATCTCATACACATTGCTATAAAGTTTCATCTCAAGATATTGCATATGGTTACCTAGTTATGACCACACAAGAATAGCCTGAAAAACTAATCAAAGTGACATAACTCCAAAAATAAGTAAAGGGGAGTACAACCTTTAAACCTAAAACATATTTCTATAAATGTGCACACTAAAAATAAATAGCCATAAAAACTAACCAAAGGGATGTAACTACAAAAAGTAAGCAAGTGGAAACAATCGTTTTAGACCTGACACAATGTCTTGACCTCGTATATATTGTTTTGAAGTTTCATTGAGATATTTCTAACCTAATGCACATTGCAGTAAAACTTAATGCAGATATTCTATATGCATTCACAAAAAAAAGTTTATGACAGATGTTCACAGATGTTCAGACAATTCCCCCCCCCCCCCCCACACACACACACACACACACACAAGTAGGCATATAAATATAAAACTGAATATAAAATCAGAATTTTTGGTGTATGTTGAAGAAAATTTCAAAGAAATGATTACAGTAATGTAACTAAGCTTTCTGCTACAATACGAATTTACCCAAAGACCTTATCTGCCCCTGCCATGGGGCTATATGCATGTATAAAATATGAAAAATCTATATAAAATTAGAGTTGAAAACTTGCAGCAAATTATCGAAGTAATATACACTTCCGCACATGATCAAAATTTTGTCCCCATGGATTATCTCTTCCTGACTCAAGGGCTATTTACATGTATAAAATCATGGAAAATCTATATAAAAGCAGAATTTTGAGGCGTTTTTATGAACTATACAATAAATTTGTCCCTATGAATTATCTTCTCCTGACTCAGGCTATATACATGTACTCGTATAAAACTATGAAAAGAATCTACATAAAATCAGAACTTAAAGGCATTTTTATGAAATATCCTATAAATGGTCAAAGGAATAAAACTCCCTGAGCTGGTCAAAATGTTATCCCAAGGAGGCTATCTGCCCCTGCTAAGGAGCAATACTCATGCTTGAAATCATGTAAAAATCTACTAAAAACAGCAAATGAAAAGAAATTGGTTTACAATGCCTAAACTGATGCATATGTCAAAACTATAGAGCAAACAGTGCAGATCCAGATGAGATGACTCATCAAGAGGTGCCTCATCTGGTTCTATGCTATTTGCCTATTCAACTACAGATATTTACATTAATTACAATTTTTATGCTTTAAGTATTGTGGTGTTTTTTGTGCACATAAAGGCCAACAGTGCAGACTCTGAGCTGAGCCTAAGGAGCAGCCTGATTTTGGCCTACAGTCTGATGAAACATTTCTGTCCACAAATTTATTCTCCTTCCACAACAATCCCAAAATTCTAAATCCCTCTTTCAAGATGGATCTAGATTTTTTGAATTATACATGACTGATTTACATATTTGCGGTAGTTTTTGAAGGGTAACTGTAAACTCTTGTCTTAAAACCGAATAAATACAGTGCATTTGAGGAAAGAGAGAGACGGTGCATTTATTAGAGTGGGGTGCTTAGGACAATTAATATGGTATTTTATTTCAACTGAGAAACATGTTTCAAACTCCATGCATCTGACTCTACTGTGATTGTTTCTTTGCAACTCTATTGCTTTCACTTTTAGAACCCATATATACAGAATTAAAATGACAGTGAGCCATGACATAACAAAATCAACAAAATGGCATGTGTTCCCAGTGAAAACGCAGATCAGCCTGGGCATCTGCACAGTCAGCGTCTGAGCAGAGTCTTTGCTTTTTGCATGGAGGAAGCTTAGACCCTAAGCTACCCTCTAATTGCACAGCACAGACTCTGATCAGCCTGGGCATCTGCACAGGCTGATGTAAGCCTTTGCATGGGGCACATGCAACTTTGTTGGTTTTCCCTTGTCGCCGCTCATATGCATTTTGCTTATGCACATCCACTGATCAAATTAAGTAGATGTGGGTGGACTAACTTGTCAAATCAATGTTTGTAGCAGAGCTCTAGATAAGAGGGAGTATTTGGTGATAATAAGGGATAATTTTTGTTACTTCTGCATAAAAACATATGTTGTGACCCCTCATCAGAACCGTCTCGACGAGACGGTTCAGATGAGGGGTCACAACATATGGTTTGAATGAGAATTAAAAAAAATTATCCTTCAATTATCATCAAATACTCCCTCTTATCTAGAGCTCTGCTTTCTATTTATGCACTGTTCTAAATTATGATTGTCTTCCTGCCAACCAACAATTTGAGTCACATTATTTACATGTCAATGGGTGTTTCTGGCCCTCAATCATGCCATCAACAGTCCAATTAAGGTATTGTACTTCATCCAAGATCTAGATACATCTACATCTTACACTCTGAGATTCTTTCGGAATTGAAAAACTCATTTGAGCTGCAACACGACAAAACCAACAATGTGGTTGTGCGGCCAGCACAGACTCAGATCAGCCTGGGCATCCGCCCAGTCTGATCAGAGTCTTCGCTGTCTGATGGAGGTAGCTTAGACCCTTTGCTACCCTTCAAGCCCTAAGCGAAGAGTCTGATCTGACTGGGGGGACACCCAGGCTGATCTGAGTCTGCGCTGGGCGCACAACCACAATGTTGGTTTTCTCGTGTCGCAGCTCATTTTATAAAGCTGAATCACGGAAGACTGATTTGTCGTACATTTTGGAAAGAAAAAGTCCCATCTTATAAACCAATTAAATATTATGATAATTATGAACACTTCCAGGGGAGATAAATATGAATACATCCAAGGGAGGTTAGTTTTACGAAGAAGAAATTGTCTCCCATTATATGGACGGCTTCTCTTAAAAGGAAAATCTCTGTTTCTTTTCTTTTTCAGCAGCCCCCATTTTGGAAAGAATTCTTCATTCAGAGAAGTCAACAGAAAGTCACAAAGTTCTTTCTCTTTGTGAAAAAAATTAAAAAGAATGGTAAAAACATGGAGCTGTATCCATTCCTCACACTGAAAACACTGTGACAGCTCTTCTAAACCCAGCTGAAGATGCCAGAAACTTGAACACATTCACAATCCTATTAATTTTCCTTCTTATTCAATATAGCCTCCACAATTAGGTACATGTGTTCACCTTCATGTTTTTTCTGCTATTGTTACGAAGGGAGACAACTGTGACTTCCTTCTTTCTCCAAAAGCACATTCTTTTAGAGTTGATCCCTCTTTAGAGAGTGGAAAAATAAAAATGGCAGAGTTCCATCCCCTGAATGTATCCCTATTCTCCTTAATAAAACCCAGTTCTTTGTCTAAACTTTGCCAACCAGCCAGCAGACCCAAGAAAGCCTTCAATATTCAGTTGCCCCGCTACTTCCACTGCCTTCCTCCGAATCATGGCATCTGTCAACACTGTCCCCGCTGCCATCTCTTCCAAAACAAAGTTCCTCATAACATCTTCAAGCTCAGAATATTTAGGGCCACCATTTCTGCATTTCCTTTTATTTTGGTTTTCCAAAGCAGAAAGTTTGTCTTTGGTTTTCCTCCATAAGCGGATACTTGCTTCACTCACGCCGAACTGTCTTTCTGTAGCCCAGATCCCAAACATTTCAGAATACTTCACAATTTCAAGTTTGACATTTGCTGGGTATGATCTTCGTGACACAGGGACTTCTGTAAGAGAACATGAGGTAGACACAGTTAATTTCTAACTTACATTTCAGGTGTAGCTTATTTAACTACCGGTAGGTTCAAAGTGCACTGATGCCCTCACCTTGTGCATTGTCAGACACTTTCAAATCATGCTTATGACCTGTTTAGTACTTAAATAAGTAAAACTAAATCACTGAACAATGAAATGTGGGTCCAGTGATTACCAGGATGGTCTAAGTGTCAGACCATAGAGATCATGGACTTTAACACTAGGGACATAAAATTTTATGAAGTCAGCAGAGCATGAAATATAGGTCAAGGGTAGAAATAAGTTCATATCTCTTAAGGCCATCCTGAGAAGAAACATTATGCCAAGTTTGATAATTGTAGGTAGATCTAACATAGTTTGTGAGGAATGGACTTAAATACAAGGGTCCATGTGTTTTTGAATGTAAAACTTTACAAGTCAGCAGAGTGTACAATAACCGTCAACGGTATCAGGAGATGACTTACATATAAGCGTTACCTTACTGTCAGATCCTGTATTGCTTCATTGTATTATTCATATGTATGTATAAAGTCTATGAATAAAAAAAAATATTGTTTAAACTAACCGTCAACGGTAGAAGTGCAACATGTCTCAAGATTCTAATAACAAAATTTATACCAGCTTTGATGACTGTAGGTATCATGGTTTAGAGAAATGGACTGAAATATTAGAAGTTGAAAGACTTTGGTCTGGGTATGTCTAATACCATGTTTTTAATAATATGTAACCACATAGATATGAAAATCTAACCAAATTGCTCTATAGACGGATGAATCTAATGACCTGAACACTAAACTCCCTAGCATGCCATGCAGGCCAGTGTGCTTTTTACCTTATACTTTGAAATATGACATGACAAGCAGATGAAATTTCATTCTTCAAATGTTACAAAAACTGTGAAGCTTAAATCCTCATAAGATACATTGCAGCTTGAGTTAGTATGTCATGTTGTTGTTTTGTTGCCTTACATCCATGGTAAACAGCTATGGTCCTGTCGGGAACTTAACCTAACCACTCTATTCCTGGGCAGGCTTAGACCTCCTAAGCTGTTAATTTAGAACTAAGTGCAGATACTTTCGCCAGTAACTTAGTATGTCATATCTCATCAGAGCTCCAGATGAGAATGGGTACTGAGAATATTAAATTTTGAGGTTCCTTTTTTGAATATCCCAACAACCAGAGGGCCAATGGCCCTATATCGCTCACCTGAGCACTGAGGTTATGTTGGAAAAACTAAATTGCCACAGCAACAAAACAACATGCACAACAGCAATAAAACACACCATTTATGTAGAGGATAAAATCACAAACATTTATGCAAAAAATAAACTTTATCCCCCCTTAATGGCTTCTGAGAAGATCTTTGGCAAAAAAAAAAAAAAAAAAAAAAAAAAAAAAAATTGAAGATTTGGCCTTTCAGTTGCAATGGCAACCAATCAAAATCAGGTCTTTGGGCAAAATTCATATGGCTGATAGAGGACTACTCTAGGAACATTTCTGTAAAGCTTTTGTCAAAATATCTGCAGTAACACAGAAATAAATACCAAATGTCCACTTTCCCCAATGTAAGTCTATGGAACTTTAAGTTGCCACAGCAACCAGTCCACATGGGCAATGATAATATGAAACATACTTTAGGTAGAGGCTAATGTTATTAATATGTACGCAAAGTATCAGCTTCATCCTCCTCATGGCTTCACTTTTACCATTATAAGTCAATGGAAACTATAAGTTGCCATAGCAACCAAAGTTCTTATGGGGTTGGAAGAAAAAACAAAATTCATGTAGAGGCTTCTGTCATCGACATGTTTGCACAATATCAGCTTCATCACCCATATGGCTTCTAAGCAGAAGATTTTTTCATTTTTTCTTCGAAAATTTACCCTATATTTTGCCATGGCAACCAATCAAATTCAGCAATTTGGAGAAAATTCATATGAAACATCGAGGACTATTCAAGAAACATTTCTGTAGAAAGAAAATCTAAATAAATGCATTGAGACAGCAAAAATTGCCAAATTCCATTTTCCCCATTATAAGTCAATGGAAACTCTTAGTTGCAATAGCAACCAAACTGCTGAAATAATTGCCATGAAAAACTGTAATTCTATAGAGACTAGTACTAAGGTTCTTTCTGTCAAGTTTGAGCTTTATTGGCCACACAGTTTCTGCGGAGATGATTTTTTAATATTTTTCTATTTTTAACTATTCGGTTGCAATGGCAACCAGCCAAATTGCGCAATTTGCATAAAGGACTAGGTATGATTTGGGCCATATTTGGCCCCCTCATTTATGAATTTTCAAAATTGCACTTCTTTAACTTCTGTTCATGTAATGTATGAGTTTAAACCTTTAACCAATTTATTCTGACTAAAATAATCTATACTCTAATATTATTCAACTTCTTCTGAGCCTCTAAATGTACCCCACCTCAGCTGATTTTGGCAATTTCGGCCATTTTTGACTTGCAGTTGGGCCGAAAACTACCTGAGCGCAGGCAAGTGCACAGCTGATTTTTTGCATAATAATGCATTTTAAGAACATCAACAATGTGTGAAAAATTCAGCTGTGCACTTGCCTGCGCTGACACCTAATTTTAAACTTTTCTAAATAAAATAACGTCATTGCGAACGGTTGCCTTACAAGGACGCGCGTGCGACAGGAACTCTTTTGGCAGTGAAGGTAGATAATCTACGGTTCGCCAAGAAATTTTACTAAATAAAAAAACCAAAACAGACCGCTTTACCTTCTTTTTGATAAGTAATATCAGAATATATGATGCAAAACATAGTTTTTCGCTTCTTCATTTATGACGACGCTTGACCTATTGTCAAAAACAACTCCTGATTCTGAAGTATACATGCAACTGCAATGTTGTTGCAATCGGGACAGCGAATAAAAGATGGGACCGAAAGACGGTACTTGTACTACCGCTGAGCCACTTGGGGAACGTCGTTAGGAGAATTGAAATAGTAATAGTAAGTAGTAGTAGTACGATATTTGTACTGATGAATCCATTAATTGGTGTTGGTGGTGATGGGAGATAGGTGTGTGTTTCTCTGTCTGTGTGCATGTGCGGGGGGGGGGGGGGGGGGGGGGGGGGAGGCAGAGGGCGGGTTGCAGAAACATGCTTCAGACCTCAAATCATCAAACAAAATTTTTTATGCATATCACTTGTAAGATTCTCTTTAAATTGTAAATTGTATGTTAGAGTTGCTCCCATTTCATAAATAAAACCAAGTTACATCAAGTTACATGGGTATTGTTTGACTGAGAAATGACGGGGTCACGCCCGTTTTTCAATATATCTGCTCGATATACTTTACCAACAGATATTCTGTTGAAGTGTCAAACCACAAAAAAGTAAAAACAAATTAAGCCTTGTTCGAAATCGGGCACGTACGGGACGATTTAAACTAGTGCGACTTCATTGCATTTTTCTGCGCCCTACAATACAGCAGTTACTGATACAGGAAAAGAAATACTTTGAAACGAACATCGCAGGTGCATGCACTGGGCACTGGATGTTTTCAACCTCTGCGAAGCAGAAGAAGCGAGAGAATACAGGAAGGCTTACAAAAGGGTTCAAATGCCCTGAAGAGAGCAAAGGAGGACTGATTAAGTAGGGATTCTCGATGCAAGGAGACTGAAACTTAATACCCAGAATAACACAACTGCAAGTGAGCACATCAGCTGGTGTGGATTAAAATTCAGAAAACAGGGTAGATCCTAACTATCCAGAACAAGTCTGGGACATGTCTAACATAAGAATGATAGACTCTCAGCAGATGGATAGAAAATTGCTCTGAGCTATCCCAGCGGGCACATGCCGTCATAATGGCGTCAAACTGACGTCGATGCGACGTCGTTACGTCGCACCGACGTCAGTACGACGCCATTTCAACGTCATGTGCCTGCAGGGATACAATCATGATTGTTATGGCGACAATGCAGTTCTGGACTGCACTCAGCGTCAAAACGAAGATCTAAAAGCGATCCTTTGTGAGGAAGTTAAGATTTCAGTAGTAGCTCTAAAGTCCGCCGTAGCTGATAATAATACCATAGTAACAGCTTAGCTATGGTAAAGTATGAACAATACATAGTTTAATCAAAATATTCATTGCCCTTTGTTTCCAATACCTACGGCTATCTATATAATAGGACAAAGATTGTGAATTACCCAGTTTCCCAGTATTACCGAATGAATAACTCACTGTCTTAGTTACCCCACCCACTCTCATACATGAAATACACGACTATCATTCTGATCATTTTGCTGATTAGCTTCATTAAGAGTTTGTATTACATATATGGTTGATATAGTAATAACTTCAAAAATCGTGCGAAAATAATGAACCATGCGATAAAAACAAGTATAAAAACAAGTACGTATATGAAAGATATCTAATTTCTTGTTTCGTTTCATCTATTTTTTTTTAAATCGTTGCCATGGAAACGGTTAGGGTAAATAGTTTACTTTTATTTTTTGTGTATATAACAACGTATATAAAAGGAAGCGTATAAAAAATCTGGCCTATGTTTGCAAAACAAAGTCAGCATTTATAAAAAGTATGTGTTCATTACCATTAATTGCTATGCAGTTTCAATGTAAATCATAAGTTATCTCCCTTTTTTCTTTCTTAGAGATAGATGTTTACTTTGAATGCAAAATATTTTTTTTAGCTTTATATCTTTGTTGTTTTTGTATTCATTTCCTATTATTTTCAGTTTATCAACTCGCAAGAATAATGCAAAGTTTATCCATACCCCCATATTTTTAAATATTTTTTCATCCGATTTTTTTCAGACTATTACGTTCTGTTCCGAGAAAAAGTGACTGCTGCACATGAGTTGAGCTTGAAACGAATGGTTTATCTAAATTCCCTTGAAAGACAAAATACTGCAACTGTGGCATGCCCCTAAAACGTAAATGTTTGATTGAAAAACAGTTTAATGTAGCGTTTCTGTAATCCGACAATTTCAGTGATCTATCAAGAGTTATCGCCCTTCATGCACGTGATAAGATGCAGACCAGTAAATGTCAAAGAGATCTAGTATTAATATTACATACATTATTAGATCTGATACTTATCATTTACTTTTAAACTCCTTTCTTTGTTATATATGGCAAAATGTATCCCTACCCCTAAATTTTGCTAAAAATCAGGCCAGAACTGCATGAACAAACGAATGGCTGTAACTTTCCTTGTACAAGCCGTAACATCTCCATTTTCTAGATTTATATTGTTGACAAGGTGGCTAATGAAAAAAACAATATTTGAATAAATTTTGAGAGGGGGCCAAATATGGCCCAAATCATACCTAGTCCTTTAACAAGGCTGGTTAAGGGCTAATCAAGGTACATTTCTATGAAAGTTTTGTCAAAATATCTGCAGTGGCATAGCATTAATGCAATTTTTCTATTTTGCCATTTTAAGTCAATGGTAACTTTAAGTTCCCATAGCAACCAAACTACCAGAGCAATTGCCAAGAAAAACAGTACTTTTGTAGAAGCCAGTACCAAGATCCTTTCTGTGAAGTTTGAGCTTTATTGGTTGCATAGTTTCTGAGGAGATGATTTTTGAATATATTTTCTATTTTCAACCCTTCGGTTGCCATGGCAACCAGCCAAATTGTGCAATTTACATAAATTTCATGTGGTTGATAGAGGACTCTCAAGGAACATTTCTGTAAAGGTTTTGTCAAATTATCTGCAGTGACATAGCACTAAATGCAAATTTTCAATTTTCCCCATACAAGTCAATGGAAACTTTAAGTTGCCATAGCAACCAAAGTTCTACAGCGATTTGGATTAAAATTTGTATTATTGGTTGCCCCTGCCTATAGATGCCATATATGAAATTTGGTAACAATGGGCCTTGCAGTTTCATAGGAGATGTCGTTTGAAAATGTTGACGGACGACAGATGGACGGACAACGGATGACGGATGCCTGCCTATACTATAAACTCACCTGTGAGCCTTCGGCTCAGGTGAGCTAATTATGATGGGCCCGCATGCCCGATGTTACATACCAAGTTTCAAGGTCATCGGCCTTTTGGTTCTGGAGAAGAAGATTTCTGAAGGGTTTTTACCATATATGGGCGTGGGGGCCATTTTGGTCATGTGACCCCCAGATACCCTGAACAAACTTTTGTTCCCCCAACCTAGGTAGGCTCCATATGAAATATGGCTTCGATCGGCCCAGTGGTTTCAGAGGAGAAGATGTTTGAAAATGTTGACAACGGACAATTGAATAGAAAAGAATGGTTTGCCTGGCTATACTATAAGCTCACCTGAGCTAAAAATGCAAGATGGTTCTAATGAGGGGTCACAACTTTTGTTTCAATGGATGGATGGATGACTTGCAATTTTATGTCCTTTTTAACAGTATTTCAGTCATATCAGGACAATGGGAGGTGATAATGAAAGGCTGTGTGCAATGGAACTCTGTTTATCTGCCTCAGCAGGTGACGGTCTTGAGCCTATGCAGAACTGCAAGATCAGCAAGCCAGTACTCAACAGTACTTAACCAAACTGAGCTACCATGGCCCTATGGTTTGATAAAGAGATATGGAAGATTATCCCCAAATTTTCCCTGCTAACCCTTCTTATCTGCAGCACTATCCCTGCTAACTCTTCATTCCAGCAACAGTGCTGCAGATAAGAAGAGTTAGCAGGGATAATTTAGGGATAATTTCATTATCACTTCTGCATACTGATCACTCACTGAAGTCTGGAATACTACTGAGAAAACGAGACATAAAGAACCACACAACCTGACTGAAACAGCCATGTAATCTTACAAGATCATCTTACAAGATTTATTAGGACTCGAGGATACCAAATCAGTATCCTTAACCCCTGAGTTGGTATCCTTGAAATTATCCTTAACCCCTGATTTGGTATCCTTGAGTCCTAACTTTAAGTTGGGTGCTTCCTTTCTTATGTTTTTTTTAATTCAAAAGCTTTAACAAACAGGGCTCAGTTGTTTGACATGTCTTTAGGTTAACAAAGTTGTTAATAAAGGACCCATTAAATCAAGTGTACTAATACCTTTTGTGAAAAAAAAACCCCAAAAAAACAAGAGCTGTCACCTGACAGCATAGCTCACCTGAACTGGTGCTTGCCCATCTCACAGGCATTTGTCAGATTGGCTTGTACTGCATAAAACTTCATGCAAGCATGTCCAAGTATTGTCAACATATTTATAAAATCAATGACCTTGGCTTAAGAGTCACCCAGTGGGGTGGGGGTAGTATTTTGTGAAAACTCAAGCCAATATCTAACATCAGTTAAAGTATAAATTAAATCTATCCCAAGCACTATGGAACAGTATGCTAAGAATACTTTAACAAAACCCCAAATTTCTAAGTCCATGACCTTGACCTCAAGGCCATTGAGTGGGGTAGGGTTCGTACTCTGTAGAACTTTTAATCAATATCTAACTACAGTGCAAATATCAAAAGAATCCAATCATGAGAAAAGGAGATATATTTAACTGAAAAGTTTAAAGAGAGTGTGACCTAATTTTTGACCCCTAAGCCCCACCCAGGGCCTGACCCTGGGATATAGTGTATGTAATGAAAGGTTATGCTATGATATAATTATATTCCAAATATGGAAGCCTTCCTGCCAGTGGTTGCTGAGAATCTATGAATATTCAAAAAACTTTGTCACAAAACTTTAAAGTGAGAGCGACCTAATTTTTGACCTAGTGGTTGCTGAGATATGAAAGTTTAAAAAACTTTGTGGTAAAACTTTAAAGTGACTGTGACCTATATTTTGACCCCTATGCCCCATCCCAAGACCTTACCCAGGGGTATGGTGTTATAGAATAGAAAGATATGCTATAATATGATTATACCCCTATGCCCCATCCCAAGACCTTACCCAGGGGTATGGTGTTATAGAATAGAAAGATATGCTATAATATGATTATATTCCAAATATCAAAAGGTTCTGGCCAGTGGTTGTTAACCCTTAGACTGCTAAGCGCGACTATAGTCGTGCTCGAGGGGTAGGTCACTTTGAGAGCATGTCAGGCACACTAGACATCAAGTACTCCCCATCATTTGCGGTTGTCCTATGCAGGAGGGAATCTGCTTTCTACTAGAGCAAGGTTTTACCCACCTAATTGATTTGTTGACCTTTTAAACTCGGAGAAAACGTAAAAAATTTATGGTATTTTCAAAATCAGCTTTTCAGGTGGCTACCCCTACTTACTTGATCCCGATTTTCTGACAACTAGACTTCATCCTTCCAAACTTTCTCTCTTGATAAATATTCAGCAATAACTCCGGCCCTCAGACAAGCAATTACTTTTGTCATACAAAGCATATCATTGGCGCTAATATCTTGTACTATTTTTTTTTTTTTTTTTTTTTTTTTTTTTTAAGTGTCTACATCGGTTCCCGCTGATAGCATGTGACACCCAAATATGGCAAGTCACGTGACCTTGGTAACTTCCGGAAAATGGCAGCTCACACATCGGCCATATTGAGTGAAATTTTCAAGCTAATCGACCAGAGTGTGTGCAAGTTATGGCCTCTGAGATACCCCTACCCCCATTTTTTGGGTCAGGTGAATTATTTTTTCAGCAGTCTAAGGGTTAAGATTTGAAACTTTAAAAGAAACTTTGACGTAAAACTTTAAAGTGTGACACCCACGCCAATGCTAACGCCAACGCCAACACCCATGCCAACGCCGACATCAGAGTGACAACAATAGCTCCCTGTACTTTTGTACCGGCGAGCTAAAAAATAGAAGCTTCATGCAAAGTCCCTCACATTTTTTCAGCAAAGAATGGCAGTGTTTTTGTGTATAAAACATCTGAAATTTTAACACATCATTAACTCTGTTGTCAGTTTTCAACAATGGGGACCTGGCAATAGTGTTTTTGTTTGCTTGATAAGACTGTGCAGCAAGCACAAATTAGTTTGAATTCTACTAGTTGCAAACTATCTTTAACACGCATGCTGGCCCATGGTCCAGTTCTAGTTGTGGGTACTATTACAATTAAACCAACTATACAAGTCTTGATGCCCATGTAATCAGTCCCATTTAAGGGAAGCCATGCGAATACTCCAATCTAGTGGAGTTAACTGATGTTCATTTAAAAGAAACAAACAGGCAGTCATCCATCAGCACTTTCAACCAATTTCTTCCCTAAAGCCACTGGGTCAGCTAGAAACAAATTTAATATGGAGCCCCTGTGGGTTGTGGGCAGCTGCAGGACACTGGCTGGACATCATAATTACCGGCTGAAATTGGTTGCAAGTACCAATGTGATTCTATCAATTATAATCGATTCAGAATTTTTTACCTCCATGTGCATGATTTACTGCTTACCCTGTCTAATCTAAATGAGCCAAGACACGAGAAAACCAACAAAGTGGTTGTGCGTCCAGCTCATATCAGCCTGGGCATCCCCCCAGTCTGATCAGAGTCTTCGCTGTCCGTATGGAGGTAGCATAGACCCTTAGCCACCCTTTAAGCGCACAGCAAAGAGTCTGATCAGACTGGGCAGATGCCCAGGCTGATTTTAGTCTGCGCAGTGCGCACAACCACTTTGTTGGTTTTCTCGTGTCGTGGCTCAATTATTATTAGTATAGATGTTGCCATAGTTTGGCATTAGTAAAGCACCCTTTTAGTTCTTTTTCATCCTCTGCTTTGTGCTAGTTGGTTGTGTAAAAAGTTAAAAGCAGGTGAATGGTGTGATGCAAGCTTTAAGAATTTAATGTACATACTGCACATTCTCTTTTGGACATCTTGTCTAGGCAGTGTAGACCAATAGTAGACAAGGCTTGAATCAGCGGAAGGAGAAACGAAAGTATGTGGCCAGACCGGGTATCGAGCCCAGGACCTCTGACTTATGAGTAAGGTGCCCTACCGATTGCGCTACGCGGCCCGGCCTCCTAATACATGTACGAGGATGGGTTTGTGTTTCATCATTTTTGGGTTGAATGGGTAAAAGATTGATCCATTGTCACAAAAAAGCGCCATGTGAAAATTGGTGACCAGTGCGAGTTACACATTCTGTTCTATGTGACAAGGTGGCTCAAAATGAGTTACCTCCTCTGGAATTACACCGATGCCTCTCCAGTCTTTGAATTCTCAATGTGGAACATGTTTTGAATGTCTGCAGATGCAAATTTTTTCATCACTTTCTTTTTTAACTTTGAGGGGTAAGAATCCATTGTTTGTTGCTGTCACTTATTTTGGTTAGTAAAAGAGATAATATGCCTGCTGATTAGACTCTCCTTTCTTTGCAAACTATGGTTTGCTGTTTAACCCATTGCATTCTGGGTATTTTTTGTCATCTGCTGAAATTGTCGTCTGCATCAAAATCAAGAATATTTTGACAATAATGGTCTAACTCTTGTAGAAATGATATCTAGGCAGCAAACAGTTTGGATCTCAGATCAGGCCCAACATTTGTGGGGCCTGATCTGGATCCAAACTTTTTACCCAGATACACCTAAAGGGGTATCCCGAATGGAATGGGATAAGAAGTTCACTCAAAGCACAGCTGATACAGCTTTTCAGATCTTCTCTGTTGTGGTTTCGGAAAGATTACACACTGACAAAAGAAGATTTTTCAAGTTTATTTCAGAAAGACAAAATTCCAATCCCTGGAACATATCATGAAAAGAGCAATGAAAGATGTAAAGGAAAAAAAAAGAACGGAAAATATTCAAAAACAAATCTAAAGCTATTTATCTGTCTTATCCAGGCTGTGTCCTGACAAGTAGATGGCAAAAAAAAAAAGAAAATAGTTTCTTTACTACGTCATGAATTTTCTTAGTCTGGGTGCCGGGACGAGAACCCGAAAAAATAGTCCGCACAAATGTTTGATGCAGATTCTTATTATTTAGGATGTACTTTACCAGAAACAAAATGATGCCACCTTGGCATCCTTGGGGAAATTAAAATATTCAAGATGGCGTCCAAGATGGCCGCCGAGGGATAAAATTCATAATATCTTCTTAAATATAAGGGCTAGAAACATACTTTTGGCGGCTACGTATAGGTTTTTGAGTTCGAGGAATCGATTAAGCATATTAAAAGTTATTTCAGACAAATCAGTTACAAAATGGCGGACAAGATGGCCCCCAAAACATAAAAATCTCTGTATCTTCTTTAGTATACGGGCTAGAAATATAATTTTGGTGTCTACATATGGGTTTTGGGGGCCAAGGAATTGGTTTAACATGTTGAAATTAACTTAAAAGCAAACCGGTTACACAAAATGGCGGACAAGGTGCGGACAAAGCAACGGTCACGGCACTAATTGTCGGAGAAATGCACTTTCCGATAGCAGAATTCTGGTTTGTGTATTAGAAACCCGGATTTTGCATGTATAAGATTGTTAAATATAAAAATGGAGTTATAAAAGTCCCATTCTAACAGTGTTTTAACAAGAGGGCCAAAATGGTTCACAAGAACCTAGTGCAGGCAAGGGAAGATAACCCGTTGACAAAGCTTTAGTCATTACAGAAAGCCGTTGTTACGAGTAACAATCTAAAGGTTGCAAGAATTTTGTTATATTCTATTATCTATTTTAAATTCAGGTTAAGAAACTCTGATATATATTTGTTGGTTGCTTGCGTCGTTTAAAATTACAGCTCATGGTCGGCAATCAGTGAGTGGTGTGAGTGTCGGAGGTTCGTGCCATGCCACAGCCAGATTTTTAGCATCTGGGCAGTATGGAAAATTTACAAAATATTTGTTGGTTGCTTGCATCGTTTAATTATAGCTCATGGTCGACACTAGTGGTGTAAGTGTCGCAGGTTCGTGCCATGCCACAGCCAGAGTTTTAGCATCTGGCCGGTATGGAAAATTTACATGTCAGAAAAGATCATACTTACTTCAAAGCAGTAACAAATTTTGTAAACAGCTTTTGATTTTTTTTTGTATTTTCCCAGTTCTTTCAAGTATAAAGGAGACAGTACTACCCATGATAAAGACAGTTGGCTACAAATTGTATATGCATATTTAAAATGTTTTAGCTTCAAAAGTGCATAATTGTCATGCCAGTTTGTGCAAGTATTCATACCTGACTAAATCTTCCGAGCAATGCTACAGGAAAGTTAGTAGCATAAACTGACTTCATAGACCGAGCAATGCTACGGGAAAGTTAATAGCATAAACTGGCTTCATAGACCCGTCAGCTTAGATCACCATAACATTCAAAGATATTCTTCTCCAAAGCTGCTAGGCCAATCAAAATCACTTTTTGAGTTACTAGAGTAATTGGCTTAAGTACAGAATACAGGGGGGTTTGAATCCTATCTCTGAAAACAACAGCAAAAAATATGTACTCGTACCAGACTAGAATCAAGGATGGTCAAAAGACGGCACAAGGATAGATTTAGCCCGACCTTTCATAATAGCGCTATGCCAGAGACACAGTGAGAATCTAACAACCCATTGCTCCAACGGCGCAAAGGCTACTGGGATAATTTGATATATAGCTATACTTCCATTTGTTTGAGAGAACGAAAATTGGTATGAATGCTTGCGGCCCAAGATGTCACCGTTTCATGTAAAAAGTCATCTTCTCCTGAACCACTGAAGTACACATCAGTTGGTATTTTCATGTAATATTTCACATTCCTCAAAAGTTTTAAATATGTAAAAGTTGGGTCACGTATGCCCCCAAACTCGGGGCACGTACTTAATAGAAACTGAATAAATGACTTTGCATTTGGAAAAGAAAAGGTAGATCTACAAGTAGAGTTAGAACCATCTCTAAAAGGGATTTTCCAAAACTGCAATACAGTTTCCTGGCAGATTAAAACTGTGTCGCCAAAAGTTGTTTATTCCTGCTTCTAGCCCATACGCTAACTACCATATGCTATAAGCGTAACACTGAGATAATGTCAGCATAAAATCAAAGACCTGAAAGAGATTTTTATTTAGCTTCTCACAAAAGATCAATTTAAAGATTTTTTTTCTGTTATGACTGGAATTTTTTCCTTCTGGGTTATTTACCCCTGCTTAAAGGCTAATATACAGAAAAAGAAGTAAATCTATAAAGTCAGGGGGAAAAAGGACTTTTGTTAAAAAACTTAAATCCAGCTAAGCAATCAGAGTAAAAGACCCCTTTGTGCCAAGATCAAAATTGTGCCCCACTGCTTGGCAATTCGGGGTTCTACTGGTGCTTTTCGTTTGCTCCAGGATTTCATTGGTGTTGTTTCGGAGTGATCTGCAGGTTCGCAATACGTTGTTTCTGTCGAGTCCTCATATTTGATTCATCACAGGTTTTAGCCGTGATTGATTTGCTGTCTGTGATGATTCATTGATGGGTTGGTTAACCTTCATGCAGACCAAATGCTAACTAAATGTTTTGAACCACTACAGAAGCAGAAGGCGAGAGTTATGACCAAGTAAAACTAGTTAACTTCTCTTTTGGTTCCTCAATGTTACGTGTTCTTGTTTCCGCTTGTCTGTGGTCTTCTAGCGATATGGTTACCTTATAGCTCCCCAGTTTGCTTTCTGTTTTGTCCTATTTGAAACACTGATAAAAGTAGGTAAAATAAATGTTACTGTTATTTTCAATTGGGGTAACTGATTGTCTGAGAGGGCTGTTCATTCGATTTACTATGCTTGTCTTTCGCAACTATTTGTCATTTTTGTATTTTGGTTTTGAGGGCGGAATGTAGGGTCAGATTGTATTAGTTCTTGATCTCTGTCTATCATTTTACTTTACCAAAAGGTACATGCATGGAATTATGAACATAAAAAAGCTATTAAAAACGACATTCTTAAAATAATGAATTATCGAGTTGTCAATGTCTTTCGGTTGCGACTGAAATTCTCTAGACGGGGCTGTCTGCCCATACCTGGACTGGGTTCTTATGAATCACCATTGTCTCCTTGGTAGTAACACTATCAGATGCAAAATGAGGTCTTTATGACTTCGTTTTTTTTAATTCATAGATCTTATAATTTCAAAATTCCGGGTTAAAAAACTTTCTAAAACCTGAATTCTGCTATCAAAAAGTGCACTTCTTAAGACATTCAGCTCCGTAATAGATGCTTCGTCCGCCATCTTGTCCGCCATTTTGTGTAAGTTAGTGCCTTAAAGTAAATTCTAACATGCTTTATGGATTCCTTGACCCCGAAAACCTATATGCAGACACCAAAATCATGTTTCTAGCCCGTATACTAAAGAAGATATGGAGATTTTATGCTTGAGCGGCCATCTTGATCGCCATTTTGTAACTGATTTGTCTGAAATAATTTTTGACATTCTTAATCGATTCCTCGACCTCGAAAACCTATAAGTAGTCACCAAAAGTATGTTTCTAGCCCACATACTTTAGAAGATATTTAGGATTTTATCCCTTGGCAGCCATCTTGGACGCCATCTTGAATATTTTAATTTCCCCAAGGATGCCAAGGTGGCATCATTCAGTTTCAGTGTACGGACATGTTGGTGAACAGATTTGTACAAAAACATTTTGTGCGGACTATTTTTTGGGGTTGCACCCAAAATCTCCATTTGGCAACCAGACTATCTTGAAAATTTCCGTATCTTATACTATTATCCATATGAACTCATGCAAGGCAATAATTTTAAACAACAAGAGGGCCATGAGGCCCTGAATCACTCAACTGAGTATGGTGGCCATGTGGTTCATGTGATTGGTTCATGTGAACCATACTGTTTGAATAAATTTTCGTTTACTCAGCCCCTGAACGCTCTATATGAAATTTGGATACAATTGGCCCAGTAGCTTTTGAGGAAGTGTTTAAAATTGTCAAAATATGAGAGACCTGGGTCAAAGGTCAAAGAATGACCTTGACCTCTTGTATTCACAAATCTTCATACACTCATTAAGATGACTGTATATACCAATTTCTAGGCCAAAGTCCTCAAAACTTTGCATGAAGTCTTATGCTCTTATGCTCTACATTTTCCCATATTTGACCTTCCTGTAAAGAAGGTCAAGGTCAACCCAAGGTCATCACTTGAAACAATCTGGGTAGTAGTCAAGCACGCAATGCTACATACCAAAGTTTCAAAGCCATTGGTCAATTAGTTCTGGAGAAGAAGATTTTCAAAGATTTTTACCATATATGGGTATGGTGGCCATGTTGGTCACATGACCTGGACTGTTTGAACAAATTTTCGCTCCCTCAGCCCCTGAAGGTTGTGTATGAAATTTGGTTAAAATTGGCCCAGTGGCTTTTGAGGGGATATGACATTGTCAAAATATGAGACATGCGTCAAATGTCAGAGAATGACCTTGACCTCTTGTACCCGCAAATCTTCATGTACAAATTAAGACAGTATATACCAATTTTTAGGCCAAAATCTTCTAATCTTGCCATGAAATCTTATTCTAGAATTTTCCCATACTTGACCTTGCCATAATAAACAAGAGGCCCAAATGGGCCTGATATCGCTCACCTGGCTATTGTGCAACGGGACCATTCTGATACAAAATTGGTCCAATTCCACTGAGAATTTCTCATTTTCACATTTTGCTACTTTTAGTAACAGAGGCCAACTTGCCTGGTCTTTATATATTTACTTTTGAAACACCTCAATGCAAGAATCATTTTGAAACAAATTTCATCAAAATCCATTCAGCGGTTACTGAGATATTGTCATTTTCATGTTTTGTGCTATTTTTAGTAACGGCAAATGGCGGCCATCTTGGAATGCCAAAATGCAAAAAATCGAAAAAGCTTAATTAAAGGACCATTCTGACACAAAATTAATCCAACTCCATTGAGATTTTCTAATTTTCACATTTTTCTATTTTTAGTAACAGAGGCCAATATGAATGGTCTACAGTTAGATATTTTTGAAACATCTCAATGCAAGAATCATTTTGACACACATTTCGTCAAAATCCATTCAGCGGTTACTGAGATATTGTCATTTTCATGTTTTGTGCTATTTTTAGTAACCGCAAATGGCAGCCATCTTGGAATGCCAAAATGCAAAAAATCGAAAAAGCTTAATTAAAGGACCATTCTGACACAAAATTAATCCAACTCCATTGAGATTTTCTAATTTTCACATTTTTCTATTTTTAGTAACAGAGGCCAATATGCATGGTCTACAGTTAGATATTTTTGAAACAGATATTGTCATTTACATGTTTTGAGCTATTTTTAGTAAGGGCAGATGGCGGCCATCTTGGAATGCCAAATTGCAATTAATCAAAACCACTTCATGCAAGGAACATTCTGACACAAAATTGGTCCAATTCCATTAAAGGGTTCTTAAGTAATTGTCATTTTTATGTTTGTGCTATTTTTAGTAACACCAGATGGTGGCCATCTTGGAATGCCAAATTGCAATTAATCGAAATGGCTTCATGCAAGGAACATTCTGACATAAAATTGGTCCAATTCCATTCAAGGGTTCTTGAGTAATTGTCAATTTTATGTTTGTGCTATTTTTAGTAACGGCCTCCATGGTGGCCATCTTGGATAGTCAACTGGCACAAAATTGAAATAATTCCATTCAAGAACCATTTCTGACCAAATCTGGTCAGAATTGGTTGCATTTTCTTTAGATATTGACATTTGAGCAAAATTGGCCTTGTAAACGCTAAGTAGGTCACTGTAACCTAATTCCGCTATAGATTTTTTTTATTTTTATAATTTTTAATACCAAGGTCCCACTTATGTTCCATGCAAACTTTCAACCAAATATACCAAATGGTTCTGGAGAAGAAGTTGATTTTGTTGTTTTTGCTATTTTTAGTAATGGCGGCCATCTTGGATCTTCAACCTGACCCAATTTTACAATTCTGAGACCCTGGAGTCAGGTCATGCTCCATGTGAAATTTGAGAACCATGGGACCAGTAGTTTTAGAGAAGAAATTGTTTGAAGTTGTTTAAATAGGTCATTTTTTGACATTGGCATTTGAGCAAAATTACACACGTAAACAGAAAGTAGGTCACTGTGACAAAACTCCGCTACAGATTTTTTTCATTTTTACAATTTTGAATACCAAGGTTTCACTGATGTTCCATGCCAAAATTCAGACAAATATACCCAGTGGTTCTGGAGAAGAAGTTTATTTTGTTGTTTTTGCTATTTTTAGTAATGGCGGCCATCTTGGATTTTCAACCTGACCCAATTTTACAATTCTGAGACCCTGGAGTCAGGTCATGCTCTATGTGAAATTTGAGAACCATGGGTCCAGTAGTTTTACAGAAGAAGATGTTTGAATATTTGTTTTTAGGTGTTGACGGACAAATTTCATGACGACGTACAACGCACGCCGGACGCATTGGTATGACAATAGCTCACTATGGCCCTTCGGGCCAGGTGAGCTAAAAAGGTCCTGTATTTTCAGGGGTCACCTGCCTTAAGCAGCCAGTTTCTAAGGGTCCCATTGGGTGACCCCTTAAAAGCAGGTTTGACTGCATATGAACCACAACAGAAGTGCTGCCTGGGGACGGCCAGCAATGAAATTACTTGGGGGGGGGGGGGGGGGGGGGAAGTGCTGCCTGGGGACGGCCAGCAATGAAATTACTGGGGGGGGGGATACTCATAAGATCAAGGATGCTTATATTTTCTGCACAACAATATAGAAGTTTTGCACTGCAAAAGCTTCTCATATTGTTTTGGCAAAAAAATGGCCCAGTGTTTTTGTGTAGAATACAAATTTTGAAAATTTAACAGCTCATTAACTAACAACATCGTTTGTTTTGAAAAACTGGGCCCTGATAGCCAGATGGAATAAAATCAGCAACCTTTGCGATGTTTCCCCAAGATGATATTAGAAAATGGCCACTTTACAGGAATGCAATTCAGAAATAACAAAAGAATGCATAAAATCTGCTTATGCAACCCTTTCCAATTTTTTGTTTTCCTCCGTAAAACTCTATGCAACTGCTTTTATTACAAAATAAAATGTTTATGTTAAGGTAAATGTTGGAAGGATCAACATCTTGTGGAACTACTTTGGCACATGAATATTATGCAAATTACAGTCAAACCTGTATTAAGCAAGCATCTAGTTTAAACATATTTTATTCATAATTTCACTCACACACAACATAAGATATACACAAACCAGAGGACCATTGGTCCTGTAGCTCACCTCAGTCCATTCATCCTTAGCACTCAAGAGTAAGAAACACTAAAGTAAATTGTACAATTTGGCCTAATTTCAAAAAAATTGCAGCTTTCCATTTATCCCATTATATTTCAATGGAAACTATAAGTTGTCATACCAACTTAACTGCTGTTCAAGCAATTGCCAGAAAAAACAGTAATTCTATAGAGGCTTGTGCAAAGATCCGTTCTGTAAAGTTTGAACTTTATCAGCCACATAGTTTCTGCAAAAATGATATTTTAATATTTTTTCTATTTTTAACCATTCGGTTGCAATGGCAATCAGCCAAATAGTGCAATTTGCATACATTTAATACGGCTGGTTGGGGACTACTCAAGGAATATTTCTATAAAAGTTTTGTCCAATTATCTGCAGTCACAAAGCAATAAATGCAAATTTTCAATTTTCCCATTATAAGTCAATGGCAACTTTAAGTTGCCATAGCAGCCACATTGCTGGAGCAATTGCAAAGAAAAATAGTATTTTTATAGAGGGTAGTACCAACATCTTTTCTATTTTTAACTATTCAGTTGCCATGGCAACCAGCCAAATTGTACAATATACATAAATTTCATGTGGTTGATAGAGGACTACTCAAGGAACATTTCTGTAAAGTTTTTGTCAAAATATCTGCAATCACATAGCAAAAAATGCAAATTTTCACTTTTCACATTATAAGTCAATGGCAACTTTAAGTTGCCACAGCAACCAAACCGCTGGAGCAATTGCCAAGAAAAACAGTAATTTTATAGAGGGTAGTGCCTAGATCCTTTCTGTGAAGTTTGAGCTTTATTGGTTGCATAGTTTCTGAGGAGATGAGTTTTGAATATCTTTTCTATTTTTAACTATTCAGTTGCCATGGCAACCAGCCAAATGGTGCAATATACATAAATTTCATGTGATTGATAGAGGACTACTCAAGGAACATTTCTGTAAAAGTTTTGTCAAAATATCTGCAATCACATAGCAATAAATGCAAATTTTCACTTTTCCCATTATAAGTCAATGGCAACTTTAAGTTGTCATAGCAACCAAACTGCTGGAGCAATTGCCAAGAAAAACAGTAATTTTATAGAGGGTAGTACCTAGATCTTTCTGTGAAGTTTGCGCTTTATTGGTTGCATAGTTTCTGAGGAGATGATTTTTGAATATCTTTTCTATTTTTAACTATTCGGTTGTCATGGCAACCAGCCAAATTGTGCAATTTACATAAATTTGATGTGGTTGATAGAAGACTACTCAAGGAACATTTCTGTAAAAGTTTTGTCAAAATATCTGCAATCACATAGCAATAAATGCAAATTTTCAATTTTTCCCATACAAGTCAATGGAAACTTTAAGTTGCCATAGCAACCAAAGTTCTGAAGCGATTTGGATAAAAAAACAATATTATTGGTTCCCCCTGCCTATAGATGCTATATATGAAATTTGGTAACAATGGGCCTTGTAGTTTCAGAGATGTCGTTTGAAAATGTTGACGGACGACCGATGGACGGACGACGGATGCCTGCCTATACTATAAGCTCACCTGTGAGCCTTCGGCTCAGGTGAGCTAAAAACAGTTACTGGGATTGGAATGAAAGCAAAATGCTTATAGGATTCCTCTCCCGCAAGCATCTAAGGGATAATCAAAATCTGCTTGCTTAAGACAGGTGCCTGCTTAATACAGGTACATTTCAATGTATTTGCCTGTTTTGGGAAATGAATGTGTGCTTGCTTAATAGAGGTTGCTTGCTTAATAGAGGTGGCCACTAAGACAGGTTTGACTGAAGTAACATGCACAAATTTACAACTGCCACAAACTTACAACCCCAAAAGATATCGTATTTAATAATTTTTTCCCTTCCAAAAGATTACAGAAATCTAGAACTTATGAAATGGATCTAGAGTTTTGGGATTGTCAGAGCTCTAGATAAGAGGGCGTATTTGATGATAATTAAGGATAATTTTTTTTATTTCTCATTCAAACCATATGTTGTGACCCCTCATCTGAACCGTCTCGTTGAGACGGTTCAGATGAGGGGTCACAACATATGTTTTTATGCAGATTTAACAAAAATTATCCCTAATTATCACCAAATACTCCCTCTTATCTAGAGTTTTGGGATTGTTTTGCAATGGAAAAATCTATCTCACAGCAGAATTTCATTCCAGTAATGGAAAAACAACATTTTACAGCTAAATAGATATGGTACACAAACTTCAAATGAGCCGCAACACGGCAAAACCGACAGTGGCATTTGTACCAGAGAAGACTGAGATCAGTCTGGGTGTCTGCCCAGTCTGATCAGAGTCTTCGCTGTGCACTAAATGGGTAGCTAAGGATCTAAGCTACTTCCATGCCGACTGCGAATACTCCGATCAGACTGGGCAGATACCCAGGCAGATCTGAGTCTTCACTGGCACACATGCCACATTGTTAGTTTTCTTGTGTCGCAGCTCAAATGCAAATGTACATCTTACACCATCACAGGGTAGAATCCATTTCGCTAATTTTCGCTTCCTGCAGAGACTGTACATCATATTTAGCTTCTGCCGAGACTGTCTGCGAACTCTTGCTTCCTTCAGGGACTACTGTCCTCGAAAAATGGCTTCCTGCCGAGACTGTCCGCGTGACTGCTTCCTGCCGAGAGCCTCGGCAGGAAGCAAAATCACGCGGACAGTCTCTGCAGGAAGTCATTTATCAAGTACAGAAGTCTCGGCAGGAAGCAAGAGATCACGGACAGTCGCGGCGGAAGCCAAATGTGATGTACAGTCTCTGCAGGAAGCGAAAATTAGCAGAATTGATTATACCCTGTGACCATTGTTTCACCAGATTTCAAACTCAGTCTCTCTCTCATCAGGTTTTCCCTCATTATCTTTCTTGATTTCAGCTTTGGTACAACATTTGCGTCGATGATATGACAAGCTGCTACGCCAGCGGAACACTTTGGAACAGTCAGTACATTTGTGCTCATGAATGGAATGCACTCCCTCTATGTGGTCCTTCAAACTTTTACGGCCAGAAAAAGTTTTGTTACACAGGTCACATTCAAATACATGTACCGTAATTATTCCACTACGACATTTTTTTTTATGCTCTATCAAGGAACTTCTGAATCTAAACTTTCTATCACAAATATCACAGGTTTCTTGTTTTCTGTCCCCATGTGATGTTAGATGGCCATGGAAATTCCAGAGTCCATTGTATCCCTTTCCACAAACATGGCATGTAAATCTGAATTTCTGCTGATGTTTGGAGTCTACATGTAAATGAAGCCCATATTTAGATTTGAATCTTAGTCCACACTGATCACAGATATGAGGAAACCCGTCTGACTCACAGAGCTTGTTGTTATGTTTTGCCGCCATATGTCTATTAAAGTTTGACCTGTTCTTGGATGTGTAACTGCAAATGACACATGTTAGTGTTGGTTGCTTTCCAAAAGACCTTTTCCTTTTCTCTGAAATCAAAATTTTCAATTTAACAACATATATATAGCATAACACTACACTTAACCAGAGGACCACTGGTCCTGTAGCTCACCAGTCCATTCATCCTCAGCACTCAAGGATAAGTAATTCTAAGGCAAATTGTACAATATGGCAGAAATATGAATTCTACTAGTTGAGACCATTTCTGTAAAACTTTTGTCAAAATATCTGCTGTAACACAGAAATAAACGCTAATTTCTACTTTTACCATTGTAATTCTATGGAAACTTTAAGTTGCCAAAGCAATGAAACCACATGGTCAACAATAATAAAAAAAACAACATAATTTAAAAAGGTGAAGGTTTCCCACAGCCTAATAGCAGAAGGGGCATTTCGGTTAATAGAGGCCCACTGTGACTTGGGAACAGCATATAAAAGGCAGAGCCCCTCCCTCTCATTTCCATGCCTTATAATTTCCTGATTCAAAGCAGGTACCCATTTCCCGCTGGGTTAGCAGAGATAAAGTTTTTTCCAATTGTCGGATGGTGAGACCTGGGCATCATCTCACGACCTTCCGGCAACTTTCTGCCCAATAACTGAGTGTCTCTATCCACTCTACCATGGGGCCTCTCTGTTAACATAATTTACATAGAGGCTAATGTCATGAACATGTATGCAACAAATCATCTTCATTCCCCTTAAGCTTTTGAGAAAATTTTGGAATATCTTTTTGAAAATTTACCCTTTATGTTGCCATGGCAACCAATCAAATTCAGTGACTTGGAAAAAATCATATGAATCAGAGAAGACAACTCAATAAACATTTATGTTGAAAAAGATTCCAAATAACTGTGGTGAGACAGCAAAAAATGCCATTTTCCACTTTTCCCATTACAAGTCAATGGAAAATATAAGTTGCCATAGCAACAAAACTGCTGGAGCATTTGCCACAAACTAGAGCAAGTGAGCAGGGGCTCACATATACTCACGGCCAGCGCCACCGCCTACTGATACAAAACTTTAAACACAAAAATTTAACACAAATCAGATACTTTAAAGTCTGTGACCTTGTCTTTTGGTCAGCAGGAGCATACAGAGAATGTCAACTAATCTGCTGCAACCTAAAAGTAAACCTACTAATATATCAAAAGATTCCACTGAAGCGTACCTAGTAATATATCAAAAGATTCCACTGAAGGGTATCTGAATTATAAGAAACATTATAAAGCAGTATACACTGATGTAAATGTTTAAGTATGTGACCTTGACCTTATGTCAACAGCAGCAACCAGATGATGTAAATTGTTGCAACCTAAAGATAACAATTTCAAATACCAAACCGTCCTATTAAAGAAGATGGTAAAAATAAGCAAAGAATATAAACTTAACACAAAGCTCTAACAAGAAAAAGCATAAGCTTGTGACCTTGACCTTAAGTCAAAGCATGTGGGGGGGATGTTAAAGAATAAAAATTTAGACTAATACCTATCAGCATACCAAATATAAACCAAATCCAACAAAGGATTTAGATGATATTAGATCTCAAAACCTTTAACACAAAACATATATGAATATGTCAAAGTCTTTGACCTTGACCTCTAGGTCACAGGCATGTGTAAAGATGGTACAACCAGAGCAAGTGAGCAGGTGCTCACGTATACCCCCGACCAGCGCCACCGCCTAATGTAACAAATCTTATACATGATATGAACCTAGAAGTAAACTTAGTCACCTATCAAATGGTTCCATCAAAGTATATTACAATATCAGCAAAGAGTACCAACTCAACACAAAACTTTAATGTTAACATATAAGTCTGTTTGCATGACCTTGGTCAGCAGCAGCATCCAGATGATGTCAACTAATCTGCATGAACACATAGCAGTAAAGCTAGTCATATATCAAAAGATTTCATCAAAGGATATTGGAAATATAAAAGAACTTAAAGCAAAACTTTAATGCAAATGTTTAAGTCTGTGACCTTGACCTTACGTCAGCCGCAGCATCCAGATGACGTCAACTGTTCTGCATGAACATAGATGCACCCCTAGTCATATATCAAAAGATTCCATCAAAAGATGTTGGAAATATAAGCAAAGAATATAAACTTAACGCAAAACTTTAATGCAAACATACAAGTCTATGACCTTGACCTTTGGTAAGCAGCAGCATCCAGATGATGTCAACTATTCCGTATGTAACCCTAGTCAAATATCAAAAGGTTCCATCAAAGGATATTGGAAATATAAAAGAAGAATATAAACTTGACGCGAAACTTTAACACAAATGTTTAAATCTGTGACCTTGATCTTAGGTCAGCAGCAGCATCCAGATGATGTCAATTGTTCTGCATGAACCTAGAAGTATACTTAGTCACATACCAAAGGTTCCATCAAAGATCATTGGACACATAAGCAAAGAATAAAAACTTAACGCAAAACTTAAATGCAAATAATAACAGACGGATCTGATGCACAAATGGAAAGACGGACAAATGGATGGAAAGTCTTGTGCGCGACACGCCTTCTCATTATGCTTTATCTTTCTGTGAAGTTTCATCAAATTTGCTCCAGTAGTTTTAAAATTATCACTGAGACACGATTTTGAGACACAATTTGACCTTTGACCCAATTGTGGCCTTGACCTTGGGCGTAGCGACCTAAGTGTTGAGCGCGACACACCTTCTCATTGTGCTTTATCTTTCTGTGAAGTTTCATCAAATTTGCTTCAGTAGTTTTAAAGTTATCACCGAGACATGATTTGTAATGGACAGACTGACTGACAGGCGGACAGACAGTCTGACAGATCTCTGGTTTGATTGTAATATGCCACCAGAAGTTCCTTCGGGGGAATAAAAATTAACATAGAACTTTAATATGAAAAGTCTAAGTCTGTGACCGTGGCCTTTAGATCACAGTCATAAGTGGGAATGGTACAAAATAAAAGTTTTAACCAACATCTATCATCGGGCCACACATAAACCCAATCCACCAAAGGGTTTGAACTATACAGAGATCTTAAAACTATTAAAGTTTTAAGATCTCTGTATAATTCAAACTCTTGACCTCTAGGCCACAGGCATGGGTGGAGGTGGACCAGAATAAAACACTGGACCTTTATCTATCACCATGCCAAGTATAACCCAATTCTATCAAAGGGTTTGGATAATATAAGACCCCATTATTTGGCCTGAGAACTTCAAATAATGAACAAGGGATGATGCTTAGGTCGATGACCAAAATCCCATGTTGCAATCTGTTTATCACATATTCAAAACCACTTCTCTCATAACTTTAACAAAAAAATTCATCAATTTTCGTTCCGCAACAGAAATTTTGCCATAAAAAGCTCATGTCTGACATCAAGCCCATGGGTACTGATAACCCAATTGCAGGATACTCAGTATCACACATACTTACTTTTGGTTATTTTGCCAAATATAGTTGTGAACATGTGACAAAAGGTCTTTTCACATATTTGGGGCTATACTTGACGCAACAGCCAAAAGTTTGTATTTGTGATACTGAGTTTTCCGCCTTTGGGTTATCAGTCTGGGCTGATAACCGAAAATCATGTATTTTGAATGGGAAGAGGTTATCATGCTGGGTGAGATATTACCGCGCCACACTGACTGTGCATGACATCAGACGAGATGTGTTGCCTGACGTTACATGCTTTTAATGGCAGCATTTCTTTATTTCGGAAAGACAAACGATGATGTTTTATTAAAATTATTAGAAATAATGGATTTGAATGCTGATAAACAGATCATAACTTGGGGTTTCGGCAATCGCAAAAAGTATCAGATCCTGACCATTATCAGCTCTCCAGCTAAAGCTCTCGGGCCTGATCATGGTGTCTCTGGCGATAACCAAAACCCCATGTGATTATTGGTAAACATGATACACAAATCAGCCAATTTGACAGAGACCTGTATAACAAATCAAAACATAAGTCAGCTCACAAATCATCCGTAAATGAAACGTCAAGCTGTTGCCTTACCCTGCGGCTGCATAAAAAAAGTGCAAAAATGAATTTACAACAGAATCATGAGAATCTGTTCAATGCTTCTCTTTCTTATGTTTCCTGTAGCTGGACTTGTATCTGTATGATTCCCCACATTGCTCGCATATGTGCCTGTGATCCCCGTGTGAGCTTGCTTCATGGAGCTTCGCAGCTCTCTTCGTAGTGAACGAAGCATCACATAGTGAGCAGTTGTGTTTCTCACGTTCTGCTTCAGATTTCCCACACTGCCCTTTATGCTCCCTCAAGGACTGCATGAATGAAAATGTCGTCTGACACCTGTCACATTTTAGCTTCAACGCACTGTGGTGGCTCCTCTTATGCCCATATAAAAATGCGGCTCGTGAGAATCGCTGGTCACAGAAATCACATTGAAACTGCCGAGCACCCCTGTGTACAGATGCCTCATGCTCATTTTTGGCACTTTTTGACGACAACTTCTTGCCACAGTAGCTGCAGTTGGTAGGGTACTCCCCAACACCATGAATATTGGCTTGGTGGAATCTGAGCTTTGTTCTCTGCGTGTATGACTTGTCACACTGATCACATTTGAACCTTTTGTTTTGTTGCCCTGAAATGGTTAGGCACGCTTTAGTCTAGGGAAACCAATAAATACTGAGCAAAATAAACATTAAATCCATTCTCTCTAATTTCTCAACTCCAAAACTAGCTTTGAATGTGAATGTAACATTTCTTTTTTGTTCCGTATAGGAACAATTTTCTGGTACCATAATTATGGGACTATGAAGGCGTAGGTAAGCCCACACATCTGCACAATCTGATCACAACCTCTGTTGTTTGATGAGGAACCATCCGCTAATCAATAATATAGATGCACCATGGATCGCTAAAACACAATATTGTGGGAATTTATATATGCACATGCCACCATGCTTAGTATGCACCAATCTATGCACCAATCGATCAACAGATAACTTTTGTGCCTGTGTGTGTGCCTGCATGAGTCCGTGCCAGCGAGCCAGCATACAAACGAGCAAAGAATGAAGGAATGAATGAATGATGGCTGAACAGCGAGCAAGCTACTGCTTAATTTTTGTAGGTAAATAATGAATTACAGTTTAACCATCAAATGAACTTCAGAATGGCAGCGAGTTTAGCTACATTTAGTCTTTATACTATGGGCTGATACGAATACGCACATGGGAAATTCAGAGCATTAATTCCAGTGATGTCCCTTGGATAGACATACTGGTGACGTCATAGTGTGACACAGGAAAACTTAAGTTCTAAGCTTGAAATAACAGGGGGGTATGTGGGTGGGGGGGTCGTGGGGGGGGGGGGGGGGGTTCTACTCCAACATTCGTGCAAACCCATTTTTAGCTCACCTGAGCCATTAGGCTCACAAGGTGAGATTTATAGTACAGGCATCCTCTGTCATCCGTCCATCAGCGCCCATCGTCTGTCAACCATTTTCAAAGATCTTCTCCTAAACCGCTTGGCCAGTCAAAGCCAAATTTCATGTGAAGCCTTCATGGGAAGGGGGAACAAAAGTTTGTATAAATGGTCCAGGTTACATGACCAAGATGGCCACCATGCCCATATATGGTAAAAACTTTAAAACTTTTCTTCTTCAGAACTAGAAGTCTGATGACCTTGAAACTTGGCCTGGAACACTGGTCATTGGTGACTCGAGTTCTACAAAGCTTTATAAACTGAACTTGACCTATTTTAGGGCAAGGTCAAATTTAGTCTCCTAATTTGGTCTCCAATGTATGGAAAACTGTTAGAGTATTTAGGTTAACTGGTTTTGCATGAAATATAATTCAGCTTCACATGATTATTGACAGCCATAAAGCATTTCAAAGCATGTGTTATTCAAAATACCTTCACTAACAACCAGGAAATCTGATTACAAAGGTACATCATACATGGGAGGAAATAGATTACAAGTCGGCTGTTTAACATTCTTACCTCCATTTCTGTCGTTTTTGGTGCAGAAATAAATACTACTGGGAATCATATTCTCCTTTTGTTACAGTGATGTCCCTTTGATAGACTGCAAAATTGTAAAAACAGATGAAACGGGAGCACTCACCTAGCTGTTGTTATTTGTTTACTCTACCGTAGCTCATGTCCAGCTGCGACCATAAAGATTTCATTTACATAACCATTTAATTGCCCCTTACGAAGTTACCAGGTGTGTGTTAAGGGGGGATGGAACTATGGAACTTCTGAACCACGGAAAGCCGAATACTATGTCCCCTTGCTTTTCTTTGAAAAGCGGGGGTGGGGGGTGGGGGGGGGGAAATAAATGAAAATTCAAATAAACAGTCAAATCAATCTATGATACAATCAAGTAATCAATGAACTCACCAATCCATCTACCAACCAACCAAACAAGCAAGTAAGCAAGCAAGTAGACACAATAGACTAATCGATCAAACTGTCAACTGACTCACTGACATTTTCATAAATTGTTCCTTCTCAGTTTATATACTATAATTCCATATGTAATCAAAGTACATTTTGATAATTTTCCATGACAGTTATTATACATGTAATTATATACATGTATAACAATATTTTATCAAAAGTAATGCTACCCTACCTTGCTAGGCATGCACAACTGACTGTATCTGAAGGTATTTATCCGCATCTGAAGGTAACACAAGTTAATGAAAGGTAAGTAGTCCATTACCACCAGTATCCTCCATCCCACTGATGCTTCATATGAAATTTGGCTTTGATTGGCCCAGAGTTTTGGAGAAGAAGCTGTTAGAAAATGTTGACGGATGGCGGACAGACAAATGACGCAGCAATGACCTTGACCTTTAGCAATGTCATATCTTCATCTGCTCATTTAGTTAACCATACATACCAAATATTATAACTTAGACTTCAATAGTTTCTGTGAAATCCACTGTTTAGGTTTTCCCATAAAAGCATAACATACAAAAGTCGACCTTCCCATACATTAGATCAAGGCCAATGCAGGGTTATCATTTTAACAAACTATGACAGCCCAGAGTCCTCAGTGCTATATACTACCTTTCAAGGTGATTGGCCTTTAGGTTCAGGAGAAGATTTTTGAAGGGTTTTTACCATATATGGGTGTGGTGGCCATCTTGGTCATGTGACTCAGACTGGCCAACAAACTCCATTGGGGTTCTATGTGAAATTGGGCTTTGATTGGCCCAGGGGGTTTCGGACAAGATGTTTGAAAATGTAGACCGACGACAGATTGATGGATGACTGAGCCTGCCTATGCTATAAGCTCACCTAGGAGCCCCTATGAGCCTAAAGGCTCAGGTGAGCTAATAATTATAACAAAAATAATTTATATCTATCTTTTCCAATGTGTGTTCAAGACCTATCCCATTCCTGGGATGAATTTATCATTTGACGACTATAACTCATGAAGGTACAGAGGAAAGACCAGTAAAGAATGGAACTCATTTTACTTTTTATTTGTCCAACTAACAAAATTAATGTTAACAGAAATTATATTAAATATCAAACATGAAAAACATGAAAAATATACAGTTGTAGGCACTATTACCAGTGCTTCAGATAAGAAGGGTCAACAGTGATAATTTCAGGCTTAAGTTCCACATTCTTCCGAAAACATATGTTGTGAATCCTCATTTGAACTGTCTCACTCAGTTGTGAGGGTCATAACCTATGTTTTCGTTGAGACATAAGAAAAATCATCTCTGAATTATCCTCAAACCCTACTTTATCGCAAGCTTTGATTAGAACACTTTTGAACTGTTCCGTCTTACAGTTATACAAAACAAATTATTTTCAGTAAACCATGTCTCCATGAAGCAGACTTGAAATACTACATTTTCATTTTGATAAAGTTCTAATCTGAGAACACTGTGGCACGTCATGCAAAAAAAGTTAATAATTCATTATGCAAAAGGCAAAGGCAAGGATATGCCCAAACTGTATGAAGTCTGGAAGAGCCTTCGCCACATAAAACATGACTCTAAAGTGGCAAAATGAAGGCACAGACTAGTCTGTGTCTCTGTGAGGTCAAGCTAGAGTCCCTTGCTAGACTACGCAGTGCAACAGACTGGTCTGATTTGAGTAGTCACTATTTGCAGATACTTTAAACCATTGCATTCTGGGTATTTTTTGTTGTCTACTGAAATTATCGTCTGCATCAAAAATCAAGAATATTTTGACAATAATGGTCTAACTAACTCTTGTAGAAGTGATGTCTAGGCAGCAAACAGTTTGGACCTCAGATCAGGCCCCACGTTTGTGAGGCGTGATCTGGATCCAAACATTTTGCCCAAATACCCCTAAAGGGGTATCCCGAATGGAATGGGTTAAACATGCAGAATGTAACTGTCCATGGCACTTAGTTATATGCTGCTTACAAATTACAGCATACAAATTTTCATGATCAATGTATACAAGATTTGTCAGAAGACAATGAAGCACCACTCATGGGAGCTCGACTTTAACAAGGACAAGATTATAAACAAATATAACAGCCAAGTGCATGTCAGAGTAAATGGTTATCCTAAGAATTATTTAAACCTCTAAAATATTGCCTTAGATATGAAAATATCACTGAACTGTGAAATACAGGTCAAAGTAACCTAAAAGTAATATGAGTTCATTCACTGTATCTGAATGTACTATTACAATAAGTAGAATACAAGTGAATATAAAAGTAATGGAGATACTGGCTAAAATCACTAGAATTATGAAATATAGGTCACACTGACCTACAATTAGTATCAGGTCACTCACAGTGTAGCCCAAACCACTGACCCAAGTATGATGCAAATCCATAAACTAATGTAAGGGATATTGAATTAAATCAATAGACAATGAAATATAGGTCACACTGACCTACAAATAGCATGAGGTCACTGATAGTGTCAGCCAAAACCATTAACCAAATTATAATGCAAATCCATGTAATAGTGTTAGAAATATGATGCACAATCACTGGACCATGAAATATAGGTCACACTGACCTGCAATTAGTATGAGGTTACTCACAATGTTCGCCCAAACCATTGACCCAGGTACAATGCAAATCAATGAAATAGTAGTAGAATTATGAGGTTAAATCACTGGAACATGAAATATAGGTCACACTAACCTTCAACTTGTATGGGGTAGCTAACAGTATCAGCCAAATAGATGGATGGATGGATGACTTGTGATTTTACATCCTTTTCAACAGTATTTCAGTTATATCAGGACGATGGGAAATGATAATGAAAGGCTGCATGCAATGGAACCCCGTTTACGGTAGGAAAGATTCTCACCTCAAGCGGCATTCGAACCCGGTCCGCTAGATCAGTAGGTCAGTGCTTAACCCACTGAGCTACCGGGGCTCCTAGTATCAGCCCAAATCATTAACCCAATTATAACGTAAATCCATGGAATAGTGTTAGAAATATAAGGCAAAATCAATGGATCATAAACAAAGGTCACGACAAAAAATAAGAAGGGGAGGAGGAGCCAACAAAAAAAATAATAATAATAAATAAACAAAGGTCACTGTGACTTACTTTTATTCTGACATTGGATTAAACTGAGTAATTATCCCAAGCAATCTTCATAAATCAAATAGTCTCTACATATAAAGCAAAATCACTGGACTATGAATTATAGCCTATGGCCTAATATGCATCACTGCCTTCAGCAGATCTTCCACAGATGTTCCTGTGTAGCAAATTTGAAGACTCAATCCCTTTAGGTTACTTAGAAACTGAGCCTACGGTAGTTCTTCTAAAATTTCGCACAGAAAAAAATAATTATTTTATTTGCTGTCCGAAATTTTAGAAATTGCGATTTCGCATTTTTGTTAGTGCTCGAAATTTTAGAGTTTGTATATTACCGCGGTATTTCGGACTCAGCAGGAACAGGTTATATCACAGTGCACTATGCGAGAATAAATCATATCTCCCGGCAGGTCACAGCTGGAACCTTGTTAAGAAGTACTTATCTTCACAGCAGGTGTAATCCCAAAATGAAAGAAAATCATGCCAGTCTAATGTGGCCTAATTAAATCTGACCGTTTATTTAATAATCGGCAGACCGTTTACATGTTCAATAGAAAGACAGAAGCAGTCGTGTGCCACTCACGACAGATCAGGGGGGAGATATCTTGCACCCAACATGCATAACATAAAGGTTTTCTTTCAAAAAGTGTTGTGAGGTTGCCCTGAAAAAAAAAGGCAATTTTGTATGTAACAGAACGGTCTGCCGCATTTAGAAACGTTTTTTTTTCAGTCTGCTTTTACGTCTTTTCTATTTAACTTGAAAGTATATAATGGCATGGCACCTCTAAGCCGCCTCTCAACTTCTGATAAAGTATTTGCCAGCAACGATATCTCTTTGGGAACATGACCACAGTCACCATGCCCCTTTTTATTGTCTCCATGTAGTTCGCCATCATGCAACATCAGTCTTGCAATACACACCGTTTATACCGGCACTAGAATTTGAAAAATCTCATGTTCGCAAGTGAGCGTCACGTTCTTAGAAAAATTGTATACAGGCATATGTTTGCCTTTACCAGCCAGTACGGATGCAACCTATGCATGCGCAGACCGGGCGTCATTCGCTGGACGGGCTGTGAATGCCCCAACCACAATGCGCATGTGCGCAAGCAATCCGGGGCATGCGCAGTTGTTAGAATATATTTAAAAACGATATCATGGTTAATACAAATAAAATTATTCACACAAGGTAATTTAATAAGGAAAATGAAAAGATACTAGAGAATTCTGGATGAAATTTACCTTAACGTAATTTGCCCTAATAGATCGGAGTATTTTACGGCATGACATGGAAAGCCTGTGTGTCTGCACAGGCTGATCAGTGCAAAAATGTCCCATACACGTTGCGCATGTGCGCAGGCTATCCTGGGCATGCTCCGTTGTAAATATAACAAGAATTCCGCAGAATGCTATGTCGCACCTGCCTTGCTCTTCCACAGTAGCAGAGATCATGGTTAGATTAGGTTTCATAATTTCATGTATAAAAATTTGAGTGAACTGGCCTTGCAAGCTAAGAAGGATGCCATTCTGGACATAAAATTCAACAGTCAACAGAGTATGAAATAATCATGAAAAGTATACAGTAGTTAAACAATCCAAGAGACCAGATTAAGAAAATGTTTCATGCCTTTGTGCGAAATGTACTTTAATGTTAGAGTACATACGCATGTGGATGCCAGGTTGACCTATAAATTTCCAAAGCCAACAGAGCACATGAAATATACATCAAGCATAAAGGTTTGATGCTTATACCATTGTGTTGAAAGAGAAATAGGCTTAAATGCTGGGGCCAATGCCATGTTGGACGTAAAATTTTACAAAGTCAACAGCCTTTGAAATAAAGGTCAAGGGCAGAAGGAAGTGCAACAAACCTTGAGACCTTTTTATGAAGAAACTTTTTGCCAAGTTTGATGATTCTAGGTATCATACTTTGAGAGAAATGGACTTAAATGCTAGGGTTGATGTAATTTTTGACGTGAAATTTACTATGTCAGCAGAGGGTCAAATATAGGTCAAGGGTAGAAAAAAGTGCAACGTGCCTCAGGAACATTCTAAGAAGAAACTTAGTACCAGGGTCAATGATTGCAGCCATCATAAGTTGAGAGAAATGGATTTAAACACTAGGGTCAAGGTAATTTTGGACATTGAATTTTACGAAGTCAGCAGAGCATGAAATATAGGTCAAGGGTATAAAAAGTGCAACATACCTTGCGAACATTCTGACAAGAAACTTTATACCAGGTTTGACTACTGTAGGTATCATTGTTTGAGAGAAATGGACTTAAACACTAGGGTCGAGGTAATTTTGGACATTGAATTTTACGAAGTCAGCAGATCGTGAAATGTAGATCAAGGGTAAAAAAAAGTGCAACATACCTTGAGAACACTCTAAGAAGAAACTTTATACCAAGTTTCATGATTGTAGGTATCATAGTTTGAGAGAAATGGACTTAAACACTAGGGTCGAGGTAATTGTGGACGGACGGACGGACGGATGTACGGACGGACGGACGGAATGACTGACGGACGGACGGACGGAAAAGTGAACTCCTATATCGCACCATGCTAAAGCAGGTGCGACAAAAAGGAAATCATGATAAATACAAATATATACGCAAGTTTAATTTTAAACTAGAAATGTTTTTCAGAGAAAAACTGATGTCCCCCCACCAGCCCATTTCCCATCCCCTCTAATGAATAAAAAGCCTGAACAAGTAAAATATCTAGACAAGTTTGGAGAAAATCCATCCACTGGTTCTTAAGATATCCTACATAGATGACTATGACCTTGAAAATGAGGTCAAGGTCACCAAAATCAAATCACCTCTTAAACTTGTCCAAATGATTTATCCATGCAAGATTGGTGAAATTCCATCCATTGGTTCAGGAGATATAGTGGGTACAAGAAAATGTTATGTAAGTCCTCCAGTGACCTTGAATATGAGGTCAATGTCACCAAAATCTAATCAGCTCTTAAACTTGTCCCAATGATGTATCCATGCAAGTTTGGTGAAATTCCATCCATTGGTTCAGGAGATTTAGTGGGTACAAGAAATTGTCATCTAAGTCCTCCAGTGACCTTGCAAATGAGGTCAATGTCACCAAAATCTGATCAGCTCTTAAATTTGTCGCAATGATATATCCCTGAAATTTTGGAGAAATTCCATTCATTGGTTCAGGAGATATAGTGGTTACAAGAAATCGTCATCTAAGTCCTCCAATGACCTTGAAAATAAGGTCAAGGTCACCAAAATCTGAAAACCTCTTAAACTTGTCCCAATGATGTATCCATGCAAATTTGCCGAAATTCCATCCATTGGTTCAAGAGATATCACTGGTACAAGAAATTTTCATCTTAGTCCTCCAGTGACCTTGAAAATGAGGTCAAGGTCACCAAAACCTAATCACCTCTTAAACTTGTCCCAATGATGTATCCATGCCAGTTTGGTGAAATTCCATCCATTGGTTCAAGAGATATAGTGGGTACAAGAAATCATCATCTATGTCCTCCAGTGACCTTGAAAATGAGGTCAAGGTCACCAAAATCTAATCAGCTCTTAAACTTGTCCCAATAATGTATCTATGCAAGTTTGGTGAAATTCCATCCATTGTTCAAGAGATATCACTGGTACAAGAAATTTTCATCTAAGTCCTCCAGTGACCTTGAAAATGAGGTCAAGGTCACCAAAACCTAATCACCTCTTAAACTTGTCCCAATAATGTATCCATGCAAGTTTGGTGAAATTCCATCCATTGGTTCAAGAGATATCGCACATACAAGAAATTGTCATCTATGTCCTCCAGTGACCTTGAAAATGAGGTCAAGGTCACCATAATCTAATCAGCTCTTAAACTTGTCCCAATAATGTATCCATGCAAGTTTGGTGAAATTCCATCCACTGGTTCAAGAGATATTGCGCATACAAGAAATTGTCATCTATGTCCTCTAGTGACCTTGAAAATGAGGTCAAGGTCACCAAAATCTAATCAGCTTTTAAACTTGTCCCAATAATGTATCCATGCAAGTTTGGTGAAATTCCATCCATTGGTTCATGAGATATTGTGCATACAAGAAATCTGTCACAGGGACGCCGACGCTGACGCCGACGCCCGGGATCCGCACTGAAAACAATATGTCCCCCCTCACCTTTGGTGGGGGGACATAATAATTTGCCCAAATAGATCAGAGGTATCTTACGGCATGACAAGAAAAGCTTGTATGTCGGCACAGGCTGATCAGTGATTCTCTTTTGACATAAACGATCGGGAAGCCACAGTTTATGCGTTGAAAACTGTCAGTGAATTCCGGAGATTTGTAAGATTGTCCAGTGTTCGCAAATGTTATATCATTTGCTAATCGGACATGTTCTAATGTCTTTGAGACGCCGCATTTCAACACGGACTGTCTGTTTATTTATACGATTGCTGTCGCAGAAACTCGAAGCTGAAACTGCTTATGGTCAAAACAAGGACTCGGGCCAAATGTGCCAGTGGAAGTGCGAATTTTTAATGCACAGGCCGTGCATACAGCTGGTCGGTGCTCTCAGAGCATTTGCGCATGCGTTCGCACAGACAAAATACGACAAAGACGAATTTTTCGTTCTGGCAGTTTATATTCTTTTGCAGCCCTGGTTTCTCATCTTACGTTCATGCATCTTTACTAAAAGTTAAAAGAAAAAAAAAATGTTTACGTAGTTTGGCGCACGTGCACTTGTCCCGCCAAAAAAAAAATGAATTGCTGTGAGAAATGGCACCTTATCACATGTACGAAAGGCAAAGACCCACTTCAGCCTGCGCACCCCCGCAACCTCGTTCTCGGTTTAATTTCTAGATTCCCATGATAGATTGTTGAAACGGACAAAAACCACGTTAATGTGACTGCACAGATGTGTAGGCTGATCCGGGTTTCTCTGTTCGCATTAAGTGTAAAGCACATTTTCCGATGCACGGCCCAAATACCAGGAGGAAAAAAAAATACCGACTCACATACTTTTCGCAGCCCGCGCTTTAACGCACGTGCAGAATAACGCTAGAATATATGCAAGCAATAGTTCTCAGACTTTAAAGTATATATATATAAAAAAGATAGCCGAGATAAGTAAAAACCGAGGTCCCATATTTTTGCTCGAAATTTTAGAAATTCACCTTTCCACTGATCGAAATTTTGGAGACCTTTCAGAAATTATTTTCGGACATAATTTTAGGTGTCCGAAATTTTAGAGTGTGCGAAGTTTTAGAAGAATTACCGTAATGCAACAGGTGAATATTTTTCTATGCATCACTGCATTCAGGCGATCTTCCCCAGATGTACCTAAGGAGAAAGTTTAAAGACCATATCCCTTTTGGTTACTTAGAAATTGACCTAAAGGCAAGAGGTGAGCATTTTTTTCTATGTTTAATCATCCATGAAATATAGGTCATGACCCAATATGCATCACTGCTTTCAGTAGATCTTCCCCAGCTGTGTCTATATATGGAGCTGTGAAGACTCTTTCCCTAATGAAGTTTTATCCCTTTGGTTACTTAGAAACAGGCCTAAATGCAACAGAATATATGTTTTCTGTTTAATCATCCGTAAAATATAGGTCATGGCTTAATATTGCTGCTTTCAGTAGATCTTCCGCAGCTGTATCTATGGTGCAAATATGACCTCTCTATCCCTTGTGGTTACTAAGAAACTGCGCTAAACACAACAGGTAAATATTTTTTCTATGTTCAATCATCCGTGAAATATAGGTCATGGCCCCAAATGCATTACTGCTTTCAGTAGATCTTCCCCAGATGTATCTATAAAGCAAGTCTGAAGATTCTATCCCTTGTGGTTACTTAGGAACTGAGCTAAATGCAACAGATGGATAATTTTTCCTATGTTCAATCACCCATGAAATATAGGTCATTGCTGCTTTCAGCAGATCTTCCCAAGATGTAAGTACAGAGCAAGTTTTAAGAAAACGGCAGGCACAAGCGCACGAACACCCACATGCACAAGAGCACATACTCAAAGGTATTATGCATAAACATTACTTTGCTTCCCAAAGTTGGGCTAAAAGGTAATAGCAATATCATTTCATTTTAAATCACTCAAATCAGTGTCTTTTCTGGGACACATCCATAAACCATTTTGAGCAGTTTCTGATATAACTAACATTTTTTTACAAGCCATGTGTGACTAGCCTCCATTCCACAATGGATGGTGATATTGAAATATTAAAGCTCAGTTTGATAACAAGAATTCCGCGGAATGCTATGTCGCACCTGCATTGGGCTTCCACAGTAGTAAAGACTTTAGTTAAAAGAATTTGTTTGAGAAATGGACAAAAATGCTAGGGTCCACACAATTTTCGATGTAATATTTTACTGAGTCAGAAGAGCATAGAATATAGGCCAAGAGTAGGAATAATTGCAACATCCCTCATGAACGTTCTAAGAATAACTTTATGCCAGGTGTGATGACTACAGGTATCATACTTTCAGACAAAAGGACTAAAACGCTAGGACTGACATAATTTTGGGTGTAAAATTTTGCAAAGTCAGCAGAGCGTTAAATATATGTCAAGGGTAAATTAATTGCAACAGCCCTTGAAAACATTCTATGAAGAAACTTGATGCCAGGTTTGATGATTCTAGTTATCATAGTTTGTGAGAAATGGACTTACACACTAGAGTCGACATAATTTTGAATATCAAATTTTTCAAAGTCAGCAGAGCATGAAATATAGGTCAAAGTAAAAACAGAGCAACAGCCCTCGAGAACATTCTTAGAAGAAGCTTGATGCCAGGTTTGATGATTCTAGGTATCATAGTTTGCGAGAAATGGACTTAATAGCTAGGGTCGACGTAATTGTTGAGGGACCATTTTACGAAGTCAGCAGAGCATGAAACATAGGTCAAGGGTAAAAATAAGAGCAACAGTCCTCGAGAACATTCTAAGAAGAAGCTTTATGCCAGGTTTGATGATTGTCGGTATCATAGTTAGCGAGAAATGGACTTAAAGCGTGGGTCGACGCTAGGGTCGACGTAATTGTTGACAGACTGTTTTACAAAGTCAGTAGCGCATAAATTATAGGTCAGGGGTGAAAATAAGAGCAAAAACCCTTGAGAACATTCTAAGAAGAAGCTTTATGCCAGGTTCGATGATTGTAGGTATCATAGTTTGCGAGAAATGGACTTAAACACTAGGGTCGACGTAATTGTTGATGGACGGACGGACTGACGGACGAACGGAATGACTGACGGACAGACGGAAAAGTGAACTCCTATATCGCACCTTGGTAAAGCAGGTGCGACAAAAATCAAGTATTTGTCTATTTTGTTTATGTTTGCACCAATCTTCACTGGTTTTGACTTTATTTATCAAAACTTATTGAAATACCTAAATGAACTCCAAATAACAAAATGAACTGTTATGATATACAAGGAAAATGTGTTATTTTACTCTTCTTAGAGGAGTTTAAAAAGTTTCTCACAAGTATATTTTCTATACTGTTCTGTACATCTGAATACAAATGCGGCATTTCCCTATATATTTAAGGTGGTGATTTATGGTAAATGTAAAAATCTGCATAAAACCAGAAAAAAGTAACGTATCTCCCTGAAAGTTAGCAGACTTCTTATTTTCGTTGTTCTTTACCGTTTAGAATACAAAATAGACGTACATGCTGCTTAAAAAAGTGTTTTTATAAGGAAAGATCAAAGGGTAATTTTCTGCGAATAAATCTGAAAAAATAATATCGTTATTGAAAATTTACTTAGTGCTGAAGGTGTATTATTGCATAATGAAGAGCGTCCTAGCAATTATTTATTCCAACTCTTTCTCAAATTGTAATGTAGACCAGATGAAAACGGTAGCTTTTTCTCAATGTTCAACCATGTACAAAGTAAATGTATACACTGGACGCATTTATTAAATATAGGGTAGGCAAGCATATCTATGTAACACCTACAATATAAATAATACATTACTGACATGATCAGTGGTGTGTAGATGAAATTGTTCAACCTTGTTAAAATAGTATCACCTGTCTCACCTGTGTGTTTTGACAAAAAAATTTGGACACAGACTGCATCTTTTTTCATCTGCTAAGCCTGATAATGTGTGAAAGAGTTTGAAAAAATAATTGCTAGGACGCTCGCCATTATGCAACAAGGTACTCTAAGCACTAAGTATATTTTCAATAATGATATTATTTTTTCAGATTTATTCGCAGAAAATTACCCTTTGATCTTCTCTTATAAAAACACTTTTTAACATTAACAAATGCTGCATTTTGGGATTCTAAATTATGAGAAACAACATAAAGAATGCATCTGCTAAGTTTTGGAAAGATTAGTGTTATTTTGAGTATTTTATGCAGATTTTTGTCTTTGTCCCAAATCAGTGATTATCACCACCTTAACTGATAGTTTGGGTAAAACCTAGAAAGATGACAATCTTCTTCCTGTGATAAGTTTTGTACTAAACTGTCCTAGGCCATGCACTTTTTTGAAGAGCCTTGAACAAGTTTGAATTTTGGCTAGACTGACATATTTACTTCAGAGTTATTTGCCCTTTAAACCAAAAAATTTAAGTTTAAGGAATGATGGTGAAAATGGGCCCAGGATAGGCATAAAATCTAGGACAAGTTCCCAATTTTTATCCTCCGAAACAATAATTATTGTGTCCACAAAATACATGCTAGACCTCAGGTGAGTGATTGTTGCCTTCTGGGCAACTTGTTCAACCATGTAACTGCTGAAGCCCTGTATCAGACTGAACAAGATATCTGCCAGCTGTACAGAGAGGCGCCGTTGATTTGGTTGGTTGGTTGATTTGATGCTTAACGTCCACGGTAAACAGCTAAGGTCATGTCGGGACGGTCAGTTAACCTAACCACACTATTCCTGGGCAGGCTTAGCCCTCCTAAGCGGTTAACCAGTACTAAGTGCACATACTTTCGCCAGTAACTGACAACTGCCCTTCTTGAATCAGCGGAAGGAGAAACGAAAGTATGTGGCCAGACCGGGTTTCGAACCCAGGACCTCTGACTTATGAGTCAGGTGCCTACCGATTGCGCTACGCGGCCCGGCGAGAGGCGCCGTAGTCGAGTGGTTAGAGTAGCTTGGCTATTGTGCAGAAACTCACCGTAAGGTCGTGAGTTCGCGGCTCACTGTCGCCATGCGATGACTGGAAAACTCTCTCTGTCAACTCAGCAGTAAATGGGTACCTTTTTCGAATCAGGGAAAGATAAGGCAGCGAAAGGAGAGGGATGGGCTCCGCCTTTCATCAGCTGTGCCCAAGATACAGTGGGTCTCTAACCCCCACTGCCCCTACGGCTATTAGGCTATGGGAAACCTTTACCTTTACCTTTACAGTAAAATGTTGTGATCATTTACTGGAGATGTAGAGAACTCAATATTCAACACAAGGATTCTGTGGAATGCTACGTCCCACCTGCCTAGTGGATACCATGGTCAGAGGAAAGTGTACACTAGGTCTGATTTATTTATGTAGAAATTTAAAAAAAATGGACTTACAAACTAGAAAAGATGCAGTTATATACATATATAGGCTAAAGGTATAAAGAAGTCAAACAATCAAGGACACCAGCTTAAAGGTAGGTTCCTGTACTTTGGAATGCATCATAATTTTGATGATCTTTCATCCAAGTTGTTGGAAAGCACTTATAAAAGGGAATGAATAAGTTTCACTAAAAAGTGTTAATAAAAAAATATTAGAAAAGTTGTTTTGCAAGGGATTTCCTAACTCTGCTTCGCACACCAGTTAGCGCTATTTTTAATTCGCGCCAAAAATAGATAACGCAGCTGAGGTCATGCTGCATTGCATTTTGGGATAGTTTTAATCCATCCACCATGCCAGGATCTCTAGGACAGCTCACGACAAGGGAAAATTGGCCTTTGGAGAATGGCATCAGAAATCTTAAACTTATAGACAGAATAAACATAGTTATTTTAGAACTGGAATTCCAACGAAAGAAAATAAACCAAAAGGGAAAACAACTATTTTCTTCAACATCTGACGAGTTTCTCAGTAGCAACAAATTCAGAAAAATAAGAGAATTCAATACTGCTCAGAAAAAGACGAAATTATTTTGTGGACATGATTGTTATCGCAAGTACAGGAACCTACCTTTAAGAAAACATTTCATCCCATGTCTGATGTTTGTAGGTGGTATAGTTAGTGAGAAATGGACTTGAATGCTCTTGTCTATAAAATCATGGATGCCAGGTTGACACAAAATATCCAAAGTAAACAGAGCATGATATATAGGTCAAGGGTACAAAAAATAGCAGCATCCCGGAAGAATCTTCAAGCCAGGTTTGATGATTACACCCACTTTATTTAAAGAGAAATGGACTCAAACCCTAAGGTTGACACAATTTTGGATGTGAAATTTTACAAAATCAGTAACATAAGAAATATAGGTCAAGGATTGAACCAAGTGCATTAATCTTCCAGTCCATTCTAAGATGAAATCTTATACCAGGTTTGATGATTCTAGATATCATAGGTTGAGAGAAATGGACTTAAATGATAGGGTTGATGTAATTTTTTAAGTAAAATTTTACAAAGTCAGCAGAGCATGAAATATTGATCAAAGGTCAAAATAAGTGCAACAATCCATTAGATCAACCTAGCAGAAACTTTATACCAGGTTTGATGACTGTAGGTATCAAAGACTGAGAGAAATGGACCATATACTAGGGTCAATGCAATTTTTTATGTAAAATTTTACTAAGTCAGCAGAGCATAAAATATAGGTCAAAGGTCAAAATAAAGGCAACGATACTCTAGACCATTCTAAGAAAAAACTTTATACCAGGTTTGATGATCCCAGGTATCATAGATGGAGAGAAATGGACTTAAACACAAGGGTCAACATAATTTTTTATGTAAAATTTTACGAAGTCATTAGAGCAAGAAAAATAGGTCAAAGGTAAAAATAAGTGCAAGGCTTCTCAAGACCATTCTATGCAGAAACTTTATACAAGGTTTGATGACTGTAGGTATCATAGATTGAGAATAATGGACATGAACGTCAGGGTCGACGTAATTGTGGACGGAAGGACTGACAGAGGGACGGACGGGGGATGGAATGACTGACGAACAGAAGGACAGAAAAGTGAACTCCTATATCGCACCTTGCTAAAGCAGGTGCGACAAATACGTAATTAGGTAGAATGGATACACTTCATGTTTTCCACCACATTTGCAAAGAAAAACACATTTGATGACTTCCTATTTACTTTCCTGGAAGACAAACCCCTTCCAAAAGTGAGTCAGCATTTGCTCCAAAGGAATCAAATTCTTTTTCTTTTTTTTTCTTTTTTTGAATAATTGACTTCTATTGCAGAGGAAGGCAAAAATAAAACGACTGGGTTGCTTCCTCTGAAAGTGTACCCATTAACCTTAACCCATGAGCTTGCTCTTTGTATGCAAGTTTTTAATCAGATACCCCAATGTGTTCACACCCATAGGTTGAGCTTTAAACCATGCTTGACCATCTTTAGGGTTTGTAGCACAAACTGCCAAGAAGAAGGGACTAAGGGGGTGGGCCATACTATACGGTCTCCTGCTGGCATATAGCTTGTAAGCCTCAACTGGGCACTGGGCTTTGTTTTCATTGGGGAGTACTTTAGATGTCAAATTCTTCTGACCTGAACCAGCAATTATTACATCTCCACTCCTTGGACACAAACCATGATCCTTAGAAAGAGCTAAAAATTCAACCCCATCTTCAGTCAAATGCATCTCAATGTCACCCCATTTCAACTTACGAAGTCTGTTAAAGCTCTTAATTCCTAAAGTGTACCTCATACTGACACAAAGAAAATTGATCAATGCATCTGGTCTATGAAGGCCTAACTCACCAATATGAAACAACTTTTCAATGTCAGGTTTTGACAGTTCTTTACATGCTTTTTCTTTGTTCTTGCTGACAGCTCTAAGCTGAGCCATTTTTGTCTTCAGCACAGCTGCACTGTACTGGAATTCTAAACATTTATTCACTTGATAAGGGATGCTTTTCCAACGCAAGTATCTGTTGAAACTCGACACAAAGCCAACAAAACTAGCAGCTCTATACTGTGACCCATCCTTAATCTTTCTCACATTTAACAAAAAATTCCCGAAAATAACATCAAGTTCCTTGACAGGAATGACTTCAATGGCCCGAGTTTCTCCAATTTCTTCCAGATAATTCTTCAGCAAATGCATGTCAAACTCTGTTTTCCTTTTTGTGTTGGTGCTTTGAGGTGCTTCAATTACTTCATTCTTACTCTGAGCATCTATGAACAGAACAGGAGCATTATAACTTGTATATTTGTAAAGAAATTATTGCTCTCTGGAATCTGTTTCAAATAATCTTTGGTATTTAATCAGGACAATTCATGTATTTGTCCAGGACAATTCATTTAATAATCAAACTTAATATGTCCACCTCCGTATTTAGTTATATGACAGGAGTTAAACCTTCCAAAATTACCTCAATATATGTAAATCAGTCTGTAATTCGGCTTTAGAATGCTGTTTTCTCTTCCTTAAATCCCAAAAATCTAGATAAAAAACAATTCCAACAAGAGTTGCCAGAAGACAACAAAGTGCACCTCATGGGTGCCTGATTCTTACAATCACTGAACCATTAAATGTAGGTCACTGTGATCTATAAATAGAACTAGGTCATTCGAAATGTCAGACTGATCCATCATGTCAGGTATCCTGTTAATCCATCAAAAAAGGTTGGAAATATAAGGCAAAATCACTGGAGCACGAATAAAGGTCAAGGGCACTGGAGTCAGCATGGATACTTTGCAGCTGCTGCAATTAAAAGGATTTAGTGGTTACCCCATACTCTAGGAGCCAAGTCAGCTAAAAATTGAAAGAGGTGGCACCCTCTGCTATCCTTGGTTTGACTACGTTTTCTTCTAGCCATAACCTTCAGAAAGGAGGTTTGATTGTTCTGCTCTTAAAATTTTATTGTCATGATACTTTTTTTCACATGTGTTTCTTGGTACCCTACGGCAGAAAACAACACCATTAAGGTATGTATTGTTGCATTGTTACACTTCAGTGGAAGTCATGTTTTGAAGCAATGTCATTCTTTTTCCACTCTAGGGATATCGTTTCAATACAGGTGTTACTTATTAGAGCCATAATGCGTCAAAACGATTTTCTGCTTTCTTTTTTGAGCATTTTTCTATATGAATTCACCCCACCCACTTGAGAAACAGGTAGGCTAAATTGTTCATGAGATAACCCTCAATAATTGTGTCCATTAAATAGCATAGTGGTTAGGCAGATTTAAATGTCCAAAAACACAAACAAAATATGTTCCGCACTCAAATATGATTGGCATGGTATTGTGTATATAAAGAGTGATTCATGCTACCCATGCAAAAAAATGTCCAACGAAATAATGAAACATGTAAACAAACACCATTTTAGGTCACATGCCTACTCTTTGCCCTTATAATACTTAACTGTGGTCTGCAGGTATTCAGTTATAACAAATCAAAACAGACTTCGGGCTGCAAGTCTATTTTACTACCCCATAGTATCGTCTTACTACTCGTCTTAGTACTTTACCTTTATGGTGCTATTTCCAGTTTGATGTCGTGGGTTGGTTGTTGCACAGAGAATCAATTCCTAAATGTTGCCTTTTACAGTATTTGATCTGTTTTGACCTTTTCCCATAAAAAACTTTATAATAAATCACAGATTTATTGCCTTATCACATGTATTTTCACCAAAGTAACGTATATAACAAGTTAAAAGGTAAGAGTTTTTTTACTTTACTGCCACAAGCGTGGCTAGAGTGAATAGCTCTCTCTTACTTCATCATAATGAAAATCACGTTTATGATCATTTGGGCTCATTCTGAATCAGTTTGAAAAAAGACTTTAGCTCAAGCTATTGCTTGGAGGCATTGGCAGTGTAGTAACATTACATTACTGAATACACGCTCAGTTAAAACCGAGATTAATGTAGTGTTTTCTCTGGTGCGTATCTTGCTTCCAGAGAACTTTTCTTTGGAATTTAGTTAAGCTTTTATCATTCCTACAGAGCTAAAAGAGAACTGATATATTGTGGCGCAATATAAAAATTTAAAGAGTAACTACACTTCAGGAACTGACTGAATCAGATCCCAAACCCTATCCCCAACATCAAAGGGAAACTCTGCTATTTTTTTAGCCTCCTTTCTTAATGCGGGGAGGGGGAGAGGGGGATTACGAGTTGACCATTTTTGGAAGGGTTTCATATCTAGGGAAGCAAACAGGATGTCACAAACGTTGTCATCCATCAAACAAATGGCAATAAAAGATAGAGGTGTGGCCATTTACATTTACACAGTATTGTTTCAATGGCATGCTTGAAGATAATCTAAAAGCAAAAACTACCTGCGAGAAAAGAAAGCAGATTTGGTTTCATTGATTCTGTTCTTGAAAGTGCAGATGACATTTCCAGCCATGGGTAATATTGTTATGACATATTGTCATTATCTTCAGTTCATTATCAACATGACTTTTAAATCAAATCAATGAAAAAATCACTTCCTTAAACTCCTAGTTAGGAAGTCAAAAAAGGTAACGTATACAACATTAAACAATAAAAGAGTTATCAGATTACCCTTTTACTGTTAACAAGTGTTGATATTTATGCTTGAGTAGCCTTTAGCAGAAAGAAACCCGTCCTAAGGTAATCCTCAAATGTTGAAAGCAAAACATTGGGCTTCCGAATGTTAACATAACAGCAGTATAACCATTTGATTTACCCATTTCATTGCTTTAAATTGCCATTGTTACAAACAAAACGTGTAATAGTATCATAAATACACATAAACTTTCTATATAGTGCCTAATTTGCATCGGTATAATGCCTATTTAAGGTGTTTTGCTTGCAAACGGTTATTTTCAGCACATGGTAACACGGTCATTAATATGAAAAGTAAATACAGTCAGATCCAACATCCCGCCCTTGAACCAAACGGGAAAGAAGCACACACACACAAATTGACAAAAGTTCACGAAAGACATGCACGGTAAACTGAATTACAAGTTCTTTCCCAAACAGGTTGTCATTAAGCAACCCCAACAGAAAACAGCCAGAACATATATGTTTACCTATCTTATATTACAAAACAAAACAGAAAGCAAAATGGGCAGCTATTCAGGTGACCATATTGCTAGATGGCCTTAAATAAGCCTACTTCTTAACAATAAAAAAGTTCGTTCGGAGATCTGAGGAACCGTCAATGCTTCATCTTATTGAATTTCAAACATTATTTAACGGTATCATTACAAACCACAATATTTAATCTCACAACTTGTTTACATTTAAATGTTGTATGCGTTACCTTTTTTTACTATCAAACAAATGAGATAAAGTAAGTGAATTATCATTGATTCGATTAATATCATTTTGATACTCTGCCTGGCCCCGACGTTTAGTGGGACATCATGTTGGACTTAGAAATTTTACGCCTAAGAATTCTGCAGTCGGAAGGCGCGTGGAATGTATTTTAAAGCTAATAGGGAAGAATCTTAACGATAATTTATTTCGGAATTTTTTATATCTGTGGAAAGTATGCAATGCAAATTTTAAGAAAATATCAGGGAAAAAATTAAACTAGACACAGTAAAATAAGTTTTTACTGACAAAGTCTAGGAACACGCGTTTTGTCAAATTCTTATATACGCTAAATAGGAGGCGATGAGCTTATTTTCCACTTCACCTGGAAGAATGAAAACACATACTTATTTTGATGAAAATTACATCAGCTTAAAGAGCGTAAGATAAGCTATAAGGTCATATCAGAATAAATTTTGACACAATTTGTTAAAGAAATGATTTACGTTGTCCAAAATTGTTTTGACATTAATTTCTATACAAATTGAAACATAGATTTCAACAGGTAAAGAGACATACGCGATATCGATACAGGTGTCACATCGTCGGGCTGGGATGATACAAATGAAGAGATTAGTTTAACATGTTATTTCACGTAAGATTGTATCCATTCACCTAAAATTCTTGAAATGATAGGAGCTTAACTAAATTGTGATTGAAGATTCTCTTGTATAAGTAGTAAAATACACATCACAGAAAACAAAGACATCAACCTCGGTGTCTGGGAATAAAATATTATAACACTTTTAATGCCCCCTAGCACCAGCTTCGGCTGATTTTTTTTTTCAGTTGACTCCGAATGAGACCAAATAATACCAAAGAAACACATATTTTTCAATAAATGAAGTACAGGGAAGCATTTTGCCGTAGCCATATGGCACTTTTCACTAGCAGGGGAGTAAAAATAACACTTTTTAGCGTGTTATATACGTTACTTTGGTTTAAATTTATGCTAAACGCCCAAAATATTTTAACCATGGTTTTAATATTGCTTTTAAAAGAATAGCTCAAAACAGATAAAGTAGTGTTAACTGGCAGCGATCAGGAATGGATTCAATGGGTGCCACAACCCTCCCATGATACCAAACTAGAAGAAACTAGAATTGTTTTTCTACGAAAAAACAGATGTCTCCCCCCTTTCTGACGTCAAAAGGATCAGTCATTAAATACAATTTCAAACGGAAACTTTAAATACAATTTCTAATGCAAATACTGGTCATTTTTCATGCAAACAATGAGCTCGTATCCAGTAAAGATATTTTGTGATAGACTAGTAGACAGACGCCAAGGGAAAAACAATATGTTTCCCTACCCGAAGCAGGGAGTCATAATAAGTAAAAAGTATAAATGCAAGAGTTATAGTTGTTATGCTCTGCATGTCATGTAATGTTGACTGATATTCATATTTAGTTTTTGTCAAAAAATATAAATGCAAGAGTTACAGTGCTCTGCACGTCGTCTATTTATATTTTGACTGATATTTGTATGAAGTTTCATGAATACAGCTTAAACGGTTTTCAAGTTATAGAGCTTAGACGATTGAGACACGATTTTGTGAATGGCAAAGTTCCAAGGGAAATACCTCAAATAGTATAAATGCTGTGCTCTGCAGGTTGTCTAGTGTTGACTGACATTTGTATGAAGTTTCATGAATATAGCTTGTACGGTTTTCAAGTAATAAAGCGATTGAGACACCATTTTGTGACTGACAAAGGTCCAAGGGAAATAACTCAAGAAGTATAAATGCAAGAGTTATGGTTCTTGCACTATGCAATTCTTCTAATGTTGATTGATATTTGTATGAAGTTTCGTGAATATAGCTTGAATGGTTTTCAAGTTATAGAGCAGACACGACTGAGACACAATTTTGTGACTGACAAAGTTCTAAGGGAAATAACTCAAATAGTATAAATGCTAAAGTTATGGTTCTTGCATTCTGCACGTCGTCTGATGTTGATTGATATTTGTGTGAACTTTCATGAATATAGCTTGAATGGTTTTAAAGTTATAGACGGACTCGACTGAGACGCAATTTTGTGATGGACAAAGCTCCAAGGGAAATAACTCAAAAAGGATAAACGCCAGAGTGCATTCTGCACGTCGTCTGATGTTGATTGATATTTGTATGAACTTTCATGAATATAGCTTGAATGGTTTTAAAGTTATAGACGGACTCGACTGAGACGCAATTTTGTGATGGACAAAGCTCCAAGGGAAATAACACAAAAAGTATAAATGCCAGAGTTACCATTTGTAAACTCTGAACATCGCCTCATGTTGATTGATATTTGTATGAAGTTTCGTGAATAAAGCTTGAGCAGTTTTCAAGTTATAGAGCGGACACAATTGAAACACAATTTTGTGATGGTTGGTTGGTTGATTTGATGCTTAACGTCCACGGTAAACAACTAAGGTCATGTCGGGACGGTCAGTTAACCTAACCACACTATTCCTGGGCAGGCTTAGACCTCCTAAGCGGTTAACCAGTACTAAGTGCGCATACTTTCGCCAGTAACTGACAACTGCCCTTCTTGAATCAGCGGAAGGAGAAACGAAAGTATGTGGCCAGACCGGGATTCGAACCCAGGACCTCTGACTTACGAGTCAGGTGCCCTACTGATTGCGCTACCCGGCCCGGCAATTTTGTGATGGACTAAGTTCCAAGGAAAATAACTCAAAAATTATAAATGCCAGAGTTACCATTCTTGCACTCTGCACGTCGTCTCATGTTGATTGATATTTATATGAAGTTTCCCCAATATAGCTTGAGCGGTTTTCAAGTTATAGAACGGACACGATTTAAACACAATTTTGCGATGGACTAAGTTCCAAGGGAAATAACTCAAAAAGTATAAATGCCAGAGTTACCATTCTTGCACTCTGCATGTCGTCTCATATTGATTGATATTTATATGAAGTTTCGCCAATATAGCTTGAGCGGTTTTCAAGTTATAGAACGGACACGATTTAAACACAATTTTGTGATGGACTAAGTTTCAAGGGAAGTAACTCAAAAAGTATTAATGCCAGAGTTACCATTGTTGCACTCTGCACGTCGTCTCATGTTGATTGATATTTATATGAAGTTTCGCGAATATAGCTTGAGTGGTTTTCAAGTCATAGAACGGACACGATTTGTGACAGACGGACAGACGGACGGACGGACGGACAGACAGACGCCCGGGGAAAAACAATATGTCTCCCGACCCTTAAGGGGGGAGACATAATAACATAAAGTAAAGATATTGTCATGCCCTACATATGTGTGAAGTTATTTTAAAATCCATTGCGAAATGTAGATGCTAGAGCGCTGACAAAGTTTTTCTAAAAATAGCCACAGTGATCTTGACCTTGGGCGCAGCATCCTGAAAGTCGAACTTGCTCGAGATATTGTCATGCCCTACATTTGTGTGAAGTTGTTTTAAAATCCATTGAGAAATGTAGGCGCTAGAGCGATGACAAAAGTTTTCTAAAAAAAATGTGATGACGTTGTTTTCTCCATTATAACACTATGGGATTTTTTTCAAACGCTCAAGGGCAGCTAACTCGGTAGTCTGTGCTCGAATCGGGCCAAATTTCGAACTCATCCAAGCTCTTATGTATGTCACCATTACCTGCAAGTATGATAAGGATCTAATCAAAAACAGTCGAGAAAATGTGATGACGCCGTTTTCCCCATTATAACTCTATGGGGGCTATCTGTTGCCATGGAAACCAGAGTTCTGAGCTGATCTGCACCAAAACCTAATGCAGCCTTTCCCCTACCCCAATGATGCTTCAGATAAAATTTGATAGCAATCAGCCCACTGGTTTCAGAGATATTTATGTTTGAAAGTGTTGACGCACCCACCCACCCACCCACGCACGCACGCACGGACGACGGCTCGACTCCCATCCTATAAGCTCACCTCTGAGCCTTCGGCTCAGGTGAGCTAAAAAGACAAGTACTCAAATAATACTAGCAAGTAGCAAAATAAACATGCAGTCCATTCCATGCAGATGACCTCATAGCTAGCCTTTTACCAACATAACAAGGCACACACAAAGCCTATTTTCAACAGGATAATGGCAAATTACAGACGAAATAAACCAATCTTTCGAAAACAACAGAACAGTGGACAGCACAAACTTTAACATAAATACACCACAATGAATAAACCGCCTTGGAAATATCGCTGATTAATTACATACGGTAGGTTTAAACGATTTCACATTCATGTAAAAAATAACTCAACCTAATATGGTCTTGGCGTATTTTGCATTTGCAACATCTAATCTCAAGGAATATTTTTAAATAAAAGTTACAAACGTTACCTTTCTAAGTACAAAACTATCAAAACTTAGTTTGTATTGTATGATTCTTAAAAATGATTAAGATATTAATGAATATAAATAAATTTAGTACTTTTCCATGTGCAGATTAATTCACGAGCGCTTTCTTTAGTACTTTTCCATGTGCAGATTAATTCACGAGCGCTTTCTTTAATTTTTGGGACAATTTAAATTTTTCTTGTCAAGTAAACAACATTGTTTGCTGTCTGAGTAGGCGACTAAACTATGCAGAATTTTTTTTTTATAAATAATGAATATAATTAGCTTAACTTTGTTAATTTGTTTAACAGGCAAAGTTCCAAATGAATGTATTCCTGGAGGAATGACAGTCTTTTTATGCAAACATATTAATCTGTTAAGTACGTTACTTTGCTAAAATAATGTATTGTATGTTTAAAACTTATTTCAACTATTGTGTTGCATCATGTTTAGTATGATCTGAAGGAAACAGGTCAACTTTTCTGTTTACAATAACTTATTAGCTATGTTTTATCAAACAACTGCGTTTTAAGTTTTAAAGGGGTACATGAACTGTTATAACGAAAATAACAGCCCCGATGTTCTTAACTGTTTTCTGTGCTGCTTAATTTATAGCATATTAAATATTCTTAAAGAAAATATTGAGATTTGATACAATTAAATCATTACGGCATATTTCTCATCGATTCTTATTTTATATAATTAAAATTTAATAGGGTAACGTAAATAACTGCCCATTACAGAGTTATGCAAGTTTTGTAAAGGTGGCAAACGCTGAATCTGATCACTACAGGTCAAAACAATCATTTTAATATATAAAAACAAATATTACACCCGATTGACTACTATCTGTCTTTTCTAAGACTCTTATGGAATCATATTTGCTTCACTAAAGGTAGTCACACCCATCGGTTATTTTGACTATTTTGACAATAAAATTTGACGAGCAGAACAATTAAACCTAGTTTCTGAAGGTTCAGACTATTCAAAAATACATTCAAACTAAGTATAGCAGAGAGTGTCACCTCCGACCCTTATTTTGGCAAGATAGGCGATTTTGGCTCCTAGAGTACCAGTATCAACTCTCTTGTCTCAAAGGTATCTTCGAAACTAACTATTTGCCTCAGGCACATTTTGCCTCAAAAACAGTGCCAAACAGCAAAGTCAGTCAACCATGACATATTATGTCAAGAACATACAATTGAATGATGCAGCTGCTGGAGTCATATGGATGTATACATGTTCCAAGTATGATGATCATAGCAGTTGTACTTTGTAAGATACAGATTTGAACATCAAGTTAAACACAATTCTTAACATTGGTTAACCTGATCACAGAAGCTGACAAGGACGCTGATGCCAATGCTAACGCAAACGCATACTCGGCCTACGACGCAGGGGGTATAGCATAAACTCTCCTTTACATTCCCTAAGGTGTGCTAAATATCCAGATCCGTCAAGACAAATCTAGATTTTTGGGACTGTTTAGGACTGATCTTGATTTTTTACTGAAGAAATACAGTATCTGAGAGCTTAAAATTTCAAAATAAATTCACACTGATATACTGAATAAAGAAATACAGTATCTGAGAGCTTAAAATTTCAAAATAAATTCACACTGATATACTGAATAAAGAAATACAGTATCTGAGAGCTTAAAATTTCAAAATAAATTCACACTGATATACTGAATATTAGTTAGGGTCTATCTTTGTGTTTAACTTTTCACAGAAATAAGGCTGGACAAAGCATTCAAGTTTTTTTTTTTGGCCGAACATTGAATTGTGTCAAACCCTATCTTGCATACATGGATGATGTCCAGGGTCCCGTTGTTCCAAACTAACGATTTCTTTTGCAAACAAGATGCTAAAATTCCAAAAACACTGCCATATTTTGCCGAAAAAATGTGAGAGCTTCTCAGTTTTGCAGTGTAAATGCTCCTCAAAATTTTGCAGCAAAAAATGTGAGCACACTTGACTTCATGTATGCTGGAGGACCTAACGAATTACTGACTTACTTCATTAAGCTAATGATGCTTTGAACAACTGGATCCAGTCCTACTTCATGCAAAAATTATTTTGTCAGCCACTGATATTCAAATTTGAAATGCTAATCATCTAACTGCTGAATCAATATTTCATTGTAACTATTACCTCCATTATTCAATTAAGCAAACAACTGAATTGATTTGTCAAAATTTGGCTCTGGACATTACCTACACAATGAAACCATTTAACAAAGTTGCAAATGAAAAAGAACAAAGTGAAAAATAAGATTTTTGCATGACAGCAACTGAATGACTTTGATGGCAGTACTGAAAAATTTACCACCAAATGAAATGCAGTTTTAGACATACAAATTACACATGCAATGATGACATAACACATCAGGGTCCTGTTGTTCAAAACTAACAATGTCCTTAGTTAAAGAGCAGTTAAATTTCAATTGTTTGCAAAACACTGCCATTTTCTGCTGAAAAAAAAGGAGATTTTGCACAGACTTATGACTTTCTTCAGCTAGCCTTGCTTTGAGCAACTGGGCCCTGTTTTGTGACAACAACTTGAATGACTCTGAGGTGTATGTATGAATTCTGAAAAGGTAAATCTTTGGAGGAAGAGACATGGATGACTTGCAATTTTATGTCCTTTTCAACAGTATTTCAGTTAGGAGGGTGACAATGTAAGGCTGTACGTGTGCAATGCAACTCTTGTTTACTATTGGAAAGATTTCTGCATCCAGCGGGTCTCAAACCCAGGACTGCTAGATTTAGGCTTGGGCTATTGGAAAAAGGATCACACAAAAAATGAAAATAGCAGACTGGGATTCACAGAGTCTGTTCATGAGAGTAATGTAGTCCTTGCACCATCTTCCGCAAAATCCTATTTTCAAACCCACTGCAGATGAACCAAATGATCCAAAACATTCAAATATGAACAGAACTCTCAGCAATGAATAGAAACAACCCCCATAACAAGAACATCATTTTTTTCAGTCTTGGACTGTTGGTACTTTGTAACTCCAAAACAAAACATATTTAACATTATTCAAATTAACATTTTCAGACCCAAATGTAGATGTGTTCAAGGAGTTCTGTTATTCATAATTTATTTCTGGAGGCTCATTTAAGAATTGTAATTTGATTTTTCAGCGTTCATCGTGTGATAAAGCCAGTGGGTAGAGCAGGGCAAAGCACTTCTTGTAGAATTTTAGCGACGCCCACTGGCTCCTTCACACAATGAACACTGAAATATCAAATTTTTATGTAAAAACGTGCTGCCTGTATCATCTGACCTCTTCCCTGAACACAACATACATTTTAGACCTCTGGCAAAAATCTAACAATAACAAAACTTACTTAGATGGCGAATGTCTACAAAATAAAGATACAAAGTTCTACTTTCACCATAAAATCAGAAAACCTCATCCTTTTCTGTAACAACATTTCCATTCTTGGATACATTTGCTTATACTGTCAGGGACTACTTGTAGAAATGTCATAAAACACTCTACACCCTCGTCAGACTGCCCCTCAAGAGCTCCTTATTTGGGCACACCAGGCTGAGCAAATGTGCAAACCCCATGAACAGACAGTGTAGGTAGTGCACTATTTGATCTTGCAAGTCTGTTCAAACAAAGAGCACTTTTTTCTCAAACTTGTGTAAAAGTAAAAAAATTAGAGTAAAAATTGTATGCAAAATATAGAAAAAAATTCTATTACCTTACTGTAAAAGTCCAGTTCTTGGCAGTCTGAGCCCCTAAACAAAAATGCTTTATCATTTTCCCTATTTCATGCCTCAAGCAATTATCAATTCTTGAGAAACAGAGCTATATGTGAAAATGACTAAAACAACTGCAAAGTTAGTGAACTGTAAAATGTAGCTCAAGATTCAATACTGATGGAGGCTTCAAGCTCTGACCCAAGTTTCATAGCTCCAGCCCTAATAGTTCTTGAGAAACAGAGCAAAACGGGAACACTTGGCAAAAAATTGCAGAGTTGGTGAACCGTAAAAAGTAAGTCAAGACTCAACACTGATGGCAGCTTTAAGCTTTACCCTTCAAGATGTATGTATGACCAGTTTCATGGCTCCAGCCCTTACAGTCCTTTGGAATCTGCGCAAAATCCAAAAACTTGATAAAAATTGCAGTCGGTGAACCATAAAATGTTAGGTCAAAACTCAATATTGATGATGATTTTCAGCATTATTCTGCCAGATGTATGCATGACTCATGTTTCATGGCCCTAGCAGAAACTGAGCTAGACACAAAAACTCAACAAAAGTTTGTGCAGCTGACGTCAACACTAGAGAAGCAATACATATGTATCACTTCTGCTTCATAAGCAAGGCGAACAAAGGTCCTGCTTCTGCTCCACAGGCGAGACAACAAACAATTCAAACATCTTTACATCAGATAGTGGTAAACTCGTCAAGAAGCGGAAGTTAATTCCAAGCATAGCTAATATGTAAACCACAACCGGAAGGATGGATTTCTTTTCAAAGTCTGTTATGAATGTTTTAAATCCAAGTGTTTCTTGTATGAACTTCTGTAACTAAATATATCTCCACATAGCTCACAAACATGCCTCCGACCCATATGTTTTGCTGCTACATGAACATCTAAAGATCTTTTCTCAGAATAAATACGATCACATTTAAGACATTTGTATTTCTCACGATACAGGCTTTGACACTTTTTCATATGAGATTTCAATGTCTGCTCATATGAGTAGGTAGCGCTGCAAGTTGGACACTGAAGCTTCATGGCACCATGAACAGATCTTTTATGACTTTCTACTGCCGAAGCAGAGTTGAACATCTTGAAGCATTCATCACAATGAAACTGCTTAACCTGTAGGTGCACAATCTCAAAATGACGTTTGACACTATTTGTTGAAGAAAAACGCCTCTCGCATACATTACATTTTGTGCTGTCTACCCCTCCTAAATGTGTGTTACGAATGTGGAACTGCAGCTTTTGTTTTTTACTGTATGTTTTGTCGCAGTCTGTAAAAGAGCACTCATATTTTTTTGTCTTCAAATCTGTAAAGAAAATGATTTTGTTTACGTAATTGCTGGTATACCACAATAACATGGAAAAAATTGCAACTGTATCATTTGATATATAATGGCAAAAAGGAGTGCTAAGTATCAAAGAAACTTTGTAAAAAGCTTACTAGTACATGCAGCATCTGCAGTTGTTCCTATTTATGACAAATATTTCGATCCTGTCCAGCCACAACAATTTTATTTAGCCTTCAAACTTCAGAATAATATAATGACTGCTGCCATTATTAATATTCTCAACTCTCAATCAAAACAGGCTTCAGAAAAGGACAGTGTGTTAGACTTCTACCATAAACATGTCATTTAAAAGCAGTTTAGTCAATTTGAGAGCCTGCCAGGCAAGCTAGACAAGCTAGACAGCAAGCACCCCACCACCAGGTTGTCTCATGCAGGAGGGATGTTATCTAATAGGGCAAGTTTTTACCCACATCACTGGTATTTTAGACAAAACATAAAAAAAATTAATGATTTTTTTTTTCAATATAAGCTTTTTAAAAGGCTTGATCCCTTACTTGGTTGATTCCAGTTTTCTGGAAATAAGACTAAAATGTCTGCTCAAAATGACCCATTCCATTTATCATTTAAAACAGCAGCTGTTAACGGCATTTAAAACAAGAGGGCCATGGTGGCCCTGAATCGCTCACCTGAGCATTAATCAGTTCACTGGCTCTGGTGAAGATTTATATGAGTTTTTACCATACATGGGAATGGCGGCCACCTTGGTCATGTGACCAAGATCATTTGAAGAACTTTCAATCCTTTGACCCATGTGCAGGCTCCATATGAAATTTGAGTTAAGTCTGCCCAGTGGTTTCAGAGATGTTTGAAAATGTTTATGGATGGATGACAGAGGCAGCTAACACCAATACTGTAAGGCTCAAGTGAGCTGAAAATGGCAGAGTTGCTTCTCCGAAAAGTTCCCGTTCATGTTGAGTTCCTTCTCCGAAAAGTTCCTGTTCATGTTGAGTTCCTTTGATGGATTTGAACTAGACTGAACTAAGCAAAGACAGATGATAGAATGGTAGCATCATTATTTCACTGTGGTGAAACTAATGTATTCCAAGGAGTTTGTGGCTGGCATCATTGCAATGTTAGTTCTGATTCTTGCAGCATAACTTAATTTAGATTTGACCCAGTGACCTAGCTTCTGACCCGACATGACCCAGTTTCAAACTTGACCTAGATTTTATGAAGATAAACATTCTGACAAAGTTTCATGAAGATTGGATCAAAACTGTGCCCTCTAGGGTGTGCACAAAGCTTTTCTAAGATTTGGCCTAGTGACCTAGTGTTTGACCTGACATGACCCAGTTTCAAACTTGGCCTGGATATCGTGAGGATAAGCATTCTGACAAAGGTTCATGAGATTGGATCAAAACTGTGCCCTCTAGAGTGTACACAAGGTCGTTCTTATATCTGACCTAGTGACGTAGTTTTTGACCCGACATGATCTACTTTCAAACTTGACCTAAATATTGTGACGATAAACATTCTGACAAAGTTTCAAAAAGATCTGATCAAAACTGTGTCCTCTAGAGCTAACACAAGGTTTTTCTAAGATCTGACCTAGTTTTTGACCCGACATGACCCAGTTTCAATCTTGGCCTAGATATTGTTAGGATAAGCATTCTGACAAAATTTCATTAGGTTTGGATAAAAACTGTGACCTCTAGAGCGTACACAAGGTTTTCCTAATATTAGACCTAGTTTTTGACCCAACATGACCCAGTTTCAAACTTGGCCTGGATATTGTAAGAATAAACATTCTGACAAAGTTTCATTGAGATTGGATCAAAACTGTGCCCTCTGGAGCATACACAAGGTTTTCCTTATATTTGACCTAGTTTTTGACCCGACATGACCCAGTTTCAAACTTGACCTAGATTTTATAAAGATAAACATTCTGACAGAGCTTCTTGAAGATTGGATCAAAACTGTGCCTTCTAGGGTGTACATGAAGTTTTTCTAAGATTTGACCTAGTAACCTAGTTTTTGACCCGACATGACTCAGTTTCATATGGGGCTTTAATATATGGACAATAAACATTTTGACATAGTTTCATGAAGATTGGATCAAAACTATGCCTTCTAGTGCGTACACAAGGTTTTTCTAAGATTAAGGTTTGACTTAGTGACCTAGTTTTTGATCCGACATGACCTACTTTCAAACTTGGCCTAGAGTTTATGAAGATAAACATTCTGACAAAGTTTCATATAGATTGGATCAAAACTGTGTCCTCTAGAGCGTACACAAGGTTTTTGTATGATTTGACCTAGTGACCTAGTTTTTGACCCGACATGATGCAGTTTCAAATTGTCCTACATATATTAAGGATAAACATTCTGACAAAGTTTCATGAACTTTGGTTGAAAACTGTGCCTTCTAGAGCGTACACAAGGTTTTTCTAAGATTTGACCTAGTGACCTAGTTTTGGGCCCGACATGACCCAGTTTCAAACCTGGCCTAGAGTTTATAGAGATAAACATTCTGACAATGTTTCATAAAGATTGGATCAAAACTGTGTCCTCTAGAGTGTACACAAGCTTTTTCTATGACTTGACCTAGTGACATAGTTTTTGACCCGACATGACCCAGTTTTTAATTTGTCCTAGATAGTATAAGGATAAACATTCTGACAAAGTTTCATGAATTTTGGATCAAAACTGTGCCTTCAAGAGTGTACACAAGGTTTTCCTAAGAGTTAACCTAGTGACCTAAGTTTGGCCAGACATGACCCAGTTTCAAATTTGGCCTAGAGTTTATAGAGATAAACATTTTGATAAAGTTTCATAAAGATTGGATCAAAACTGTGTCCTCTAGAGCGTACACAAGGTTTTTCTATGACTTGACCTAGTGACCTTGTTTTTGATGTGACGTGACCCAGTTTCAACCTTGTCCTAGATATTATGAAGATAAACATTCTGACAAAGTTTCATGAACTTTGGATGAAAACTGTGCCTTGTAGTGTACACAAGGTTTTTCTAAGATCTGAACTAGTGACCTAGTTTTTGACCCGACATGACCCAGTATTGAACTTGGCCTAGATTTTATGGAGATGAACATTCTGAAAAAGTTTCAGAAAGATTGGATCAAAACTGTGCCCGCTAGAGTGTACACAAGCAAAAGTTGACGGACGTCCGGATCCGGACGTCCAGACGGACATCTGGACGGCCGTCCACACGTACGACGAATGACGGACATCACGGTATCCCAAAAGCTCACCCTGAGCACGAAGAGCACTTCGTGCTCAGGTGAGCTAAAAAAAACTTCTGTAGGGATGCTCCTTTAGAACTAGAAGGTTGTCCAGGGACAACTGGTCAAGCCCGCTGTTTGCTATAGTGGCCTATAAGTATGTCAAGGCTTAGTAACTGCTTCACTCTAGAAAGAAGCCAAACAACATCATGCTTAGCCAGCATTTTCTTCTTTTTTTTTTCAAATTTTCACAAAGGAAAATAAGTAGAAGTGATGACCCAGACAAGCTTAATTTATGACAATTACAATATCTGACCTTCAAGTGTGACCTTGACCTTGGACCTATTCAAACACGTATGTCACTTGACATTTCCACTCATCAAGAAGAACAATTGTGCCAAATTCTTTTGAAATCCATCCTTAAATGTAGAAGTAATGGCTCGGACAAGCTCAATTTATGACCATTTTATCATTTGACCTTCAAGTGTGACGCTGACTTTGGACCTACATGAACAAATGTGCCAAATGGCACTTCAACTCATCAAAGAGAACAATTGTGCCAAATTATTTTGAAATCCATTCGAAAATGTTGAAGTTATGGCTCAGACAAGCTCAAATTATGGCCATTTTATCATTTGACCTTCAAGTGTGACCTTGACCTTGGACCTACCTGAACAAATGTTTCAAATGGCACTTTTAAACATCAAGGAGAACAATTGTGCCAAATTATTTTGAAATCCATCCGTAAATGTAGAAGTAATGGCTCGGACAAGCTCAATTTATGGCCATTTTATCATCTGACCTTCAAGTGTGACCTTGACCCTGGACCTACCTGAACAAATGTGCCAAATGCCACTTCTACTCATCAAGGAGAACAATTGTGCCAAATTATTTTGAAATCCATCCATAAATGTAGAAGTAATGGCTCGGACAAGCTCAATTTATGACCATTTTATCATTCGACCTTCAAGTGTGACCTTGACCTTGGACCTACATGAACAACTGTTTCAAATGGCACTTCTACTCATCAAGGAAAACAACTGTGCCAAATTATTTTGAAATCCATCCATAAATGTAGAAGTTATGGCCCGGACAAATCCGGACGGAAGCACGCACGGACTTAAGCACTCACGCACACACCCACGCACGGACATACACCAAACTGACATTTTTAACAACTATGTCTCGCTCACCGCAAGCGGGCTCGACAAAAATCACTGAAGTGATTCCCCCTAGTTATATACAAGAAGTAACCCAGAGTTGTGAGGATGATACGTTGTCTCTTGACGACGTAATGGAGTATCTAACAATTGACCAGCAAACAGCAAAAGAACTCGATTTCCTGCAACTTCGACACCCTCCTCAGTGAGGAATCAAATGAACATATAGCAGAGTCTGTTTGGGTGAACCAGGAAGATCTTTTATGTGGCTTAGATGAGAATTTCATAGAAACAGATGACTTAGGAGCAGCCATGTCTAATCTTTCTGACAATGTACAAAACAATAGCAACGTTCAGGTGTGTAATGAAAATGAAAATCAGAACAACGAAGAAAATGGACATGTGGAAGGTTCAGGGTACTCATTTTCTAGACAAGATGCTGACATTCTGCTAGTCATGTTGAGAACCGATAAAAATGCAAACAGAAAAGGAATCTGGGATAATAGAGACTCATGCTTTCTTCTTTCAATATGCACTACAGTGGATGCAATGAAATCGCTACGAGATGTTGGTTTGAAAGTTTTTGTCAGATATATGCACAATAAAACTGATGTGAAATTGCGGGAATCAGATGCAAAACATATCAAATTGATCAAGCTTGGAGAAGCATTCGGATTTACTGTATCAGAAACTTTGATCACTCCAAAACCTAGACAACGTGCAAAACCCATACAGAAACTGTCCGTGAAAGCTGCTTCAGTAATGCAGTCAAAAAAGGTACCTAAGCAGGTTCTGAATGCAAGTTATTCTGAATATATCTGGCCAGAGAAACTGGAAGATTGGAACAGACGTTCCCCGTTGCAAAATGAGGTGAAAATAAATGACACTGAATTACCTGATTATTGGTTTTACATACCTGAATTTAGTACTAGGAGACAACAGCTTGAAGTAAAATGTGTAGGTGGGATAGAAGGAATAAGTAACCATGCCTGGCTAAAGGTTGCAAAAAGCAAAAAGACCTTATTGTCTCCTATAATGGTTGAAGATATAGTTGATCCCATGTCGGTCTCAATGGCTAATACCCATTTCAGTAAAGCTGTTGAGGACAGCATGAGAGTGAATGGTGACTTTGAGGCCGCGTCATTGTGTAAAGACATACGGGAATGGTGGTTTGCTGAAGATACACCAGGCATCCATGCCAAAACACGAATAGATATGAGAATGAATTTAAGACGCCGATTGGTAAACTGTGTTGACCATTCTAAGTTCCCACCGCCAACAATGTATGTACGTGGATGGCCAACTCAATTATGGGAAGCTTTGTTGGCAAGCATAGATGCTAAGTCTATTCTCTATGCCTTATGTAAGCAAGGGACTTACAATACTCGTGCATTTAGTTCAATGATGGGGGAAACATTCTTCTCAGAGCTTACGAATGAAGATCCCAGAGGTCACAGGACAGTGTCAGTTGAAGACTTTGCATACTTCCTGGGAACATCCATCGAACAAATGCGAGCTAGGCTTGATTCTGACAGGTAATATCAATGGTGTCATCCTCAGCCAGAAAGTATACTTTGATCCCATGCCTTATTAAATCGTACACAAATGCTTGTACATGTATTTATTGCGACTGTTGAAACAAAATGTGTTTTAAATTATGTGTAAAACGTATTTTGATCTTCTCATGAATATGACTTTAAAGTAGCTCTTTAATTGAAGATAAGATGAACCTGGATAACAATTCGAGTACGCACTGAGATTCTGTTGATGAATTAAGAATTGAAACAAATATATTATGCAGAATTATTTGCATCAGTAATTTGCAGCTGACAACATATATTTTGAAGCTGAATTAAATAATTTCATACAGCTTGTGTGTACCTTTGCAGTCAGTTGATTCTTTCTCTGATATATTATACATGTAGTTTTCAATTCAAATAGGAGAGGAAAGCGCATACCTTCTATGTTAATTTCAAGGATCATCTTTTATATTTTATGTTTTGCTTGTCAAATTTATTTATTTCATTGGATATGTTATATCAAATTTATTTCAGAACCTTTGTCTACAGAACGTCTAAATCTGCTGTGTACACTCTTGTTGAACAAGCTGTAAAATATGACTCAATCACACCAGAAACAGAAATCTGCAGTGACACATGTGCAATGAAACAGTGCATCACGTCAATAGTTCCAAGGTACATGTATCTATCTTTTCAAGATAAAGGCAACACCTTAAAGCCAGTTATTGTTTTCATTGGTTTATCAAAACAACAAACAACATACAGGTAGAACAGCAAAGCTTCCTGCTATCACATTATTCGGAACTCTTGTCTAAGTTCAGGTAAACCGCTTAATGCATAGAGGAGTGTGTACGACATCATTTATGATATGAAGTGTGCACAACATCATTTTATTATATAGTGTACACTGTAGTGTGCACACACTATCACTAAGGAAAACAGTTTATACAACATTATTTCTTGTTGAATTGACTGGAAAGTCATCCCCGAGGCAGTTAAGCACACTTCCATAAGATTCTATGTTGAAACTAGTTTTCACTATATGCGAACACCACCACCCCATCTTTGTATTTGCATCCTGGATAATAAACACAAGAACAAAGTCAAATTTTGTACTTACTAAAACAAACCTAGCATGACTCTATATAGTTCCTGTAAATGAGCAAGTTGGTTAAAGTGGACCGCATTTCGGTTCTGACTATACCAGCTCCTGGTCGTTGTCTACCTATCAAATTGCAAAGCCATAAAGTCCTTGAAAAGCTATGTTTTGGCAACTGTCCTGAGATATTTATATTTCATTTTGACAGGAACCACTTTTTCGACACAGAAGAACGACGACGAACTAAGGGAAAGGCCAAAGAAGGATGCGTTTCTACTGGGAGAAATGCAGTGTTGAAGGGAACGTTAGGTGTACGATGGGAGAAGGTGCGAATAAATGAATCAAAGATGTTGGTTGACAGACGAATGGGTATTTCCTCCCATTAGAAGTCTCCCTTCTAGTAAGAACAGTGACAATTCAGGTGATAATGTCTTTGGGGGGTCAGTGAAGTTTGTGCCGGTCCGCTTAGCGCAATTGGTAGCTAGTCTCGGTTCACTAGTTTTTTAATACTTGCCAGATACTGATGAATTATGAGTACTAAGTACATGGAAAACGTGATTAAGATAAATGACCGTCCCGACATGATCTCGGCTGTTCGCCGTAAATGTTAAGCAAAGTATTGTTTTATATAATCCAAGATGAGACATTTAATAGGGATGAAAAATCAACAACCTGTGACGAACAACACGATTTATTGAACAAATAAAGGCGTTCCTTTCCATAAAAATAACAAAAACTATAAAAATAAAAATACATGTATGTGATGGACTAGAGGAATGACTTAATGTGATGAATGATGAGTCAGATGGTATTCCTTTACCATTAAAATAAAAACTATCAAAATAAAAATATGCGATCGACTAGAGGAATGACTTAAGGGGTCGCCGATCTAAAAAGCTCTTGCTTGTATGAAAATTTGCATGTATAAACAAAAATGGCAATTTTGTCAAGGTGACTGATACTTCTGGCTATACTATTGTATGAACAATTTATACATCATACACAGGTTAATTAACACCCAAATAAGCAGCTTTTGAGCACTCAGCAGCATGCTTATCCGTCATTTTTGAGTTACTTCCTGCTTTGATCCCATTTGCGTCATTGTGGCATGCTGGGTGAATTTTAGATAAAAATGCTAGCATTAACATGAACTACAGTTATCCCACCATAATGTATGAAAGTATTTTTGCCCAATTATATGTATTTCTAATATTATTTACAATTTTTGCTTTTTACCATGAAAAAAAAAATTGCAAGAATATTTTTCTACCAGAAATTTATACATTTGGGTGAAAATACTTTCACACATTGTGATAGGATAACTGTAGTGCATGCTCATGTAAGTATTTTTCTCTAAAATTCACTCAACATGCCACAGTGACGCAAACAGAATCAAACCAGGAAGTAACCAAAAATGACTGATAAGCACGCTGCTGAGTACTCAAAAATTGTGTGTTGGGGAAACTTGCTTATCTCATAGAATTTTCTGACAAATGTCTGATTAAAAAGTTATTGACGAGCAGAGGGTAAATAACTCTTTGCTCTTCAATAACTTTTAAATGAAATGTTCGCCAGAAAATCAAATGAGATGAGCGTGTTTTCGTACTTTTTCGAAATTATCTGCTTTGAACCCCATGCAAATATGTCCATACAAATAAAACTATCAAAATACAAATATGTGATTGGCAACTTCTGGCATCCGATATTTCAATTGATAATGGACGAATTTGCACGAGGTTTGAAGCAGATATTTTAGAAAATGTACAGAAACTTGCTTATCTCATAAAATTTTCTGACAAATGTCTGATTGAAAAGTTATTGATGAACAGAGGGTAAATAACTCTTTGCTCTTCAATAACTTTTAAATGAAATGTTTGCTAGAAAATCAAATGAGATGAGCGTGTTTTCGTACTTTTTCGAAATTATCTGCTTTGAACCCCATGCAAATATGACCATTATTAATGGAAATATCACAGAAACGTGTGTCCTTATTGTAGGGGGTATTCATTATATTTTCCATTTAAATCACGTGATTCTCTGCCCTGGGCTCAACTGAAGATTTAGTTTTTTGTTCTGTTAATCACTGCTTTGATATAATATAAGAAAACTCAACCGGTCTTTGTTTTGTGTCTCTTCCACTTCTCACTCGTGTCTTTTCATATGTTTTGTTAGATAGGACTTGTTTTTGAAAGTCTGCCCACAAATGTCACATTTCACTTGCATATCTAGATGTCGCTTCTTGTGGGCGTTTAAATTTGCCCCAGTTGAGAACTTGCGTTGGCATACCGAGCATTCGAAATATTTCTCTTCATGAATTTTCAGATGCCGGTTCATATTAGATCTAAAACGAAAAGCCTTGTTGCACACTCGGCATGAATGCTTTTTCTCCCCCGTGTGTCTACCCACGTGGTCCTCCAACTGCTTTTTTTCTTCAAACTTTCTTTCACATGTACTGCATTTGTATTTAAAGTCTTTGGCTTCTCTCCTCTCATGCCTTTCCAACTCCAATTGTGATGCGAAGGTGTTGCTGCAAATTTTGCACTTAAATGTCCTTATTTTGGAGTGTGATACAATGTGGCGTGTGTGTGCCCCCTTGCTAAAGCACACCACATCACATTCTGTGCAGGTATATGGGCCTTCTCCTCTGTGCCGCATTTCATGTTGACGCAGGGTTGACTGACGCCCAAAGGCTTTTCCGCAATAGCGACAAACTGACGGAATTGCATCCATGGCTGAAATAGATAGAAACACAATAATGGTCGAGGGCTGATACTGGAATCAAAGTCTAATGTTTTATTCTGTTTATCACACTTTAATGCCAAAGTTTTCGACACACTGTGCTTTTTTAGTCGCCACACATTGTGCGGCATGCAAACATTACCTGTGGCCATTGGTCAAACTCGACTGATATCAAATACACTCAATCACACTTCTAACGCAACACTTCTTAATTTGATCATTTGTAATCAATGAAATCTTTCTAAAATTTTTACCTTGTATTAATGAATATGTTTTCTAGATTTGTGTTACGAGATGCATCTTGTTACAGAGGAACATATAAGAGGAATATTTTATGATTATTGGGGAATATTTTTATTTCTCCATGAAAAACATATGTTGTGGATATTCATTAGAACTGCCTTTTCGAGGCAATTCTAACAAAATATCTACAACATGCTTTAAAGGTAGGTTCCTGGACTAGCGATAACAATTATGTCCACAAAATAATTATACCCCCGGTATACGAAGTATATAGGGGGTATATAGTTTTACCCCGGTATACGAAGTATATAGGGGGTATATAGTTTTTGGTCTTTCCGTTAATATGTTTGTGTGTGTGTGTGTTAACATTTTTTCTGTCACAGATTTCTCAGGAACCACTAAAGCTAGGACTTTGAAATTTGGTACAAACGTTGGGTAGGACTAGTTGTACCGTGCAAGAGAGGATCAGCCTTCTCCTGCTTATCAGTCCCTTTGTTTATCCATTTTTTTCTTTCTCTCCAATTAATTTTTTGTCACAGATTTCTCAGGAACCGCTATAGCTAGGACTTTGAAATGTGGTACAAACGTTGGGTATGACTAGTTGTACCGTGTAAGAGAGAATCAGCTTTCTCCTGCTTATCAGTCCCTTTGTTTGTCCATTTTTTCTTTCTTTCCAATTAAATTTCTGTCACAGATTTCTCAGGAACCACTAAAGCCAGGACTTTGAAATGTGGTATAAAGGTTGGGTATGACTAGTTGTACTGTGTAAGAGGGAGTCAGCCTTCTCCTGCTTATCAGTCCCTTTGTTTGTCCATTTTTTTTCTTTCTCTCCGATTAAATTTTTGTCACAGATTTCTCAGGAGCCTCTACAGCCAGGACTTTCAAATTTGGTATAAACCTTGGGTATGACTAGTTGTACTGTGTAAGAGAGAATCAGCCTTCTCCTGCTTATCAGTCCCTTTGTTTGTCCATTTTTTTCTTTCTCTCCAATTAATTTTTGTCACAGACTTCTCAGGAACCACTAAAGCGCTAGGACTTTGAAATTTGGTACAAACGTTGGGTATGACTAGTTGTACCATGTAAGAGAGAATCAGCCTCTTCCTACATATCAGTCCATTTGTTTGTCCATTTTTTCTTTCTCTCCAATTAAATTTTTGTCACAGATTTCTCAGGAACTACTACAGCTAGGACTTTGAAATTCGGTACAAATGTTGGGTGTGACTAGTTGTACTGTGTAAGAGAGAATCAGCCTCTTCCTCCCATCATTCCCTTTATTTGTCCATTTTTTCTTTCTCTCCAATTAAATTATTGTCACAGATTTCTCAGGAACTGCTTCAGCTAGGATTTTGATATTTTGTACAAACATTGGGTATGACTAGTTGTATCATGTAAGAGAGAATCAGCCTCTTGCTGCCTATCATTCTCTTTGTTTGTCCATTTTTCTTTCTCTCCAATAAAATTTCTGTCAAAGATTTCTTAGGAACCACTTTAGCTAGGATTTTGAAATTTGGTTCAAACGTTGTGTATGACTAGTTGTACTGTGTAAGAGAGAATCAGCATCCTCCTGCTTATCATTCCCTTTGTTTGTCCATTTTTTCTTTCTCTCCAATTAACTTTTTGTCACAGATTTCTCTGTTCTCATCAGAGCCACAGTCTTCAAATTTTGCATACATCTTGAGAATGGCCGTATATATTGTTGGGAAGAAAATCAAGATGCTAAGATTTCTTTTGGTCTTCTTTTTCTTTTTTCATTTTCCCATCTCTCACTCCAATGCAATAAATGGGAAAATTTATGGAAAAAATTTCTCAGATCGCTATGTTATTAGGTTTACATCTAGCTTTAAACTGATTAGCTGACATCATTGGGATGCTGCTGCTGACTTTAGGTCAAGGTCACAGACATAGTTTATGTATACTTACGTTGAAATTTTGTGTTAAATTTGTTTATTTTTTTGATAACATAATTTGCATTTATTTTAATGGAACCTTTTGGTGTTTGTTTTAGGCCTTTCACTGGATTTGTAATAGATTATCCATCTGTCTGTCTGTTAGTTAACATTTGCTTGTACTACATGTGTTTTTATTTTGCGGTGGTGCTGGCCGGGGGTATACGTGAGCCCCTGCTCACATGCTCTAGTTTCGTCTTTTTCTGAGCAGTATTGAAATATCTTATTTTTCTCAATTTGTTGCTACTGAGAAACTCGCCAGATGTTGAAGAAAATATTCGTTTTCCCTTTTGGTTGGAATTCCAGTTCTAAAAATAACTATGTTTATTATGTCTAAAAGTGCGCGATTTCTGATGCCATTCTCCATAGGTCAACTTTCCCTTGCCGTGAGCTCTCCTAGAGGTCCTGGCATGGCAGATGGGTTAAAACTATCCCAAAATGCAATGCAACATGACGTCAGCTGCGTTATCTATTTTTGGCGCGAACTAAAAATAGTGCTAAATGGTGTGCGAAGCAGAGTTAGGAAATCCATTGCAAAACAACTTTTCAAATATTTTTTTGATTTACACTTTTTAGTGAAACTTATTCATTATAAGTGCTTTCCAACAACTTGGATAAAATGATGCATTCCAAAGTACAGGAACCTACCTTTAAAACAGTGCCGTGGGTACCCATAGAACTGCCTCGTCGAGGCGATTCTAATAAGTATCCACATATTTTTACAATAAGTGTTTGTTTTTAAAATAATGTTATGGATAGCCATAGAACTGCCTCCGCGAGGTGGTTCTAATGACTAACCATAAAATACTTTTTATGGAGAATTCAGCCAAATACTCCCTTCATCTGTCCCTCTGTAGTAAGAAAACACGCTCATTCGAGAAATCTACATCGACATCTAAATCAATTTGACTTGTCATGTTGAAACCATTGAAAGAAGTGACAAGCCAGAGAAGACTGTACATTTCTGATCACTTGAATTTTCAAGTCTTCAGTAGATTTATTGGTGAAGACTCTCTTCATGGATAAGTGATGAGTCTACACCAATAAATCTATTGAAAATTTGAAAATTGGGGTGATCTTATTGGTTTATTATCTGGGGCAAACACTAATAGCAGATACAAAAAAGACTGGTTTGTTGGACTAGTGTTTAAGCTCAAATCAGAAAATGAACAACGGATCTTACATTAAAAGTATGATTTGAGTAATGACCATGAATTTGTACAATTAAAAGCAAAAGATGAGCAATGACCAGGTTCTGATGCAATCAGAATGCACGAGTCTGTGACGTTTGCCATACCTGTGTGCACGACACCTCTGCCGTCATAAGTGTCTACGAGATCAAAATTGGCCGTTTGAATGCTCTTTCCGTTTTCCATCACAAAAATATGTTTAAGAATAATAGTTTAGGGCAAATACTAACTACGATCACATAAATATTGGTAAGATTGGTAGTATTAGCGGTAAAATACGTTATTTTTCATAAATGTGTACACTATATCTCTGCTAAAATCGTCCTTTTGTCTTCCACCTGTTTAACTGTGGGGAGGCAATTACAAAGGCAGCGGCATTTCTGGGCTCGATCATTATACATTCTGTCCAAGTGTAATGTCAGGCACCGCCAAAACTGTTTAGTTTTGACAGACACTGATTTATTGATTTAACGAGAGGAAAAACTTACCCTGCAATTCAAAGATGGCGGCGATCCATATGTTTGCGAGATCCATGCTATGACGTAGGTTGTTACCCCTGTATATGGTCTTTTACCAGGGTGCTTGCTGACATGTCCATCATACAGGTTTTTATTAACAAACGTCTTGTAGCATATCATGCACTTGTATTCCCCGGTATGTAATTTCATAATTGAGCCGTGACACAAGAAAACCAACAATGTGGTTATGCACCCAGTGCAGACTCAGATCAGCCTGGGCTTCCACCCAGTCTGATCAGAGTCTTCGCTGTCCACAAGGAGGTAGCTTAGACCCTTAGCTACCCTTTAAATGGATAGCGATGATCAGATTTGGCGGATGCCCATGCTGATCTGAGTCTGCGCTGGGCGCACGACCACATTGTTGGTTTTCTCGTATTATGGCTCATATGTGCCGTCAGAGTTGATTTTGCTATGAAGATTTTTCCACACTTATGGCAAACACCAAAACTTGAATGAGCATGCGTGCTGTGTGAATGAAAAGACTCTTCTGTTTCAAATACCATGATACAAACTGAACACTGGTGGCTGAACTGAATGTTGTGTTTTTGTCTTTTGTGCCTGTTTAAGGAACTCTTTATGGTGTACTTAAACAGAGCTCTAGAGAAGAGGGGGTATTTGATGATAATTAGGGATAGTTTTTGTTGATTCAGCATAAAAACATATGTTGTGACCCCTCATCTGAACCGTCTCGACGAGACGGTTCAGATGAGGGGTCACAACATATGGTTTCAATGAGAAATAAAGAAAATTATCCCTCGATTATCATTAAATACCCCTCTTAACTAGGGCTCTGACAGACTGATGAGGAATAAACAGCCCTGCGGAACGATGTGGGGACAGAGAAGGCCTATTGCCTATTGTAACTTGTCTTGTAACCAAAAAAAGCCTTACAATAAGTGCAACAATAAGAATTTCATGTGAAATTCTGCAATTTTCAGCAGGATTCAGTTTCCTTATCAAGAATTCCATGGAATGGGTGTCTCCCCTGTCTGCCCATTGTCACAAAACAGTGCTATACCAGAAAACTTGACCCAAAGTTTACACCCGTCACCAGAAAAGTAATACCTCATGTCTCGCTTCTGCTAGTCACTGGCGAGACAAAAATAAGTATCCATTCATCTTAAAGTCAGGATCATTGTGGCAACCAGTTGGCATTTTCCTTATCAATCTGTTGGATTTTTTGTGGGAAAGCAGTGAAATATTGAGATTACTTGGCAGCTAACCTAAGCCAGTTTTATCCAAAACTGGAATTACCAAAAAGTCAAATACCAGGGTCAAAATGGGCTGTTGTTTGCCTCTAAAGGGACTGATGTTAGGATGCTTCAGATAACCTCCATTCAGACCTTCATGATGACACATAAATGAGCTGCCAACAAAGTGGTTGTATGCCCAGTGCAGACTCAGATCAGCCTGGGCATCCACCCAGTCTGATCAGACTCTTTGCAGTGCACTTGAGGGTCTAGTGAAGACTTTGATCAGACTGGGCAGATGCTCAGGCTGATCTGAGTCTGCGCTAGGCGCACAACCACTTTGTTGGTTTTCTCCTGTTGTGGCTCATTATAGGTTTTCTCAATACTGGCCACTTTCCCCTATTTTTCTGGAAATTTTCACTGATTTGTTGTTTCTAGAGAACTTAATCAAACGCTATGTATAAAGAGGAGATATGGTTTAAATAGATGGAACAACAAAATAGATGACATTGTATGGTCATGATAATGGTTTAAAGTCGAGAAAAGATAAAACAACTATCTTACCTGACACCACTGCAAATCTTCCATTCCAGAATTTCATGCTTGCCATCATATGCCAGGATTATAGCGTTTCTACTTTATGTTCTTGAGAAATACAGTCAAACCTGCTTAAGTGGTCACCTCTATTCAGAGGCCACCTGCCTTTAGCAGCCACTTTTCTCGGTTCTTCCCTTGAACCAGAATACAGTGCAACTGAACCTGTGTTAAAGGGTCACCTATCTTAAGCAGCCAATTTTTGGGCTTCCCTTGAGTGAACCCTTAAGACAGGTTTGACTGTATGTCTGGCACAGTGTTCCAAAACAAATACTGTGGCACCTCCTTGGAATCATCACGATATGATAATTTTACTGAGATGCCGTAAATCTAATGCGATGCAACAACACAGGTTTTTTATAGAGTGACAAGAGTTACTGACTCAAAACTCTCCATCTTGAGTTAAAGCCTCAGTAATATTCGTACTGATTTTTTTAAACCACTAAAGTTGGGTTAACTAGAGATGTGTCCAAAGTACATTGATGTCCCTGCCTTGTATTCTGTCAGAAAAACTTAAAACTAAAATTAAAAGCCTTTGACCTACATAGGAGGTCATTTGCAGAGCCAGGATAAGCTGTTTTCCCAAATACAATGCAAATCTATTACAATGGTGTTAAGAAAATAAGGCAAAAATGATCTAAAAGTCTCAGTGTTCAAATAAATCAGTGTCCCAATTACAATACAAATCCAGGAAACGCCTTGTAATGGATGTAAAATTTTACTCAAACTTGTGCTTTCTTTAAAGGCCCCATTGCTCTATCAGCATGAAAAATTATATCAGGAGGAATCGCTGCAAGCGTCTCACTATAGTTTCGTAATTCTAAATGATCGTGATTAGCCGCCTCAAAAAAAAAAAAAAACATCCTTGAGTTTCACGTAAAAAGAATTTGAAAACTTATTTGGGTCATTTTAGTTGGCAACTAAAATGACCTACTTTCGATTTCATAAAATGGTAAAAATACAATGTACATGTGTGGAGTCCCAATCACTATCCCGCCTATATTTATGTAGCATTGCTGGACGGGGAACCAGAACAGGAAATTGTATTTTGTAGAGCGATTTGTTATTTTTCAAAAATTTGTTTTCTATACTTTTTGCTAGTGAAATGACTCAGTATATGCACACCAACCCACATTTTATTACAAAACGTGAAGGTTGAACCGCTTTTTACAATAATTTGAGTTTAGGCGTTTTTACCGCTGATAGGACTATGGAGACTTTAAGTGTAGACTCTGGCTTCAGGACAGTCTTGGGATTGGAAAGGAAAACCAATCCCATCTTATAACCATAGAAATTCGATAACACCTGTCATTGTATCCATCATTTGCCTTTCACATGAATTTAATAAAGTTTTTATCCGTCAGAATTGTTCAGTGTCACACAAATTAATGTTTGAATTGTCACATTATTTAGTTCAATTTACATGTACATGTATACACTGTTTGGAGCAGATAGTTCAATAAAAACATACAAGTTGTAACGCACCGGGAAGGCGCTGATGGCAATCAAAAACACTCATGCAATCGATGTACGTTTAGAAACAGCATTTTCAATTGCGTTAATCTATTGTTAAGAGCGTTTTCTATTGCCGCCTACCCGGTGTGTGTAAGTAGTATTTATTATTTCCAATTATTCTGAAGAGAATAATATACAATTAAATACTGAAACAGTGTTATGTTCGGAAACTGCAGACAATGTTCAATCCATCAGAGAAAGAAAAACTCTAAAAGGAGAGTAACTTTTTTCACCCACTTGCCCTACAGACTGAGTAGGCAAAAAAAAAATAATTTAACAGTCTTTACTGTGGGCAAATTTGAGCAATACCTTCACCTTCCATCTTGGCACTTCACCTTGAGTCTCTAGAAAAGCAACATTCATGTTGCTGCCTATTTTCTGGGCCAGAGATTAATGACATGCAATTGATAACTAAATTATCAGAATACCCTCCCAAAACCCATGAATCCATCCCATTCAATCACTATGGTGACTGAGCCTTGATAGTTTGTTGATGAGAGATTTGAAAACCCAGAAACATGCAGCTGGTGGTGCCAGATTTTTCCATAAAAAGGTGCGTATGGTGGTGGTGGTGGGGTTATACCTAATACTTAGCAAATTATATCACTTCTAAGGAAGCTAATCAGTCTATGCTCTTTGTGTATTCAGTATTACAACATTGTTTTAATTCAGCTCATTTATCCACGGGATGATGTGTTATACTGGATCGGCAACAGAAAGTTTTGATTATCATGTGAAATGGGACTATGCTATGTGCATTAATAATCAAATCAGGCAATGCATCTGTGCTCTGACAAAAAGGCTTAGCTGCAGCTTCCACATTCATTGCCCTAAACTTTTAATGTAATATTAAAGGGGGGGGGGGGTGGGGGGGGGGGAGGGGGAAATGTCAAGTAACTCATTTTTTTTGGCCCAGCATAGAAAACAGAGATGTAATTAATAGTCTATATCACTGAACTATAACATATAGGTCACAGTGACATACAAATAGCATGAGATAATTCAAACTCTCAGAATCAATGAATGATGCAAATCCATTAACTTTTGTTGGAGACATAAGATAAAATCACTGGCCCATAAAAAATAGGTCACATTGACCTATACACTATACACAGTATGAGATCATTTGCCATGTCAGACTGTCCCACTACTCCAACTACAAAGCAAGTCCATCAAACAGTGTTAAAATAACTGGAATATGAACAGTATGAATACAGGACAAGGGCACCAGACTGCATGGATGCTCTGCTGCTGCTGTTTAACAGGGCTGACCAAGTATTGCCTCTCTTACCTCCAAGCTATCATCAATGAAAGGGTCAGGAAAGCTCTGGTCAAGGTAAGGCTCAAATCAAGTATGAACTGACTACCTTTAACAGTAACCATGATAAAGGGCCAATTGCCTAGCCCAAATCTAAGACAATGCTTGAACCTTGAGTTTAGTTCATTTAAAATGTATGGCTAACTTTGAGGTCACCTTCAAACCAGATCTGCCCATGGTGTCACAGAGAACCTCTTACAAAAAAAAATCTTAACTTGATCTGCAGATGGACAGATGTGCGCTAAAAAGATAATCCAAAAGATAATCCCCCAGCACAGGTGTGAGAGCATAAAACCAACAACTGCAAAGCTGCACTGTACCTCAGTCATATAGGAAACATTACTGGATAAAGTCTCTAAACCATGATAGAAGTAATAACTCTTTTGCCCCGGGAGGCAAATCTAATTGCCTGGCTTGGCAAAGAATTTATTTCCTTTGCATATCTTCTACCTTCTTTCCTTACCTTTACTACGATAATGTGTGTAAATACTGGGACAACTAAAATCAATAATTTTCCATTTGTTCCAAATGGAAAATTAATTACTTTTAGGTGTCCCAACACTAAGCATATTATGGTAATTTCCACTTATTGATAAATGTTTGCATCCCTTACTACAATTGGCTCAGAGAGATTATCTGATAAGGGTTCAGGGTTATAAAACTTGAGTATAATCTCAAACTCAAAATAAAGCACACTGATTGGCTGCTTCCGAGCACATGCTTGGAAGCAGCCAATCAGTGTGCTTTATTTTGAGTTTAAGAATGTACTCAAGTTTTATAACCTCCGGGCAAGGTCTCCCATTAGATCTATACAAACTAACTCCCCCAAGTTCACCACCATCAGTTTGTAATTTTTTTTATCTTCATTCATTTAATTCACCTTTATACATGTTATGGTGGATGTACCTGTTTTCGGGGTGCTCCAGAATTTGGGGCATTCTAATAGAGTTTACAGCTGCTCTTTGCAGGGACATCTAAAGATTATTACTTTTCGCAAACAGAAAGTTTCATAATATACAAATTGACGCGCAAGTGCATGTTTGTTTTGACGTCATCCATGACGTCGTTGTTGGTGACCGTAGAAGCGGCCATAATTGGAAACACTGCAAAGTTTATGGAAAATACGGACGAAGATGACTATTGCAATACTATTACTATTGCAGAAATCCCTATTGCAATACTATTACTATTGCTGGTTACTATTGCAATGCATTGCAATAACTATTGGAGACAGCATTCTTATCCAGAAATTCTGCTTTTATGTGTAAAATCTTGTTTGTTCACATAAGTTTGTGGCGAAAAAGCATTATTTAATGACTGTCATTTCACAATGTGCACAACATGACAACAAAATACAAGAAAATGTTATATTTTCCATTCTTTGAAATCCAATACAAGCTAAAACACATCCTTTCCTATCATTCGTTTAGTTAAAAATACTTCCTTCAAGAAAAAAATGCATGTCTAGAAACTATTGAAACTATTGCGATATTGGAAACACTATTGCCGATAGTATTGACATTGCAGCTTTCCCTATCGATAGTGACTATTGCCAGTGTCACTATTGCGATATATCGATAGTCCGATGTATTGTTACACCCCTACAAAGATGATACGGTGATTTATTCAATTATGAATTTTTTTTCTGTTAATGCAAAGATCTTTTCTTCATCCTCAAAAATCGCAGGTCTAACAAAGGCAGGTGTTATCATGAGGATCTGCAGCTGATGCATTTTAAAGGCGAGTTCTTTAACGTACCCCAAAAAACAGGCACAGTTTGGGAGAGCAGATTCAGCCAAGCATCTGCTTGGATTCAATCAAATATGTAAACTTGGAGATATGCGGACATAAAATGTAAGTTACATATTACTAAACACATATTTTTATGTACAAACAGACTATCACTTTGAGATCATTTTTTTTTGTGGGGAGCAAATGTTAATTAATACCGAAAAACTGGTGCAGCCATCATATATGTAAGAGTATACTACTAGTATTTTTTTTCCCCACATTTTGATTTATGCTCTTTAATCTTAGCCCATATTCTCAAGACTGTCAGATAAGGGTGTAAAAGCAGTACCAGATTATTTTTAGAAAAGAGACATACAGTAAGTTGCAAAATAAATAGCCAATATTAGATCAAGTGAGCAGGACCCACATATATCCCTAACACGAGCCACAGCGTAATCAAGTTGCTGAACATAACTTCACAGGTTCAGGCATTCACACTCTGTCCAATAGCTGATTTTTACATATATGGAAGTTATCAATAACCATTAACTCATTTACCAAAATTATTCAGACACCTCTGAGCTCCAGGTAAGGTGGGGTTTGAGAATAACTGACCTATCCATAGATAGACAGAATTTTGCTTACCAGTCAAAATGCGCATGCGACTTACTAGGTATATAATCAGTGTAACTGATGTTGTTTGTCTAAGATGTTTGAAGGTAGGCTTGGTTAAATCATCACACGGACAGGTCAATTCTGAGATAATTTGTTCATATCTCAATGAAAACATGTTGTGACCCTTCATAAGAACGATCTCCACTAGACAGTTCTAATGAGGGGTAACCGTGTATGTTTATCGAAAAATATGGAATATTATCCCTAGTCTATCCCTGTAGTGTTACTCCTCATCTGGAGCACCATTATCTGTCTCTGACTCTTGAACAGCCCATTTACCGTGTAAAAATAACAGTTTCTAAATAAGTACCTGCAAACAATGCAGAACCACCTCAGACTTAACAGTCTGACTGACTCTGCACAATTTGTTTAGCACTATTGAGTATTCAGGGCCAGAATGATGAAAGTAACTCCATCTTGCTTTTCTTAATTTCATATCACAGACCTGATGCTGGTGAACTCTAAACAATATTAGAACTCTAGATAAGGTGATTATCTCATGGTAGGTCTGGGATGGTTGTTAATATAATTTGAGCCACATCATGTGATTTCCAATAACGTGGCATTGGTGACAAGCAAGGCTCTGATCAGACTGCACAGCCTTCGCTTGTCACATCAGCCACCTATGGAAGTGACCCAAGCATTAGGGCTGACTGTGAGGTCTCTGATTACCCTGTATAAATGAGAGTGATGATCTGAATATCATGACAAATTTGCCGCATTGTTGGAAATCACATGATGTTGCTCAATTATCTGTAACCTCTAATTAGAAACACCTCACTGAGGCATTTCTAGTTAGGGGCAACCAGTTAAACCTATGTTTTTACAGAGAAATAAGTAAAACTAGCAGGATTCACATATATTCCCAACCAGCATCATCTCCAAATTATATCAAACTTGGTGCGAAGCTTTAACAAAATGTTCAGTTAAAAGACAGTCATGACAGCCTGATATGTCAGGGGTATTAACTGACCAAAACTTTTCAGCTAATACTCGCCTTATCTAGAGCACAGTAATATATTTGTACTTACTGAAATTGCCACTCTGTTGCATAACAGAATCGTTAGCTCCGTCTTCCCCTTCAGCAGCTGTTGCACCGTAGTCAAACTGTGACTGAGAAGTACTCTCCTCAACATCAGCAAGCTCCTCCTGATCAGCAGGTTCAACTTTAATGTTTGTCAGAACTCCCTGATTCTCACTATCATCCATACTTTGATCAGGCTCTTCTGAATCATTAGATTCTCTTGTGTCTATATCATCTTTATTTTCTGAGGTTTCTGATTCTGTATGACGTGGTAAAATGTTAAATGCATGTTTAGGATGTATGACTTTAGCACCTTCTGCTTCGGCATTAAGTGGTAAAATGTTAAATGCATCTTTGGGATGTATGGCTTTAGCACCTTCTGCATCAGTATCTTCCTTTATCTTAACACTGTCACTTGTAACAACTGTGATTCCCTGACTACTTTCTACACTAGCTTGAACAGCTTTTGGAGGGTATGTGACTGCTTCAGCTAGTGCAGCACGTTTTACCTGCTTTTCAGAAGTAAATGTTTCACTGGGTCTTTTCCTTCTTCCTCTCCCTTTTCTCTTACTTAAATCAGGTGAACCTGCTTTTGACCCTGCTGTCTGATAAGTGTCTGTTTCACTTAATGTTCTCTCAGCAACCCTTGTCAAAGAAACAGGAAGCACAGTGGACTCAGATTGCTTTCTTACAGGACTAACCAATTGATTTGATGATCCAGGACTGATATTCAAGCCTGTTTTGTCTTTCGTTCTTTCAACAGTCTTCTCAGCATCATGGCTTTGTTCTGTTTGCTGCTGATGAACATCTAAAAGAGACATTAGTAATGGCATTAGAAAAGGGAACTTACCACAAATGTTGAGAGCCAAGTCTCAAATCAGCCTATAAAACTGAAGTCTCATCAGTGCCTTCTCTTGCTATACTATAATTTCTTTTGTGGAATAAGCTAAAATTTTGTGAGTGCAAGTAGAAATTTTTCTACCTCTCCACCGAATCTAATTATACCATGTCCAACCTAATGCCTTGAGGACTACTTTTCAAACAGCACATATATGCAAAATCCTTTATTATCTATATAACACATGAGGATTTTTTAAAAGTAACATGCCCATATGAAAGGCATGTGTTACGGCATTCTTTCAATGTAATGCTTTATTTACTCACTTCCACAGCAGTCTCAACTGCATAAAAACATGGTTTTCTTTAATGTTTTGAGATGAAGATCTTGGAAAATTACTATGATGATGAAATAAACCGTATATATATCTTGAGATTAAAAATGATTTTGGATATATGCATTTTGGATATATGCACTGTCTGCAAACTAGTCTTCTAAGTATTAGGCATGAGAGAGAACTAAATCTAATCAAAGCATAATTACACTTTTCAAACAAAAATTTTGCTCATTGTACCAAGAGGACCCTTTATCATATGATATCACACATCTGAGTGTAATAAAGCCATGCATTAAAAATGATAATCAACTAGTGGATTAAATATGCAAATTACGTCGTAACGTTATGTGCTGCCGTCCATTAAAATAAAGCAGGTGCGACAATGACATGTTTTCTAATGGCGAAATTGTGACGTTTTAGTGCAAAATTTGCTAATAAAATTCAATTTTAGTGTCATATGATAATAGAATCTTGCAATCCTGCTCCTGTATTACTGAATTTATCAAACTCGTTGGGAAAAACCAATAAGATGCTCGACACAGCCTCTCATCTTATTTTTTCTCCAACTCGTTTAATAAATTCAATAATACATGAGCACTCATGTAAGATCCTCTATAACTAACACTAATAAAGCAGATGAGAAGGCAATGTTCAGGAATTGACAAAATTTCCACATCCAGCCCTAAACATCAAATGGTAAATGAAAACAATATGGACAGCACACGAAGCAAAACAAAACAAGGTAAAAACCAAAAGGTCACCTCTTTCCCAGCACATGGCCTAGAGGCTATCCTAAATAATGAACAAAGAATCAAAGACTAACAGAAATAATAACAATAATAGTAAGTCACAACAGAAGCACCGCCTTGGAACAGTCAGACTATAACAAGATGAGCACTCAAAAACAAGAACATTGATTGATTTGTTGCTTTAGGTCCATGGAAAGCAGCTATGGTCATGTCGGGACAGTCAGTTAACCTAACCACACTGTTCCTAGGCAGGCTTAGACCTCCTACTAAGCAGTTAACCAGTACTTCCTAAGTTCCTCAGCGGGTAACCAGTACTAAGTGCACATACTTTCGCCAGTAACTGACAACTGCCTCTTTGATTCAGCGGAAGGAGAAACAAAAGTATGTGGCCAGACCAAGTATCGAACCCAGGACCCGCCCCCCTCCCCCCCCACAAATAAAAAACAAGAACAAGAATGGTCATGACCAAACGGTCTGTTAACCTAACCACACTATTCCTGGGTAAGCGGTTAACCAATACTAAGTGCACATACATTTGCTAGTAACTGACTACTGCCCTTCTTGAATCAGCAGAAGGGGAAGATTCAATTTCCACAAAAGTGGCAGGACTGGGTACTAAACCCAGGACTGCTGGCTCTTGAGTCAGACGCTCTGCCAAATTCGCAATGCAACCTGGCCAACAACACTGAAACACTGGAGCAAAAGAAATCTAACAGCTGAGCCCTAATGAGCCCCAATGCGCATGTATTGCATGCAGTTCTTACGAGTACCCACATTTCCATGGAGAATATGAGAAAATATTCCAAAATTATCACCAAATTCTCCCTGTAACTGTTCCACTTTGAAGTCTAATTTCTACTAGTTCTCCATAATAAATTATGTTATAACCCTCCATAAAATGATCCTAAGGAGTGCTTGCATGAATGCAAGTATCGTTATGTATCTATCCAGACAATAAGTATTGTGGTACTATATCCTTAGCCAATTTATCATGATACAGCAATGCATCAATGGTATCATGTCAGCTCTATTTCCTCCCTTGCCTCTCACCATTTCCTGCACTGATTATAATATCTATAATACTAAATAAACGAAGTAACGCATAAACTGCAAAATTGGTGGCATTTTCAAGCGTAATTTCTATACTGGTTCTTTCGCATATTGCTATCATTGATAATTTCGGTTAGCGTGTGTTTTAGTTTCACGTAGATTTAAAGAATTTGGGAATTAAATTCGTCTTTCATTTTAAATTCTCCCAAGTATTTTTCTAGAAACTTCGACTATTGGTCGAATTTTTTTTGTCAACAATGGGTGCGTTCGAGTGAAATTATCGTGTACTCGAATACACGCGGTCCTACTAAAGACAGAAAAGGACTTACCCCACCAAAAAGAACTTTCGGACACCGAAAAGGACTTTTATTTGCCTTTAAATGTCATATAAAACATATGTTTTAGAAATTTTAATATCATCATGATAGTAATCAGCGCTTGAATAATAAGTTTGTGAATTGTAGTATCTTCATCCTAAAATTTTACAAAAAAATTACAGCACCGAAAAGGACTCCACTTCTGGTCAGTGTGAAGAGAAGCCATATACTGAAAAGGACATCGCAAATGCCGAATTTCGGGCACCGAAAAGGGCATTTTTTCACTTAATGTTCTAGAAAATTATGTTGAGAAATTTTTTTTACCCTATTTATATTTCAAACGTATTTATAGCATAAACTGGCATTCTAAAAAGTCCTTTTCGGTGCCCGAAAGTTCTTTTCGGTCCTTTTCGGTGGCAAAAGTCCTTTTCTGTCATTAGTAGGACCCGAATACACGTTTTAAATTAATCCGGTCGTTTCGGTTCTGCGTCGTTATATCGGCGCGCTGCTTAGCAAGTCCAAATTTAGCAGGTTCTAATGCAAAAATCCGACCCATGAATGTACGTCATTCCCCATAAATAACGATTTATTTTTGTATTTTTGCTCATATGTCTAAACGGATGAAGAACTAAATGGTCATAGTCCCGACGGCCCTGGCTCGAAACGACCCATTTCCTTCCAGAACGATAGTCAATACGAGTAGCCAATCGAACTCGCCCATTGAAGAATAAAGCTCAACGCACATGGTCTTTCGAAAAGTATGGACGGACACTCGGCGCCCCGTTGCTGCGGCTATGGATCCGTTCCGCTGAGGTGCGGGGGCAACGTTGATATGAGAATTGAAATACTACTACTACTTTCGTAAAGTTGGACGGACACACGGCGCCAAGTGTGTGCGGCTATGGTTACGTACCGCTGAGCCACTTGGGGAACGTCGACGTCGTTAGGAGAATTCAAACTGAACTGAACTTTCGAAAAGACAAAAATTAACAAGGCATCGCAGGCGATACAAATCCCCTCACACAAGACTACTTGCTCGAGATATTGTCATACCCTACATTTGTGTGAAGTTATTTTAAAATCCATGGAGAAATGTAGGCACTAGAGCGATGACAAAGTTTTTCTAAAAATAGCTACAGTGACCTTGACCTTTTAAGCGCAGCACCCTGAAAGTCGAACTTGCTCGAGATATTGTCATGCCCTACATTTGTGTGAAGTTATTTCAAAATCCATTGAGAAATACAGGCACTAGAGCGCTGACAAAGTTTTTCTAAAAATAGCTACAGTGACCTTGACCTTGGGCATAGAACCCTGAAAGGCGAACTTGCTCGAGATATTGCCTTGCCCTACATTTGTGTAAGGTTATTTTAAAATCCATTGAGAAATGTAGGCGCTAGAGCGATGACAAAGTTTTTCTAAAAATAGCCACAGTGACCTTGACCTTGGGCGCAGCACCCTTAAAGTCCAACTTGCTCGAGATATTGTCATGCCCTACATTTGTGTGAAGTTACTTCAAAATCCGTTGAGAAATGTAGGCGCTAAAGCGCTGACAAAGTTTTTCTAAAAATAGCCACAGTGACCTTGACCTTGGGCGCAGCACCCTGAAAGTCAAACTTGCTCGAGATATTGTCATGCCCTATATTTGTGTGAAGTTACTTCAAAATCCGTTGAGAAATGTAGACGCTAGAGCGCTGACAAAGTTTTTCTAAAAATAGCCACAGTGACCTTGATCTTGGGCGCAGCACCCTGAAAGTCGAACTTGCTCAAGATATTGTCATGCCCATGTTTGTGTGAAATTATTTCAAAATCCGTTGAGAAATGTAGGCGCTAGAGTGATGACAAAGTTTTTCTAAAAATAGCAACAGTGACCTTGACCTTGGGCGCAGCACCCTGAAAGTCGAACTTGCTCAAGATATTGTCATGCCCTACATTTGTGTGAAGTTATTTCAAAATCCATTGAGAAATGTAGGCGCTAGAGCGCTGACATAGTTTTTCTAAAAATAGCCACAGTGACCTTGACCTTGGGCGCAGCACCCTGAAAGTCAAACTTGCTCGAGATATTGTCATGCCCTACGCCTGTGTGAAGTTATTTCAAAATCCGTTAAAGTTTTTCTAAAAATAGCAACAGTGACCTTGACCTTGGGCGCAGCACCCTGAAAGTCGAACTTGCTCAAGATATTGTCATGCCCTACATTTGTGTGAAGTTATTTCAAAATCTGTTGAGAAATGTAGGCGCTAGAGCGCTGACAAAGTTTTTCTAAAAATAGCCACAGTGACCTTGACCTTGGGCGCAGCACCCTGAAAGTCGAACTTGCTCGAGATATTGTCATGCCCTACACTTGTGTGAAGTTATTTCAAAATCCGTTGAGAAATGTAAGTGCTAGAGCGATGACAAAAGGTGAACATACGTACGTACTTACTTACGTACGGGACAAAACCTATATCCCCTCACCACTTCGTGGTGTGAGGGGATAAAAATGTCTAAGGTTAACACACATGCGCCAGGTAAGAAAGGGCATTTTTTCCAGCGAAGCAGACAAATCAATTTCAATGATTCAACGAGGCTAAATAAGCCTTTAGTCTTCAGAGGGCTTGAATATTTTCCCCCAAAACGTTCCAGGACCCAATTTTTCCAGAAAAAAAAATACCCAGGACAGGTCACATAACCAAGATGGCAAACATCTATTATGGTAAAAAATTTAAAAAATCTTCTCCCCCAGAACCACGCCCAACCGCGTAGCGCAATCGGTAGGGCACCTGCCTCATAAGTCAGAGGTCCTGGGTTCGAAACCCGGTCTGGCCTCATACTTTCGTTTCTCCTTCCGCTGATTCAAGAAGGGCAGTTGTCAGTTACTGGCGAAAGTATGTGCACTTAGTACTGGTTAACCGCTTAGGAGGTCTAAGCCTGCCCAGGAATAGTGTGGTTAGGTTAACTGACCGTCCCGACATGATCTTAGCTGTTTACCGTGGACGTTAAGCATCAAATCAACCAATATTCCCCAGATCCACAAATCCTATGATCTTGAACCTTAGCATGTCGCAACAAGGACTCAAAAGCTCAACAAAATTTATATAAATGATGACCCTGGGATGACCTTGATCTGTTTTACGACAAGGTCAACTTTTGAGTCACTTAGGTTTTTCTATATGAAAAAGTGAAAAAAAAAGTTGATTTTTTTTTTTTGAAACAATGCAGTCTGCTACCTGAAAGTTTGTAGATGCAGACAACTACTTAGGTAAATGAAGCTTTAGTGAGTATTCATGGTAAAGGTCATATCTTCACCTGGGCCTAAGGCCATTTACATTGAAAAATTAAAACTCGCTTTTTTTATATAAACTTGACCATCATGAAATATTTCCGTGCTTGCGCGGGCTCTTTTCTAGTTTCTATATAAGAAACCACAAACTAGACTGTCAGACTTAATTGATTCTTTTTGAAATTTTCTAGATTCACGATTTCCGGAGGGCAAAAAGGGAAGTGTTTGTCCTGCCTACAATGTTCAAACGATAATCGTCCCTATGTTTATACCAGTCAGCAATACTCGTACCCACGGAAAATTACAATAGCAATCCTAAACCAGAGGACCATTGGTCCTGTAGCTCACCTGAGTCCATTCATCCTCAGCATTCAAGGGTAAGGAGCTCTAAAGTAAATTGTACAATATGGCCTAATTTTAACTTTGACTGAGTTGTTATGCTTGCCCTAGTTAATATTAGCAAGTTTGATGAAACATATTTGTAAAACGTTTTGCCTAAATATTGCAGTAACACAGAAATAAATGCCAATTTGCACTTTTCCCAATACAGGTCTATGGAATTTTTAAAATGCCATAGCAATGAAACCATGTGGGCAACAATAATAAATAAAACAATATTTATGTAGTGCTAATGTCATGGGCATGTATGCGAAGAATCAGCTTCATCCCCCAATATGGTTTGAGGAAAAGATTTTTTAATATTTTTTCGAAAAATTTTCCTTTATGTTGCCATGGCAACAAATCAGATTTGGTGATTTGGACAAAATTAATATGAATCATAAAGGACTACTCGAGAAACATTTCTGTAGAAAAAAAATCCAAATAACTGCAGTGAGATAGCTAAAATTGCGGATTTCTATTTTTCCCATTATAAGTCAATGGAAACTATAAGTTGCCATAGCAACCAAACTGCTAAAGCAATTGCCATGAAAAACAATTATTCTGCAGAGGCTAGTACTCAAATCCTTTCTGTAAAGTTTCAACTTTATCAACCACATAGTTTCTGTGAAGATGACTTTTTAATATTTTTCTATTTTTAACCATTCGGTTGCAATGGCAACCAGCCAAATTGTGCAATTTGCATAAATCTAATAAGACTGGTTGAGGTTTACTCAAGGAACATTTCTAAAAAAGTTTTGTCAAAATATCTTCAGTGACATAGCAATAAATGCAAATATTCCATTTTGCCATTATAAGTCTATGGCAACTGTAAGTTGCCATAGCAACCAAACTGCTAGAGCAACTGCCAAGAAAAACAGTATTTTTATAGAGGCTAGTACTAAGATTCTTTCTGTGAAGCTTAAGCTTTATTGGTTGCATAGTTTCTGAGGAGAAGATTTTTGAATTTTTTAACCCTTTGGTTGCCATGGCAACCAGCCAAATTGTGTAATTTATAGAAATTTCATGTGGTTGATAGAGGACTACTCAAGGAACATTTCTGTAAAAGATTTGTCAAAATATCTACAGTGACATAGCAATAAATGCAAATTTTCAATTTTTCCCATACAAGTCAATGGAAACTTTAAGTTGCCATAGCAACCAAAGTTCAAAAGGGATTTGGATAAAAAACAGTATTATTGGTTCCCCCTGCCTATAGATGCTGTATATGAAATTTGGTAACAATGGGCCAAGTAGTTTCAGAGGAGATGTCGTTTGAAAACATTGACAGACGGACGACGGACGACGGACGACAGACGACGGACGACGGACGACGGATGCCTGCCTATACTATAAGCTCACCTGTGAGCCTTCGGCTCAGGTGAGCTAATAAGTAGAGACAACTGTCAGACCAAACTGTCTCTTCAGTCTTCACTCCAGTTTGATGTGTACTGTTTGCCATTCCATTTCTTGACACATTATCAGATAGGAAAACTTTGTTAATTTTGTGCTAACTGAAATAAGAAGGTAAGGTATCCCATATTTAAGGGACCTTTTCTACTTTTCATTTCTCAAACAATGGCCTAGGCAGTTTTCTTACTTCTGCAGAGCTCTACATAGTATCTGATGGTAAATGTGAGATACTTTTCTCTGAATCCCTTTGTTAAGCAGTCTGGCTAAGGGGTAAAACTGCAAGAATGTATGTTTTATGTAGTTTTAAGGTGCATGGGTGCACATTTATGTTTTTCTGTCACTTTTATAAGTGGGGGGGAAATTTCTTGACGTCTTTCTTTGCTTCTGTGGAAGACAGTTTCCTTCCAAAATTGGCTTTACTGTGAAAGGAAAGAAATGAGCATACTCTTTCCTTCAAGAGCTGACAAGACTGAAAAAGAACTGAAAAATGAAAATGGCACAAGTTGCTTCCACTGACAGTCATCAGTGTAAATACATGTATACCATAAAAAATAAACTAGAAATGTTTTTGACAAAAACAGATGTCCCCCCACCTATGCTTTCCCAGCAGTATCATTTTCCCTAAATGTTGCTAGAGTTAAGACATCATGTAACCTTGAAAATAGTGTCAAGGTCAACAAAATCTAATCAGTTCTTTTGCATCTCCCAGTGATATACCTGTGCAGGTTTGATTTAAATTCATCCATCCCTTCAGGAGACAGAGAGCAGACAAGGCACTTTCAACATTCTTTGATCTCCTGTGACCTTAAGAAAATGGGGTCAAGGTCACCAAAATCTAATCAGTTCTTGTGCATCTCCAAGTGATATATCTGTGCAGATTTGAGTTAAATCCATCCATTATATCAGGAGACAAGGTATAGAAAAGGCATTTTTCAACAATCTTTGAGCTCCTGTGATTTTGAAAATAGGGTCAAGGTCACCAAAATCTTATCAGTTCTTTGCATCTCCCAGTGATATATCTGTGCAGGCTTGCTTTAAATCCAGCCATCTCTTCAGGAAATAGAGTGCAGAAAAGGCATTTTTCTACGTTCTTTGACCTCCTGTGACCTTAAAAAATGGGGTCAAGATCACCAAAATCCAATCAATTCTTTTGCATCTCCCGGTAATATATCTGTACAGATCTGGTTTAAATCCATCCATCTCTTCAGGAGACAGAGTGCAGACAAGGCGTTTTTCAACAATTTCTGACCTCTTGTGACCTTAAAAATAGGTCAACTTACTCAATCAACTTACTCAAGGTCACCAAAATCTAATCACTTCTTTCCCCAAACCCAATGATGTTGCAAGTTTGGTCAAAATCAATTCATCATTTCATAAGACAGAGTGCCGACAAGAAGCTACGCAGACACCAACATTGACGGGGGACAGAATATTCATCTTATTGCAAGCTCTGTTTTCATTCACTTTTCTACTTACTTTTCAAACAATAGCCAAGGAACTGTGATTTGAGTTCATCTCTGCTTTCAAGGAAGCCTTCAGCCCCAGCAGAACCAAGTTGATAAAATGAACCATCTACTATACTTGTGGTCAACACCATAGCTTCTTCTCCTCCATGTTTAGACAGCTGCTCAACCTATCACAGAAGAAAACAGTTTCATGCAAAAATTTATTTTCATATTCAAAGTTAAAAAAAATCATGTAGAATCATGTGGCAAATACCCACATCAAAATACTTACCTAACCAGGCCTGAAGTTTTATATGGCATACTTATTCAATATAAGAGGTTAGCTGAGCCAAGAGGGGGAACAAGGTTGCCCAAGCCCATAAACAGACTTTCCTAATAGGTTCAAAAGATTAAATATATGCACATAAACATTCTTAGTTCATTAAGAGGTCAACTTGTTAAGTGTTTTATGACTTTTCAGCCAAATACACTGATATGTTTTGTTGAAAAATGTGAGAAGCTTTTGCTTCTCACATTTTTTTTTCTACACAAAATATTGGCGTATTTGAGATAGTAACATTTGAAATTTTAACGTCTCGTTATCTAACGACTTTGCTAGTTTTGAACAACTGGGCCCCAGGGACCTAAAGTATGTCAAGATTAACTGCTTCACTCATTAGAAAGAGACCAAATAACATCATGCTTAGACAGCATACATGTATTTCTTTTTTAAATTTTTATGACCTAAAAATTTTAATTTATGATATTTACACCAGCCCCTGTTTTTCGTGTTCAGAACTTCAGATACTAAGATATTTCCACACTTTTTGTTACACTTACCAGATGTTTCATCTGACTTTTCAGGATAGCCCTCAGAATGGCTTTGAATCCAGGTATATCCTTGAGAAGGTCAAAGTCACCTTGCTCCATGATTATATTTACTGTTCCCTCTATATGCTAACAACTGTCTTGGATTAGTCAAACACCTTCAAGCATTCTGAAAGCGCAATAGTAACAAAGTTATAAAAATAAAATGTCTGTCAAGATTAGTATATAATATGGCTTCAGATAGGCTTGCCTGCACTAGGACACTTTAACAATTACATTTGTGCCACGAAACTGAGAAAATATCAAGAAATTATTTGACATGTGACTGTCACCGTTATACCATTTTCAAGGCTACTGTGAATCATGGGATGCCCTAGTTCTTCTCGACTATTGTGCTGGGGTCAAGTACTTATCTTTCTCAAGGGGCATGGTACTGGAATGAATCTTGTAAAAGAAGGTTTAGGAGGACTGCTCCCGGCGGGCCTCCAGGGATGGCCACTCAAGCTCATCCAGCATATCGCTGGCACTACTTGCATTACCCCATCGCCTGCAGGTCCACCTGGCACAGAGGTCACGAAAGTCTGTGAGAGTTTACAGGACCAAATCTGTTAAAATGATTACAATGTACATGAAAATCTGAATATTTTTACCAGACGGTTTGGTTTGTTTCAAGGCCATAATTAGCCGCGCTGTCTCACTTGTATAAACTACTTTAAGTAAAGCCAAATTAATGACTCACAGTATAATCCTGTAATAAAATGCATATATAGTAACTCAGTCACAGATACTAAAACATGCATTTATATAAGCATGCTTATAAATCCTATAAAGAATAGCCAGCATGCAGTTTAGTAAAAACATTTTTTTCACAATTTTTTTTTTTATCAATATTTTTTCAACTTACATACACATGTATATGAAATTTGCTTTATGGGCCCATTTATTCGTCTGGAGCACTCAGTTTTCCCTTAACAACATGAAACCATCCATATCAAGATGTTAAGTGTGGCCGTAGGATTGGCAAAACATGACAGAATCAAAACTAGAAATGTGTCCATACGACACGGATGCCCCCGCCTAGTGCCCTAGGTAAGATGGCGCCTTGTTTAAGGTACTGGCACCTGTAGCATAACTAGGTTCACAAAGGCAGACTTCTGTGGTATATGTTTTATTGTTTTCCTTGGGCAGATGTATTGTGCTTCTTGGATCAAGAGAAGTGTGTGTGGTGGTGGTGGGTGGTGGGTGGGTGGGGGGGGGGAGGCTTAGAGAGAGAGGCTTGGAGGGGGGTGTCCTGACTGTTCTGTGATGACATTCTGTATCTTATCACAGAAATGGATGCCATGCAACTTTCCAAAAGAGATAGCCCAGAAACAAGTAACTTTTCAAAAACTAAACAAACGGAAACCATTATTGTATGAAATGAAGTAAAACAAGAGCTGTCGCCTGACAGCAAAGCTCGCCTGAATTGGTGCTTGCCCATCACATAGCCGCTATGGTGGTGTGGACTGCTATGCATAAAACTTCAGGCAAGCATGTCCAAAATAAAAACACATTTATAAACAAAATTAAAAAAAAAATGAAATAAAATTTCAAAGTCCATGAGCTTGAGGTAAAAAAAAATGAGGGGGGGGGGGGGGGGGGGGGGGGGGGGGGGGGAAAGGGAGGGAGGATGTACCATTATCTAACATCAGTCCAAGTATAAGTATCAACTGAGTCCATCATCGTGGCACAGTGAAATTATGTCTTCATAAATATAAAACTTTAACCAAACTCTTTAAGACAAAATTCTAAGTCGATGACCTTGACTTCAAGGTCATCCAGTGGGGTAAGTATAAGGTGTTTTATAAAAGCTCAAAAAAGTGTCTAACATCAGTTCAAATATAAACTAAATCTCTGCAAAGCATTATGAATCAGTATGCAATTACAAAACTTTAATAAAGACCAAATTTCCTAAGTCCCTGGCGTTGACATTAAGGTCACTGAGCGGGGTTGGGGTAGTACTCTGTAGCTCTAACTACAGTGCAAATATAAAAAGAATTCATCTATGGGTTCAGGAGATATGTGTCTTTAAAAAACTTTAACCAAAACATCCAATCAATAAAAAGACAATTTTCTAAGTCCATGACCTTGACATCAAGGTCACTGAGGGGGGTGGGGGTAGAACCTTCGAAAACTTTAGACCAATATCTAACTTCAGTGCAAGTATCAAAGGAATCCATCCATGGGTTAAGGAGATATTGGGCTTTATAAAACTTTAACCAAAACATCCAGTCCAAAAAAACTCCCAATTTTCTAAGTCCATGACCTTGATATCAAGGTCACTGAGTGGGGTGGGGGTAGTACCCTGTTAAACCTTGGACCAATATCTAACTACAATGCAAGTATCAAAAGAATCCATCCATGGGTTAAGGAGATATAGGTCTTTAAAAAACTTTAACCAAAACATCCAATTCGAACGCCGACGCCGACGCGGACGCGGACGTGGACGCCGACCCCGACGCCGTGGTGACAACAATAGCTCTTCCTGAACTTTCGTTCAGGCGAGCTAAAAAAGGGCCATAACTCCCACAATAATCTACAGATTTTGCAAAACATTGAACTTGACTTGTATTTTATGATCATATACTTGTGTATAAAATATGAATTCAATACACCAATGCTTTCAAAAGATATCGAACGGAAACCAGCTTTTCATAAAAAATGAAGTCGAAAAAGGGCCATAACTCCCACAATAATCAACGGATTTTGCCCAACATCGAACTTGACCTGTATTTTATTATTATATACATGTGTATAAAACATGAATTCAATACACCAATGCTTTCAAAAGATATTGAACGGAAACCATTTTTTCATACAAAATAAAGTCAAAAAAGGGCCATAACTCCCACAATAATTGACAAATTTTGCCCAACATCGAACCTGACCTGTATTTTATGATTATATACCTGTGTATAAAATATGAATTCAAAACACCAATGCTTTCAAACGGAAACCATTTTTTCATACAAAATAAAGTCGATAAAGGGCCATAACTCCCACAATAATCGACGAATTTTGCCCAACATCGAATTTGACCTGTATTTTATGATTATATACCTGTGTATAAAACATGAATTCAATACACCAATGCTTTCAAAAGATATTGAACGGAAACCATTTTTTCATACAAAATAAAGTCGAAAAAGGGCCATAACTCCCACAACAATCGACGAATTTTGCCCAACATCGAACTTGACCTGTATTTTATGATTATATACCTTAGTATGAAATATGAATTCAATACACCAATGCTTTCAAAAGATATTGAACGGAAACCATTTTTTCATAGAAACAGAAGTCGAAAAAGGGCCATAACTCCCACAATAATTGACGGATTTTACCAAACATTGAACTTGACCTGTATTTTATAATTATATACCTGTGTATGAAATATGAATTCAATACACCAATGCTTTCAAAAGATATTGAACGGAAATCATTTCGTATGTACGTGGGCTACGCTACGCTACGTACGTACAGACAGGGGTGATACTATATGCCCCCCATTTTAAATGACGGCTACTATATGCCCCCCCCCCCCGTTTTTAAATGGCGGGGGAATAATAAACATAACATGGCACACTCATACAATGTCAAAACATGATGGATTTTTCAACATGGCAACTTGTACATCATGCATACCAATATATTTAAGTGTGGCCGGAACAGCCACTTCTGGCCTGGCACAACCTGTTTTCGACTGCTTAAGCATTATTTTGTCTCCTTTTATTTACCTTCAAGTCCAATTCTTTTGTTTATTGCCTTACATGGTCCCTCAGTCAAAGTGCAACAAACAAAGGACAATAAAGTTTTAAGTTCCCTCCTTTGTGTCTAGCTAGGTCTTTCATTTTGAAAGCTGCCAGAGGTTGGACATTCTGAAAATTAACAACCTAAATCCGACTGCCTGGGGTAAATATTTTCTGACCAAAAAAATATTGCCCTGTAAATGTTTCTGTTGTCACAGCAAAACCTTACGAATGCAAAAACACATACAAACTAGTTTTGATTACCAGTGTGCAGACCAACACACTGTGTCAATATAAATCAGGTACCTTTCTTTTAATGAACAGTTGAATTATTGGGGGTAGGGTTCATGTTAATGGTATACAATAATTTTTGCACTATCTACAGAGACAAAGCAAGTGCATTTCAACAGAAGCAAACCTATGCCCCACATCAGTATAAAAGAAAACTGTTGAAGATGATGATGAGGTGTTTCATTTTTCATTTTCTGACACACAGATGATTTAAACAAGAGGGCCATGATGGCCCTGGATCGCTCACCTGAGTATCCTGTGAAATTAACCTTAGAAACATCCATAGGTCCAACAGACAGAGTTTCACAAAGATTCAATGAAAAATGAAACCTTTATTGTGTACCTTAGGTTTTTATCAGATTTAACCCAATGAACTTGTTTTTGACCCCACATGACCCAGTTTCAAAAGTGGTCTAGATTTCTTGGATATAAACATTCTGCAAAGTTTCATAAATATCGGATCAAAACTGTGCCCTCTAGAGTGTAAACAATGTTTTTCTAAGGTTTGATCTAGTTTTTGACCCAACATGACCAAGTTGCACCCTTGGTCCAGATTTGTTGGAGATAAACATTTTGACAAAGTCTCATGAAGATTAGAACAAAACTGTGTCCTCTAAAGCGTTCAAATGGTTTTTCTAAGAACTGACCTAGTGACCTAGTTTTTGACCTGACATGGCCCAGTTTCAAATCAGGTCTAGATTTCATAAAAATAAACATTCTGACAAAGTTTCATGTAGATTATATAGATTATATCATAACTGTGTCCTCAAAAGTGCACACAACGTTTTTCTAAGATTTGACCTAGTGACCTACTTTTTGACCCCACATGACCCAGTATCAAAGTTAGTCTAGATTTCATTAAGATAAACATTCTGACTATTTTTCATAATGATTGGGTCGTAACTGTGCCCTCTGAGTCATTCTAAGATTTATTACTATTTTTAGCTCTGGCAGCCATTTTGCACAGCGGAGTGGAACCGTTTCATCAATTTTTGTTTAGAACCATGAGTCAAACACTTCTGTAATGTTTCCCCTAGCCCCTTTTAGCACGGCGCCGCGCCATGCCCCTTTTCCCCAGCGCCATGCCCTTTTTTCCAGCGCAGTGCCCTTTTTGCTCTAAACTTTACCTGCCAATATGTGTATTCAAAGTTCACTGCCTCAATTGTTTTGACAGCGTAAGTAAACACAACTGTTGGCATTAATCCTGTTATGGTCCACTCGCTAATAAACTTACTGATCCGTGAAAATACCTGACAGATCGGCAGATTAGATCAAAGTGAGGCTTGTTGAGTGAAAAGGAGCCAATAGCCATGTTTCACAATTACACAAATCAACATGCCCATTACGTTTACACATGTAAAGACTTAATTTGTTTTTTAATATTTTTCTAGAAGTCTTTTTTTTTAGATTCCTTTGGATTCATGGACTGTATTTGGATGTGCAGGCTGATCATTGTCTTCACTTGTTTCTCACCCCGTAAGGGCCTTTCTTCCGATATGAGTATTATATATGGATTACATTCGAGATGTTTGATAAATTATGGTGTAAAAATAATTACGCATATTATGCAAGTTTTATATTTCTGTCTTGTATATGCCGATTTTTGTGTCCAAAATAGAATTTGAACATCGTGATATATATTTTTAATAGTATTTAACATCTCTGAGTACCCTTAAATAAACCTCACTTGAGTTAAGAAGATAAACAGAGCTAACTGAAACAGATATGAATAGAAATTCAAGGGAGGCAATTCTGTGCCCAATTTTATTTTTTCAAATACAGACCTAATGATAATTCTGGTCAGTAAGAATTATAAATAAATAAGGATAATTAAAGGACAATAATGATAAATACATGTAATAAAATATAAAAATATAAATTGTAATAATAATTAGGATATTGAAATGTTTAGGCTATTTATGTTTCTTGATATTTAGAAGAAAAAATAAAAAAAAAGAGTAGCTTGACACACACACACACACAGACAGAGCAGATGCAAATTTTTTATGTATTATCATCATATGCAGGCTCTATTTGCTTAGTTATATCCAGGCTCTATTTGCTTAATTATGTTTACTGAATTTCAAGATAAAGATGCTACTGCAGCTATAAATAAGAAAAGAATGACATGATTTAATGCTTTATTAGCAGTATTAATCTCTGTAAGCTAATGTCCATTAAAACAGGGGTCTTTGAATGAAAGCATATACAGTGCCCTTTTTGTGAAAATTCAAGCGCTAAAGTGCCCTTTTCTGAGAAAATTTACCATGCCCTTTTTCATTTCTGGGGGAAACACTATTCTGTGAAATTATTTTGAAATGGAGCCATTGGCTTTAGAGGAGATGTCGTTTAAAGGTTTTTCTAAATTTAGCTCTGGTGGCCATTTTGTTCAGCAGAGCTGAACCATTTCAGCAATTTTGGTAGAGGGTCTCCTAAGGATCATTTCTGTGAAATTATTTCAAAATCTTCCCAGCAGTTTTGGAGGCGAAGTCATTTAAAGGTTTTTCTATTTTTAGGTCTGGCAGCCATATTGTTCAGCAGAGCGGAACCGGTAGAGCAATTTTGGTAGCAGGACTCCTAGGGAACAAATTTCGTGAAATTATTTCAAAATCTGCCTAGCAGTTTCTGAGGCAAAGTCTTTTAAAGGTTTTTCTATTTTTTAGCTCTGGCGACCATTTTGTTCAGCATAGTGGAACCGTTTGAGCAATTTTGGTAGAGGGTCTCCTAAGAAACATTTCTGTGAAATTACTTCAAAATCTGCCAAGTAGTTTTGGAGGAGAAGTCGTTTAAAGGTTTTTCTATTTCTAGCTCTGGTGGCCATATTGTTCAGCAGAGCGGAACCGTTTGAGCAATTTTGGTAAAGGGCCTCCTAAGGAACATTTCTGTGAAATTATTTCAAAATCGGCCCAGCAGTTTTTGAGGAGAAGTTGTTTAAAGGTTTTTCTATTTTTAACTTTGGCGGCCATTTTGTACAGCGGAGCGGAACCATTTTAGCAATTTTGGTAGAGGGTCTCCTAAGAAACATTTCTGTGAAATTACTTCAAAATCTGCCCAGCAGTTTCGGAGAAGTCGTTTAAAGGTTTTTCTATTTTTAGCTCTGGCGGCCATTTTGTTCAGCAGGGCGGAACCGTTTGAACAATTTTGGTAGAGGGTTTCCTAAGAAACATTTCTGTGAAATTACTTCAAAATCTGCCAAGTAGTTTTGGAGGAGAAGTCGTTTAAAGGTTTTTCTATTTTTAGCTCTGGTGGCCATATTGTTCAGCAGAGCGGGATTGTTTGAGCAATTATGGTAAAGGGCCTCCTAAGGAACATTTCTGTGAAATTATTTCAAAATCTGTCCAGCAGTTTTGGAGGAGAAGTTGTTTAAAGGTTTTTCTATTTTTAGCTTTGGCAGCCATTTTGTACAGCGGAGCGGAACCATTTTAGCAATTTTGGTAGAGGGTCTCCTAAGAAACATTTCTGTGAAATTACTTCAAAATCTGCCCAGCAGTTTCGTCGGAGAAGTCGTTTAAAGGTTTTTCTATTTTTAGCTCTGGCGGCCATTTTGTTCAGCGGAGCGGAACCGTTTGAGCAATTTTGGTAAAGGGCCTCCTAAGAAACATTTCTGTAAAATTATTTCAAAATCTGCCCAGCAGTTTCCGAGAAGAAGTCGTTTAAAGGTTTTTCTATTTTTAGCTCTGGAGGCCATTTTGTTCAGCGGAGCGGAACCGTTTTAGCAATTTTCGTAAAGAATCCCTCAAGGAACATTTCTATGAAATTATTTCAAAATCCGTCCAGCAGTTTTGGAGAAGAAGTCGTTTAAAGCAAAAGTAGAGGACAGACGCACGACCTGACGAGGGACGAGGGACAAAGACCGATCACAATACCTCACCTTGAGCACTTCGTGCTCAGGTGAGCTAAACAAGTCGCCCAAGGGCAACGATCGCTCACCTGTCAGTATATGCTCAATTTATATAAAATTGGTAGTACTACAGTCCCAGTTGCTAGATACCAAGTTTCAAGGCAATTGGCCCAGTGGTTCTGGAGAAGAAGATTTTTCAAGGTTTTTGCCATTATATGGGCATGGTGGCCATCTTGGTCATGTGAGTGGACCGAATATTTAAACTTTGTTTCGCGCTTTGCTTGAAGGCTGCATTTGAAATTAAATTGAAATCTGCCCAGTAGTTTCAGAGGAGAAGTCCTTTAAAAATGTTGACACATTACAGACAAACGACCTTTAGCCAAGATAACTAGATCCATATATGGGCATGGTGGCCATCTTGGTCATGTGACCCAGACCCCGGGTATAAACTTTCGTTCCCCCATCCCACTGAGACTCCATATGAAATTTGGCTTCAATCGGCCCAGTGGTTTCAGAGGAGAAGATGTTTGAAAATCTTGACGACGGATGGTCCCACAGAATGACCTTGACCTTTAGTGACATAATATCTTCATCTGGTCATTTAGTAGACCATGTATACCAAGTATTTTACCTAATACTTAAATAGTTTCTGAGAAATCCACTGTTTAAGCGTTTTCCCATATAATAGCCTAACGTACCAAAGTTGACCATGCCGTAAATTAGGTCAAGGTCAACACAAGATCATGATTTGTATAAAATATGATGGGCCCGCATGCCCAATGCTACATACCAAGTTTCAAGGTCATAGGCCTTTTGGTTCTGGAGAAGAAGATTTTTGAAGGGTTTTTACCATATATGGGCATGACGGCCATCTTGGTCATGTGACCTGGACCAAATATATAAACTTTCGTTCCCCAATCCCACTGAGACTCCATATGAAATTTGGCTTCAATCGGCCCAGTGGTTTCAGAGGAGAAGATGTTTGAAAATCTTGATGACGGATGGTCCGACGGAATGACCTTGACCTTTAGTGACATAATATCTTCATCTGGTCATTTAGTCGACCATATATACCAAGTATTGTAGTATTGTACCTAATACTTAAATAGTTTCTGAGAAATCCACTGTTTAAGCGTTTTCCCATATAAAAGCCTAACGTACCAAAGTTGACCATGTCATAAATTAGGTCAAGGTCATCACAAGGTCATGATTTATATAAATTATGATGGGCCCGCATGCCCGATGCTACATACCAAGTTTCAAGGTCGTAGGCCTTTTGGTTCTGGAGAAGAAGATTTTTGAAGGGTTTTTACCATATATGGGCGTGGCGGCCATCTTGGTCATGTGACCTGGACCAAATATATAAACTTTCGTTCCCCCATCCTGTTAAGGCTCCACATGAAATTTGGCTTCCATCCACCCAGTGGTTTCTGAGAAGAAGATGTTTAAAAGTGTGGACGACGCCGACGACGCCGACGGACCAAGTCTATACTATAAGCTCACCTTCACAGTGAGCTAAAAAGCAGAGAAAATAAAGAAAACTGCCATTAGCACAGTAGACCAAACATTTCACCGAATCAATACACGAGGTATATATTTTGCAAGTCACATAAAGTCGTTAGATTTTTGATGTAACAATTTGAAAATTTATTTGAAAAAGCAACTTTTAGGTGTCCGATGGTGGTACCCTTGCGCTACTATTATTTTTGTCTTCTTTTTAATCTTTATTTTTGGTTTGAATAAAATTGCAAACTCCTGCATTATGATCTTGGAAAAGCTGAAACTGAATGGGCAGATGATTTTTTTCACCTGTTCCTTGTCTATATTTAGCGCAAGGATTTTCCTAAATTGCATGCCCATCTGGTAGTCTGGAACACATTGGGGTCTTAAACATTAGGTAAAATGCCCTTAAAAGTGTCCGCGTACTCGGGCCTGTCTAACCATTGGTTAAGACCAACCACAAACCTTATTCTAGGCTCATTCCCATGTGATACACATTCATTTTCTTTGCTTTAATTCTAGGTGCTAGGTACATATATGTGTCACTCCTCTGACCGAATGAGTTTTCACCAGACATGTCAGGCGGTCAGACGGAGTTTCCTGAAGACTGGTGGCAGCTGTTCTCTGCACCCTCTCAACCAGCTGAATCTGAGTTTTGCACTGTTAGCTATGGAAATTGTTTAAGTGTAGACTCTAGTGTCACCTTAACCTGTTAACGATGTTATGCCGCCACTCCCGGCTTTCGACGATCAAATTGTGTCCGTTGTGATTTCAAAGTACACTGAATATCTCATTCTAAATGACCAAACAGTCTTTTCTTTTTAAACACCAGAGCATTCTTTTCCGTCGACACCTGTGGCGATTTGACAGTGGAGGCCATATTTGATCACATGACCTGTCAATTTTTGGTAACCACACCTCCCAGTTTTCGACGATAGAAAATTGGTATCATAGTATTCATCATGAAATGAAAATGAACGGTTAGAGAATGTGGTTATGTTAGTGCACAGTGTTTCTGATTTCAGCAAATGGGTTTATAATTTTCTTGCTCCTCCGAAAATATGCAGTGCATTGAGTTTATGTGACCTACTCCTAAAAATATTTCGTTCATTGCGAAAGGGAGCCATTGAACAAGTGGGCGAGCCTACTCTCTTGTTGAGGCACTCCAGCAAGTGGTTTTTAGTGGACCTTTTTTTTTAAAGATGCTTAAATATCAAAATTTTAGGTTTAACCTACCCAAAACCATTTCTCGTAGCTAAATACTGACTTGCAGCATATTGCATGACCTCTTTTGTCTATTTTTATCATTTTTTGTTTGGAGGTGGGTTTTCCAATAGTAAAAATATTTCTTCTGGTTTCCAGCCTTTGATGAGGTTCATTTTAATTTTAATTAAGCTGGGAACCACCCATTATGACATCACAACAGAAATGATGTCATCACTAATCACCTGATCTGTTTTGGAATATGATCATTTTTGCAAAGGGTTGCTTGCAGTGACAGCTACACTTATGCATCTTTTTGTTTTCCAAAAAGATATTACTTATGAAAATAACTGCTATAAGATATAAGCATAAATTCCTCTGAACTGATTTCATGTGAATTTTATATGAAATGGTAATTTTCAAGAATGTGCTTGAAACATGCCACCCCTACAGCAATAATGGTTATCTTGAGGCCGCCATTATGAAACTGAAAAAAATACATTGCAAGAGATTACTTTCCAAGCTTGAGAGCATGCCAATGAATTTCAAAAACTCTACTGGACAAATCTGACTACGAGAAATGGTAGTAAACTGAACCATGTAAGTGGAATTTCTTTATCTTTTTATCATTCACTTTTACACTTACACATCACAGTTACGAATTTGCAGGGCTGATGCAGACCGGTATCATGATCGATGCTTCAGTTTGACTGCGCCAAACACGCACACAGGCAAAGCAAACAGCCATGTGTCAATATGAAATTAGAACAATCCTTTACGATGTTAATACGTTTTTATTACCTTCATGTATCAATAATTTAATTAGTATTGCAGCGTATAAATGTCATCAGGGATCAAGCTAGAGTTCAGAATGAGGGAGAAGTTTTTCTGATTTTAGGGAGAAGTTTCTGCCCATCTTTGATCCTTGCCTATATAATCTATACATTTAAACTTCTCCCTCAGCTCAGAACAGGGAGAAGTTTGATCCTGCAAGGAGACTATTTCTCCCTAGTCTCCCTCTACCTTGATCCCTGTGTCATCTAAGTTTACTCAGTTTCTAAGGTGTCCGCGTACTGGTATGATAAGCCTGTTTGATACAGCAAATAGCATGACCTCAACCGTGTTATGTTGCGCATGCGCATATGATTTTTTTCACATGTTCCTTTTGTCTATATTTAGCACAAGGATTTTCCTAAATTGTATGCCCATCTGGTAGTCTGGAACGCGTTGGAGTCTTAAACATTAGGTAAAACACCCTTAAAAGTGTCCGCGTACTGGTCGGGTCTGTCTATTTGTATTGGTCGAATGCGCCTACTGAGGATTTTGATCTTAGATGGTTTACATTTTAGTAGCATTATGCCATAGTAACTCCCGGGCTTATCTCGGAACTGCTCACATCGTCGAAAACCGAGTGTGGTCGAATTCCGGGTGCTTGTCCATATGTTGCCGCTTTTAGCAAAATTTTGGAAAGGCCGAAAACAAAGGCTGAAAATCTTCCGCAGAACGTCAAGATAGATGCTCATTACATTCGTTCATAAATCGAACTTCAAGTAACACATTCCCCTATATTTATACATGAAAACATTAACTAGCGTATCTGTAAGACAATTGTAATAAAAAGAGTTATATAAATCACCTTTAGTCATTGAAATGATAATATTCACGGTCATTCACGAGCTCATATTCGTCCTGTACCGGAAGACAAAAGCGCGCTTCAAGGGGCCGGTATATAATGCAGCCATAAAATGCAGCCGTATTAAATGTATAGGAAAAACGCAGCCGGTAATGCAGCCACTATAGACATAGTAGGGAAAGGTGATAATGGCCCTATTGTTCAATGTTAAGTGAGTGTTAAAGTTACTCTTAAAATTTAGATGGCTTTAAAGAAATATAATGATGGGATACACATGTTTGAGAGTATATGGGTTCGAAATATCATATTACAGGAGCTTGACATTTTATCAGGACGATGATGCAAAAAAAAATATAGCGTGAGGGTACCCCCATCGGACAGGGTACCCCCATCGGACACCTTTACGATCTGTTCTCGTATAAAAGGAGTAGCATCTCGTCCAATTTAATAACATTTTTTTTATAATGTTTTGTGGTCTTTTACTCGACACTTTCGTGTGCCTTTCTCGTCTCGGGAGCGTTAACGTAATTTTTACAGACGGTATTTACCGGACAAGGGTATAAGTCAGAAATATTTCAGTGAATAGTTACAACATGATTTCGTCGTACCTAAATGCAGTTCAATGACCTAATCAACAACATTGGATAGAGATTTTAGTCATCTAACAAATAATATAAGGATTATATTCCAGTTCGTTCTAGTTTTAGAGAACCGCGAGGGCGTATGGCAGTATATAGAGATAGATAGATAGATAGAAAATGCACACTTGTCTGCATCTCGACACTGGCTAAAATCTATATAAATAGTTCAATGTAAACAAACGTCATCATTCTGAGGGAGCAAATATTATTTTACCTTTCATGTCAAACTCAAAGTTCTGAATTGATTTTGCCTATTTGTCTTAAACAAGTATATGTCTTTACAATGTTACATTAAATTTGTTTATGCATAGTTAGTTACATGTGTAGAAAATAAAGGTGTCCGATGGGGGTACCCCTAACCAAGATTTTACGCCCGTTACCTGTGAAATAATGAATGCTCCCCGATTCCTCCGTATGACGTCATACTACAGCTGATGTTCACCGAATCAATACACGAGGTATATATTTTGCAAGTCACATAAAGTCGTTAGATTTTTGATGTAACAATTTGAAAATTTATTTGAAAAAGCAACTTTTAGGTGTCCGATGGTGGTACCCTTGCGCTACTATTATTTTTGTCTTCTTTTTAATCTTTATTTTTGGTTTGAATAAAATTGCAAACTCCTGCATTATGATCTTGGAAAAGCTGAAACTGATATTTCTTTTATCATAATCATTTTATCATTTTATTACCTTTTTCATTATAAGTAAACACTTTTCCAACTATTATAATAAACGAATGTTAACTTCTGCGCATGATATCATAATGATACATACAGGGACATAGCCAGACCGTTTACTTTGTAGAAGCAAATATTTCAATCTGAAAGCATGCATCTCCAAGGGTGATAACTCTATTATGAAAAATATGCCCCCTTGCGCCATTTTTTTTAAAGTTGGAACAATTTCTGTGACTTCTTTGTTTTCTTGCATAGATCATCCGTTCTTAAATAGGGTTAATTCTTAAAGGAAAAAAATTGCCCCTGGAGCACCCGCATTGAGAAGGGAGGCAAAATGCAGAGTTGGTCCTCTTGAAAGTGTACCCATATACATTAAACACAGATGGAGATGCTTACAGTCTCCTTCTAGCTATGCCCCTGTATAGGGTGGACAAGTGTTCGCTTTAATCGTGAAGTTGTCGTTAACTACTGCGTATTTCCACTTACTCTGAAAAAATATTACCTTAAAAGCATAATATAAACCATCATGAAAATTATCCTAATATGTAGCTAAATGAGGTATGCAATAAACATAATATGTTTGTATTTTGCAGAGATGTGATTGTTTTAATATTGGGTAATTTTTCAGAATATCCTGTTTGCATTGGCGTCAGTTAGCAAAACTTACCACAAGAAAAAGCCTTAATGAGATTAAAATAGTGCAGAATAGTAACTATAGATATCAGGAAAGCAAACAAGTTAATATTGATATCGCAGCAATAATTTAGCTAGATATTAGCGCAACTTTCCAGAAAATATGTCATCATACTTTTCTCACAGCTATTTTTGTGCTTATAGAAGAAATGCATTAGACTTAACGGCAACGTCATTATTTAACGAACACTCTTGTCCACTGTATGTAGAAAACTATATTTCCCTTTAAAATCTTATATATATATATATGGGCGGTACGTTTAATTTGTAACCATTTTTTATACACATAGCAAAAACACAAAAGGGAGTAGACTTAAAATTTTCGGGTTTTCTGTTATTTGCACACTAACCTGAAGGGTATCGCTCATCTGCGACGTTTAATTTGCAACCATGTACAAACATGGTTAATTTCATTTAAGTCTTACTATAAATAATGTAATTATGACATGATAACTGAAACACCCTCCACAAAACTCCAATTTCCCTATTATTTTCCTAGCAAAAACGGGCTTCCAGGCCTTGTAGCTAAAAAATTTGCACTTTAAGGTGCCTTTATTTTGCTCTCAGATTAAACATGCAGACAAATTCCAACTTACGAGAAAGATTTAGAAGCTTCTTGTTACTCAGTCTTATAAAAAGGAAGCAAATTGATGAAAAAATGTGATTTTCCATATCACTTCCATAGTAAAATCGCAGAGGAGGGTTATATAAATTGCTCAATCTAAAAAAATGAACATTAACATATACTTTTTTTGCACCTTATACTGCTTGTATGGTTTCAGGGTTTAATTATTAGCAACTTATTTGAACTCCTTGTTACTCTGTCAAAAATTTGTTTCAGACCAGCGAACATCCTTTACGCAATATTTGTGAAACCATTCGTGCTCCTGTATTATTGAATTTATTAAACTCGTTGGGGAAGAGCGATAAGATGCTTGGCATAGCCTCGCATCTAATCTTTTTCCCCAACTCGTTTAATAAATTCAATAGTACCTGAGCACTCATTTAAGATCCTCTATATAGCCGTCAACATGCAGAATAAATATATCCAAAATTGGATCCATAGAAAAAAAAATTGAGCAAGTGAGCAAGGACTTACGGATGCTCCCGTCCAGTGTCATCGCTTAATGGCTAGACAGGTGAACAGTCAGACAATCTTTATTAAACTCCACAGCAGAGCTAGTCAAAAGGTTTGGTTTTTCGATTTCAGAAATATAAGGAATTATGCTAACAGTACATAGAACTTTAATGCCGCTTTCATTCACGAAATTTCAGAGTCTGTAACCTTGAACTTTGGATGGCCGGATGGATGGTTTAATATTGATGGGTTCAGAAATTTTAAAATGAAATATCAGACTAAAAGCTGTAATGTTTTTTAACAGTTTCCTACTAAATTTAGAATGGTACCATAATAATTATTTAGTAAATATGGTAATATATTCCAGCCTTTTGGTCATGTTGATACACTAGCATTTGGCGTATTACAGCAATAACAATTTATTTGATAACAGTATTTAATAATTAAATGTTTAAATTCAAATAACAATTTATTTGATAACAGTATTTAATAATTAAATGTTCAAATGTTCATCATACTTCATCATACTAGCACACAACAATTGAATTGAATTGAATGCAGTCATTACAACAAATGTAGTAGCAACAATTAATCTGATTGGCTACTGTATCCCTTTTGATTGACAGATCCCCAGTGATGTTTGACTGTTCTGTTTTCACACCTAGATAATCTCTGGCACACGTCAGATAATTACCTGTATAAACAAACTATTTAAAGTATTGTTTGAAGAGCAACATGTACTTTATGTACACGATTCATTAAGAGTCATTATTGAGCTCCCGCATGTATTTATTTTGCAAAAAATGAAAGCTTCTCTGTTCTGAAGAAGAATTACTAATAACATTTAGAATTACTGCCAACTAGTCCTAAGAGAAATACATTTTCTATATTGCGAAATAAAAATGAAATACAAAAGAAACAAATGAAAATAAAACATTTAATTACTGCAAACTGTTCTTATGTTTATTACGGCATATATTTTTGCCATTTCTTATCTTAAAAATTATAAACCATCTGTTTATCATATCTGTCTATTTCCAACAAAACAATTAATTCGGGCGACGAATACTCAGGTCGACTAGCTCTTTCGGAACCTTATCTGGCCACTTCATCCAGAGAGTTAGATCATAATTATTTTATTTATTTTGTTGGTTATCATTGGTGAACTGACATTTTCAATTAATACACACTGCTCCATTGACATACTTTGGTAAGCAACATTTACATATGATTATTGATAATATGGTAATTAATCTTAACATTTTTAGTAATTATAATATTATAGTTAATAAAAATAATGATAATAATAATAACTATTATAATAATAATAATAACAGAAAAATGAATTAAAATATCAAAGATATGATATAGGCTAATTTTCCAGAGGAAAGCAGATTAATATTGTCCTTACAAATTCTGATTTTAGGCTGATTAAGTGTTGTGTTAAACTTAACATTAAAATGCCTAGTTATCTTCTCAATAACTCAGACCCGACATCTTTATATACAGAAAATAAGAAAATGAAAATAGTATTTTACACGAAAAAGTAAGAATTCTTCAACCTGATAAATTGGGATAAATGTCAAAATGCATATAAGTATTCCATCTTTCCAAATCCATAAATTAAATCATCGTTTATTTGTTTGCAAATTTTCTGCAGAATTTGTAACAAAGGACCTACAGAATTGAAATATGCTAACTTGTTGGCGAGGTATGTGTTTTGTTTTTATGTGACAAAAACAAAACAGAATGTATTATCTGCTTAAAACAATATCAGCATTTCCCCCTTAAGCAACTACACTTTTTGACTATATCTGCAGTCATTACAACCAACAAAAGGCCCATTAACACATTTTCCTACTATGTCTATATTGGCTGCATTCCCTACCATTTCTATAGTGGCTGCGTTTTTCCTATATATTTTATATAGCTGCATAAAAAGCTGCATTTTATACAGGCCCGCTTCAAGGTCATACTAAATACCAAAAAGTACCTTGTGTGGTATTTTACCTCCCCTACCTCCCTTATATGATAAGACTACAAGATACCTCAGCTCAGCATAATGTATTTGGTGATGCTCTTAGTGCTCGCTTTGAAAATTCTCTGCTTCAATACCGAGTAAATTAAGATGGAAGAAGTTTGAATTCTCTGTGCATGTGCGTTTACTCTAATGGGACGTGTACCTAAAGCCGTTAGTTTTCCATTGGAAAATCAGTGTTTTTTAGGTGTTCCAATATTTTCTAAAATAAACTGATTTGCTCCAGATGCATATTGGGGGGGGGGGGGGGGGGTCAGAATTCTTCCACCAGTCTTCATTTTTAAAAATGTCTCAGCTTCTGGGGGCCTTTGCCCCCCAGACCCCCCCCCCATTCCTCCTCAAAGTTAGGACTCTTCGTACAGACTCAAAACTTAAAAACATTATAGAAAATGACTTGCAAAAGTGGAAACTTGGTCAGCTTCATATTAAAAAAAACACAGATCTTTTCATTGATTTGACGGAAGAACAGTTATGAAAGTGTCTATAAAATTAAGTCGTTTGGATGATTTTGTGCTCAAATTTAAAGCCTGTATTTGTGATATCAGCTCTCCAGGCACTTTTTCATCAGCAGAACTACTGTGGCTTCTGCGGGCACAGCCCCCAGGCCCCTGCCCCGTATAAGGAAGCCAAATTAATATTAACAGTTATAATTATTAAGTAGCTGACAAATCAGATTTCTAGATGACCATAAGCAGAAGAAAAGTGCAAGAAATGCAGACAAGGTTTAACAGACCATGATTAACTAACCTGTTAGAATAAGATTATGTTCTTTGTTTTTCATACAGATTTTGATTCAGCTCAGTCTGACATAAAATAGTAAATATGGTGTGTGTGTGTGTGTGTGTGTGTGTGTGTGTGTGTGTGTGTGTGTGTGTGTGAAGGGGAGCTGGGATGGGGGGTCATAAAAAATTTTGTCACCTGTTTGGGGGGGGGGGGGGGTCGGAAAAATAATTCGGGTTAGATTGGGGGGGGGGGGGTCGGAAAAATTTTAGTGAACCTTATGAAAATGTACCCGGCCCTCCACCTGATAATAAATGACTCGTCCCTAAGGGCTTTGTGTAGCAGGCTTCATTACATGTTCAGGAAAAAAAACTTACAACATACTAACACAAGCTTTATAGTATGAGTGATGTCTGTGTATGTTTGGACTGGATTTGGGGCATAGTGTTTCACAAACACAGTTTCTGACTTTGACTTACAGCTGGTTTAAAAAATTTCAGGAGTGCCATTCGCATGTGTTCACTGATTCTGTAGATTAAATGTACCATAAGGTAGCACTGTTCTAATCTTATCTAATCAAATTTAGTCTAATTTATCCCGTAACCTAAGGTCGTTGAGCTCCACAGACGACTTCGAAACAATCCCTTTCCACCTTGTCCTGTTTCCAGCTGCACTAGTACTGTACTACGCACTTCGGTGATCGGAAGATAGCTATCCACTACAAAGAGTGTCTCATTCAAGAAGTAACTTTGATTGCTGGGCAGTTAGGTGACCAGCAATAGCTCGAAAGAGATCGGAAAGTGCTGTGCTGCCCAGCTCTATTTTATTGATTGAAGAGAAGACAACATTTGGTAGCAGTGAGCATCACTTTCAGTAGTAGGACTGCTGTGAATCTAGTACTAGAGGAGTTTTAGTAGCTTTCGACCTAGGAAAGGTAGAAGGTCTGAAAGAAAGCTTCTACAGGTAATTGATCTCCAGTTTGCTATACCAGACTATTTGTAAGCTAAGAGAGCCGTGTGCACTAAGTTAAGTGGTGTGATTTTTGATAAAGCAAAGTAGCTACATGTATTTCCTAATATGTGATTTCTTTGTTGATTATTTTTGGACCAAGTTATTTTAAAATCATTTTAAATCAGTTACATTAATCATTTTCTTATAACAAACTATTGTCCATATTCTTAACTTGTACCAATAATTGGCTAGGAAGCCCTGAGAAAAATTATCATAGGTCTGTGTCTGGGTGACACTTAATATTAAGACTGAGCAGGTAGCTCGGTTATACTATTTATTTTAAACACGTTACATTTGGTGGTAGCGGTGATCGACAAAACCACCATTGCCCAGACTTGCACCTCTAAATATGGCAGATATGGACCGCAATATCCAGGTAGAGACTTTACTTCAAGAATTAGAAATGTTGAAGTTTGAAAATGAGGTACTTACGAACCAGCGCAATATGGATAGGTTGCAGATGCAGAGAGACTGGGAAAGACATATGGAAGGCATTTCAATGCTACCTATACCTCAGGTAGAGAAAAGTGTTCATTTCCCAGTACAAGTGAAAAAGGAATTAGAGCATGAAAGTTCATCTTGTAGAACAATATCAGCTAAATCTCAATGAAGGCCAGCTGATTAACTAGTTAGACGACAAAGATACTACCGCCAGACAACCAAAAAATGGTCGAACTATGTTTGTAAAAGCTGCAACATACGACGGGTCCAGCTCATGGCTCGATTACAAAGCACACTTTGAGATGTGCGCCGAATTCAATAACTGGACTAAGACTGAGAAAGGGCTACATTTAGCTGTTGCACTATGTGGACAAGCACAGGCTGTTATGGGTAATTTGTCTGATAAATCAAAAGATTATGAATCCCTTGTTAAAGCACTTGAAGACAGATTTGCCCCTCCTAACCAGAAAGAATTATATAGGGTGCAACTGAGGAAAGGAGACAAAAAGCATCGGAGAGTTTATCTGAGTTAGGACAGGATATTAGGAGATTAAATAATTTAGCATACCCTACAGCTACCTAGGAATTAAGAGAGACACTGGCGAAAGATCAGCTTATTGACTCCATAATAAGTGTGAGCATGCGACTTAGAATTAAACAAGCTCGTCCTACCAGTTTAAATGATGCAGTGAGGCATGCAGTTGAGCTAGAAGCGTTCAGTAGGGCTAAGAAGTCAAAACTGGAAAGCCAGGGCATACTTAATGCAGCTACATCGAGCCAAGTTAATCAGGAACCGAAGGATAAACAAGGTGGAGATGATCTGCAACAGATGAAAACAACGGTGGAGGGGCTTGAAAAGGAGTTACAAAAATTTGCCAGAGAGGACAGATGCAGATAGTCAACCAAGGCCTGTGTACACAGGGCGAGAGCCTAATGCAAGGTGGGAGAGAAAATGTTTTGAATGTGGATCAAAATTTCATCTTCGTTCAAATTGGCCGAAATTAAAAAGCTGGAATGTAACTAAGCGAAAAACTGAGGTTTCAAAAAATGAAAAAGACCGTAACAAAAAGACTCCTGCGACTGCCAAGTCTGTTGGACCTGGTCTATATGTCCATGTTAACTTCAGTGGTCTGATTTTAAACTCGCTTGTCGATACTGGAGCTTCGTTGATGGTTATGTCTTCCAGAGTGTGGGAAAGCTCGAGTTTAAGTAAACAGGGCATGTTACCTTAATATAATAGAACTGTTGTCACTGAATCTGGGGCAGCACTTGAGGTAAAGGGCAAGACAACAGTCAGCTTAAAGATTGGCGACGAAAGCTACTATGCTGTTGTTGTTGTTGCAGATGTGGAAAATGATCTGTTAATAGGCCTGGATTTTATGAGAAGACATGGGTGTACAGTATATGTTCAAAATAATGTTTTGATTATTCAAGGAAAGAAATGCGACTTAAATTGTAGAGGATCGATAGGATGTCATAGGATAGTGGCTAAAGAATATGAAATTATTTCAGCAAGGTCAGAGAGAGTAGTAAAGGGGAGAGTATTAGGTATGACTGGAACATCAAATGACTTGTATATAGTAGAGCCATATGAAACACCGAAAAGGGATGACAGAGGATTGGTGGCAAGAGCACTCATGCAAGGCAATGAATTCACCCCCTTGCGACTGATGAATGTTACTGATGAACCACAGACAATACGGAAATGTACCAATATAGCTACTCTAAGCCCTGTCTGTGAAGTTAAACGTCACTGTATTAAACCGGCGAAGCAAGAAAATGTTCCTGAGCATTTGAAAGATTTGTATGAGAGAACTATTGTTGGAATGACAAAAGAGCAGAGAGAAGAGGTGGCAAAACTGCTGAAGAAATATTCAAATAGTTTCTCAAAATCTGATGAAGATCTGGGAAGGACTGGCATTGTTAGACATAGAATAAATATATACTAGCAGGTTGTCCAGGGACAACTGGTCGAGCCCGCTGTTTGCTTAGTGACCTATAAGAATGTCAAGACTAAGTAACTGCTTCACTCTAGAAAGAAGCCAAAAAACATCATGCTTAGCCAGCATTTTCTTCTTTTTTTCTCCAAATTTTCACAAAGGAAAATAAGTAGAAGTGATGACCCAGGCAAGCTCAATTTATGACAGTTACAATATCTGACCTTCAAGTGTGACCTTGACCTTGGACCTACCCAAACACATATGTCACTTGACACTTCCACTCATCAAGAAGAACAATTGTGCCAAATTATTTTGAAATCCATCCGTATATGTAGAAGTAATGGCTCAGACAAGCTCAATTTATGACAATTTAATCATTTGACCTTCAAGTGTGACCTTGACTTTGGACCTACTAGAACAAATGTTCCAAAATGCACTTCTTCTCATCAAGGAGAACAATTGTGTTTAATTATTTTGAAATCCATTTGTAAATGTTGAAGTTATGGCTCAGACAAGCTAAAATTATGGCCATTTTATCATTCGACCTTCAAGTGTGACCTTGACCTTAGATCTACCTGAATAAATTTTCCAAATGGCACTTCTTCTCATCAAGGAGAACAATTGTGCCAAATTATTTTGAAATCCATCCATAAATGTAGAAGTAATGGCTCGGACAAGCTCAATTTAAGGCCATTTTATAATTTGACCTTCAAATGTGACCTTGACCTTGGACCTACCTGAACAAATGTTTCAAATGGCACTTCTATTCATCAAGGAGAACAATTGTGCCAAATTATTTTGAAATCCATCCATAAATGTAGAAGTTATGGCTCGGACAAGCTCAATTTATGGCCATTTTATCATTTGACCTTCAAGGGTGACCTTGACCTTGGACCTACCTGAACAAATGCTTCAAAAGGCACTTCTACTCATCAAGGAGAACAATTGTGCCAAATTATTTTGAAATCCATCCATAAATGTAGAAGTTATGGCTCGGACAAGCTCAATTTATGGCCATTTTATCATTTGACCTTCAAGTGTGACCTTGACCTTGGACCTACCTGAACAAATGTTTCAAAAGGCACTTTTACTCATCAAGGAGAACAATTGTGCCAAATTATTTTGAAATCCATCCATAAATGTAGAAGTTATGGCCCGGACAAATCCGGACGGACGCACGCACGCACCCACGGACATACACCGAACTGACATTGTAACAACTATGTCTCGCTCTCCGCAAGCGGGCTCGACAAAAATGCACATCCAATTAAACAGCCATTGCGGAGAACGCCAGTGCATCTTAACAGTGAAATCAATAAGTAGATAGATGATATGTTAAAGAGAGACCTGATTCAGCCTTCATCAAGTCCATAGGCTAACGGTATTGTCATTGTGTCCAAAAAGGATGGTACGAAACGCTTCTGCATTGATTATAGAAAACTAAATGATGTGACAGTGAAGGATTCGTACCCAATTTCTAGAATAGATGACTCGTTAGAACAGCTTTCTATAGCACAATGGTTTTCGTGCCTGGACCTTAACGCAGAGTATTGGCAGGTAGAAGTTGATAAAGCAGATAGAGAGAAGACAGCATTTACCTCACAGCAAGGTCTATTTGAGTTAAAAACAATGCCATTTTGACTTTGTAATGCACCGGCAACGTTTGAACAGCTGATGGAGACCGTTTCGGCCGGCCTGAACTGGCAAATCTGTTTGATTTACCTCGATGACATCATTGTCCATGGGGAATCATTTGAAGCAATGCTAACTAACCTGGATAGTGTATAAAATAAACTGCAAGAAGCAGGACTAAAGCTGAAGCCAAGGAAGTGCCAGTTATTTAAGAGAGAAGTTGAATATTTGGGCCACATAGTATCAGCTTCAGAAACTAAGACAGATCCTAAGAAAATTCAAGCAGTAAGAGATTGGCAAGAGCCGAAAAATGTAACTGAGTCGCGAGCATTTATTGGTCTGTGCAGCTATTAAAGAAGATTCATTTTAGGGTTTGCTTATATAGCTAAACCTCTACACAATCTAACTGCTAAAGAACAACCATTTGTTTGGACCAGAAAGTGCAATGAAGCATTTGAGATACTTATGAAATGTTTATGTGAAGCGCCCAGCTAGCTCATCCAGATTTTACCAAGGAGTTTATACTGGATACGGACGCTAGTGATTTTGCTATTGGGGCAGTCCAGTCCCAGGTATTTGATGGCAATGAGCAAGTCAAAGAATACGTGAGTAAGACACTGACAAAGTCAGAGAGGAGATATTGAGTTACGAGCGGATCATTCGATGTAACTTTAGGATTCCCACCAGAAAATCAATCCCCATGTCTCCCTCCCGCTAGTCACAGAAAAAACAAGACTGGTCTGTGTTCAAGATGCTTGCCTGACAGCGCCTTGCCCATGAGGCATCACATAAAAGCTGTGATCAAAACACTGACACTGATATGGAAACAAATGCCAAGGTGACAAAAGCTCTTCCTGTACTTTCAAACAGGTGAGCTAAAAACCATGTCATATCATCAACCTCAAAAGGAAATATTTCTTCCCGGTTGAAAGTAAGTAGGGCTGGCCTGCTGATGCAGCCAGATCACAATAAACTGTAACCAAAGCATCATTCTGGGATTCCAAAGCTGACAGGGACACCAATGCCGGGTGATAAAAACCCTCTGCCAGGCCTTACATACAGACAAGAAACATAATAAGATAAGTTTTAAAAGGTTTATTCTCATAACATCAACAATGATTAGTATCAATAAATATGCATCAAGTACATTTTTGAGCATGATTTCACAACAAAAGACTTACAACATAATTACATAAACTTATAAACTTATCTTGTGGAAAAAATGGTAAAAATCTACACAGTAATCAAATCAGAATATTCTCCTTCCCTCCCCCCCCCCTCCTCCCACCCAAAATGAGCCACGACATAACAAAACCAACAAAGAGGCATGTGCGCTACACGAAGACTCAGATCAGCCTGGGCATCCGCCCAGTCTGATCAGAATCTTTGCTGTCCACATGGATCTAGCTTAGACCCTTAGCTATCCTTAAAGCACACAGCAAAAACTCTGATCAGACAGGGTGGATGCCCAGGCTGATCAGTCTTCGCATGGAGCACATGCCACTGTGTTGGTTTTGTTGAGTCATGGCTCAAATGCTCTACCCTTAAAGAATCTGCTTCCCTAGAAGCAGCCTCTTTCCTGTAAGGGTTGACCCACAATGAGAAGGGAGGCAAAAATGACAATGACAGAGCTGCTTCCCTTGAAAGTGTAGTCGATTAATGTAAGTTTTAGGATACTTATGGTAACTTGCTATAGTGTCCACACATGACAACTGAAAAATTCACAACAAACCAAGCACTTCAGGTAAGAAGGGGTAACCGGGATAATTTGGTATAATTTTTCTTATATTTCCATGAAAATGTATGTTGTAACCCCTCATAAACACTATCTCAGCAAGACAGTTGCAATGAGGGGTCTCAACATACATTTAAAGTGAGAATAAGAAAAATAGTCTTTGAATAATCCCTGGTAACCCTTCTTATCTAGAGCTCTGAGAGTTGACTTATGTTCAGTTTCACAACAGAGCAACAGTCTAATACAAAATTACTGGAAACAACATTATCAGACAATAACTTGTTCATGAAATCAACAAGCAAACAAATATAAAATTTCCAACTGTAAATAAATAAATTGTATTTTGCTATTCAAACTTTTAGGTCAGATTAACAGTTGCTTTTAGTCCTTAATGGCAACTTTCAAACCACTTCATTGTGGTTAGCCCTAAATGACGGGTGAGTCTAAATACCACAGACCACCACAGACTACCACAGACAACCACAGACTACCATAGACAATAATGCAGATTATCATACACCCTCTAAAATAACATTTTCAAGAACAAAATGTAAACCAGAGGGCCAATGGCCCTATATCGCTCACCTGAGCACTGAGGTTATGTTGGAAAAACTAAGTTGCCACAGCAACAAAACAACATGCACAACAGCAATAAAACACACCATTTACGTAGAGGATAATATCACAAACATTTATGCAAAAAATAAGCTTTATCCCCCCTTAATGGCTTCTGAGAAGAAGATCTTTGGCAAAAAAAAAAAAAAAAAAATGAAAAAATTTAAAATTTGGCCCTTCAATTGCAACGGCAACCAATCAAAATCAGGTCTTTGGGCAAAATTCTTATAGCTGATAGAGTACTACTGTAAAGCTTTTGTCAAAATATCTGCCGTAACACAGAAATAAATACCAAATGTCCACTTTCCCCATTGTAAGTCTATGGAAACTTTAAGTTGCCATAGCAACCAGTTCACATGGGCAATGATAATATGAAATATACTTTAGGTAGAGGCTAATGTTATTAATATGTATGCAAAGTATCAGCTTCATCCTCCTCATGGCTTCACTTTCCCCATTATAAGTCAATGGAAACTATAAGTTGACATAGCAACCAAAGTTCTTATTGGGTTGGAAGAAAAAACAAAATTCATGTAGAGGCTTCTGTCATCAACACATGTTTGCACAATATCAGCTTCATCCCCCATATGGCTTCTGAGCAGAAGATTTTTTCATTTTTTCTTCTTTTTTTTTTGAAAATTTACCCTATATTTTGCAATGGCAACTAATCAAATTCAGCGATTTGGAGAAAATTCATATGAAATATAGAGGACTATTCAAGAAACATTTCTGTAGAAAGAAAATCTAAATAAAAGCCGTGAGACAGCAAAAATTGCCAATTTTCATTTTCCCCATTATAAGTCAATGGAAACTCTTAGTTGCCATAGCAACCAAACTGATGGAGTAATTGCCATGAAAAATAGTAATTCTATAGATGCTAGTACTAAGATTCTTTCTGTAAAGTTTGAGCTTTATTGGCCACACAGTTTATGCAGAGATGATTTTTTAATATTTTTCCATTTTTAACTATTCGGTTGCAATGGCAACCAGAAAAATTGCCCAATTTGTATAAATTTAACAAGGCTGGTTAAAGACTACTCCAGGTACATTTCTATAAAAGATTTGTCAAAATATCTGCAGTGGCATAGCAATAAATGCAAATTTTCATTTTTCCCATTATAAGTCAATGGCAACTTTAAGTTGCCATAGCAACCAAACTGCTGGAGCAATTGCCAAGAAAAACAGTATTTTTATAGACGGTAGTACCTAGATCCTTTCTGTGAAGTTTGAGCTTTATTGGTTGTATGGTTTCTGAGGAGATGATTTTTGAATATCTTTTCTATTTTTAACTATTTGGTTGCCATGGCAACCAGCCTAATGGTGCAATTTACATAAATTTCATGTGGTTGATAGAGGACTACTGAAGAAACATTTCTGTAAAAGTTTTGTCAAAATATCTGCAGTGACATAGTAATAAATGCAAATTTTCATTTTTTCCCATACAAGTCAATGGAAACTTTAAGTTGCCATAGCAACCAAAGTTCTGAAGCGATTTGGATAAAAAACAGTATTATTGGTTCCCCCTGCCTATAGATGCTATATATGAAATTTGGTAACAATGGGCCTTGTAGTTTCAGAGGAGATGTTGTTTGAAAATATTGACGGACGACGGACGGACGACGGACGGACGACGGATGCCTGCCTATACTATAAGCTCACCTGTGAGCCTTCGGCTCAGGTGAGCTAAAAATGGCAAATTAAAGCATTCAAAAACTTTTTAAGGGCAGAGAAAATCATGTTCTTATTAATCCTATCTACTTACTTATTATATTTATGTACATAAAATATAATACAAAATTTTCAAAAAAAATGGTCAAATTTTATACTTTTTTATATTCTGTTCTATACAATGTTATTTTTGAAGATATTTGATAACCTGTATTGAAGTCTGGGGTAGTCTGTAGTGAGGTCTGTGGTGGTCTGTGGTACATAAAATATAACACCAAACTATAACATAAAACATTCTAAAATTTTGTCAAATTTTGTATTTTTTTATATTCTACTCTTTAAAATGTTATTTTTTAGGGTGTATGATAATCTGTCTTGAGGTCTGTGGTAGTCTGTGGTGAGGTCTGTTGTGGTCTGTGGTAGTCTAAGGTGGTCTGAAGTGGACTGTGGTGGTCTGTGGTAATTAGACTCACCCTAACTGACAAATTTAGCCCTAAATGACAACTTTCACACCACTTCATTGTGGTTAGCCCTAAATGACAACATTCAAACGACTTCATTGTGGAACAATATTTGCCTGTGGCAGGAAATCAACATTCTTCTGTTAGGATCCATATAAAAAGAATTTTAACAATTCTAACAATTCTGTTAATTGTATGCAGGTAAAATGAATATTAGCAATTAACTATTACTTGTAAGTATTTGGGCAGTAACTCAAACATTGTAACTTCTCCAACTGTTACCCTTAGAAAAGAATTCTCCAGCTTTTTTCTTTTTTCTTTTTTTCTGTTGGCACTACAAGCAAATGAAATTTCTCTGACTGCAAATGAAACACATGTTCTTTATGAATTTTATGAATTGTCAATGCAAAAAGTTTTAAACATTTCTTGAATTAGTGTTATTGCATAAAAAGCAGTGCCGAGAGGTATTAACAGCCGTGCATCAACAGGCGAAAAGCCGTGTTTCAACAATGGAGTTCTCGCGCTGTTGAAACACGATGACAGAACTTTCGTTATGCTTGTGCCGGGCCACTACAAACCGCCATGCACTCTTGCCTCTCCCTTTTCGATTTATTTACAATAATTGGTCGCGTGCTACATAAGTTTTCTTATGACGTCATCATGTACTCTTATTACGTCATAAAGTACCGACACGGATTTCAAAGCCATGTTGTTTTCATTCTTACGATGCCAAATAAAGAGTAAATAAGTGTTAAAGAAAGCAAGCATCCTAAGCTTTCAGACATTCAGTAATCAAGAACTGCAGGATGGTATACGAATGGATCAGGCTTGTTCTGCATGGAAATTATTGCTCAAGGTATCTGCTTTTTGTTGATTAATTTACCATCTATTTTGCATCAACTACATCGACCATCTTGGATACTTTTCCGAAATGAGGTTGAATAGGATGATGGCAGCCATTTTGAATAGAATGAATGCTCTCGGGCCCGGAAGACGAATATTAGTAAACAGATGCACCAGCGCGTTGGTTGTTAAACGGTGACAAAATAGAGTGCCAAGTTTTTTCTCAAATTTGAACGAATAATTCTTTGATTTATGCAATAACAGCGATCAAACATTTGTTTTCAATGCATTAACATTACTAATTAACATTAGTTGGCATTTTCATATATATCTGCAGAGAAAATTTCATGCTCAGCTGAGTTGAGCATGAAAAAAGTTTTATAACCTTGGGGCCAGATTGATAAAAATTATCCAATATTAACAATCATGTCGCTATTCTTGTCGCTGTCCATGTCTGAGGCAGTCTCCATCATGCTGTTACTGTCAGAATTTAACATTGGATCTGAAAGAGATTAATAGATTCTGTGATGGGGTTGAGGCCAGGACAAAGAAATCTCAGGCTAGTTTTCAGATTATTTAGTCTTATGCGAGCCTGAGATTTCCATGTCCAAGCCTTAACCCTGTCATCGCTTATTTTTCTCACCCATTATATTTTATAAAACAGACTATTCATTGAATACCATAACTTCTTGTTGAGGTCGTTCCTATATACTTCAAGCTAATTTTCTGTTAATAGTTCTGACACTTGTTAATTTCTGTAGTGTAGCTGGATGGATGGATGACTTGCTATTTTACATCCTTTTTAACAGTATTTCAGTCATACCAGGATGATGGGAGGGTGATAATGAAAGACTGTGTGCAATGGAACCCTGTTTATGACTGAAAAGATTCCTGCCTACAGCAGGGCTCAGACCCAGGACTCCTAGATCAGCAGGCCAGCACCAAACCTGGGTTTGAGGTTATAAAACTTGAGTATAATCTATAACTCTATATAAAGTAAACTGATTGGCTGCCTCCGAGCATGTGCTCAGGAGCAGCCAATCAGTGTGCTTTATTTTGAGTTTGAGAATGTACTCAAGTTTTATAACCTCGGGACCTGGCTCCTTTTGTATTGTGTTGTGGCTCATATCTCATGGACACAACCTTACCTGAGAAAGAGGTCATGAGGTCAGCATCACTGCTTCCGGGAGTGACATAAGTTGAGGTTAGTAAAACTGAGGCTTCAGGCTCGGACTTTATGCTCATGACATCATTGGACTCACTTATATCCTGCTCCACAAGGGTCTAAAAAAAATTAAAATATCAAAAAGAATGGTTATAAACATATGAGCCATGATGCAACAAACCCAACAAAGTAGAATGTGTGCCCATCTAAGACTCTGATCAGCCTGGGCATCTGCCCAGTCTGATCTCAGTCTTCGCTGTCCGCATGGAGGTAGCTTAAGCCCTTTCCTGCCCTTTCAGCACAAGTAAAGACTCTGATCAGACTGGGTGGATGCTCAGGCTGATCTGAGTCTTTGCTTGGCACACATGCCACTTTCTTGTTGTTTTTTTTTATGTCAGTGCGCATATTTAAGTTTTTCATTATTTTGGCTGAATTAGATTGAAGTCACTCAAACCCTAGGTCATATACAGCCAAATATTTAAGACAGGCTTAAAGTGAGTTTGTTTAAACAATAGTTTATTTGTACAAATGCATATTACAAAACAGAGATAAGTGAAAATGCAATATTATCAATGTTATACAAATGAGATCCACAAAGAAGTCATTAGGCTTATACAAGTCTGTTTCCCACAAAAGTAAATTGATATAGTTGTCTTTCATCTAATCAGCTGTCAAGATTCTTCACAATACAGTAGAACTTCAATGGCTCGAACCCTGATGGCTCGTTGACTCCGCCTAGCTAGAACTCTTTTCTTGGTCCCTAGAGGTCACTTTATATGGAAACTAACCCTGGATGGCTAGAACTACCCTTGGCTGAAACTAATTTTCATGGTCACAAGCCTGTTCAAGCCAATGAATTCTGCTGTATATGACTTATTTCAAAACGTGAAGACTGATTTTAAAATTTATAGGTCCAACAAAGTTGAAGGTCACAACAAGTGGTCAACTTACAGCTGTGTCAAATGTAGAATGGTCTGCTGAGAGAGAGTCTGTCTGTGAGATTACATTTTCTTTTATAAATTCATGAAGAGCTGCAACAGAAAATACATCATCAAAACTGGGTTCGAGGTTATAAAACTTGAGTACATTCTAAAAGTCAAAATAAAGCACACTGATTGGCTGCTTCTGAGCACATGCTCGGAAGCAGCCAGTCAGTGTGCTTTATTTTTGAGTTTGAGATTATTCTCAAGTTTTATAACCTCTGGGCCTGGTGACAGTATGCAAACTCTCCAAGATCATAAGAAGAGATCGTGTGAACATAATGGAAATATGCTCCAAAGGCTAACAAATAATGCATTGAGTGAAGATTGATGATGGATGGATGACTTGGGCTTTACATTCTTTTCAACAGTATTTCTGTTATAAGAGGACGATGGGAGGGTGATTATGAAATGCTGTTTATAATGGAACCCATTTGCCACTGAAAATATTTCCCCCTCCAGGAATCAAACTCCAGGCTGCTCATGACTCTCGATCAGCAGGTCAGCGCTTAACCCACTAAGCTGCCAGGGCTCCTAGTGAACCACTTAAATTAAAAGTCCTTGATAAAATCACTAGACAGGTTTCTAAACACACTAAAATTATACATGAAATCTTTCTGAGTTTGTTTTCTCCCCATGCTCTGACCTTCATAATATCATAAGCATCTGAGCTATGGTAATTCATGTTAAAGTGCATGGATATACCTCTATGGTTTTTTTTCCTTGCCAGATCTACAAAGGGAGACAATTCTGTAACTTCCTGTTTGTTTTCCTGGAGAAAGAGGCCCTATCTAAATGGGGGCTACTGTTAAAGGAATGAATTTGTTCCTAGTGGAGCAAATTCTTCCCTTTAAGAGTTAACCCCATTGAAAGCAGAGGCGTAAGTGACAATGCTAGAGTTGCCTCCCCATGAAGTGTATCATTTCACCTTAATTTTTCCTCAAAACATAAAAGGCTCCTCATTAAAATTATCTATATAATGTGGCATCTCATAAGAATAGCCCATGAAGTTCTTATGAGAGAATAAAACATATTTTGACAGTGAAAATACAAAAATTATCTACCAATAATGTATCCTTTAATGCTTCCCTTTAGCTGAAACTCTGCAAATCAGCATTTTTGCACATTTTTCCACCCCTTTAAATGTAAAAATTTACTATTATTCTCAATGTAATCAGATTTTTCATAATATGTAGTCTTTTCCTTTGAAACAATCTCAAGTGAAAATCAGACTGTCTATTCCAAATCATTATTTCAGCAGCTCAAGGGTTAAAACTTACGATGTTCTTGGGTTAGAGTGATAGTTTGACTTAGATCAACAGCACCATTAAGTGTGTCTGACGCTGATGGAGATGTTATGACAATATTTGACTGGACCTGCACATCATCATCCACTGTCTGCTACAAAAGAAAGCAATATGTTATGGTACCAGAAAAATTCTAGGTATTTGGACAAATAGACCTAAGCAAACAGTCCAGGCCCAGATCAGACTGCTCTTAAAGAGCAGTCTGATCAGGACTCACACTGTGTGCCATTCCATCTGCATCTTTTAGACCAATTACTGAATTATGGAAACTAAACTGTTCCTTTTTTTAGGACAGTTGTGGTAATTATTTTAGGTGTCCCAATATTTAGAATCGTTACAGTAATTACCCCACTTAAAGTGAATGGGCACTGAAAATGGGAACCCATGACACTGACTTTTGAAATTAGCTCAGCATTTGACTGGCTGAATGACCTTACCAAATTACACTACAATGTAAACATCCATGATGTAACTGCGACGTCATGCAGTTTGATCAAAACATGCAGTACAGTCCAGTTTATTTCTAAACCAGCTTGCTTAAGTAATGCACAATGATAAAAAAGACCATATTAGTTTTTTTTGATATTATGTTTATCAGGGCTGACCCCTAAATGTGAAATGGTTTGGCATCCACGCCTTTCCTACAGTTTTTCTAATTCCACCTGATCAATTAGATATCAAAAGAAACTAACCTTGGTTCGAGGTTATAAAACCTGAGAATGATCTCAAACTCAAAATCAAGCACTGATTGACTGCTCCCGAGCATGTGCTCGGAAGCAGCCAATCAGTGTGCTTTATTTTGAGTTTGAGAATGTACTCAAGTTTTATTACCTCTGGGCCTGGTATTCTCTATTTATCTTGTGAAAAACAACAACCAGAAATTATTAGAACTTTAATATCACCTTACATCTGGAACTCAGCAAATGCAGCTACCTGTGCAAAGCTCTAATCAGACTGCTTGTATACTTGAGAGGTTTAAAGTGAATGGGTATACTTTCAGGGAAAACAACTGTCATTTTTAGTTTTGCCTCTTTTCTCAATTCAGGTCAAATCTTACAGGAAAGAATCTGCTCCCACAGGAGTAAATTCTTTCCTTTCAGAGTACACACCAATTTGGATGGACTGTGTCATCCTTAAAAGCAAACAGGATGTCATAAAAGATTTCCCTTAAAATTTAGTAAAAATTGTGAAAACCACTGCAGTGTACCTGTACATCTTCAGGGCTCTAGGTTATATAACTTGAGAATAATCTAAAACTCAAAATAATGCACACTGATTGGCTGCTTCCGAGCATCTGCTCGGAAGCAGCAAATCAGTGTGCTTCATTTTGAGTTTGAGGATGTACTCAAGTTTTATAACCTCTGGGCCGGTTTGGGCCGGTTTGCAGGTTAAACGTTTTCAACAAAAAATTACATCACCTGTGATACTGGTACTGTCTGGACAATGATGTGTTCTGAGAATCCTGACTGAACTGCAGATGAATTATCTTGGGGCTGGGTTATCACAAATGATCCTGTTGTCTCAGGAAGTTGTTGCAGAACCTCGTATGCTTGAACAGCAGGAACGCCCTCCTCTAAAACACTATCCATCTGTAGACCTATAGCATAGATTAATCAAAGTTATGGAGATTAATTTTCAATACATTTTGTTTACATGTATTTTCTATGAAAACATTTGTAGTAGGTAAATTCTTATTATAAACATGTATATCTTGAACGTTACAACTGGTAGGTTATTCTGTATGCGACCAGTTTTATGTTGTGGCTTGAGGGATTGAAATGGATTATAGATTCAGAGATGGTAAGCTGACTAACATCTGTGGTGCCCCAACGACCTAGTAAGGTCATGGGATAGAATAGAATAGAATAGAAGCTGACTAAAAATGCACATCCTATGAAGGTAATAATGCACCTTTGATAGCATCACATTAATGTCTGTCACTTTAATCCAATTTTCCTGGAGTGATTTTGCCTTAAGTTTTCTGGACAGGATTACTTAGCCCTCTTTTGCTATCTTAATTAGACTCCTGCTGCAACGTTTTTACAGATCATATATGATCCGCATCCCTTGAACATGTATCCATATATGAGCCGGAACACAAGAAAACCAACAATGTGGCATGAGCATCCAGTGAAGACTGAGATCAGCCTGGGCCCAGTCTGATCAGAGCCTTTGCTCAGTTTGCTGTGTGCTTAAAGGGTAGCTAACGGTCTAAGCTACCTCTATTGGGACAGCAAAGACTCTGATCAGGCTGAGTGGATGCCCAGGCTGATCTGAGTCTTTGCTGGGTGCACATGCCACTTTGTTGGTTTTGTCTTGTCGTGGCTCATATATCTATATTGGAAATAAGGGCAAAATTTACTACATATCAGAATTATAATAAGACTAAAGACAGAAAACAAATTAAAGTCAATCCCATGTATCATTATCTCTGAGTATAGAACAGCTAATCTGCTTTTTTCTGTATTATGGACATTTCCGTTTCTGAATTTGGGAAAGTCTACTTATAGTGCCGTAATATGTAATATACAATTATTGAAAGAAACATAAAGTGGAGACCTTGATGAGACTGCTTCCTGACCCAAGGACATGTGCAGTTAAATTTTAGTCTATAATACTTGCAATTTTTAAGAGTGTTAATGGTATACCTGTTAAAGTTATGGGAATATAGGCCATTTGATCTGTAGCAGCATCTGTTTTTATGGCTCTTGAGCCAGTCACTGGTCTCACTCGGCAGTTCAGGAAAAACGTCTTCATATATTCTAACAATTCTGTCAAAACAAAACACGTCTGTATGAATAAGAATATTGAGCCAGCAATATTCATGCATTTCAGATTTACTATTCATGTGATTCTCAAATTATTTCAGAAATCAAATAACTTTTAAAAATTAAAAATATCTCTTTTCTTAGATTTAATTTAAACAGCCCCTCACTTCGAATATGCACCAAGCTTTTTTAAATGACAAACAACATGTATAAGCTCACAAGTAAATGTTTATAATGTTACGACCTGGCGGAGGTAACAAAAAGATGGAAGTAAACCAGCAACAAGCCTGTTTTTAAACTTAACAAAATTTATTTACTTGTACATCAAAATAAAACAGTCATTAATTAATCAAGAAAATATGTAATTAACGATACCTTATTTTTGTCTGAATGTCCCTCAGAATTTAAAACACAAGTCCTTTAATAATTTCTGATCCCAGAAGATAAAGTATGTATGAGCACATGAATATTTCCAAATCCAATATATTTAAATTCCAGTATAACTTATTTTACTATAGACTGGTGAAAGTTTTCATACAAAGATGATCTAAATGAAAATCTGTCCTCTTTATATAATATCTAGGAACATTCCAGAACTAACCAAAAATAGATCTTACCAAAAAGTACTCAATTCTGACATAATTTCATACCAGAAGATTCTTAATGTTTACAACAGAAAGGTCTAATATTTTCTCAGTACTAAAAATAGTTATTCCAGAATGTTCTAAAGTACAATGTAAACAACTTGTTTATTTCAAACCTAGTAAACATCTAAAAACTGCAAAATCATGGTAAAAGAAAATATTTACACCAACTTAAACACCATATTCATAACAATAATGAATGTGTTTTTAATCTTGTGTGTTTTTTTTTTAATTTTTACATGATTTTTATCTATTTTTTTCATTTGGTACCCAAATTGGTTTTCTCATTTTTCAAAAAAAAAAAATCTCTGATCTATCTTAGTGTTGTCAGATGAGATAATTCATAAAGTCTCCCATATCCTATGAACCAAAATTACATAACAGTGATGACTTTGAATATTTCTTAAACTTCATATAGGACCTCAAAGAGATGGTGTTACTCACGATTATAAGGTATTAATTGATAATCTGGTATATGTCTTTTAAGTGACCACCATTTCCCTCTGAGCCACTGTGGTGACCGAACACTGCAATATATAACATTAAACTTTTTTGAAAGCACAGCCCCAGACAAGTACAGTGATGATAAACTAAGGACAAACCCACCGCTAAGAGACAGTTTTTGTTAACTCGGCATAAAATATATGTTGTGCCCCTCATTACAATTCCTTCAGCCAGTCATTTCTAACAAGGGTAACAAAAGGTTTTAATGTGAAATACCGGTGAGAAAAGTTATCCAAAAATTATTATTATTAATACTAACCTTTTCTGGAGTGATGTTAAAAGCACAGAATTGGATTTTTATTTTATTTTTCACTTAAATTTTAACCCAGCATTAGCTCAATTCAGAGCTCAAGATGAAAGTATGCCATTTTGTAAGTTCCTAAAATAATTGTGATTTTGCAGCAGAAAATATGTTAATTATTGCATTTGTATACATTATGAGAGAAGAAATTATGTCAGTTTTACTGACAAACAGCAAGAGTTCTGTTTCTTCTAGTACTAACATTCTTCCTACAGAAATTCCTTACCTCTTCCAGTCTTTAGCAAGTTCATTCCAGTCTATTTCAGTATCATTAGCCACTCCTAAATTGACAACTCTTAAAATGAGATTCATGTCATCCTCCCTTGTCCAGTCTGTCCCGCCTTTCTGTTTCCAGTTCAGGTAGTTCAACCATTTTGTTCTACACTGCTTCTCTGATCGAGTAATTACTTTTTCAGCCACAAGAGACCAGGATAGCCCTTGTACTACATTCTCACCTGAGAAGAGACATCAAAACATAGTAACATTCTCTTCATCAAATATACTTGTCCTAAATTTTAGAACAGCTAGGCCAATTCTTACAGTGACTTGATGAGTAATATATCACTGTCTGGAGGTCAGCTCTTACACCCCCATGTTTTTCAGCAATTTTTTTCAAGGGAGACAACTTTCATGACTTCCTGTTTGCTTCCATGCTTGCAAAAACGGTTATATTCTTAAGGTATATACGGACACCATGGGAAGCTACTCTAATTCTACTAATATAAGGGACATAAATCGTGGTGTTTCTCGATTCTCTTTTTGAAATGGTGGCTGTAGACCGGTATAAGCATTTTGGCAAACGCAAATAAAGATCATTTTTAGACGACTTCTCGCAAAAAATAAATGGAAAAAATTAAAACTACGACATTGTACATAATTTCTTATAATTTAAAAGGAGAAATACGTTGTTGGAAATATTTAAAAAGGTAATAGATAAGGCGGACTTTTAGAACCAATCCACATGTAAATCGAACACGCCAACGATACATGTGTTTACTTTTTACGGGGAATGTGAACTGGTCGATGGTAAGTTTGTCCAACTTTTTTCTTCATTTGTAGCTTCTATTTCTTTACAATTCAATGTCTGATTGTGAATTTCTAATTTACTACTGAAGTACGTTCAAAATGTAAAAAAAATGTGAGACGCGGCAACGAGATTGTCAAATAGAAACGATAAAATCTTCGTTTCGTACACTGGACGTTTCGGACCCCCAAAAAATCCGTAGCCCTGTAGCCAACTTCGGACGTTTTATTACCTTACTCTTGTTGGTTCGTACCCTTCTCTAGTTGATTTATACCTTATCTAATTCTCCACGTTTTAGTTTTATTTTAAAAGAGGCAAACATAAAATGAATGCACATCACAGAGCTCCAGGATAGAAGGCCCAAAGGTAACAGGGAAAATTCAGATACAAATTTTCTTATTGCTGATTGAAAATATATGTTGTGACCCCTCATTAGAACTGTCTCGGCGAGTTGGTTCTAATGAAGGTCACAACATACGTTTTTATAGTAAAACTATGATAATTATCCCCTTATTTTCCTGGTACAAATTTATATAAAGTCGAGTTTAAATAAGGATAATTAATCCCTAAATTATCTATCAGTCTATCTACCTATCTACCAATTAAGTGCATGGCCAATATTGGCAGAGTCACACTGTGAACAACCTTCAAACATTTGTGCTGGGAGGTTCTTATCGCGGTACAAATTTATTAAAAGTTGGATGAGTTTACATCCACCTTTAAATAGATTTGTACCAGGATAATCATCCCTTCATTATCCTTCTTTTTTTTCCCATAAAAACATACATTGTGACCCCTTATTAGAACTCTCTCAGAGAGACATTATCCCTGTTTCCCTTTCTTATCTGGAGCAGCACAGTAATCAAATGTGAATGGATGGATGACTTGTGGTTTTACATCCTTTTTAACAGTGTTTGAGTCATATTGGAACAATGGGAAGGTGATTTTGAAGGAGTTTGTGCAATCAAACCCTGTTATGGTTTAAATGATTTCTGCCTCATTGCGACTCGAACTTGGTAACGCTAGGTCTGCAGGCCAGCACTTTAATAATAACCCATGGAACTACCGGGGTTGCTGACAATAATGAGATATTTTGTTAAATACAGAGCTCTCCAAAAAAAAATATGTTCTGACTCTCATTAAAATTTTCTCGTTGAGAGTGAGACGGTTCTAATGAGGGATCAGAGCATATGTTTTTATTGTGGAATATAGAAATTTATCCCTTCTTATCTGAAGCACTAAATGATATTGAAAACATCATGCAGACACATTTGTCGATAGACAGAACTTTGAAAGGATGACCCCCACCCCCTCCACCACCACCAGACCCCCACCCCCTCCATCACCACCAAAAGAGAGAAAAAAAAGTAGAAATCAGGTGTTGAAAGGAATCATTTGCACTACCGTTTTTAGCTCACCTGTCAAGGTGAGCTTATAGTATAGACTTGGTCCGTCGTCCGTCGGCGTCGTCCACAATTATTAACATCTTCTTCACAGAAACCACTGGGTGGATTGAAGCCAAATTTCATATGGAGCCTTAACAGGATGGGGGAACGAAAGTTTATATATTTGGTCCAGGTCACATGACCAAGATGGCCGCCACGCCCATATATGGTAAAAACCCTTCAAAAATCTTCTTCTCCAGAACCAAAAGGCCTTGAAACTTGGTATGTAGCATCGGGCATGCGGGCCCATCATAATTTATATAAATCATGACCTTGTGATGACCTTGACCTAATTTATGACATGGTCAACTTTGGTACGTTAGGCTTTTATATGGGAAAACGCTTAAACAGTGGATTTCTCAGAAACTATTTAAGTCTAAGGTACAATACTTGGTATACATGGTCGACTAAATGACCAGATGAAGATATTATGTCACTAAAGGTCAAGGTCATTCCGTCGGACCATCCGTCGTCAAGATTTTCAAACATCTCCTCCTCTGAAACCACTGGGCCGATTGAAGCCAAATTTCATATGGAGTCTCAGTGGGATAGGGGGACGAAAGTTTATACCAGGGGTCTGGGTCACATGACCAAGATGGCCACCATGCCCATATATGGTGAAAACCCTTCAAAAATCTTCTTCTCCAGAACCAAAAGGCCTATGACCCTGAAACTTGGTATGTAGCATCGGGCATGCGGGCCCATCATAGTTTATACAAATCATGACCTTGCGTTGACCTTGACCTAATTTACGGGATGGTCAACTTTGGTACGTTAGGCTTTTATATATTAGCCTTAACAGTATAAAGAAACAAAAGTTTATATATTTGGCCCAGGTCACATGACCAAGATGGCCGCCATGCCCATATATGGTAAAAACCTTAAAAATTCTTCTTCTTAAGAACCACTGGGCCGATTGCCTTGAAACTTGGTATGTAGCATCATGGACTCTAGTACTACAAAGTTTTTATATAAATGATGACCTTAGGTTGACCTTGACCTATTTTATGGCAAGGTCAAATTTGGACTCTTAGGCTTTTGAATGGGAAAAGATGAGAAAGTGCATTTTGCTGTTGCTATTGAGCTCTGTGATATGGAAATGCAGTCAACTTCAACCTCTATAAATACTAGAGGTCAAGGTCATTTAGTGATTTTATAGAAGTGGTCTTGGTGGAACAGTTTACACACTCACTATCCAATCCTATAGAATTGCAGCCTGTTTATTAGCCTGCCTGATCCGAAAGCTTGCATTTTGGCCACTTGACCTGACCATATACTGGCAGGTGAGCGATCGTTGCCCTTGGGCAACTTGTTATTATATTCCCCCACCATCAGGTGGGGGCTGGGAAAGGGGACATGTTGTTTTTGGTGTGGATTGTGTCGGTGTCTTCGTAGCTTCTTGAGTGCACTCTGTCCCATTTTCAAGATCACAAGAAGTCAAAGAATGTTGAAAAATGCCTTGTCTGCACTATATCTCCTGAATGGATGGATGGATTTGAACCAAACTTGCACAGATGCAAAAGAACTGAGATCCTATTTTCAAAGTCACAGGAGGTCAAAAAGTGTTGAAAAATGCCTTGACTGCAGCATAACATCTGAAAGTTTAAAAATGATAGTGATATTTTATCACAGGAGAATTAACATGGGATTGCAACATTACCTGCGATTACCTCTCATCGACATCATGGTTAATCTTCAAGCTTCTTGCGACGCAAATCGAACATCATCAACAAAGAAATAACATTAATCGTTAGCTGCATGTGCATGCAAGCATTGTAGTTAAGATCAGTGTTTCATAAACATGCAGCTGGTGTTTAAAATTTTGCAGCAAATTCAAACCGTAGAAAACTGTGAAGTAGCATCTGGAAACAAAGAATTTTGGAAAACTTCTACTGCACCAGAGTCACATGGGGACATACTCAGTTCTCTTCTGACATAACATGAAACTGGCACAGATTAAAACCCGGAAAGGAATGGATGAGATAATCAATGAATTCTATAGGCTACAAAGTACAATATGCTCACAAAGCCTGGGATGGTGGTCATACAAGAAAGAATTTGCTCATTCCGAGGAAGCAAATTCTTTCCTATAAGAACGACATCACAAAGCCATGGAATGGATTGAAGATAAGTCCTGCAAGTTCAGTCCATACAATGTTTAATACTGTGTCTATGAAACTAGTGTTCATTTTTATATGCCCGTTTGAAAAATGGCACGTATTATGTTATGGTGCTTCCGTCCGCCTATCTGTCTGTTCATCTATCCATCCGTCCATTCATTGTAAACTTTTCGTTTCTGGATATATCCCCCTACAGTCTACATCCAATCAAGCTGAAACTTGGTATATAGTAAGACTATGAGGTGAAACATAGCACTGTGTCAGGGGCAGGTAATTCCAGGGAACAAATGTTTATCATGAGTGAAAATTTATATTACTGATAATTTGATGCAAATTTTCGACTGATTTTGTTTAGATGTTGCATTATTTTATACATGTATGTTGCCCCATGACAGGGGCAAATATACCAAGCTGTTCAAGAGTTATGCTCATTTTCGGGACGCGAACGCTAATTATGGTGGTGGTGGGGAGGGGGGGGGGGGGGGGGGGAGAGAGGAAACACAGCGCAGATAGTACCAAAATTGTATCATTTTACAATAGTGAATACAGAGGTATTTGTGATACCAATGCACTTACAGTTAGTAACGTGACAAAGTTTTGCGACTGTATGTTCTGCAATATACTGTCGCAAACCTGACGTCATAAGAATCGTTTCTTCTCATAGGCTGTCGCTAGGTTTTTACATTGCCCAAAGTGCCTGCTTTGAGTGGAAAGTAGTATGATTTGAAAGGTGAAAACTTGAATAAGTGCATTAGATTAGAATGGGGATAATTGTATAAAAAATGTCATTTTGGGAGGAAATTCATCGGTTCTGTGGTCGTAAATCGTGTTTTACGGAGCCACTGACGCGTTGCCGTAAAACAAATTTTCTGACCATAAAACCAATGAATTCCCCCCAACACCACCCACCCCAATTGACAAATTTGAGTACAGTATCCCCTAAATATATGCAAAACAAATTTTACCATTCTAGTACATGTGTATGCAAATGGATGTCATAGTCCAGATTTATCTTTAGTATTCAACAAAAATAGTTCATTTCCATTGGCGATAAGGAGTGCAGAGGTGCGTGTGTGTGTGTGTGCGGGGGGGGGGGGGGGGGGGGGGGGGGGGGGGGGGGGGGGGGGGGGTAAAATACACATCACAGGGTAGAAATAGATTTGTAGAAACTGAGTTTCTGCTCATTAAAGTGAATACAAATGGCATCTTTTTCCCTCTGAGATTTTTTCAACGTGCAAATCTTAAAATATGTTCATAGCTTTAGTTTTGGCATGCGAAACAAAATGTAAAAGAACTCACTCGAAATGGTTAAAATCGCTTATACTACCATGTAAACATATACAATGTTTATAATTTTGCATTGAATAAGATTGCATAAGATAAGCATATGGATAGGGTTTATAATAAAAACATCTTGAAACCCAAAATTGTCATTTGTATTCAATTATCTTCAACCAAGTGACGGTAAAAGCAGAAAAATGAAAGGGGGGTGGGGTAATACAACAGACCGCAGAATTTTTGCGGATCTGATGACCCCTATTTTTTTTTCCTTTGAATTATGTCTAATAAAGAGATCTATCATTAAAAAGTTTTTAAAAAAAATTCACTGGTCGGTTTTCTAAAAAAATGAGGTTTAGTGCATCTTCTGGGACCTAAACTAAAAACCACAAAATATAACCTTTTCACCGAATAAGTGGCATTTTTGTAGTATTCAAAGAGCTTATGAGACCCTACCAGCACTCTGCATAGAAAAGCATCTCTGCTGTTATAAGAACATATTGTTTTGATTTTACTTCACATCTTTTTGATATTTTTTGTTGGTAAAACATGCATGGAAAGTGTCAAAAATGGCATTTTTCGGACCTCGTACAAGGCTGTTTTTAGGCATCTGTAACTCAAAATCCAGTCTGGTGACCCCCTATTTTTATTGTTTCAGTTCAAAGAGCTTACTTTAAACAACATATCTTGCAAAAATAAAAAAAATTCACTGGTCCGTTAAAAAACGCCAACCCGTCAGTATATACCTTAAAGGAAAGAATTTTTTTCCTTGAGGAGCAAAGTCTATCCTTTAACCCATTAATGACGAGTGGATTCTTCTACCCTTATGAAATGGATGAGTCATTTTAGGGGTGTCTGGTAAATTTTCATGTTTGATTCTTTTACAGAAATGCTTGAATTTTAAGCAAACATTGGAGACTCTGATCAGGGTCTGCACTGTTTGCCTAGTATGTCCCATATTTGGGATGCTAGGCATTAATGGGTTAAGAGTTGTTCCCTATCGAGAAGGGAGGTAAAATGAAAACTGCAGAGTTACTTTCCCTGAAAGTGTATCCATTTACCCTAAGTATATATTTAAGATAGGAAACTTGTGTACGGTGTACATGTTTGTTTAGAACTATGGGAAGACATTATCCTACTCAGGGATGCCTGTCCAAATATTTAGTGGGAATATGGTAAATGCTGTAATGTGCCTAAATTTTGGACCACCTAAAAATAATCAATTTTCCATTTGGAACAAATGGAAAATTAATTATTTCTGGGTGTCCCAATTCTTAAGCACATTACGGGTATGAAAGTTTGTAAGGTTCCCTTTACCTGGCTGTGAGCCTGAGAATTCATACACAGCATCTGTGAGTCTCTGTTCTTCATCTGGCAGCCATTTTCCTGAGTTACACGTATCTTTCATTAGACGACATTTGTCCTTCACAGATGATGCACTACGTCCAAGAGCTTGACCAATCAGAGCCCAGTCTTTACCATGTTTGGATTTCAGTCTGTGACAGAAATGATTACTGAACAAAGATGAGTTTTAAAATATTGATAAAACAACTTGAACCCCTCAGTCAATGTAATCACACTAAATATTGGAGAGTGACCCTGATAATACTGCTCTTTTCTCTTGTCAATCTGTCAGCAGCTATTTGACGTTGTGAGATCTGGGTCCTGTTGTTCAAAACTAACAATGTCCTTTGTTAACAAGACATTAAATTTTAAAACGCATTATACATAAAAACACTGCCATTTTTTGCCGCAAAAATGTGAGGAGCATTTGCAGTAAAGCTCCTCTAATTTTTTCAGCAAAACATTAGCACACTTGATTTTATATGTACTAGAAGACTTATCAATAAATCCTTTATTAATAACTTAGTTAAGCTAACGATGCTTTGAACAACTGAGCCCTATGAAAAACACCTGCACTGAAATGGTAACTATCATTCTAACAAATTCCACCCACATGAGCAAAGATAAATTCTTACAAAAATCGGCTGAAGACTGGAGGAGTTGTGGTTATGAGGGCCATTGCTAACTGTCAATGCATTCATTTTGCTGATACCCTTCATGAACTGACCACACATTTTCAGAGACTATAGGCCACACAAGCTATTATCAATAATTCCTGTAATACCTGAGCAAACATTATAGACCCATATCAGACTGCTCCCAAACAACTATAACATATACTATAGACATCAAATTTCATCCCTTGATAAGCCAAGTGAACTTGTCCAAATTCAAACATGGAAAAATCCATTTAAGAATTGAAGGGTAGTGCATAAATGTTACTATGATATCATTTTACTCACTCTCTAAGTTTGACCATTTCCTCTGGACTATACTTTCCGATATGATTTTTCTGGTCATACATCCTAATGACCCTCCGATACACCGAGAACAGGGGGCGCTGTAATCCCCGAGCTACTGTACGATAGAACTGCTTCCTTTCATCCTTTGACATCTCAAATATTATCTCAGTAGGATCACCGATGCCATGTTGCTGCAAGAGAATGGAAATGAAAGTAAGAGTAATAACTATACATGTATATACTGGGACACCTTAACATGCCTGGGTACACTTCCATCCTTTTTACAACAGGAAATAACTTTTGTGACTTCCTGTTTGCTTCCCTTGATAACAAAACCCTTTAAAGTGGTCTATTTTTAGAGAAAACAATTTCTTTGCATTCAGTTGTTCATGACCAAATGCTTTTGTGAAGAAAGTTTGAATACTATCCCTGTTGGTTACATACAAACGGAGCTAAACGCAACTGGTGAATCAAAATTTTCTATGTTCCATGATCCATGAAATATAGGACATGGCCCAATATACATTCAGTTGATCTTTCCCAGATGTTACTGTGTAGCAGGTTTGAAGACTATCCCTTTTGGTTACTTAGAAACTGAGCAAAATGCAACTGATGAACCAAAATTTTCTACATTAAATGATCCATGAAATATAGGTCATGGCCCAATTAACATTATTGCATTCAGTTGATCTTCCCTAAACGTTTCTGTGTAAAAGTTATGATGAGTCTATCCCTTTTGGTTTTTTAGATACTGAGATAAACACAACAGATGAACCTTTTGATCATGGGCACAAACACCAAATGCACACAAAGGGTATCTTATAGGCACCCCTTTTGCACAAAAATCTGGCCCAGGTATACAATACTTGCTTTAGAATTTCAGTCTCAAAGCTTACAACTTTTAGGGTACCCCACCACCTCCCATAACACACACACAAATACTAAAGCACCAGAGGAAAAACAATCAACAGATACAAAATTGCTGACAACCATTAAATTTATGTACATGTACTGAATGGCTAATTCTAATAATAGCATAAAATCCCAATTTACACTATTTTGAGTGCAAGTAATTCCAGCTCTGCCATTCTGACTTGCTTTAATAAAAGAGAGATCTACAACTGCCCAAATATTTCAGATTGTGATATAAGCAATGACTAAAACCAACATGTGAATCTTGTGTCTTGCCTGTTTGCATTAGCAATCTCTGAATGAGGAGAAAATGAGTGAAGTGTTAATGAAGATGAAATACAGTAGAACTTCAATGTCTCAAACAGGCTTGGGACCATGAAAATTAGTTCCAGCCAAGCATGTTCTAGCCATCCAGGGTTAATTTCAACATAACTGCCCTTTAGGGACCCAGGAACAAGTTCTAGTCAGACTGGGTTAACAAGCCATCAGTGTTAGAGCCACTTAAGTGCTACTGGAGAGTGAAGACTACATACAGGAGAATCGTAATCCGAATGAGACTCAAGGCTGAGTTCAGACTGGCTTGGGTCAATTGCTCTTACCTTACAGTAATCGCTGATATTTATCTGAAGAAGGTCTACTTCATCTTTAGTCCACTGCCCCTGTCGCCAGCTAGCACCTATACATATAAGAAAGTTTAACTCATATTCTGTAATATAGAGCTCAAGATAAAAAGAATATCTCATGATTCTCTCGATACAGTCTTTTATGAACGTCCATAAAACATATGAGCCGTTCTCTGTGAAAACCGGGCTTAATGACATTACGTAATAATTACGTTGTGAACGGATGAAAAACACTAAATTTAATGATTTTTCGAACCTTTCTTCATTTCCATGAAAATACATTAGGCGTTGAGATATAACAGAAAGCCTATGAATTCAGACAAAATCCAGTTATAAATATGACATATGTTACCATGACAACGCTTATTCCACGGTAACCCCAAAGCCTTGAAACATATGGTATACCATTTCAAAGACCAACCATTTGAGAAAGAATGTTTAATCATGCAAATTGTCATGTGTGTGCTATGAAATACACATTGAAAACGAGCAAACACACTTTTTGTCCGAATTATTTTGTGTAACAGGCACCGAAAGCTGGTTCAAACAAACGTAATGACGTTGACGTCAAAACATACTCACGTGACGTTAATAACGTCATGTAAAGAAGCTGCATTACTTGTGTGCTTCTAAAGTCTATATCTCAGTAATCAATGATGTTAACCATCTCAAATTTTCAGGAAATGTTGAGAAACGTTTATACTTTTCAGTAATGCAGTTAGTTAATTTTCTACTTTTATGTCATTTAGCCCTGTTTTCACAGAGACTGGCTCATATATATTGAGGCCATTCAATAGAACAGCCTTAATGAGACAGTTCTATAGAAGGCCCATAGCAGGTTTTATAAAGCTGTGTGGCTACTCATCAGAACTGCCTCACAGAATGCTTCTAAAGAATAGCAGCAACATTTTTCTTAATTCAGAAATAAGAAAAAAAAAATCCATGGAGAAATGAAGGTGCTAGGGCGATGACAAAGTTTTTCTAAAAATAGCCACAGTGACCTTGACCTTGGGCACAGCACCCTGAAAGTCGAACTTGCTCGAGATATTGTCATGCCCTACATTTGTGTGAATTTATTTTAAAATCCATTGAGAAATGTAGGTGCTAGAGCGCTGACAAAGTTTTTCTAAAAATAGCCACAGTGACCTTGACCTTGGGCACAGCACCCTGGAAGTCAAACTTGTTTGAGATATTGTCATGCCCTACATTTGTGTGAAGTTGATTTAAAATCCGTTGAGAAATGTAGGCGCTAGAGCGATGACCAAGTTTTTCTAAAAATAGCCACAGTGACCTTGACCTTGGGTGCAGCACCCTGAAAGTCAAACTTGCTCAAGATATTGTCATGCCCTACATTTGTGTGAAGGTATTTTAAAATCTGCTGAGAAATGTAGGTGCTAGAGCGCTGACAAAGTTTTTCTAAAAATAGCCACAGTGACCTTGACCTTGGGCGCAGCATCCTGAAAGTCGAACTTGCTTGAGATATTGTCATGCCCTACATTTGTGTGAAATTATTTTAAAATCTGCTGAGAAATGTAGGTGCTACAGCACTGACAAAGTTTTTCTAAAAATAGCCACAGTGACCTTGACCTTGGGCGCAGCATCCTGAAAGTCGAACTTGCTCGAGATATTGTCATGCCCTACATTTGTATGAAATTATTTTAAAATCCGTTGAGAAATGTAGGCAATAGAGAGATGACAAAGTTTTTCTAAAAATATGTGATGACGTTGTTTTCTCCATTATAACACTATGGGATTTTTTTCAAACGCTCAAGGGCAGCTAACTCAGTAGTCTGTGCTCGAATCTGGCCAAATTTCGAACTCATCCAAGCTCTTATGTATGTCATCATTACCTGCAAGTATGATAAGGATCTAAGCAAAAACAGTTGAGAAAACGTGATGACGCCATTTTCCCCATTATAACCCTATGGGATTTTTTTCAAACGCTCAAGGGCAGCTAACTCCGTAGTCTGTGCTCGAATCCAACCAAATTTCGAACTCATCCAAGCTCTTGTGTATGTCATCATTACCTGCAAGTATGATAAGGATCTAATCAAAAACAGTCGAGAAAACGTGATGACGCCGTTTTCCCCATTATAACCCTATGGGGGCTATCTGTTGCCATGGAAACCAGAGTTCTGAGCTGATCGGCACCAAAACCTAATGCAGCCTTTCCCCCACCCAAATGATGCTTCAGATAAAATTTGATTGCGATCGGCCCACTGGTCTCTGAGATATTTATGTTTGAAAGTGTTGACGCACCCACGCACCCACCCGCGCACCCACGGACGACGGCTCGACTCCCATCCTATAAGCTCACCTCTGAGCCTTCGGCTCAGGTGAGCTAAAAATGTCCCTAATATTTCTATAGTGTGTGCGTTAGGAAACAGGAAAAATGCATTACTAAAATTGAAACAGCATATCTGAAAGTGTATTACATGTAGGCTGATATGGATGTAATAATCAAAACAAATACGTATGTTCTGCTTGAAATGTAGATTTAGAAAATCAATATGAGCACTTTGTTAACTACTGAAATGTTGAAATATTTTATATGTATGCAAAACAGGTCATTATTTGTACTTAATCAACTTCATACATCTGACAGAGTTCACGGGATCATCAAATTGTGTGTATTTAAATTCTGCATATTAGTATGGAACCAATTCTCTATTGTTTTTTCTTGGTTTGCCCCAATTGCAAGCCACGAATGGAGCCTCTTGTACTAAGGAAGTGACTTAAAAGCAGTAAGTCAACATTGTGATAACAAGCATATATGCAAGTGCACATGAGCATTCCTTTGCTTCCATTAAGGTGCACTACACATCTCATTTGGTGAGACTTGTTGTGTGGAAGGAAACAACAATGTTTATTCCCATACCACTGCTTTGCAGCATGTTCTTATCATCTCTGGATGTAAACCAAGCTTGTGAGACATCTGACTGTAACAGCTGGCTCTTCTTTTCTACTCCCTTGTTAACACCAGGTGTGCTGCTCTGAATTAAGACAGAAATCAATCTGAATTATGGCTGATAGCAAACATGATACACTACAGGAAATTTAAGCCAGGACACAGGAACTGCAAGGAAAGGTCTTTGCAGTTTGTGCGTCCTGGCTTAAATTAAAGAACCAGATCTACTTTTGATTCAACTATTTATACAAATTTAAAAGTCATGGAATGCTTCTGACCACAATTGGCCAAAATCTTTCCATCCATTCAAGAGAAGGCTGCTGACAATATGGCCTACTCATGCATTCAAGTAGAATCATTTGTACAAATCTAAGGACTGAGGGAAACTTTTAGCTTCAAAATTGTATTCCAAAGTTTTATTCAGAAACAAACAAAATCAACAAGCCACTTACTTTCTTTAGATCTGTCTCTAGAACTGATCCTCCTTGACCTTCAGCTATTAAAAGAAAAGCATGAGCCATTAAATGCTTCCCTTTGCAAAATGTTAAGTTCATTTACTTATATTGATTGAGGAAAATAAGTCATACATGTGTCTCATTCAAGGACAATTTCAAATTCATTAGTTCTCCATAACAAGAATTCCCTGAAACGGAATGTCTCGACCGTCAGAGCATGTCACAAAACAGAGCTAAATGTTAAAACTCGACAAAAGTTTATGCCGTCGTTGACACCGGAAAAGTAATACATGTCTTGCTTCTGCCAGTCCCAGATGAGGTGAGACAAAAAACATATTCAGAATATTCTGCCTCACCTGGCTTTAGCCATATGAATTTCCATTTTAGAATGGGTCCATACAGTAAAGCAAACAGGCAGTCACAGAAGTTATTCCAACTTTTACTATGTACTTGTACATATGGTAGGAATACACAGAAGACGACAAAAATACCTTAAATACTTTCCTTCTATGTCATCCTTTAGAAGCTCTAAATATTTTGCCACAGTTCAACATTCTTCTACGCTACACTTACCTGCAACAGTCAGGACATAGGACTGACCATCTTGTCCTTGAATTTTATATCTCTTAGCTGCTGGCTCCCCACTTTCTTCTGGCTTCAGTTCTTCCAGAGAACCCACATTCACTGCAAATGAAATTTATTATGCAGAATTGTGCATTACAGTAGAGTCTTTTTGTACCACCAGGACTAACTCAGCATTGTATATGGATATCATTATAATGAAACGACAATGGAAAGAAATAATGTGCAACCACAGCGTGTCAGTGTTATAGTAATGAATAGTGTTTTAACAATGATGTGCTGTATATTAAAGACACTCTTGAATAAAAGAAATAGGAAAACATAATTTACATAAATAATGATTTTAACAATTTTTACAAAAAGGCCAAGCAAACAATGCAGACCAGATCAAGCTACTGCTAAGGCCTGCTCCAAAACATCCACTTCCTAGCCTATTCCAGTTCAAAGATGAAGAACATAGTTCTGCTGCTGTCTGAATATGTATGACAAGTACAGTATGCCTGTGTATATGCTGTTGTTGCACAACACCTGACGTCATTTATCATAAAAGGTAACAAGATGTTCATTTTTTCAGCTGTTAATTTTCTTATTCTTGTTTTCAGCCCACAAAGAAGCACCTATATCCTAACTGGTGGTTCTAAATACAGGCCAAAACATATATTTTTATAAGAAAAAGAATAGAAATTGGCTCATCATAGGTATCTGAAAAAGTGTAATGCTTTTTCTCTGCAATTTTTACAGTAGGACTAAGGAGACAACTTCTATGGCTTCCTGTTTTAGGGATAATTCTTGCTCCAAATTTGGAGAAAAAAATCTCATCTAGTCTGACGAACTTTGTAAGAAATACTCCATTTTCAGTGAGAATTTTGCCTCTATTTGCAATTAAACTGCATCTTTGTATAAGATTTTACCTCCCATTGAGCAGATTTTAGAGAGAATTTGGGACAAAATTAGAGCAAATCTCACCTGAAAATGATCCCTGACTGTTTGCTTCGCTAGAAAGTGAAACATTCCAAAAAGATGTCTATTCTTAAAGAAAAGAATTTGCACCAACAGAAGCAAATTCTTTTCTTTAGGAGTTGAACCCCTTGCAAAGGTCGGCAAAAATGAAAATGGCAGAATTGCTTCCACTGAAAGTTATCCATTCACCTTAATGATTCTTTTCACTCTTTAGCAGCCAGTTTTGATCTGCCCTTAAACTCAACAAGAATTCTGTGGAATACAGTGCCTCGTCTGTCAGTGCACTGTCACTAAACAGAGCTGAATGCAAAAACTAGGTATTTACACTGCCCCTGCCATGGGAAAAGTTATACATGTCTTGCAGAGCTCCAGATAAGAAGGGGTACCAGGGATTATTTAGGGATAATTCTCATTATTTTTTTCCATAGAAACATACATTGTGACCCCTCATTAGAACCGTCTTGCCGAGATGGTTCTAATGAGGGGTCACAACGTATGTTTCATTGAGAAATAGATTTTTTTTTCACTGTTACTCCTTCTTATCTGAAGCTCTGGTCTTGCTTCAGCTAATTGCAGGTGAGACAAACCAATGATCCATTTTACTCACATGCATTTGCATCCGGAGATGCAAGAATCAGAAACTGCTTTCCATCATTTGGAAGGTTGATGATGTTTTCCTCTGAGTTTTGTGCCGCAACAATAAGAACCTGTTTACCGTCCAAATTTTTATCAACAATTTCTTCATTATTGTAAGCAGGGGTCACTACATCACTAGACCCCTCTACTGTTCCACTACTTCCAACAGATGTTATAGCTATATGATCACTGTTCTCTGATGCTGAAATAATCTGAAACGTTGCTTCTTTATTCTCCGGGCCTGAAATAATTTCTGGGGCTGAAATAATCTGAACTGTTGCTTCTTTGTTCTCTGCAGCTGGAATAATTTGAATAGTATGTTCTTTGTTCTCTGCACTTGGAATAAGCTGAAATGTTTGTTGTTTGTTCTCTGCAGCTGAAATAATCTGAAGTGTTTCCTGTACTAAAGTTGATTCGTCACTGTCCTTCTCGGTTGCAAATATTTCTTGCTCCCCTTCATCCTCTGTATTTTCTATTGTCTCAGTATCATTGCTCATGATCTGTAAAACAAAAACATGAAATTCTTTCAGCTATAAGATGGAAATTTCTCCCTCCCAAAACAAATATGGATCCATCTTGTAACATGGATCTAGATTTTGGAATACCCTTTTGCCCTTAAATACTGAGATGCCTAAAAAACATTAATTTTCCATTTGGGACATCTTTGCTTTTTAAGTGGAATTTTATCTTTCTTTTATTGTAACATGTATAATGGGGATTTTTGTTCACAATTTTCAGCAAACTAAGTGAGGCTTTATGGTTTTGAGAAAGGCTGGGCAAACAGTTAAGAAACTGGACGATGTCCCATATTTTTGTCCTCTCCAATACAAGGCTGTGAGGAACATCAAAGAAAACCATATTTCAAAGCACTCAGGCTGGCATTGAAAGTATCATTTTTTCCTTTGTATTGAAACATATGAATAAACTAATGAACTTTTTCTTTTGAAAATTCTGCCTTTCTTCAACTTTGAAATAATTTGAGCCCACTTAACTAATGAGCACATGAAGCAGTTTATACATTCTGAAAATAGGTAATTATTAAAGATTTATTAAATTATTATGTAAGATTCCAAGTAAGATTTAATATTAAAAATTATTATTAAAGAACATGTGATTTTGTACTCATAATTAATGAATCGATAAATATAATTGACACCGCAATGATCGTTATGAGAACTGGAACAACAACAATTGGCATCAAAGGAAACACAGAGATCAAAAAACTATGCACTAACAGTCCGCAGAATGATCTGCCACCTCGTTCTTGACTCCAATACAGAGACGTCAGACCATAGTTTTATGATTAAAATATTCAGGCCAAAACAAGCCACCTAACTGGACCTAAACAACCCCACCCAGAAAGAGTCCAAACAACTCAGGGGCAACTGATCTGACCGAAATGGAACAGGCCCAAAACGACCCTTAATCAAGGGGAAAAGGACCTAAAGACCAATCCTCAGTGTGAAGAAATGTTTAGGTCTTTTGAATTTATGATGCAGTGAAACTTAGGCTTCATCCATATATTGTTTCTATGGCAGTGGCATGTTTTATCTATAGAAGATTTATCATAGCTATTCGGCTGCATGGTTATGCAGTTTGATGCTTTTTCAAATGTCAATTTCGTTGTGAAGGACACAATAAAAATGTTGGCCGACCATGAAAGGAAGACGAAAAATATATGAATAAATTACTGATAGCAAAGAAAAGAAAAATCAAACAGATAGTCTTTATAAAACATTATCAACTCTTGCACACATTTTGTATAGTAAAAACACGTGGGTTTCTCAGAATGTTTGTTTTCGTACGGGCGTTTTTGGAAGGACCAGGATGATGGTGGTTGTCTTCTTCGCGCATGAATATATGAATGCTGGATTGATTTGTTAACAAAAGTGTTCACAAATAAACTCAATCTAATGGTTGAATGCGCATATATTAACATATTAAATTTGAGTTTAAGTGACTTTCTATCGTGTTAGGGTTCTTATAAGCATTTTATCATCGGCTACATTAAGAACTATGTTTTACAGAAAAAGCAGAAAAATAGTGCCACTACTATTGTTATGGCAGCCGTGCCATACTGTTTCTGTTTCTGTTTCTGTAAATCCCGCCAGTAGAATGGCGCACCCAGGTCGTTGACCGGTAGATGTTTTACGTTGATTTGTTGTTTCACATAAGTAGGTAAATCCAGGAATAGCAGCTATATACACACTATGTACAGACAGGTTAGACTTGTGGTGGCGGCCACATTGATAAATCGGGGATATGGCTTAATTGGACAAATTTCTGTATAGTTGCAACCTTTTTGCATGCAACCGGAAACAGTACCTACGACTCAGAGCCTCCAGCTGCAACAAGACCTCCTCTGCAACACGGGCCCCCTGCAGGCTCATCAGGTTGTGACTATCTAGCAGAATCTTCACCAACTCCGTCCTTGATCGGGATGCCCAGAATTGCTGACCAAACTGACTAGCCAGGAACACCCTGATATCTTTCAATGACGAGTCTCTAATCTCAGCCAGAGCAGGGCAACGAAGGAGAACATGAGGTAAATCCTCTGGGCCGAGTCTACACAACGGACAGGTCTCATCCACACTGTACTGATTGAATCTAGCTTTTGTGGACTGAAGCATATATACTCCTGTCATCATACGTACTTTAGTGACACTTCTTCTAATATCATGCACGGTGTTTGTTGCTGATTCCCATACTGTATGAGTAACACCCACCGCCATCGAAGTAAGATTACAGTTAACCAGGGTAGACCTCGTCTGTGCATCTGCAACCAAACGCTGGGTCCAGAACTGACATATTGACTCACGAGTGATCTTTTTCCAGGAGAACTTTGTATAATTTTCAAGACAAGAGGGCTGAGGAAGGTTATACATATCCAAGATGCTTTCAACCTTACAAAAGAAACTACCCTGGCATTTAAGTGTCAGCTGTCGAGCCATCAACCCCTTTATCTTCTCATTTCTAGAACGGGCAATGGAGTGGAGTAGACTTAACTGCCTCTTATGTAGTTCGGCCTGTATTGGAAGAGCGCCCAACAGCAGCTGTACTGCCGAAGAGACCGTCCGCTCTGGTAACGATTGTAGTTTCTTCAGAGTTGATACGTGAAACCGTTGTAATTGACCGACTTGGGTGTCAGTCAGCGACAATGTCTCCAGACCGTACAGCAACCTGGGAATCACATAGACCTAGTATATCCTAAAGGAGATCTTCGGATTTAGTCCACTCGTACCATGAACCCCAGTTTTCATCAGGGCATACAAGGTCCTTCGGGCTGCACTTATTCTTTCTGTGATATTGACGGAAGTTTCTGATTTTTCTGCCCTAGTCAGGCCAAGATGGATTAACCTTTGTTCAACCCGTACCTCTTTTGAACCTAGCTTCCAAGTAGTTATAATTTCATTGTTTCTTACACTTTTATTAACATTACGTCGTAAAGCTGTAATGTTAATAATGTTCTTGCAAACCAACTGCCATAAATCTTCAAGAGTCCTGCTAAACACTACAAAAAGGCTAGTCTTATCATATATGACCAACAAGATTTGAGCGTAGCCATTAGCGTAGGTTTAGGGGAGGTAACTACCACACTACAAAAAGGCATTTTTAGTGTGGTAGTTACCTCCCCTAAGCTTGGGTAAGCTTTTCAAATCTTGTAGGTCATATATGATAAGACTAAAGGCATTTTGTTTTATAAATATAAACATGTGATATACCATAATATAAATTCACATATACACTATGCATAAATTATATATATACTTGTCTAGTACTAGTCTAGTCTGTCCCGTAACCTTGCAATGTTGTTGGGGCAGTACACACAACTTTCCACCTAGTCATGTCTTCAGATGCACTAGTTGTGCTGGAAAAGTGCATTCCTGTCCAATATTTACTATTGTCGTCCTATCTCTTCTTCTGTCTATCTCGTCTTCTTTTTTTCTTTCTCTGTGCCAAGTCGACTTTGCTAAGCCAGAGGACCTTGAGATGTGACCAAAGCAGCTCAGTTTCCCTTCTTTGCCCATGGCCAGGCGTATATTATATGCTGGATCTTTCTGCGAGCAGCCTCATTAGTTTCTTGGGCTTTGTACAAAATGTTTATTACTATTAGCCTTCAGTAGTATCTTATCTAAAATGAGGCACTCCCAGGGGTTTTGGGGAGCTGTGAAGAAAGGCCATTTATTTTCAGGGAGCTTGGGAGCAAGCTTTTACTTTTGGGGAGCAGGGAGCGCTGTCTGTCAGAATGTGATTTTCTAACTTGTTTTGGCTTCTGTGGGGCTGCGCCCCCAGACCCCCCCCCGTTATGCATATAAATTATTAACATCTGTTAGCCTACTAGTACATTTATCTTCGAGCGACACTTACTTTCTAATTGGCATGCACAAACAGATTCCTTGCATAGTTTGACTGAAACATGACCTAAATATCCATTCTAAACATATTCTCTGATATGGAAGTTGGTTTGCAAGAAAGGCATGTGCAACACATGTTGTGCCTACTTAGAAAGATAGGGACAATCTTAATATTGTCTGCTTGCAGAATATTTTGCTATCAATTAATAGATCATTCCATGCAGATACTATACATCAACAAGACCTGTCCGCGTACAGGATAGCTCGCCTGCAGCGCATTGCTCATCACATAAAAAACTTTAACCAAAACATCCATTTCGGACGCGGACGCTGACGCGGACGCGGACGCCGACGCCAGGGTGACAACAATAGCTCTTCCTGAACTTTCGTTCAGGCGAGCTAAAAACAGAAAGTTGCCCTGTTCTCACACAGTTTGTACTTCCCTTCTCAAAGAATCAGATACATACTACATGACTTGGAAATACTGATTTAGAATTAGGATTTTTGTTTGTATATCAATTTTTGCAATAAGGTCTGCGCTGTCATCGGCCTAAAAGCCCCAATGAAAGTCAGTAGAGGCATCAAGTTCCCAAAGCCAAATAAACCATTTAACCGTTAACGTCCCACAAGTGTCACCTCCATGCTAGAACAGCTTAATTGGCTGGCCCTAGAAGACCGATGTAGAGCTTCTTTAATCTACTACTCATGTAAAAAGTTGTTAACAACCTTGTTGCTGTGCCAGTGTCTATCTCCCACCAAGATCCACCAGGTACGTTGATTGTATCCGGTTTATTTCATACCATTGTAAATTGAACATATATCAATACCCGTTCTTTCCACGGATTGTGATACCATAGAACCAACTCCCTGGACCCATAACCAACCTCCAGAGCCTGGACAGCTTCAAGCTGTCTAGTCTAGTCTATCCCATAATCTTGTGAGGTCGTTGGGGCACCACAGATGGCTTTCAAAAAATCCCTTTCCACCAAGTCCTGTTTTCAGCTGCCCTAGTTGAGATAGCAGTTAACCTTGAGAAAAACTAAATCCTGCAGAATTTGCAAGCGCAGTAAAAAAAGTAAAACATGGACATTCAGAAAGTGTATACTTTTTTGGACTCCGAGTATATAGTTACTTCACCTAATATCTGACAGAAATTTTATGCACTGTAACTCTGATCAACTGATGAAAAGTGTCGAATATTTTAGGGAGCATGCTTGAATATTTTTGGGGAACTGGGGAGACGCTGTATTACTTTTAGGGATTTGGGGAGTAGGGGGCAAAATAATTTTAGGGAGCACAGGGAAATATTTTAAGGGAGCTGGGAGAGATTTGGGCATTATTTTCAGGGAGCTAGGGAGCACTGACCCCCCCCCCCCCCGGTAGGGCTCTAAAATGCCTGCGTTCTTTTCTCCAATTTTGCTGTAAATGTCCGCGACTCACAGCACTACAGTCATATGAAATGACGAGGGAGCACATTAGTTTCATCTCTGATCAAACAGGTATGTTAATTGTTATCTCTCCAAACTGGCTTCAGCTTTGTCAGAGCTGTGCAGTGGCTTGTTCAATCCTTGAGAGAACCTCCGATTTTGAGCCATCATCTGAGACAATTGCTCCAAGGCACTTGAAGCTTGTAACTATTCCCAGTCATTTTACCTGAGTTTAAACATATTTTACTTCTTATTCCAATGAAACTTGTATGCATATATAGTGCACAACACAAGCTTAGGATCAGAATGAAAGCTGAGCACTTACAGAGGTTGTACCTTTTCCCATGACCCCCTTCTGGATGCCATTTGTGCTGATTGTAATCAGTTTAATATTTACAGCAATGTATCTATGTTTTTTACGTTGCGCAGGTTTTTTTCGAGACATTCCACAAAGGCTTTTTGTTTCTGTTCTTCCTCAGCAAAACTGTCAATCTCATCGGAAAACCGCAGATTGGCAATAGTTCTGCCATCTTTTCTAACCTTTCCATCATTATCTTCTAGAGCAACAGCTATAATCATTTTAAGAAAAAATGTTGAAGAGAATAGATGAGAGAAGGCATCTTTCCTTAACTCTAGATGTTGTTATGAGCCATTCTCCCGTGCTGCCATTCAACTTTTGGAGCATTGCCTTAGAGGTTCTCATTGGCGCGAACTAGTTTGCATTGATATTTACTTTCACGTGATGGCCCATAAGGCTGCTTGCCATACCCTGTAACTTTTTTCTGATCTATGTAGATATGACATGATCCCCGCCTGCTTAAACAAGTTCTGTTGATAGAGTATTAACTTCGGTGGACTTCCTCCTTTTCAATGCTCTTAATTCCATCTCAACTCCATCACGAAGGATCGGTTGTAGGTCTTCTTCCGGCTGCTGAGAGCAGTACAGAACTACATTATCGCTATAACTCTCATCATTGTTAATCTCTGAATAATATTCTGTCCATCAGCTGAGGAATTCTTGTTCTTCTGTTAGACATTTCCTAGACTTGTCTTGGAAAGTTATGGATCTACCCTGCTTCTCTGAAATTATATTTTTCAACAGCACACTTACTAGCATGTGCCAAGTACGAGCCATCACAGAAATTTTCTTTTGATTCTGACGATATTGTTCGGGTGAGTCAGTCTATCGATATGACAAAGAAACTTGGTGGCAAAAAGCTAGCTTGGCAAACGAGAAAACGTGTAATAAAACGGCATGGCCGACTTGCCAATGATTTGTAGTCTCTCAAGAGAAACATTACATCATATGGCGTGTGATAATTGTCTTATACACCAATCACAATAAAAGGGGTAAAGTAAATACGAAAACAAATACTTATCTTTAATTTGGACAAAAGATGGAAAATAATGTCGAAAACATACCACAGCATGTACAACTAGACTGGAGTCAGTCCAAAAGATATATATTCATTCACTTATAAATTCCAACCCTCTCAGATACTTTAATTTATCTCCAGATAGAATCTTTTGGACTGGATTTGAGCAAACTCACCGTTCACTCTGTTGGGCGGTCATCTCAAGTTAATTACTCTGTTGAGGTTCTAACCAAAGTTCATAACCCCATTTACTGTGAATAACATGTGTAGGGAATTTATTGCTTGCCTCAAATCAGCTGATCTCTATAAACATTTGGTGCAGTTCAGAGAAATTTATTGTAGTTATCAGATTTACAGTAAATATTGGAACACCAATTAGATGCTGGACACTTCTGCTTTCATTAAGTGAGACAAATTCATTTCTTCTACCAGTGGATATTTGGGATACTGTTGGCAAACTGTGTAGACTCTGATAGAATATCTGTATGACCGTTCTAGTCTGGGTCATCACTGTTTGTGCAGGAACTAGTGTCCAAATATTTCGTATTGGCTCCGTTCCCTTTACATATTTTTCGAAGCAAATATAAGAAACAATCTCTTTTGCATAATTTTATATTTACTGTAAAATTCTCAGAGTTGGGACAGGTAGGTAACAGCAAACAGTGAAGACCCAGATCAGACTGCTACACTGAGAGCCATCTGATCACTGTCTACACTGTTTTAGTATTTGGATATCCAATATTAATCTTGAATTTGCGATATCTAAGCTGATTTTTGCATATTCAAACTGAATATTGGTAATCTTTCAACAGATTTAATTTTATGTACACAGAAATCGATCTACAGATAACATATTGAATTCTGGATATCAAAAATCTTACTGCATAATGGGTACCAATATCAAAAATTCATTTATTGATGTCATTCAGGATATCCATAATTATCTGTGTTATTAGTGGACATAAAAAGTAAAATTATGACTGTCTAAACTTGGTAGAGAAGGTCATTGCTGATGAGCTTCATTTGTAATTTGTTATGAAAAATTGTCCTTTCAATTTCAATTCTAACGAGTATAAAGAATAATGAAGTTTAGTTCAAACACTACATTTCTTTTGTCTTAGATATGTATAGTCAGAGATGTGTGCTAAGCTTTGACAATTGAGTCAGATGCAAAGTATCCATCTGTACTTCAGTAGAAATGTTCCTCAGAATATTTCTTAAAGCAGGCTGAGATCCAGTCGCGCAATTTTTCACCATCAAGGTTGCCAAATGGGTTGGAATTTACACATCGGAACTGAGTGTGGCATCTTACAGGTATATAGTCAAATACCTTTCTTTCTACAAGCTGTTTAAGAATAATTTCTATGTCGTATTCCGTATTAGCCGTTTTGTGTTTTCCAGACGGTCTGAATACTTTCATAGAACTGTCATATGACTTCAAGATCTTGTCCGTCGAGACAACACTACGACTAACTCGTGCAACACTTTTATCGGTAAATACACCCCTGTAACTATGAATATGATCCTTAAATAATTTGTTCTGATGTTCCAAGTCTAAATCGTTTGGATGGTTTGTGTCTGCTTTTCCCTGATGGTTGACAGTTCTATTCCAAATGAGCTGATATCCTAAACGCTCAGTCAGCAAGACGTTAGCTTGAGCTAGCGTTTCCAGGATACCGTAAGCATACTTAGGACAATTATTTTGTTTATACAACAAATACAGGTACATGTTAATGTCCATAATCCTTTGACCGTCACCCATGTGTATTGCATCAGTGTGATTTAACCGCAGAAGTCCTAAGGCCAGAGATAACTTCGCATAGTTAAAGATTCCATCCTCATTTGTTTTATCTTGTTCTTTGTCATGACTCTTTGAAGAACAGAACAGTGGATCTTCTAAACCATGAGCATTTGATTCATGTTTTCTTAAAGCCTTAGTTTTCCGGTACAATTTGTTGCAATAGCGACACATTAAAACGTTACTTTGAGGGCCATATAATGGAATCTGTGGTAGCTCCATATCCAGATATTGCTTTAGAAAGGATCCAGCTTGCTCGAGCACAAAATCAGCCATGGCCTTTTTGTCGCCTATTTCACCTGTATAGACATGTTTGGTCGGTTCTGTCTCACAAGTAGCCATACCAAAGTGATGAAGTCCTCCTGCTGAAATATATGCACTGTCAAACTTGTTCAACAGCTCAGTCGATGCATAGAAATTTTCGCTGGGCTCATTAGTGACATTTTTAGCGTTGATAGAGTTCCTTGCTGAATAGAGGGTTCCAATGTCTTTTGAAGATTTTGTCGAGTATAAATTCTTCCAAATGACCTATAAATAAAGATGTCAAATGATTTATTTCAACATATGAAATTGTCCCTAAATGCAATAAACATTTTTGATACTTATTTAAAATAATATTGGATTTAACATTTATAGCATGCAGCAATGTTTCTGTCAACTGGCCATAAAATCCCACAATTAAATGAACTTCAAATACCTTTAGCGTGTATGTGAGAAATTTAAACTCGTACTTTTAATTTCTGAGGCTTTAACCCAAATCTTGTTTCTCAGTTTTCACAGTTTGCAAATGCTTGGAGAAACATGCATAAATTTGAAATATTTTATATAGATACAAAAACATGGACAACAAAAACAGGTGAAATATGGTGCTTGTGAGTGGGGAGGATCAGCTGCCTATTATGCTACGCCCGCGCTGGCAGAAGCTATCGCCAGCTGGCTGTCAGTAAAGATGGCCATTATGCCCTGCTACGTGCCATTTGAAATGCATACCTTCAAAAGCTCAGACTGGTTGTGGAATTCTTCCATTTTCGGAATTAACCCCTCAAGACGACTACTTGGTGTTCTTCCATTCGCCATACTTGACTGGGCAGATTTGTGACGCTCAAAAGTCAAGTAGTCGCCTCCACTTAGTATCTTCACTGGTGTTGATGAGCTTTCCTCTTCGTTGTCATCATGTCTAGGTACATATTTGTGTAAAAACTGACATATGTCTACCATCTGGTCATTGTATTGTTCGTTCTTCTGAACCACACCCAAGTTCACCTATAAAATATGAAAACCAGTTACATAGGACAAGGGCCTGCTATGCTTGCAGTAAGTGAGACTGGAGGTTGTTTGGCCATTCTTTCTCCCACTTGTCTCACTGTGACTTGTCTAACTCTTTTCCTTCTCCCTTTCTTTGGGAGACGGCTCGATATAAACTGAAATTCTGTCTCAAAGAGCAGTTAAATCTAAAACAACTAACCAACCAACTCCAACGTTTGGGGTTAAACGACACTGAAAAAGTTAAATACAGAAGTGCTCAACTGTCACACTGAATATGTAAAAGGTAACTTTATATAAAAGTGTGGTTATTTTCCGGTTCATTAGCCATATGCACCCCGTCTCCATTTGAGGAGGAGAAACCCGAGTTCTCTCACTCATGCAATATTCGAAAACTGTATTTGAGGTACTGAACTTGTTTAGCATTTATTAATTAAGACTGTAATGCTTACCCGCTCTGTCTTTCTGCACATTTCCTTCATGTGGATATGTTTGATGTATGGAGGCAAAGCAGCTTTGAAAGGTCGCAACCATGATAATCTTGAACACCATTCATGTGCTACAAGGAATGTAAAATCATTAAGAAGTTTTTGGTGCTGTTCATGGGATGGTATGAATGAGCTAAACTGAACTTTGTTGATATCTCCTTTGGGCACCCTGTTGTCTAAATGATTTCCAGAAATGCGATTTAGATAGCCACACATGTTGTACATATGGAAATCCTTGTGTTGGTTTTTCACTGTCATTTGCCTCACTTGTGTTCTAAGGTCAACGTTGTCCCCAACAAAATAATAACCTGGATGCATTGTGTCTCTATGTTGTTTGAGGGACTCTTTCAGTTGCTCTTGCTCTAGAACTAATACTTCTGTCAGCTCGGCGGACTCGCTTAACATATCAATTGTTTCATCAAGGGAACTAATTTGTTTTTCAATCACTTCCTCAATTGAATAACCCATTTCAACGTCTGCTTTCCACTGAACCAATGGCTTTTCCCAGTCTTCTGCAATATGGTCCACCATACTGAGTGTGGCTGAATAGCTGAGACAGGTCCCTATATATGGCATTTAATCGACCAAAAGTTGCTTTTTTACAGCCACCTTTCCACATAATAAGACTGTTCATCAGTTGGGATGTATTCATATCTCTGTTGTATAAATGAATCAGTGTAGACAGAGCAGTCACAAACTGTGGTAACAAAGCATCCCCTTTCTTTTGTTTATTTATTTCTTGTCTTGGATTAGAGATACAACCCTCTAAATACTGCCATAACAAAGGTAATTTACTACGAATTTCTTCTGACACAGACACAAGTGAAAAATTTTCAAGAGGACTTTTCCTTTGTCCACGTAAAATTGACATGGTTTCTTTTCTACAAATCTGCTTTAATTCATCTTTTGTCTCTGTAATTATTTCTGTCATAATTTGACTTTTCAAGGCTTTGTTCTTGAGGAGCTCTTTTCCTGCCTTTTCGTAGTCATTCACCAACAACAAATCTATCAGCTTACTGTTGAATTGATATTCTGGAGCCTGCAAAATGATAACAGGGCATAAGGTTTTCGTGTGAAATCTCTAAACGCAATGCAGACTCTTATTTATACTATTATAATGGAAACCAGATCAATATAATAAGTTGACTGTAGCAAAAATATCAGTTTTTGTGATTTTAAGTTTTTCCTCCGTTCTGGATCATCTGATTGTCTATGATTTATATATATTTTATTGTCATTTTATGCATGTTTATAGCCCGGGGGTAGGGGGAGATAACTCCCATGGGGTAAATGTTTAGCATCACTGGAGGTTTTCATCACTCTGATCATTTGCCGAAAGTTTCAGAAAAATTGCTTCAAACTCTGATTTTATATGGAATTTTTCATGATTTTATACATGTATATAGCACCAGGGCAGGGGCAGATAACCCCGATGATAAAATTTCTGTGCTCATGAAAAAGCTTTGGTTTCTTCGATTTTGTTACTTCGATCATGTTTGTGAAGTTTCATCATGATATTCCAAGTAGTAAAGTATCTAGAGGCCAGAAACCATTTTTTGTACATTGGCAGGTGCCATAACTCTCTCAGAAATTATCGAAGTTTGCCCATTAACAATCCTAACGAGACATTCTTGGTACAAATGCATATGCAAAATTTGAAGGAAATCCGTTGATAAATACTTGTTATCGAATGAAAACGAAGTGTGGATGGACAGACGGAGGGACGTACGTACTACGGACAGACAGAGACACGGACAGCCAACGTGAAAACATAATACCCCGCCACTAATGTGTGGCGGGGTATAACAATGTATTAGATATCTTATGCATATCTTATATGAGATATCCAATATAGTAGAAATAACTTTGAGCAATACATGACAAATTTGCTAGTCTATCTTAAAGCCAATTTGGTGAAATTTTGAACACCTTTTTTCTAGAAAAAAAAGGTGAGTGTGTATAACGTTTAGCGCTTATGTGTGTAAATACGGTATCATATTAGATCCCTCATTTTACATTATTATTATATACAATATCTTAATTAAGGAAAAGGATACCTATTTAACAGAGAAGAATTTGTAACATGGTTTGCTATGTAATATTTATAGGTATGATATTCGATTTTATTTAGTAGATTTTAACAACAAATTATACTTACAAGAAACACAGTTTCTGGAGACTTGAAGGCAGCATTGTGGAATGTTAAGTCCATCTGTTGACATAGATCTGTAACTGGACTACTACCCGAAAAAGTTTGTAAACTTCCTAATGTCTCATTCTCAGAAAATAATGTTTTCTTGGAACATGGTTCAGCGATGGTTTGCAACCGCTTTTTAGCTTGTTTCCCATGTGTCACTTCTAGCTTCTGCTTTGTAGACTCAAACTGGTCTTTTAGGAGATTTAACTTATTTTCAAGTTGAACAAATTTGCGAATACATGTTTTACATACATGAGCTGCGCATTCTTCTTTAGAAATTGCTTCTTTCAGCCAGTTTTCAAGTAAAAGACAATGAGATGTCTTTGTGTCTTTTTTAAATAATTTGAGACTGTAGTTACAATTTTCAATATGTTCACCATGTACAATGCACACACATTCCTTTGTAGAGGGAGTAAGATGAATTCTGGTAAATGTTTTAACTGGGGTTGATGAAATGTCTTCATCCATTATATTTAATTATGAAAAAGAATGCACTTCACAGCTATTTAACTGTTATCCAATACAGTCAATAAATTTTCTAAACCATGAGTACTACATAAAAAAAAGAATAAAAATAATAACCATTTCTATTTTTTATCTCCACCAATAAAGAAACAGGCTCAATATCATTCACTTAATTTTCACTAGGTAATACACAAGGAACTGACCAATTTGTTTTCAGTACACTGACTTTTGGCAGCTAGATATATAAATCTAATTCTTCACAGACCATTAGCAGCAGCTTTGCTTCCCAGGTTATCTAAATATTTGCAGCTGAACTGACCGTTAGTTTTGAGAGGCTAATAAAAGGTTACATCACCCTCAAGTGCATGAATCTAGTCCCATTCATTTATAGCTATCAGAAGAAAATTCTTTTATACTGAGAAAGAAAATGTTATGGTGTATATTATGAATGAACAAGAAAAAATGAATGGGACTATTTCTAGTCTACATGTACAACATAAACAAAATCGTTTACAGTATGCTCATAGACATTTAAAATGCTGTATTGATATTTCTTTTATCAAATTCACATTGCTAAATCAACGTCATATTGCTAGATGAACTTCAGTGCTAGACATATATTTTTCATTTGACCATAAACTTTTAACAAAGGTTCGCTTATTTTCAATAAATTTACCATAAGTGCTTGTTTATCATGTATCTCGAATTATATTGGAAGCCCGAACTGGATGCCTCTCTTATTGGCCGAATCCAGTTTTGAGAATATAATTGAGCCACGACACGACAAAACCAACAAAGTGGTTGTGCGCCCAGCGCAGCATCCGCCCAGTCTGATCAGAGTCTTCGCTGTCCGCATGAAGATAGCTTAGACCCTTAGCTACCCTTTAAGCTCCTAGCAAAAAATCTGATCATACTGGGCGGATGCCCAGGCTGATCTGAGTATGCACTGGGCGCGCAACCACATTGTTGGTTTTCTCGTGTCGCGGCTCATATTGCATTGTATAGTAGTGTAAAAAACAATGATCAGGAACTGTTACAATCCAATTCCATAATTCGCCTACGGCACCAAACGGGAAATAGTAACACAGTAAGAAATACGAGCGGATAGTCAAAATATCTATATTACTTATATTTTCTTTATTTTGTACGTAAACTGCACATAAGAATGAAAACAAGAGGGCCATGAGGCCCTGAATCGCTCACCTGAACAATTGGCAAGGTGGCTTTTTCTTATCATGTCTGAAATTGTCAAAATATGAGTCTTGGGTCATGTACTCATTTTTAGGCCAAAATCTTCAAAACTTTCCATGAAATCTTATTTTCTAGAATTTTCCCATATTTGATCATGCCGCAAAAAAGGTCAAGGTAAACCCAAGGTCACCATTTGAACAGTCTTGGTGGTACTCTAGTACTCCATGCTACTTACTAAGTTTCAAGGCCATAGGTGTATCGGTTCTGGAGAAGGAAAATATTAAAGATTTATACCATAAGTGGTAATGGAGGCCATGTTGGTCATGTGACCTGGACCGTTTGAACAAATTTTTATTCAATCAACCCCTGGAGGCTCTATATATAATGTATTTACAACTGGCCCTTTGGCTTTTGAGGAAATGGTTGAAAATGTCAAAATATGAGGGATCTGGATCAAAGGTCAAGAATTGACCTTGACCTCATAATTCTCCATGATCTCATTTAGACAACTGTATATACCAATTTTTAGGCCAAAATCTTCAAAACTTTTCATGAAATCTTATGTTCTATTATTTTCCCATATTTGACCTTGCTGTAAAAAAGGTCAAGGTCAACACAAGGTCATAATTTGAACAATATTGATAGTACTCAAGAACCCAATGCTACATACCAAGTCTCAAGGCCATCTGTCAATTGGTTCTGGAGAAGAAGATTTTTAAAGGTTTTTACCATATATTGGCGTGGTGGCCATGTTGGTCATGTGACCAGGACCATTAGAAAATTTATTCATTCCGTCAACCCCTGGAGGCTCTATATGAAATTTTGTTTCAACTGACCCAGTGGATTTTTAAGGAGATTGTTTGAAATTGTCAAAATATGAGAGTTCTGGGTCAAAGGTTAAAGAATGACCTTGACCTCTTGTACTCACAAATCTTCATATACTCATTAAGATGACAGTAAATACCAATTCTCAGGCCAAAATCTTCCAAACTTACCATGAAATCTCATGTTCTAGCATTTTCTCATATTTGACCTTGCCGTAAAAAAGGTCAAGGTCAAACCAGGGTCATAATTTGAACAATCTTGATAGTACTTGAGTATCCAATGCTACATACCAAGTCTAAAGGTCATCAGTCAACTGGTTCTGGAGAAGAAGATTTTTAAAGGTTTTTACCATATATGGGCGTGGTGGCCACGCTGGTCATGTGACCTGGACCGTATGAATAAATTTTCGTTCCCTCAACCTCTGGAGGCTCTATATGAAATTTGGTTTCAATCGGCAAAGTGGCTTTTGAGGAGTTTGTCAAAATATCCGAGTTCAGGTCAAAGGTCAAAGAATGACCTTGACCTCTTGTACTCATAAATCTTCATGTAGTCATTAAGATGACTGTAGATACCAATTTTCAGCCCAAAATCTTCAACAGTTTCCAAGCTATCTTATGTTCTAGCATTTTGCCATATAAAAGCATAAGGAAGCAAATTTGACCTTACCGTAAAAAAGGTCAAGGTCAACACAAAGTCATAATTTGAACAATCTTGGTAGTACTTGAGTACCCGATGCTACATACCAAGTTTCAAGGCCATTGGCCTATTGGTTCTGGAGAAGAAGATTTTTTCAGGTTTTTACCATATATGCGCATGGCGGCCATGTTGGTCATGTGACCAGGACCGTTCGAACAACTTTTCGTTCCTAAGGTCCCAGGAGGCTCTATATGAAATTTGGTTACAATTGGCCCAGCGGTTTCAGAGGAGAAGTCGTTTGAAATTGTTGACGGACGGACGACGGACGGACGACGGACGGACGGACGGACGACGGACGACGGAGCCTTACCATCCTATAAGCTCCCCCGGAGCCGCTGGCTCAGGTGAGCTTAAAAACCAGACAAGTCAGGTCCAGGGGCGTAGCTAGAAGGAGGCCTGGAGGCATAAGCTTCAGCATATTTCCATGTATGCTTACGTTCAAGCGGTTCACTTTCAAGTGAAGCAACTCTTCATTTTGCCTCCTTTCTCAATGAGGATCAGCTTTAAAAAGAAGGAATTTGCTCCTGCAAATTCTTTCCTTTAAGAGAAGATCCTATTAAAGAAATCCAGGGAAGTTAAGAGCAAGTCATAAAAGTTGATCCCATTTGTAACAAATGGCGGAGGGGTTGGGCGGGGAGGGGCATATTTTTCAATATTAGAGTGGTCTCTTTTGGAAGTGTATGCATTTAGCTTTGTATTTGATTACATTTGGCTATGCCCCTGAGGTCTATATCACACAGACATAACATGCATATGGGAATGACAAGGCAGCAAATCGGTTTTAACCTGAAGAATAAATACATTTCTTTTGTCCTTCCATACTGATTTCAGCTTAGTGTAAAGGGGCAATAATGATACATTAAATCAAACGATTCCAACCACGCCTTTGAACAGTCTCCTAAGAGAGAATATCATCTGTGTAACAAGACAGTAGCTTTTGTTGTGTCGGTGGAGCCAAAATAGTTGAAGTTGGTATCTGTATTCAAAGACCTCCATTACCTGATGGATTTCAGTATAGATTGTTCGTCATGTACTTGCTCTTCTCTACACTAAGCACAAGCCAACTGTTATGATTCTCATTACTTTCAGACGTTCCAGGTGGATACATGTATGCTACAACAGAGCATGATAATGCACCCTTTCTACATTTAATCGTTTACTTCATTTTTGTAGTCCTGAATCGTTTATACATCTTCTTTTACATCCCCATCAGATTTTCTTTCTTTTTTTCCTCATATTGGCCCCATTTTAACTTTCCAAACAAGGTTCCGTACCAATTATTCTGAATGGTTATAAGGTCAGTTGGTCTCTCTCTCTCTCTCTCTCTCCCTCTCTCTCTCTCTCTCTCTCTCTCTCTCTCTCTCTCTCTCTCTCTCTTGTGTGGACATGCTTGTGTGTATGTGTTGGGTTGAAGAGGTGAGGATGGGGTGAGGTATTAAGTGAAAAGGCAATGATCATGAATGACACAGTCGTTAAGCAAAGTGGTGAAGATTATTTCCTTGGATAGTTGATACTGCTTGATGTACATGTTATGCTGATTTTACCAAAGAAAAATTACAATTACAGTTATAAAGGCCCAATCGTTTGCAGTGATTTGTGGGAAGTAAAAAGATAGGCAATGATCAGGAATTAATACAATCAAATCCCACATTCCGCTCTCAAAACCAATTGGGAATGAAACACATACACACAGAAATTGACACAAGTTTACGAAAGATACGCACAGTAAACCGAATGAGCAGCTCTTACCCAAACAGATGGTCATTCCGCTACCCCAATAACAGCATCAGCATTAATTTTTTTTTTTTTACACTTTTTTTTTTACACTTTTTTTTTGCTTTGATCTAGTAATTCGCTCTTCCTCTTGCCTAATTATGTTGCAACGAGTAACAAAGCAAATACCTCTTATACCTTAATATTCTTAACCTGCTGGATGATATTTATTGTAGGATATTTCTAATTGTAGTTTCTTAATATAGTTGATGTGATGTTGAAATGTATTGTGATACACATGTGTATATATGTCTTAGGTCGGTCAATAGCTATTCATAGCTAATGTTATCTATGTTTATACCAAACCGACTGAAAATAAAATTTGTATTCTGTATTCTATTCTGTACCTCTAATAATGAATTTGATATTTTAGGCAGGGACGATACCACACCACCTCGATCCAAGGCTGACTATCCTGGCGGTAAGCACGGCTCCACAGGGTTGATTGGTACGGTATGCGTGTAACTAGCCAATAGGTCACGATTACAAAATGGCTGCGCCCTTACGCCACCTGAGTGCTTCTCTCAAGAGAAACGTACCACAATTTAAGCTGGAAAAGAAGGTAGAGAGTTTTATCATATTTCTGAAGATAAAGCTTGTTTTATTGAAGCTATTGTGACAACTCATTAATGCTGTCAATACCCGATTTATATATAATAATCTTTTTCAAAATAAAAATATCGTTTAAGGTTCCTCTTAACACTTCGGCCATTATTGTCCAGATTTCTGCATAAAATCACATCTAATCACAGCCCAAATAAAGCAAAATTTTGAAATGAAAACAGTGGGAGTCCCTAGATATAGTGAAATTATATCTCTAAATGTTCAAAATGCTATTGTAAAATTTACCTTTGAAGAGTTCTAATTTTTTTCGTTTTTGCTCACATGTTCAAAATTTGTCTAAGTCCATTTTATACAAGAAAGTGTTGAAATTACCCCTTGATGTCACATGATATTATTCAAGCATCACTGAGTTTGTCCTACTGTACACACTGTTCATCCAGATGTAAGAAGTTGGTGCCCATGCAAAAAAGTATGAGAACGTGCTGTTTGAAGTGCATGCTATCGTTATTTGCCTGTGTATTGTTACAGAAGTGCTAGGCATTAATTTTCTGCATTTGCCATCATTGTTGAAGTCAGCTAAGCCTGGGCAAATAACTGAAAATTCTCTAACTACCCTGCAGGGGCAGTGAGCCTAATATGAAGCTACAAGTTATGTATCATTCTTTCTATGCTGTAATATTAATTGCTTATTTTGTCTTACAGTCCCCCACAAGCATTATCAGTATCAACAATTCCAGGGCTCAGCCTAGAGGGCGATTTGGGAGAAATAGTCTCCCTAAGCTGACTGACTTCTCCCTATTTTCAGCTGAGAGTGAAGTGAAAATGTTTAGAACATATATGGAAATCCAAAATTTGGACCAAAACTTCTCCCAAAAGTCAAGAAAATGTCGTAAAACTTCTCCCTGTCTGAAAGCTCTAGGCTGACCCCTGAATTCATTATAATAATTAAATCTTCGATCAAATCAGTCATCTGTTATGATCTGTGATTTACTTATCTTTCAAAAATCATATTATAATGTGATAAACAGCCCAGGCTTCTCATTTACTCCTACTTGGCTCTGATTACTCTTTGCCAGAGAATACAGATAATTTTTTGTTTCATGTAGAATTATTGTATCTCTCATCAGTGCAGGCGAAGTGTCTTATAACATCACAAGGCATTCTGGAGGTTCTCTCAAGGATTGCACAAGCCACTTCAGCTCTTACCAAGCTGAAACCAATTTGGAGAGATAACAACATATCTCTTGGATCAAAGGTGAAACTTATGCGCTCCCTTGCCATTTCCATATTTCTGTATGCCTCTGAATCATGGTCCTTGACAGCAGAGTTAGAAGAAAGAACGCTGGCATTTGAGATAAGATGCTACCGAAGCCGGTTACTGAACATTACATACAAGGACCACATAACCAATGGGGAGGTTCGCAGAAAGATCCAAACAGCCATTGGAGAATATGATGAACTCCTGAAGCTGGTCAAGAAATGGAAACTAAGGTGGTTTGGCCATGTCTCCAGATCTTCTGGTTTAGCAAAGACCATTCTACAGGACAGAAGAGGAGGTAGACAGAGGAAGAGGTGGAAAGACAATATTAAAGAGAGGACAGGGATGGATTTTGCCAGTTCAACAAGGCAGCTGAAAACAGGACAAGATAGAAAGGGATTGTTTCGAAGTCATCTGTGGTGCCCCAACGACCTAGTAAGGTTACTGGATAGAATAAAATAGAATAGACAAGGCATTCAACACCACTTTTAGTGAAAATAAAATAAATTCCATAGGATAATCCTCAGGACGCAAAAAAAAAAATGAAATTAGCAGCAGTGTACTAGTCTATTTATCGGCAGTTATTTTAGTTGCAATTTTGCTTCCTATGTCCCCTACCAAGATTTGCCAGACAGAAGGAGATGGAGGAGGAAAATGGATTGTATGAGAAAAATAAAAGCATGGTAAAATAATGCGTAATACCCCACCACTGCAAACCTTTTATTGATTGTTTCCATGATGCCATATATATTTAGTTTCAGGATACGGACAGATTATCTCCTTGTGATAGAATTTTAACTGTCACTGGGAGCTGTTCTTGCTTAGACCATTTGTTGCAAATGTCATAAAAATCCCTTCTAGTTCTGATTTTATATAGATTTTTAATGATTTCGTTCATGTATATAGCCCTGTATCAAAGGCAGTAAATCCCTTGGGACAAAATCAGCTGAATGTTTATTATGGCATCTATGTCCCCTCCCTCCCCCTTTTTCCATAATCCCTAGTTGCTTATTAGAGTTAATACAGTATTTGTACAGTGAAATTGATACTGTTTAGAGGATGAATATTTTCACCTGTTTTGTGGTATATCTGGATATCCGGTGTGTTTCAGTGCAGTCAACCAGTGAGTGGTGTGATGCATATACTTGCCTATAGAAATTTAAAGCCTTGCATTGGTTGGTTGATTGTTTTGGGTTTAATGGCTCTTTGAGACAGTATTTCATTCTATATGGAGCCGTCTAAGAGAAATGATAGGGGTAGAGAAAAAATGTCCAAACGTCCCCCAACACTCACCTACTGCAAGCACAGAAGGTCCTTGCCCTACTATAATCCAAATTAGCAGGAAGCACTGCAAGTTACCCAGCAACATAATGCCCAACCACAACCATCCCATAAAGCCTTGCATTTATGGTAGTAATTAAGTCAATTAATTTGATTCACAAAGATCTCCTGCTGTAATTTAAATCCAAAGTTTCAAATGCATAAATGTTACAAAACCAGTGGCTCAAATAGAATATGTGTAGTTAGTATCATGCATAATTTCAACAGCTCTTCTGCCCTATTCTCCCCCTCTAGAAACTGAATGACCCAAAATATTTATGACATTAAGCTATAGCTATGAGGTGGGGTTCTCCCTTCCAAAACAAAATCCCAAATATCTAGACTAGATCCGTCTGTTTAGACAGACCTAGATTTTTGGGATCATTTTTAAAGGGGAAATCTTCCATCTAGCAAATAAAGAAATACAGTAGTATCACTCTTTTCAATATCACCTTATAAAATAAGAATACAGTGGAATGGGCTGCATCAGTCAAAATTTTGCAGCCATTACTCCTCTATTAAAACTTGGAATGTTGAATCTGCATACCAAAGATACTTTGCAGGGTTGTTCTAGAACATGATTTAAACACACACACACACACACACACACACACACACACACACACACACACACACACAGTCTTAACACGCATATTGCCATACAACGAAACCATGTTGTCCTGTATAGGATTTTCTAAGAGTGTAAATATGGTAACACACCTTATACAGGTGAAAAGCTAATGTAAGGCCAAGAAAATGATACATGTGTGTTTTCAGTTACATGCTATTTCAAACTGGTCAGTGTATCAGACTTGTTTTATAGACTTTATTTTAATTAAAAACATATATTGAGACAACAGCTAGGGAGACAATAGGGGTGACCAAGGGAATGCCCATGAAATCTTTTCAAACATGCCGGTGGAGGGCTGGAAAAAATAGGCATGACTGAGTTACTAGAAACATAAAACTTTTTAATGTAGGCCTAAGCAGGGTATATTTCAACACTTTCTTGTATAAAATGGACTTAGACAAATTTTGAACATGTGAGCAAAAACGAAAAAAATGAGAACTCTTCAAAGGTAAATTTTACTATAGCATTTTGAACATTTAGAGATATAATTTCCCTATATCTAGGGACTCCCACTGTTTTCATTTCAAAATTTTGCTTTATTTGGGCTGTGATTAGATGTGATTTTATGCAGAAATCTGGACAAAAATGGCCGAAGTGTTAAGAGGAACCTTAAGCACCAGACACTGGCATGTAAAATCACAAGTATAAGCTTTCACAAAAAGCTTGCCTCACCGTTAGCAACAAATTTTTCTGAGGACCATATCAATATGTAGTGCATTTCACTCATTTTTCTGGATGGTCATGACGTGTGTACTTGTAAGAGCGCTTAGGACGCGTCCTCAATCAGGGTGTGGTTACCAAATTTATAGAATTGACCTCCCTCCGGGGCACATGACATTGAATCAAACATCCATCAACGTTGATCCAACGTGATGATGCTGGGTCAAAGCTGATTCAATGTTGTGTGTCTGATAGGCTGTGTTCAGAAATGTTTCGGCACCTAGTACCTCCAGACAGGAGGTCCATGCCCAGCGCAGAGTAATTATAATACTCCTACACAAGTCAATGTAAATACGTTAAACAGTTCATTAAATTTTGCGTTTAGTTCGTTTCCATGTTACTATACAAACATTCAGAGTATTGGCAATAAGTTTAATGAATTTGTAGATTCCGTTAATTGTTCTAAGCCATTAATTATTGGTATTACAGAGACTTGGTTAAACTCAGAGGTGAGGGATGCTGAAATTGAACTAAGTGACTATGAACTCTTTCGTTGTGATAGGGTTGATGGGAAAGGAGGAGGTTCTTTATTGTATGTACATAACTGTTTTCATGCACTGAATTGCAGTGAATTAAATGACCTTGGTTTTCAGGAATCGGTGTGGAGAATCGTTAATTTGAACAATGAAAATAAGTTATTGGTAGGAGTAATCTACAGAAGCCCTTCTAGTAATCAGATAAATGATGAAAAATTATTGCAGACTTTTCAGAAAGCGGTTACCATAAAGGGTGTAACACATATTCTGATAATGGGAGACTTTAACATGCCAGACATTAAGTGGAATAGTATGTATGTACAAGGAAACGATGATTCTTTACCTAACAAGTTTTTTGACATCACTCAAGACCTATTTCTTTATCAGCATGCCTTAGAGAACACGAGATTTAGAATTGATCAAGAGCCCTCACTATTAGATTTGTTGTTTACAAATGATGAGATGATGGTAAGTGACATTAAATATGAACAGCCAGTTGGTAAAAGTGATCATGTTGTGTTGAAATTTGACTTCCATTGTGGAGAGTTATTAGGTAATGAACACACAAGTAGTTTTTCAAAACCTATCAGGGATCAAGCTAGAGGTCCAAATGAGGGAGAAGTTTTTCTGATTTTAGGGAGAAGTTTCTGCCCACCTTTCAGTCTTTCCTATCTGATCTATACATTTAAACTTCTCCCTCAGCTCAAAACAGGGAGAAGTTTGATCCTGCAAGGAGACTATTTCTCCCTAGTCTCCCTCTAGCTTGATCCCTGCCTATGTGGCATAAAGCAGATTTTAATTCCTTAGATATATTCTTTAACTCTGTAGATTGGAGTAAGGATTTACAAGATTTAGATGTGGAAAGCTCATGGACCAAGTTTAAAAGAGTTATCAAGGAAGGTGTTACGAAATATGTTCCTTTTAAAGACACTAATACAGACAATAAAAGAGATAAACAGCCGTGGTTTCGTAAGAAAGTCAAAGATGCAGTAAGATTGAAATCAGTCATGTTTCAAAAGTATAGACGGACTAAAAGATATGTTGACAAATTGGCTTACATCAAACAGAGAAATATTACAAATGAAGTTATAAGGAAAGCTAAGAGAGATTATGAATCTGATATAATGAAATCTATCAAAACACACCCCAAACGGTTTTATAGCTATGTTAGAGATAAACAGAAAGTGAAAGTAAAAGTGACTAATCTAGATAAAGGCAATGGTAATTTTACCAAAAACGATTCTGAATGTTGTCAAGTTCTGAGTGACTTTTTCAGCTCTGTTTTCACTAAAGAAGGAGACACTACTGAGTTACCTGAATTTCAAAATAGGACTGAATTTGTGAAAAATGACATTATCATTACTGAAGAGAAAGTGAAGAAAAAGTTGTCTAACTTAAAAACGGATAAGTCTCAAGGCCCTGATGGTATTAACCCAAGACTATTAAAGGAATGTAGAAACAGTCTTGCTAAACCGTTAATGGTCATATTCCAGAAATCTGTTGTATCTGGCATTTTGCCTAGTGATTTTAAACATGCTAATGTTACACCGATATTTAAGAAGGGTTGCCGCAGTTCACCTGAAAACTATAGACCTGTTAGTTTAACGAGCGTACCATGTAAGATACTGGAATCCATAATAAGAGATGAAATGTTGGATCATCTAGAAAGTAATAAACTCTTATCAGAGAACCAACACGGGTTTACTAGTCATAGATCTTGTTTGACCAACTTATTAGAAACTTTAGAAGAGATAACATCACAATTAGATAATGGTGAAGGGATTGACATTGTGTTCCTTGATTACAGGAAAGCTTTCGATAGTGTTCCCCATCATAGGCTTATTCATAAGTTATCTAAGTATGGATTTGGAGAGACATTTACTAGATGGATTACAAATTTCTTGGGTAATAGAACTCAAACCGTTTCTCTACGAGGTAAATTTTCACAGCCAGCTGAGGTCTTAAGCGGGGTGCCCCAGGGCTCTGTCCTTGGGCCCCTCTTATTTATTCTGTATGTTAATGAAATACCGGAGTTAATACAGGGAACCGCAAAACTTTTTGCGGATGATACCAAAGTATTTGATAAAGCCAGTAGAAAAGTATTATTGCAGAGAGATCTTGATATTCTGTATAAATGGTCCAGTGAATGGCTTCTCAAGTTCAATGAATCAAAATGTAAAGTTATGCATGTGGGTAGGAATAATCCAAGACATGACTACAAGATTGGATGTACCACATTAGATAAAGCATCAGCAGAATGTGACCTTGGAGTTTATTTGACTGAAGATCTTAAACCAAGTTTACAGTGTGTTAAGGCAGCCAAGAAAGCATCTTCTGCCCTTGGTATAGTTAAAAGGACTTTCTCAACTTTTGATATCTCCAGTTTTGCCCTGTTGTACAAGACTTATGTGCGTTGTCATATGGAGTACTGCATTCAAGCGTGGTGCCCTTACTATAGGAAAGATATTGAAATATTAGAAAAAATTCAAAGAAGAGCCACGAGAATGGTTCCAGAATTGAGACATTTGTCATATGGTGATAGATTAAAGCGACTAGGATTAACTTCTCTTGAAGATCGCAGGAAACGTGGTGATTTGATAGAAGCGTACAAGATTATTACTGGAAAAGAGAAGGTTCAGTGCAATAAATTTTTTAAAATGATTGATAGTGATAACAGTAGAACAAGGGGCAATTCTATGAAGATTTATAAACCCAGGTTAAACAAGAGTATCCTTCAGAGGTCAAATTTTTTTAGTGTCCGAGTCGTGAACGCTTGGAACTCATTACCGGATGATGTGATTTCTGCTAAGACAATTAATTCTTTCAAGAACAGACTGGACAAGCTTACTATGACCAGACATGGGGCACAAGAGGCATCGCCTATTATAACTCCCCATTAGCCTAATGTAATGTAATGTAATGTAATGTAGTGACACTACAACAGGTTAGGGAGAAGCTCAAATGGAGCTATATAGCTGATTGAGCTTCATAGCCCGATCGAGTTATAAAAATGAATGGAAATTAAAGCATTATTGCTTCTGCATTTGCAATGAAGCTGAACTGCAATATTTAATATGAACAACAGTATAAAGGGTGACAAACCTTTTATGATTTTGTAAAAAAATTGAACTTCCACCGTTGCATTTTATGCAAATTGAGGAAAATTTAAATTCAAGAATATCTTTGAGATGCCACCTCAAACTGGACAGGTATATCCACTTGCATGTCTGCTACGCTTGGATCATCTCAGAGGTATCATTGGACTGCAATTATAGAAATGTCAGAGAAATGGGAAGAAACATGTTTACATAAACATGTAGTTCTTTGACAAAAACGCAATGGTAGAAAAATCAAATTGCTTTGCATTCCAACATGATTTTCATCAATATTGATTGAAAGCACAGTACTCAAAATTTTGCAATTATATTCAAAATGGATTTAGTCTTCAAATTTTAATGCAATTCCTATACCTCGTTCAGGCTATATAGCTCGATAGGGCTATATAGCTCCATTTGAGCTTCTCCCTAACCTGTACAAGACTCTGTCTGTCTCGATCCTTTTTGTGGCACCTGCTTTAGCAAGGTGCGATATAGGTGTCCCGTTTTCCATCCATCATTCTGTTCACATTTACGTCGACCCTGGCATAAAGTTTTGTTTAGTTAATTTCTCCAAAACCACTGCACCCACGGTTCTCAAATTACATGTAGACCATGACCAGACTAGAGGGCTTCAGATTACTAGAGGGCTTCAGATTACAGGAATTCATCCAGGTTGATGATTCAAGATGGCCGCTGTTACTAAAAAATTGCAAGAACAGCAAAATGAACATTTTCTCTAGTACCACTGGATATATTTGTTTGGGCTTTTGTGTGGAACATTTGTAGGACCATGTTTTTGAAAACTATAAAATAAATAAAAATCAGTTGCGGATTTAGATCACAGTGACCTACTTTTGGTTTACGGGTCCAAATCTTGCTCAAATGCCAAGACATCGAAAAATGTTGAATGGATTTTGCTCAGATTCTATCTATCTATCTTTTCATACTGCAGCACCCTCTCACGAGTATTATGTGCAGTTGCGCAGTCAGTGCAGAGATTAAAGCTAGATTCTAGCAGATGTGATAGTTAGATAGTGAGAATGATAAAAAAGATGACAGTGTTAGTGCAGTGTGCATCTAGATCTACACTGTTTGCCCTCTAGTCTTTGAATTCTCAATATGAAATGTCTTGGACAAGGCATTTTTTTTTATTTTTTGCGGACGTAAATTTTGTTGTCTGCTTTTTGGTGCTTAAAGAGTTAAGCCTAAAATAAGTCCCATACCTCTGTATGGGACTTATGAAAACCTTAGGCTAAACATGTTTGCTGAAATGGGAACGGGGATAGGAAGTCAGTGCCATTAACAGTAACTAGGCCATGAGCAGACTCTGACTCTGACTCGTTGGGATATGCTAATTCACCTATGTGCATATCAATCTTAGACTCCAGTTAAGATTCTGACTTAGGATTCTCAAACAGATTCCTGAGATTACAGTATTGATACTTGGTTAGATGTTGTTTTCCTGTAAGTGCAGCAGTGCACCTGCTCAAGCAAGGCAGTCCATCCGGTTTCCCATCCATCATTCCGTTTGTCTGTTCATCTTAGCTTGTGTCAACCCTAGTGGTTAAGTCCATTTCTCTCAAACTATGATACCTACAATAATAAAACCTTGCATGAAGTATCTTCTTAGGATGGTCTCGGGGGTTCTTGCACTTGTTTTTACTCTTGACCTGTATTTCATGCCCCACTGACTTCGAAAATTTTTCATTCAAAATCATGTTGAAACTAGTGTTTAAATCCATTTCTGTCAAACTATGTTACCTACTATCATCAAACCTGGCGTAAAGTTTCTTCTTGGGATGGTTTCTACAGGGGTTCTTGCACTTTCTTTTTTACTTGTGATCTATATTTCACACTCTGCTGACTTTGTAAAATTTTACATTCAAAATTAGTGTTGAAGTCAGTTTCTCTCGAAGTATGATACCTATGATCATCAAACTTTGCATAAAGTTTCTTTTTAGAGAATGATCTCTAGGAATGCTTCATTAATTTTTATCCTTGACCTAATTATACACTCTGCTGACTTAGTAAAATTTTCGTTCAAAAATCATGTGACCCTAGCATTCAAGTCCATTTCTCTCAGACTATGATACCAGCAGTCATAAACCTGCAAGGTAGGTGTGACATAGCATTCCATAGAATTCTTGTTTTGTGCTTGATTTGATGTAGTTTTTGTGCCTCGTCAGATTTAAGGTGAGGTGGGAGTAATTCAGCGCCGCCGTGCGGCAGTTTCTGTCACTACGTTACGAAATGACGTTGAACGTTCCGTTTGATGAAAACAAGATGGCGTCAACGTTAGCCGCTTCTTTGATCACTTCATGGTCTGCTCACAAAATGCAAGGAGGCTGAGAGCTGGGCGATATTTAAAGGAAGTAGAAAGTGCCGTAGAGGAGAAACTGAAAAAAAGAAGACAGTTTTCCGTGCGGAAGACTACTTGTGGGATAGCTGACAGTTTCTTAACAGTTTATTAGGCGGAGTTCGCAGATATTGAGCTGCAATAATTTTATTACAAATTTCATTCGACAAGAAAAGGAAAACGAAAGTGCCGGAGAGAAGAAACTGAAAAAAAATGCTAGTTTTTCGTGGATAGAAAGCCGTTCTCTGACAGCTTCTCATCAGTTTGTTAGACGGATTTCGCAGCTGTTGAGTTGCAATAACAAAGCCTCGTGAATTTGAATCCAGAATCGTACAATGAATAGTCAGATCGCTGTCGATACTTCCAACACGTACTTAACAGTTAACATAATAGCAGCCATTAGACAGTCGTTATCATATCACCCACACTTAAAATAATAGTCAGCAAAAGCTATGCCAAGTTTCAGTTATATAAAAAATTCTTAGACTGTCCCTAGCATTTGAACAACGACAGGCAGCCTTATCAACGTCGACGCAATGTCGTCAGAGTCTTTTATCGACGATGATACGATAATTCAACGATCTGTTCTGTCAGTAAGCTAAAAACAACGTGGCGTTGCTTGTTCCTTTCCTTACTTTCACTTTTCAGTTTTTCATTTCTTATTTCTGTTTCAAGTGTATATCAAAGTATCTCCAGGACGCTAAAGTGAATCAAAGCTGTCTATCATTTTTACACAGAGAGAGAGAGAGAGAGAGAGAGAGAGGGAGAGAGAGAGAGAGAGAGAGTCGCCCAAGTCTATTCGTTGGAATGCTAGGTTATAGTGCAGAATATCATAGGTACTTTCTTGGGTCGGGTCAGGAACTGGAAAACTCGACTCGCTTACACTGTACAAAAGCCAAGTGGACAAGGGAATTGTTCAAATGTCATAACACGTGGAAGCCCGCCGTAACTCGGGTGCCCGTCAACTGTATGGGAGGGCATAATAGCAAATGCTTACGATTTTTTTTTAATTAAAAATACTTAGTTAAGACGGCTTATGCAGAGATTGAGAGAAACGTATTACATCTGCCTTCATCCTGCACTTTCCAGACAATCACAGTCATAAGTGATGAAAGTTTCAGACAAATTTTGCTGGTAGCCTACAAAAAGCGATAGTTGATATGTGGCGCGAAAAGTTATGTAACGTTAACGTCACCATGCGCAACGTCAACATTTCAGTTTAAACAGACGGCAGGCTGGGCATTTAATGCACTTTAACTCGAAAGTTAAGTTGGCGACCTACTATTTTTATTGTTTTAATGTAAACTTCTATCATTTGGCCATACTGTGTTAGTTTTTGAAGAAAAAAATGTGTTTTGTTTTCTCAGAATGAAGGTTTTTATCCAAGAGTTACGAGCAAAAAAGTGCATTTTCCATAGAACGCCATTATAACGTCGGGTCGAAAAAGTGAAAAAATTGACGTTTTCGTGGTCAGATATCTTGAAAACGATATCGGCGACCCCCCTTTTTTATTACATTTTCTGAAAGAGGGACTGAAAATGTACAAAATAAGGAAGTATCAATAATATCATGTGTTTTGTCAATTACTCCCACCTCACCTTAAGTACAGCAGCAACCAGAATTTGCCTTCTATGGTTAGACTGATATTCAGTCTCATATTCAGCAATATGCCTCTCTGATCCCGTTTTAAGGGCAGCTCCTACTTCGAGCCAATATATAGCTGGAGATTGATAAAGATTGAAAATATTCAGAAAAGTAAAATATGCTTTAAGTAGGAGACTTGTATTAGTCTATTCTATGGTGTACCGTATATATATTTGACAAGGGAATTTGGATTTTAAAAAATAACATAGTTGATTCAGTGTATTAAATTTGTATGAGAACTTGTATGATCATTGGTAACTAACAGTATACTGTATTAATCCTATAAATGCCTCGGGGCTTTGCATTTTGCGAAATGAGGTTTTATTTAGAGCCTTAAGTGTAGTAAAAATACTTCTATCAAGCAATATAAAGATGATAGGTATACTTTCAGAGGAAGCAACTCTATTTTTTTTTTGCCTCCCCTCACAGTAGGGGTCAAGTTTTAAAGGAGCAAATTCTTTCATTTCTGAGTTAACCCCATTTCAAAGAGATACCTTATCCAAAGAAACAACAGGAATTTAGGCAAGTTAGGGGGTATTTATTAGAGCAGGGGAGTCTATTAGGATTAATATAGTAGTTGCTTAATTGTGTTAGTCTATGCCACTGGGGATTGGAATTTGGGTGAGTCATCCTACTCAGGCACTAGGCGAGGGCATCATACTATTGACGCATTTATAGTTTGTTGTTGATTTTTAAAGAAACTAAAAGCTGGTATGTTAGACACTTAAGCAAACCTTAATGTGTACAGGGAGTATTTTAAGTGATAAAACTATTTTTTGATTGTTTAGAAACCTTGCCAAGCATGATATAACTAAGTGCAGACTAAACAGATCACGTAATCTATATTAACCTAGTTTTCAACCAGTTCTTTACTACTTGTATCGGTGATAAGTTTACCTGTATAAGTTGACTGAATTTTATTATGAAAGAATGACAGTTAGTGCACCTTGAACAGGTAGTATAAAGCACTGGCTTTATGACCAAATTTTTTTCTCAAGGACAAGATATCAAGTTAAAATATACATACATACATGCTTCATGCTCATGTTTTATAAAGCAGAAACCTATTTGTATTTTTTGAATGACAGTTTTGAGGTACAGCTGTATAAAAAAAAACGATTTAAAGAAGTTCTGCTGACTGACATTTTAGCTACTGTAATGACTCTAATGATTGGAACAGCAGTGTCGGAGCAAACAAGGTAGACCTGGATCAGATTGCCCATGAAGCAGTCGAAGTAGGAATGGCTCTGTTTGCCTTTTTGCTTGGGTATGTTGTCATGTTTCTAAGAGGGACAACTCTTGCAATTTGCCGCTTGCTTCTATGGGTAGTAAATCCTTCGGAAATGAGTCTGCTCATGTAGGAAAGAATTAGCTTAAAAAGGAGCAATTTTTTTATCTTTAAAAAGTTGATCCCCATTGAGATGGAAGGTAATTAAAGGGATATGGGAAAGTTGCTTCCCCTGAAAGTGTACCCATACTCATTAAGTTGTCTCAGTATTTAGAGTACCGTAATGTGCCTTTTGGGACATCTAAAAATAATGAATTTTCGATTGGGACAAATGGAAAATTCATTATTTTAGGTGTCCCAATTCTTAAGCACATTAGGGTAATTACAGTATCTGTAGCATTGAAATGTCATCACGTTGCAAATTGCTATTGTTGTGATACAGTTTTGTTAAATGATGATAGAGATTCATTTTACAAGCAAAGTTTAGGGTTTAAAAATGCAAGTGAACTTATTGTTGGATAGCCCGGGACAGGAACAGTTTGCCCCTCCCAGTGCTCTAGATAAGAAGGGGTAACAGGGATAATTTAGGGATAATTTTCCATATTTCTCCATACAAGCATACATTGTGACCTCTCATTAGAACAGTCTCACCAAGAGCATACATTGTGACCTCTCATTAGAACCGTCTAACTGAGACGGTTCTAATGAGAGGTCACAACGTATGTTTTCATTGAGAAATAAGAAAAATTATCTCTGAACTATCCTTGTTACCCCTTCTTATCGGGAGCTCTGCCCCTTCACTGGCCATGAATCATGACAAAGGTTGAGGAAATATAAGACGGAATGCAAAAGGAGTAGGCATGATGAAAATTTTGCAAGCCTACAGCCTTAGAGCTGTGTTTTAGCACACCTATGAAAGGCAAAGGAATGCTTATAAGTTGCCCTTTGTGCACATCTGGGTGCGCATCCTTTTTTCCCTCCAACTATACTCAATAATCACAAGAGAGAAACTCATGCTATTTACATACCAAAACATATTTATATCGAAGTTAGTTAGAGGGATTCTGACATTTTTTGAAACACATGCAGATGGTTCTGATCTAGATTGTGGCTTATAATGGCTGACATAAGCAAACCTTTAAATGGCTTTTTCTCATACGTGGATCAACACATTTTGACCTAACTTGGTCTGATGGCTCCTGACTTTAAATGAGCTGTTATAAGTTTGTATTAATGGTTCCATTCCTGGACATTAAGAAAATTCTCCAGAGGGCTTCTCTTAAATAGACTTTGACCAAATTTGTCTGGCACATCATGTCAAAAAGCAACTCTAAGTCATAATGGGCCTTTTGTATTCAGTTACCATGATTGTCTTAAAGTTCTGAAAAGTTTATTTTTAGCTCACCTGGCCCGAAGGGCCATAGTGAGCTATTGTCATACCAGTGCGTCCGGCGTGCGTCGTGCGTTGTGCGTCGTGCGTCGTCACAGAATTTGTCCGTCAACACCTAAAAACAAATATTCAAACATCTTCTTCTGTCAAACTACTGGTCCCATGGTTCTCAAATTTCACATGGAGCATGACCTGACTCCAGGGTCTTAGAATTGTAAAATTGGGTCAGGTTGAAAATCCAAGACGGCCGCCGTTACTAAAAATAGCAAAAACAACAAAATAAACTTCTTCTCCAGAACCACTGGGTATATTTGTCTGAATTTTGGCATGGAACATCAGTGAAACCTTGGTATTCAAAATTGTAAAAATGAAAAAAAATCTGTAGCGGAGTTTTGTCACAGTGACCTACTTTCTGTTTACGTGTGTAATTTTGCTCAAATGCCAATGTCAAAAAATGACCTATTTAAACAACTTCAAACAACTTCTTCTCTAAAACCACTGAGCCCATGGATCTCAAATTTCACATGGAGCATGACCAGACTGCAGGGCTTCAAAATTGTAAAATTGGGTGAGGTCAAGAATCCAAGATGGCTGCTGTTACTAAAAATAGCAAAAACAACAAAATCAACTTCTTCTCAAGAACCAGTTGGTATATTTGGTTGAAAGTTTGCATGGAACATAAGTGGGACCTTGGTATTAAAAATTATAAAAATAAAAAAAATCTATAGCGTAATTAGGTCACAGTGACCTACTTAGCGTTTAAAAGGCTGATTTTGCTCAAATGTCAATATCTAAAGAAAATGCAACCAATTCTGACCAGATTTGGTCAGAATTGGTTCTTGAATGGAATTATTTCAATTTTGTGCCAGTTGACTATCCAAGATGGCCACCATGGGGGCCGTTACTAAAAATAGCACAAACATAAAAATGACAATTACTCAAGAACCCTTGTATGGAATTGGACCAGTTTTGTGTCAGAATGTTCCTTGCAAGAAGCCGTTTAGATTAATTGCAATTTGACATTCCAAGATGGCCGCCATCTGGTGTTACTAAAAATAGCACAAACATAAAAATGACAATTACTCAAGAACCCTTGAATGGAATTGGACCAATTTTGTGTCAGAATGTTCCTTGCATGAAGTCGTTTTGATTAATTGCAATTTGGCATTCCAAGATGGCCGCCATCTGCCGTTACTAAAAATAGCACAAAACATGAAAATGACAATATCTCAGTAAACCGCTGAATGGATTTTGACGAAATTTGTGTCAAAATGATTCTTGCATTGAGATGTTTCAAAAATATCTAACTGTAGACCATTCATATTGGCCTCTGTTACTAAAAATAGAAAAATGTGAAAATTAGAAAATCTCAATAGAATTGGATTAATTTTGTGTCAGAATGGTCCTTTCATTAAGCTTCTCGATTTTTTGCATTTTGGCATTCTGAGATGGCCGCCATCTGCCGTTACTAAAAATAGCACAAATCATGAAAATGACAATATCTCAGTAACCGCTGAATGGATTTTGACGAAATTTGTGTCAAAATGATTCTTGCATTGAGATGTTTCAAAAATATCTAACTGTAAGACCAGTCATATTGGCCTCTGTTACCTAAAATAGAAAAATGTGAAAATCAGAAAATCTCAATGGAATTGGACCAAATTTGTGTCAAAATGGTCTTTGCATGAAGGCTTTTCGATTTTTTGCATTTTAGCAATCCAAGATGGCCGCCATCTGCCGTTACTAAAAATAGCACAAAACATGAAACTGGCAATATCTCAGTAACCCCTGAATGGATTTTGATGAAATTTGTGGCAAAATGATTCTTGCATTGAGGTGTTTCAAAAGTAAATATATAAAGACCAGGCAAGTTGGCCTCTGTTACTAAAAGTAGCAAAATGTGAATATGAGAAATTCTCAGTGGAATTGGACCAATTTTGTATCAGAATGGTTCCGTTGCACAATAGCCAGGTGAGCGATATCAGGCCCATTTGGGCCTCTTGTTTAGTTCAGTGTCGAACTTTTGCTGACTGAGTGGCAAAGATCAGGTCTAATTGTTGGCTTTATAGAGTCATTGGTCACAGATTCGTTAAGTCTTCTAGTACACATAATGTTAGTGTGCTAAAATTTGTGCTGACAAAATGTGAGAAGCTTTTGCAGAGCAACAGCTACTCACAGTTTGTAAAATGTCAGTGTTTTTGCATATGATTTGTTTGAAATCTAACATCTCGTTAACTAATGACATCATTAGTTTTGAACAACATGGCCCACACTTATAAGGGAACAATCACTTTTTACCTAGAACCATGTGTCCCAGTTTTTATAGTGGTTACAGTATTTTGTCTTCTTTTTTGCAGTCAGCGGTGCTGGGCGTTCTGTCAAGATGTCTTCATTTACAAGAATATCAGAGCAAGACATTGATGAAAGAACATGAAATTGAGGTCCAACATTTTGAAGTGGTTGACAGTGTGGAAGATGCAAAACTGGTTCCAGCAAGATTACGTAAGTTGATAAGTGGTTGATAGTTCAGAGAAAGCTAGTCTGGTTCCTGCAAGATAATGTAAATAAGGGGTTGATATTGTTGAAGTATCCAAAATGGTCCTAGCAAAGTTGTATAAGTGGAACTGATTGAATTCATTAAGATTATGCTAAAAATAGTGTGTTACAGATATTAATCAGTCATTATATTGGCTCCAAAGTATGTTCTTGTTCTAAAAATTGGAATCATTAATGATAATTAAGAAATTGTGTGGTGATAATGTTACAGAAAGTAAATCATATGAAGTGATTATGTAGTTGAAGCGTAACAGACGATAAAACATGTTGTTATGTAACAAACAGGAGAATATCAGATGAATATGTTATAGATAAAAAAGAATATGAGTGATTGTTTTACAGTTTTTGCAGATTTTATAAAAATATGTTTAGTACGTTGTGTTGCAAATGCAGTGATTGTGTTACAGATAGTAAGTAATATGTTTGTACTGTTAAAGATAGTACATGTAGTGTGTGATTTTCATTTATGAATGAAAAATACAACTTACAACTTACAAGTAGCAATAAATGTCTGTGATTATGATGCAGATATTATAATATTAAAACTGCAATAGTTATGAAACAGACAGTAAATACCGTATACATGGTAATTTTCGCAGTGTTCCATTTTTCGCGGTATTTCGCGGTCACTTAGAAACCGCGAATATTAAAATCGTGAATAATTTCCTGTTTCTTACAAAGTGTCTTCTGTAGACACAGTGTTTATATATATTTTGTTTGTGTTTGCTTCGGTAGTTGCTGGTACTTTTCACTCGAGCCAGTTCTTTCATTAACCTGCGGCAGCCCTGCCGCAGGTTAATGAAAGAACTGACTCAAGTGAAAAAGAAATAGTTATGTTTTTGACCCTTAATCGCGAAAATTAGAACCCGCGAAAATTACCTCATATACTGTAATATGTTGTGATTGTGTTACAGATAGTAAAGAATATGTGGTTAAAGCTCAGATTCTGGCTGGGGGCAGAGGAAAAGGTGTGTTCTCTAATGGATTTAAAGGTGGTGTCAAGCTCACTACTGAGTAAGTAAATTGCATTAAAGAGCACATAGATTATTTAAGAGATGGATAGATGGATGAATTGATAAACAAAGCCAGAGTACACACTCAGGCAATGTCTTATAAAACTGTTGATTCACAGAGCAGACTGTGAGTTTAAATTGTACATGTGGAAGCCATATTCATGTTGAGACTTAAGGAGATACACAAGTAAACATAAGATGCTTCATCTTGGTAATTGGTATCCATATTTGTTGGTGGCTTTAATGAATGTGAAAAAGAGTCACAAGAATCTCATCATTTAAAACATAAGGGACGAGTAATTTATTATCAGGTTTGGGGGGGGGGGGGGGGGTGGGGGTGGGGGGGGGTGGGGGGGGGGGGGGGGGGGGCGGGTT